>CM077666.1:36294011-37516511 GCA_039707655.1 Elymus sibiricus
TACGAACTCGGATCTGATGGTAACCCAACCTTAAGTCAAGTTTAGAGAACACAGAGGATCCAGCAAGCTGATCATAAAGATCGTTGATCCGGGGAAGTTGATATTTGTTCTGGACTGTTGCTTGGTTAATAGGCCGATAGTCCTGGACCAAACGGTTCGTTCCATCTTTCTTCTTAACAAAGAGAGAAGGTGCTCCCCAGGCAGAGGAACTTGGACGAATGAAGCCTTTACGAAGTGATTTGTTGATCTCCTCCTTAAGTTCAAGGAGTTCATGCGGCGGCATCTTATAGGGACGCTTAGCAATAGGGGTAGTGCCAGGTTTCAAGTCGCTGACGAATTCGACCGCTCTAACGGGAGGTATTCCTGGAAGTTCTTCTGGAAAGACGTCTGGAAAATCGCAAACAACTGGAACGTTCTCAATTCCCTCAAGAGGTGAAGCGTTCAAAGCATTCAGAGCATATATCTGCGACCGTGAAGAGATAGTAAAGCAACCGTGAGTACTCATCCAAAGTACTCGCAAGATTAACATCAGAACTGTGCTAAGTATGCATCGGTATCAAAGGAATGGGGCTATATCTTTGGACTAAACTGCAGAAATGCCAGAACAGAGGGTGAAAGGCCTAGCCTATCGAAGACTAGCATCTTGAAACAATCTTGCAGCATCAGAAGAGAGTAGAGTATAGCAACATATAATAGCAGTTATATTTTAGTAATGCCCTGAGATCCTTCCTCGACTACCCCGCGAGAAAGTGATCACGAGAGCAGTAGTAATAGTTTATCATTGTAACAATATTCATTTATAGTTGTAGCAGATCGGGATAAAACTTCGAGTGTCCTGTTACCGTGGACACGGCTATTCAAATAGATAACTTCCCTGCAGGGGTGCACTCCTGTTACCCAACACGCTCGATCACATCTGGCCGGACACACTTGCTGGGTAATGCCCGGCCTCGGGTAATCGACACGACGTAGTCCTACCTAGGCTCCGCAGAGAGGTCCCCGCCGGTCTATATCCTAAGCGCTCAGGGGTCTTGGGCCCATCGCCCTTTGCACTCCGGGTCGTTATGCGACGAGCCGGGACGAGCACCACCTCATCCTGGATGGCACTGGCCTAACAGGCCCACAATGCTGAACTGGACATTTGACAGAGCTTTCGGCTGACACATATAGTGCCGAGGGCCCCATTAAACCATTATCCCGTGTGGTGGTAGTGCGTATAGGCCAGTGGCCATGTCAGATCAAATACCCAAATCCGTTAGGCGTGTTTTAGTAGATCGCAGAGACGAACAGGATCCCTGTCGCTCCGACTTGGTAACACGCGGACCCGACCAGGGACCAGGCCCACCTCTCTCCTAGGTGGTCTCCGCCTGCCCTGTCGTTCCGCCACAATATCACTCGCGGGTGCTCTTGGTGCCGACCCGACTTTAATATTATTCTCTCGTGGGCACTCTTTGGAGCTGGCCCGACTTTAACAGTTTAAAGTATTGCAGTAATGTAAGCTTTCCGTGATCATCACCCAGAGTGATCACGGCCCGATAACAAGCCTGGCAAACGGACAAGGGTGAAGGGCCAGCTGATGAAACATAGCATACCTAACTAAGCGTCATAGGGTAGCAGGTAAGGTATCAATAGTAGGCGACGAAAACAGGCTATGCATCAGAATAGGAGCTATCGGAACAACAACAGAAGCAATTCTAATGCAAGCATAAGAGGGAAAGAATGGGCGATATCTGATGATCAAGGGGGTTTTGCTTGCCTGGAAGCTCTGCTGAAGGGGTCTGGTCGTCGATGACGTAGTCGTACTCAGCAGTGTCGTCGGAGGTCTCGGGGTCTATCGGGAGAGAATGAGGGGGAAGAAACAATAAATACACAGCAAATAATGCAACAGGGATGCATGACATGTCTACATGTTGTGCTAGGGGTGTTCTAATGCAGCACTACGCCAGTTAGACGGAGCGGGAAATTATCCGGGAGGGTTCTCCCAGCTCCGGGTGATTATCGGTACACTGAACCGGAGGGGACGGTTCCATGTTCAGTATGTTAGAGGGGTGTGGCAGGTATGTGGGTAGGATATTCGGATTCGTCATATTTTTCTGATCGTTTTTCATATATAAATTATTTTCATCTGAGTTACTGTTTATTTTATATGATTTTTCAAAGTTTTATTCATTTTCTAGAATTATTTTAATTATTAAATCCGAATTATCCAAAACAGTGTCATGTGACGTCAGCATGACATCTGGATGACGTCATCGGTCAATTCCGGCTGACCAGAGTCAAACCTGACCAGTGGGTCCCACTGGTGAGTGACTGTTTTAATTAAACAGGGGTTTATTTAGTTAAATAGCTTAATTAACGGGTGGGACCCAGTTGTCAGTGACTAATTAGTAATTAAATTAATTAACCGATTAATTAACAATTTTATTATTTATAAAATCATTTTAATTAACGCGGGGCCCGCATGTCAGTGGCTGGGCCAGCACAGTCAGCAGTTGACCCGGTCAACGGGGTCAACTGGGGCCCGTGGGGCCCAGCGGTCAGTGGCACAAGGCGTGTCATGTGGCGCCACGTCAGCGGGCGGCACCAGAGCAACGCCGGCGAAAATTCCCGTGGCGGAGCGTCGCCGGACTTGGCCGGAAAAATGCTACGGGGGCCCGTTCGGCGCGCGGCTATGCTCGTTCGGCTGCGGGCGGAGTCGCGCATCCAACTATGGCGGTCGCGGGGGCTGAAGTGGCTGGAGCTGGCGCCGGCGACGATGGCGGGCGGCGGCTATCTCGGGTGGTGCTCGGTCTCGGCGCTACGGCGTGCTAACGAGCAAAAGAAGCGGCTAGGGAGGGCCTACGCGTTGCGGTGAGCTCAACAGGCACGAGCCCGTGACCATTAGGTCGCTGGAAGCTCACCGGCGACGAGCTCGTGCGGCAGCGAGCTCGGGCACGACGGAGACGGCGTCTACGGCTAGCAACTAGGCGCGGGAACAGAGGGGAAAATAAGGAGGGCTCACGGGGACCCTGTAGACGTGCAAGGTGTGCTCGGGGGAGGCTCGAGGTGGCGGATCGACGTTGGCGATCACCGGCGCCCGTAGGATGAAGACGACGGCGTGGACGGCGTTGTGGCGGCTCCGAGCTCCAACGAGTCGGCGTAGCCGACGTAGACGAGGACGGGGAAGACGCTGGACACGGCGGGGCGGCGAGAAGGGCTCGGTGGCTGTCGGGGATATACCCCGCGGTAAGACCCGCCCAAGACTTGGCGGCTCTTATGGTGACCCTGAAGATGAGCCCTGAGGACGAGACCCTGAAGATGAGTCCTGGAGGCTGAAGCTGTAAGCAGCCCTGAGGCTTATGCTGAGAGCAGCCCTGAGGCTTATGCTGAGAGCAGCCCTGAGGCTTATGCTGAGAGCCGCCCTAAGGCTTATCTGAGAGCAGCCCTGAGGCTTATGCGGAGAGCAGCCCTGAGGCTTATGCTGAGAGCCGCCTTGAGGCTTACGCTGAGAGTCGCCCGGAAGAAGAGAAGCCCAAGATGAGAAGCCCAAGATGAGAAGGCCGTGATAAGAAGACAGAATATCTTCTATCCAAGTCCGACTAGGACTCTTCATGTAAGCCTCCCCTCCAACTTATATAAGGAGGGGTAGGGCACCCCGAAAAGGGGAGAGGACAAGTTACAAGCTTCATAGGTCTAGACAGACAAATTAGAGGCTTTAGAGATTAGAAGCTCTTGAGATTAGAGGTTTTGTAACACCTCCCTTGTAACCAAGATCAACATCAATATCAATCAAGCAGGATGTAGGCTTTTACCTCCACCGCGAGGAGCCGAACCTGGGTAAAATCTCGCGTCTCTCGATCCCGATCAACCCCTTCCAAGCTACCTCTTAGATGCGTTGGAATCACACCTAAGTTCTCTCACGAGAGCATCTGCCGTGAAAATTCCACGACAGTTGGCGCCCACCGTGGGGCCCCGCACGGTGGTGTTGAGTTCTTGGAGGGATATTTTCTAGGGTTTCGAAAGGTTTGCAATTTTCAAATGAAGAAGAGCTGATACAAGTTTGAGATCAAGATCAAAGTGGTTAGGGTTTCATCTGAAAGAGCCGCCGCCGTCGATTTGTTTAGTGGCGGCTTTCACTGAGACCGACCAGGGTCGGGAGAAATCTTCTGCGGATCCGTTCGCGACATCTAGCGATCTGAAGATTAATTTTTACTGCAACACGGCGTCACCATCAAACCTTCAAATTGCAAGACATCTACGCCGATCAAGTACAGGATCTGATGGCTCTCAAGCCGCCTGTCCCTGGCTCATCCTAGCCGCTATAAGTCGCCGAGATCAACGAGATTGCCATAAGTCACCGAGATCAACTTCGCTGCTAGCTGTCAATCAATTACGCTGGTTAAACTGTCCTATGGTGGTACGTCCAAGTCAGGGTACAAGTCAGTTTGACAATGATTCAAGGAATAGTCCAAAAAAGCAAAGCCCATGGCTGGTCAACACCAACAGGAAGACAGGTACGACTGGGGGTTCATGCCCATGACTCGGATTGATCGTATCGAGCCGCCGGGACATCCGCCTCTGAGCCACCGTCGCGCCCGGCCAGCACGCCCTCGCGTCTACAGCACTCACCGCCTCTTAGCGTCGCAACCTTGCAAGCCGCTGCCGCGCCACGACGAGTCGCCTTCTGCAGCAGCTGCCCGCCAGACTCGGCCTTCCGCCACAAATTTCAAACTCGCCGTTGAGCCGTGACCGACCTCGCCGACCTCGCCGTGGCAAAGTCGATCTGAGCGCCTCGCTGCCGAAGACTCGCCTGCACGCGAGGCCTCTGTTGCACGCCCGCGCGCCTCTGACGCGCCCGCGAGACGCCAGGTTCTACCTCTCCGCTCAGTCGCGTCACGAACATCCGGCGCGCCCTCGCTTTTCTTCAGCTATTGAGCCGCCTCGCCGCCACAAATCGTCTTGGCCTCGAGCTCGCCCATCGCCGGCAGCCGCCTCGAGCCGCCTGCACCGTGCTAGGCTTCCACCACCGGAGAGCCGCCCTACGCATCCGGGCTGCCCCGCGGTGTCTTCGAGTCGCGGCTCAGAGCCGCCCATTCCGACACCCTGTCTTGGTTGCCTCGCCGGCTCACTGCGCCGGTTTTTTACCTCGCATCGCGGGACCTCTGCTGCCGAGACCCGCTGCCTCCGAGCTACCCGTCTCTGCTGTTGCCGCGCCTCGTCTCGACCAAGGAGCACTGAGGAGCTGCCGCGCTGAGCCGCCTTGCCGACCGCTGCTACCTTGCGTCACACCTTCCGCCATGGCCACACCACCCCTTGTGTTGAGCCGCCGCACCGGACTCCTCGGCGACTGCCTCCGCAGTCTCGCTTTCTGTAAGAGCCGACGCCTCAGCTACAACTGCTGTTGCCGCGCCACGCTCCAGCCTTGAGCCGCCCGGAGGAGGAAAATTCGCCGGTCCGACCCACCTTGGGGGCCTCTGGCCGCGAGCTGCCTAGCCTCCGTCTCGTCAAATTTCCGCCGCGTCTCAACTGCTGCAGGAGAGCCGCCGTGCTGCCGCACAGCGAAGTCGCCATCACCGTTGTGCCTTCGAGCCGCCGCCAAGCTGAAGGATCTGTCCGAGTTGACCTATAACTCCGCTCAAGAAAAATTGATGATTCCAGACTTGGAAGAATTTTAGAGCTAAAGGATCTGTCCGGCTCCGAGTCATCCCCACGGCCCGCCATCGCGGACAAGTGTTGAGTCGCCATCACCAGCGAGCCGCCGCCTGGTCAACTATGACCCGCAAAGGAAAACGGCCAAGACCCGGACTTCGAGCCACCGCCGCAAGCGCCTCTGCCGCAACCTTGCCGCCATCCTGGTTCATCTCGGCAGGCGCCTCTCCCGCGGTCATGTGTGGGTGTCCTCGCTTCATTCTTGAGCCACCAAGAGCCTCACCCGCCGGGTCACCAAAAGCCTCTGACGAGCTGCAGTTTGTGCGCCGCCTCCACTTTTGCCGCGGGCAGAGCAGTCCTCCTCTGCAGCCTTGCCTCGGCAAGGGCCTCATGCCGAGCCACCAGAATCCGCCGCCGGGAGCCTACAACCTCACCGCTGCGGCCTCGCCTGCGCCGAGCCGCCCCCGTGGCCTTGCTTCGCGGCAGCCGACGAGCCACCTCGCGGCCTCACCGTCGTCGCCCATAAGCCGCCGGCCAAAGTCGCCGTCTACAAACCGCTGTGCGTGACACTCCTCTGGTCGCCTCCCGCGGGCTGCCACCGGAGAACCGCCCTAGCAGCACCGGCCGCCGTGGACCACGCCTGTAAAATCGCCACCGGCCGTGCCGGGCTGACCTCACCGGAGAGATCTTGAGCCGCCCTCCTTCGCTCAACAGCGCCACGAGTCGCCTGTGCCTCGCGCCGCTTCGACCTCATTTTGCCACGGCGGCTCTCTATCGCCGCCTCGCCTGCCATTTCCGCCAGGAGCCGCCAGGTTTGGCCTCTGCCTCCGAGCCGCGGGCCCCGAGCGCCGCCTCTGCCGGTCTCTGCCGAGCCGGCTTCGAGCCGCCGCCTCTCGCCTCCATGAGCCGCCCAGGCCGAACTCTTGCTCACCGCGTGCATCTTATCCGTCCAAGTGTGGAAAGACATGGGGGCTGCCCGTGTGGAGGGCTAACAAGTCAAAGGCCGCCTGTTAAAGAAAAACGGTTTGGTCAACATGACCCGGAGGGCCCGTGCTGAGCCGCCCGGTCCCAGGCTCTTGCTACGATCGCGCTTCAAGTCGCCTCCGTTGTCGCCACTGGGACCTCGAGAAAGTAGTCGACTCGCTGTTGAAATTACCGGAATTATCCAACGGACGCTATGGATCATCTGTTAAAGACATCAGGTGATATCCATCTAAGTATATTTTTGCACATGTTATTTGTGTCAAAGAACAATTATTTTGGTCTGTATATATTTATGCAGGACAACTCTCCATTATAAAGTGGGTTATACGGCGGCTTACAAACGCCTGCGGCTTACTAGCGCCGACTTACAACGCCGAAGCCTGACTCGCCCGCCATGGCGCACAAGTCGCCGCTACTGCAGCTTTGGTTCACTTCAACAACCGGCTAGAATGAGCCATGGACAAAGTCACTGACATGACGTAATCTTACGGGATCATTCATAACCCGCCAAGGTCAAGTTTCAACACATTCCAGCATTCAGTTATCAACTATATGCTGGTTCATGCTACGGCAAGTATGGAGAATCTCAAGCCAACTCCTCGAGTCGACTCAAGACTTGGGGGCTACACCGGTATGACTCGATAGAATCGGCTGTTATTACAAATTCAAGATCCTTGTACTGAGGGACTATTACCACATTGGTGAAAAATTTCCGGTTCAACATCCGGTTCAGAAGAAATCTATCTCTCACAAAATTCTGAGTTTCCAATACCCGGCTCAATGTCTGGTTCAAGAGGAGTCCATCACTTGCAAGGATCAAGTTCTCAGAAAAGGCTGTCCCTCTGTATCGGAAACTGAAGGAAACAGATGACTTCAAGAAGGGCGAAGCCGCCAGCGAAAGCTTTTGAAGTTCTGAAGAAATAATTGGCAGATCCACCTGTGTTAGCAGCTGCAACCATATTCGCTAAGTTAATCCCGCTTCCAGGACCCTGAACTTTGTAAAGTCAATCCTAACAGGGACCCTGCACTTAGTCGAAACAAAAAAAGACCCATATGGGCTGTGCTTACTGGTAATCCAGAAGCCTTCACCATCTTGGGACCACCAAACCCTTATGGGCCGAACTTACTAGTAATCCAGAAGTCGCCACCATATCGAGTTAAAGTCCTAATAAGCGGGCTGTGTTACTGGTAATCCAGAACCTTCATCCGTGTACAGGCACCCAATAAGCGGGCTGTGTTACTGGTAATCCAGAACCTTCATCCGTGTACGGGCATAAAAGACTCATATGGGTTGAGTTTCCTGATAATTCAGAAGCCTTCACCATCTTGGGACCATCAACCCTTATGAAGCTAAACTTACTGGTAATCCGGAAGTCGCCATATTGGGTAAAAGACCTAATAAGCGGGTCGTGTTACTGGTGATCCAGAACCTTCATCCGTGTACAGGCACCCAATAAGCGGGCTGTGTTACTGGTAATCCAGAACCTTCATCCGTGTACGGGCTTAAAAGACTCAGATGGGATGATGCTTACTGGTAATCCAGAAGCCTTCACCATCCTGGGACCTTCAACCCTTATGAGGCTGAACTTACTGGTAATCCAGAAGTCGCCATATTGGGTTAAAGTCCTAATAAGCGGGTCGTGTTACTGGTAATCCAGAACCTTCATCCGTGTACAGGCACCTAATAAACGGGTCGCGTTACTGGTAATCCAGAACCTTCATCCGTGTACGGGGGAAAAAACTTAGATGTGACGATGCTACTGGTAATCCAGAAGCCTTCACCATCTTGAAATCATTAACCTTATGGGCCAAACCTTCTGGAAGTCGCCACCATATTGGGAAGAAAATAACCTTATGGGCCGAACCTCCTGGAAGTCGCCACCATATTGGGAAGAAAATAACCTTATGGGCCGAACTTTCTGGAAGCCGCCATCATACTGGGGGCTTTCACAGCCTTTTTGATGTTTTTACAAGTTTGATAAAACTTTCTTGAGATTCACTGCTTTTGCGAGTTTTATGATTTTTCTTTACGAACTCTTTCTAATGTTCGCGTCTGGCCGAGAGCCGCCAGTTTTTATTATACTGGTTATATCTTACGCATCTGCAAGTTTGCTGGCTATAAGCCGCCATGACTAATTTAGTTATTTGTTTAATACTTGTTAAAAGTAGTTCATACATCTTATCAAGTTTTATGACTATCTTGATGTTTGGCCGAGAGCCGCCAGCATCATACAAAGGATTCAATTTCTTTCAGAAGCCAGTCTGATACCTTTGCAGGAAGCTTCCTTATGAAAATTATTCTGGCTGCTTCTGAGACCCGGCAGTTTCAAGAAGACAGCCGACTCTTGGGGACTACAAGTGGTTCTTCGCTCTATCTAAGACCCGGCAGTTTCAAGAAGACAGCCGACTCTTGGGGACTACAAGTGGTTCTTCGCTCTATCTAAGACCCGGCAGTTTCAAGAAGACAGCCGACTCTTGGGGACTACAAGTGGTTCTTCGCTCTATCTAAGACCCGGCAGTTTCAAGAAGACAGCTGACTCTTGGGGACTACATGTGGTTCTTCGCTCTATCGAAGACCCCACTGTTTCAAGAAGACAGCTGGCTCTTGGGGATTACACATGGGAGGTACAAGGATTTTTAGTTCATGACTGAAAGATTCAGATGCACAATCCGGATTTCTCCAAGGTTGCAACGCTTATAGTGAAGCAAGTCTTAAGCTATCACTACGTTCCCTTCTTAAAACTTGGGGGCTACAGTGGACATATATATGTTGAAATTGAAAGAAAATTTCAAATTGACCCGGGCTGAGAAGACCCGGCTTGGAAGGACATATCCTGCGAAGACATTCAATTACATGACCGGGTGTCAGCAATAATCATGACCCGGCGTTATAACTCAGCAAGGAGGAACAGATGCCGGTTCAGAAGAACCTTTGATCCGGCGTATAACCTTGTCAAATTTATCATTTTTGTTTGTTTTACAGGATAAGTTTAACATGGATAAATCCAAATTAAACTGGGGACTAATGTCGGGGATATACCCCGCGGTAAGACCCGCCCAAGACTTGGCGGCTCTTATGGTGACCCTGAAGATGAGCCCTGAGGACGAGACCCTGAAGATGAGTCCTGGAGGCTGAAGCTGTAAGCAGCCCTGAGGCTTATGCTGAGAGCAGCCCTGAGGCTTATGCTGAGAGCAGCCCTGAGGCTTATGCTGAGAGCCGCCCTAAGGCTTATCTAAGAGCAGCCCTGAGGCTTATGCGGAGAGCAGCCCTGAGGCTTATGCTGAGAGCCGCCTTGAGGCTTACGCTGAGAGTCGCCCGGAAGAAGAGAAGCCCAAGATGAGAGGCCCAAGATGAGAAGGCCGTGATAAGAAGACAGAATATCTTCTATCCAAGTCCGACTAGGACTCTTCATGTAAGCCTCCCCTCCAACTTATATAAGGAGGGGTAGGGCACCCCGAAAAGGGGAGAGGACAAGTTACAAGCTTCATAGGTCTAGACAAACAAATTAGAGGCTTTAGAGATTAGAAGCTCTTGAGATTAGAGGTTTCGTAACACCTCCCTTGTAACCAAGATCAACATCAATATCAATCAAGCAGGATGTAGGCTTTTACCTCCACCGCGAGGAGCCGAACCTGGGTAAAATCTCGCGTCTCTCGATCCCGATCAACCCCTTTCAAGCTACCTCTTAGATGCATTGGCCTCACACCTAAGTTCTCTCACGAGAGCATCTGCCGTGAAAATTCCACGACAGTGGCCACGAGATTTACGAAGGGCCGGCCATGGCGCCGTTCGGGTGTGGGTGGAGAGCGAGGCAGAGGGGAGAGAAGGCGGGTTAGGGTTCACCAGGGGGCTGCGGGCGTTCTTATCCAGCGCGAGGCACCGCTGGATGATCGACAGCGGCTCATCTGAAGCGTGGATGGCTGCGCGCGCGTTTGGCCAGCGCCATGGCTTCTGGCCAGCGGGAGGAAGGAGAAGGCCTAGCCGGGCCGGGCCGAATTGCACTGTGCACTCGAGGCCTAGTGCGCCAATGAGTCCTCTTCTTTTTCCTTTTTCTTTTCTTCTGTTTTATTTCTTTTCTCTTTGCAAAATGTTTGGCCACCATTGCAATTTCGTAAAATATGAGTCTTGTCCAATTAAATATTAGGCAATATATATCACTGCCATAAAAAGGTTTGGTGGTAAATTGATTTCATTTAATTTTGGATTAAATAAAATGGACTAAACATTGTTGTTTTGGTACTGTTTTAGGATGTTAGAGTCATTTAAATAATTCAATTAATGTTCACTTTATTTTTATAATTGCTTTGGGAATATGTGCAATATTATGAACTATTTTTTTGCTAGATTTGAACAACTTTTAAATTCACTTTAAATTTGAATTTCAATTTGAATTGGAATTTGAAATGAGTATGACTCAAATGATGATCAAGCACTATTAATCATGGTGATTTGGCATTATCAAAAGTGTGATCACTGTAGCTTAATCAATGGGGATGTTACACTTTCCTAGTAGCTTTATTTAGTTTTCTGAAATCAATTACCATCCTATAACCAGTTACAATTCTTTGTGGAATAAGTTCATTTCTATCATTAGGAACAACGGTAAAACCTCCTTTCTTAGGAACACAATGAACAGGACTTACCCATCTACTATCAGCTATGGGATAAATTATACCTGCCTCCAGAAGCTTTAACATTTTAGTTCTTACCACATCCTTCATTTTAGGATTTAAGCGACGTTGATGATCAATGACAGGTTTAGCGTCTGGCTCCATATTAATCTTGTGCTGACATAGAGTGGGACTGATGCCCTTAAAATCATCAAGAGTATATCCAATAGCAGCACAGTGCTTCCTCAGAGTTTTAAGTAATCTCTTTTCTTCATGATCTGAAAGGTTAGCATTAATAATAATAGGATATATCTTCTTTTCATCAATATAAGCATATTTAAGTGTATTAGGCAATTGTGTCAATTCAAACACAGGGTCACCCTTAGGTGGTGGAGGATCTCCCAAAATTTCAACAGGCAAATTATATTTCAGAATAGGTGCTTGTTTAAAGAATAATTCATCTATTTTATTTCTTTCATTCATATGCATATCATTCTCATGCTCAAGCAAATATTATTCTAATGGATCAGTAGAGGCACAACAATAGACGCAAGACCAATAATTTCATCTTTATTGGGTAATTCTTTATCATGAGGTTGTCTACGAAACTTAGAAAAATTAAATTCATGAGACATATCACCAAAATTAACACTAACAATTTTTTTATTGCAATCTATCTGAGCATTTACTGTATTCAAGAAAGGTCTACCAAATATAATGGGACAAAAATCATCTTGTGGTGATGCAAGAACTAAGAAATCAGTAGGATATTTGATCTTACCACACAAGACTTCAACATCTCTAACAACCCCAAGCGGTGTAATAGTATCTCTGTTTCAAATCTTAATAGTAACATCAATATCTTCAATCTCAACAGGTGCAATATCATTCATGACTTCTTGATATAAGGGAAAAGGAATAGCACTCACACTAGCACCAATATCACATAAACCATGATAGCAATGATCTCCTATTTTAACAGAAATAACAGGCATGCCTATTACAGGTTTGTTTTTATCTTTAGAATCTGGCTTAGCAATTCTAGTTGCTTCATTACAGAAGTATATGACATGTCCATCAATGTTATCAACCAAGAGATCTTTAACCATTGCAACATTAGGTTCAACTTTAATTTGTTCAAAAGGTCTAGGTACTCTAATATTACTCTTATTAACCACAGTTGAATGTTTAGCATGTTCCTTAATCCTAACAGGAAAAGGTAGTTTCTCAATATAAGCAGTAGGTACAACTGGATCAACATGGCAAACAATTGTTCCTTCTTTAACACTAACGGGCTCTTTTTTTAATTTGATAGGTGGATGATATTTAAACCATTTCTCCTTAGGGAGATTAACATGAGCAGCAAAAGATTCACAAAAGGTAGCTACTATCTCAGAGTCAAATCCATATTTAGTACTAAACTTGTGAAAAGCATCAGTTTCCATAAAAGACTTAACACAATCAAGCTTAAGATTCATACCTGACTCTTTACCTTTGTCGATTTCTCAATCTTCAGAGTTGCGATTAATTCTTTCCAAAAGATCCCATTTGAATTCAATAGTCCTCTTAGTAAAGGAACCAGTAGAAGAAGAATCGAGCATGGATTGATCATTATGAGAAAGCCGAGCATAAAAGTTCTGAATAATTATTTCTCTTGAGATCTCATGATTGGGGCATGTATACAACATATACTTAAGCCTCAAAAAAAACTTGAGCGATACTTTCTCCTTCACGAGGCCAAAAATTATATATATAATTTCGATCACGATGAACCAAATGCATAGAATAAAATTTCTGGTGAAATTCCAGCTTCAACCGGTTCCAATCCCATGTTTCAGACTCATCACATAGCCTATACCATGTCAATGCCTTTCCCTCCAAAGATAAAGGGAATATCTTCCTCTTAACTCCATCTCCGGATAAACCTGCAAGCTTAAACAATTCACAAATTTCTTCCACATATATCAAGTGCATATCAGGATGTATAGTTCCATCTCCTGCATAAGGATTAGCTAGCAGTTTCTCTATCATACCCGAATGGATTTCATAATAAATATTTTCAGTAGGTTCAGTAGGTTGAGGGGCAACTCTCAGTGCTTCCGGTTGAGGTGAAGATACCCCGAACAAACCCCTCAAAGGACTACTTTCCATACTGACAAGTAACAATAAATTTCAGCACATAATATAAATGTTTCCTTACCAAATTCCACTCACCAAAGGCGCTTCACCCCCCGGCAACGGCGCCAGAAAAGAGTCTTGATGACCCATAAGTATAGGGGATCAATCGTAGTCCTTTCGATAAGTAAGAGTGTGGAACCCAACGAGGAGCAGAAGGAAATGACAAGCGGTTTTCAGCAAGGTATTCTCTGCAAACACTAAAATTGTAGGTAACTGATAGTTTGATAGCAAGATAATTCGTAACAAGTAACAAGTAGTAACGGTAACAAAGGTGCAGCAAGGTGGCCCAATCCTTTTTATATCAAAGGACAAGCCGGAACGATTTCTTATAATAAGCAACACGTTCTCGAGGACACGTGGGAATTTCATCTAGTCACTTTCATCATGTTTAGTTGATTCGCGTTCGCTAATTTGATAATTTGATATGTGGGTGGAACGGTGCTTGGGTGCTGTTCTTACTTGAACAAGCCTCCCACTTATGATTAACACCTCTCGCAAGCATCCGCAACTACGAAAGAAGAATTAAGATAAATCTAACCATAGCATGAAACATATGGATCCAAATCAGCCCCTTACGAAATAATACATAAACTAGGGTTTAAGCTTCTATCACTCTAGCAACCCATCATCTACTTATTACTCCCCAATGCATTCTTCTAGGACCAAATAAGGTGAAGTGTCATGTAGTCGACGTTCACAAGACACCACTAGAAGAAATACAACATACACATTAACAAAATATCGAACGAATACCAAATTCACATGATTACTTATGATAAGACTTCTCCCATGTCCTCAAGAACAAAAGTAACTACTCACAAATCATATTCATGTTCAAGATCAGAGGGGTATTCAATATCATTAAGGATCTGAACATATAATCTTCCACCAAATAAACCAACTAGCATCAACTACAGAGAGTAATCAACACTACTAGCAACCCACAGGTACCAATCTGAGGTTTTGAGACAAAGATTGAATACAAGAGATGAACTAGGGTTTGAGATGAGATGGTGCTGGTGAAGATGTTGATGAAGATTGGTCCTCCCACGATGAGAGGATCGTTGGTGATGTCGATGGCTTCGATTTCCCCCACCCGGAGGAAAGTATCCCCGGCGGAATCGCTCCGCCGTAGAGCAAAAGTGCTCCTGCCCAGGTTCCGCCTTGAGACGGCGGCGCTTCATTCTGAAAGTTTTCTCTATAATTTTTTTAGGGCAAATGAGCTTATATACCAGAAGGAGGGGGACCAGACGCCAGCCAGGGGCCCCACAAGGCATCAGGGCGCGCCCTGTTGTCTTGTGGGCAACTGGTGGGTCCCCTCTGATATTTATTTTCTCCAGTATTTTTTATATATTCAATAAAAAATCTTCGTGAAATTTCAGGTCAACTGGAGCTCTGTAGAATAGGTATCTCTGATGTGGCTATTTCAGGTCCAGAATTCCAGCTGACTGCATTCTCCCTCTTCATGTAAACCTTGCAAATTAAGAGAGAAAAGGCATGAGAATTGCATCATAAAGTTTAATAATGATCAAAAACACAATAAATAATAGTAGTAAAACATGATGCAAAATGGACGTATCACTATGTGTTCGAGAGAGAAGACTCTAGTGAAAACTATGGCCCCCGGGTCATTTATTTATCATATATAAAATCAAAAACACCTTGCTGCAATTTATTTACTTTTGTTTTATCTTGTATTTTATTTTATCTATCTATCACTATCATAATTAATCCTTGCAAGTAACTGCCGAGGGGATTGACATCCCCCTTGTTCGCGTTGGGTGCAAGTATTTGCTTTTGTGTGTGTAGGTGCTGCTAACGAGATTCTGCTTGATTCTCCTACTGGATTGATAACCTTGGTTCTTAACTGAGGGAAATACTTATCTCTACTGTACTGCATCATCCTCTCCTCTTCGAGGAAATCCCAATGCAGCTCACAAGTAGCAGGAAGGCCTAGTCCAAAGCATCGAAAGCATTCGAAATATCCAACGTTAGTAGACACGCCGGCTCGCCCAATGTGTGTAGTCTCCTTGATGTTCCTTAAACGACGGGGAGATTGGATCTGACCATCCCACATCACTCTCGTGGGCGACGGGGAGGGCGCTCCCGCCTCCGCCGCTAGCACCCTCCTCTTCCTCCCTCATCCCTCGCCGCCGCCAGAGAACGCGGCCGGGCAAAGCCTGTCCGGCATTGGCGGTGGCGGGGCGTTTCACCTTCTCACGCAGGGCCTCCACCACGGAGTGGCGCGGTTGGACCGGGACACCGCGAAGGTGAGGGTCGTGGTGGTGCGGCGGTGGATCCCCACGACGGCAGCGCACGGGATCGGCGGCGCACGGCGGGCTTCGAGGTGGCGGATCGTGCAGGCGAGGGGGTGGCGGCGGTTCAGCATCCACCCTGATCTGGTGTCCGTCTTTAGCCGGCGGCGCGAGCTGTGGGCTGCGTGGGCCGGTGTCCTCCGCCATGGCAGCAATGACGTTGACGTGGTGGAGGCAGCGGTGTGGTAGCGGTCCTAGTGCTCTTCTCGCATTATGTCAACGATCTGCATGATCGCTCCTCCTTGATCTGGCCGTCGACATGTTTTCGGGACTGCTGCCGGAGATCTAGCCCAAGGATATCTGGATCGGATAGTTTCCGGTTGTGCGCATCCAGATCAGCCTATGCGACTCCATGAGGGCGTGGCGCGAAGCTCTGTTGTTTGTTGACATCATGGGACATGTCGGTATCTCGATTTCCAAGGCGTAGACAGCGGTGGAGAAAGTCATGGTGGCTGAGATCGGAGGATCAGTAAGGCGGAGGTGGCCTTGGATGCAACGGAGTCAGCCAAGTATTTGATAACTTTCATAAGCAGCGGTGACAAGTGGGGGCGGCAGCACTGGAGGATTTCATTTTTGGTGGTGCTCCTCGGTGCCGAGTCCTACCTTTCCGGGTGAAAATCTAAGGTCTGACCTTCATTGGTTGTGCCTGGCAATTGTCTGGCTGAAGGTATTGTTTTGACAGCTCGGACTTTTTCTAGGGTGAAAACCTAAAATTTTGGATCGGGCAACGACGACGCTTGTGCGCTGTTTCCTTCTTCAAGGCTTCGCTTTTGGAGACCTTTTATGTTTTCCGAGTGTTGTCTTTGGTGGCGGTTTGTGTGCCGTTGCTGAGAGGAGTTGATCACTGTGGCGAGGCCTTTGTTTTTTCCCTTTCTTTTTTGTTTTCTTTTCGGGCTATGTGCATCCTTGATCTCTTTGAGGCATCTTGTTGGTATAGAGATAGGGTGTAATTGGTATCTTCATGATATTAATACATTTTGCCTTTTCAAAAAAATGAAGTTATCATGCAGTACTGCCCCCTTGATGAACGCGCTCTAGTGCTTGCCCACTAGATTGTGCCGACGAGGCGCGACTCCGTTGGCCAAGGCCTTCACAAAGATCCTTGCCGCCCCATGAATTAGACTGACGGGACAAAAAGTCTACTTTAAACAGATTTGTTTCCCATTTGTAGTACAAGATAATTCATTGCATGCATGCAACATGTAGACGGTTTATAGCATGTCTGTATTTTCAGAGTGTGGAGCCGGTGACGATCTCTTCCACAGAGGCAAGCAACACACCACATCATGCTCGTTTTCACGCTTTGTTGTCTTTGCGCGAACCATAGGTCGGCCGCCAGCACTTCTCCTCTAGCGGACCAGAAGGAAGGGCTCGCACTGAAGAGTCCGTCGCACACTCACATCCCTAGTGAACCTTGACTATGTTATCCCGATGCAATACGAGCCGTCTGCTGGTGCACATGGCCCAATCAATCAGAATACGTCGTTTTTGCCACCGAAGAAGCTACCCTCTTAGGATAGTCGGCCCACTCGCTAGAACGTGTAACTGCACAGAAATGTAATGATCGAAAACATGTGGGACGCTTGATCGGACGGTTCGAAAGGCCCAAGCCATGAGAAGACTGGAACTAGGCTCGGTTTTACTGTCCTAAATATGGGCTTGGACCGAGGGTGTCGTTACCTTGACTCTTCTCTTCTCTTCTCGTACACATGATGATGCGTACGTAGCCATGAAGGACACATCGGCCAGTGTCCGTGACTGTGATAATCGTATCAAGGCAGAAGACGAGCTGAGGTAGGCCATGCGTCCGAGTCTCAGGTTTTGCCACGGTGACAACCTTGTACGACGACAATTCGACGTCCGGACTTTGTGTGCCAGTGTCGTTGCTTTCACTCGTCCCACACACGCTGTGTGCCGGCGTTTTCACGCCTCGTTGTCTTTCCGTATCTGCGCTTGGGCCAGTGTCGATCGTCGTTGTCCGTCTCTGCACAGCGTGGAGCCGGAGACGTTCTCTTCCACGAACACAAGCCGACCACCTAGTACGTACGTGCTTTCGACGACGACAACTCAACGTCTGGACCACGGTGTCTGCTTGCAGCACGTCATAATGCGTACGTAGCCATCGAGGACAACACGGACCGGCCAGTGTCCATGTCTGTGATAATGACAGCTAGCTAGAGGACGGGCTGAGGTTGGCCTTGCGTCTGAGTCTCAGATTTTGCCACTGTCGTTTCTCAACGAAAATTCAACGTCCGGACAGCGGTTGCCTTCACTATTCTCCCACACGGAAGGAGACACGCTGTGTGTGTGTGTGTGTGTGTCAGCAGCACATGATCATGTGATTACCTAGCCATGGAGAACACACCGGTCAGTGTCCGTGTCCGTGTCCGTGTCGGTGACAGTGATAATTAACACTAGTTATACAAAGTTAATGCTATGTATTTATTGGAATTAAAATGATGTTTAGACCAAATTAATTCATTTGTAATTTAAGTTTTCACAAATTTTGAACCAATGTATCGGGATTATAATGCTTGCTCGAGTGATTGTAGTCGTGGCTAGGTGGTCTGAGGACCTGAATGTAATTTTTGTTTCTTCTGGTGTTCTTTACACCGCCAACACAGTTGATGAATAGATTGGAAGTTTTTTCTGCAAAAAAAAGTATAGGTAAAATGTGGCACCCCAGCACTAAGATTCTCGATCAGCCATTAGCCGTGCGTCCTTGGACTACATGTGGGCCTAACAAGTGAATTACTGCATGCCACTTGTTAGTGCCTATATCCGCCACATGTCCTGCAAGGACCATTGGTTCACTGAATTATTTTATCGGTATTTAGATACTTCACAGTAGAATTGAGTTAACTATATCTACGCCTCCTGACCCCAGCCCGCATCTTCTGCACCGAGGCCTCAACCTCATCTCATGGAGCGTGAGAAATTAGCTCACGGTGTCTCACGATCATCGACAGAAGCTGTTGGGGATATTTCCCAGCATGTAGACCCGGCAGAAGGATGACCCGGCCATAGAGCAGAAGGGCTCAGCGGGTTATCCCATGGCGGGGCTTAGATGATGTCCAATGGGCCGGCACAAGGAGGCCCGGTGAGAAAGGCCGGCTCAGATCACGGGCCGGCTCATGGAGAAGGCCTACGACATGAAGGTTGCCTTGGAGGGCAAGTAGAATAAGAGTAAGAAGTGAGTTAAGATTACGACCCGGACTCTCATGTAAATCTAGGGCTCTACCTGTTATATAAAGGGGAGCGCCTAGGACAGAAAGACCAAGTTGCAACCCTCGAAAAATAGGTTAGCGAATTCGCATCCTTATAATCGAGATCCACAGCAATATAATCAAGCAGGACGTAGGCTTTTACCTCCATCGTGAGGGGCCAAATCTGGGTAATCTCGTGTCTTCTCGTTCCTGATCAACCCTGTTAAGTTTCCACCCTTGTGCGATGGCCTCATCTCTAAGTCCTTTCACAAGGGCATCTGCCGTGTCAAAACCACGACAGTTGGCGCCCACCGTGGGGCCGACGCACGGTGGAGTTGAGTTCTTAGCGGGAGCTCTCCCAGGGTTCGGGAAGTACGCGGTTGGCATGATGACAAAGAGCCGCCGCGGGAAGTTCTACATCGACGATTCACACTAGGGCCCCAACGCCGACTCGGTCGAGTACGGGTACCGGGTCCCCTTTGGCAAGATCCATACCTTCATCAGCGTGGTCGATGAATCGGCCGCCGGGTTGGAGGATGTCACCGGCGTCGAGTCGGCGCGCCGCACTGGTTCGAGCCAGGCAAGATCCGACCCGCTGCAAGCCGGCCGAAAGCACGTCTTCGTAGGGTTCACCCAAGGGGTGGCCTTGTCGGAGAACTCCCTGTCTGGAGGGGACACGCTCGTTCAATCTGATGGCGAATCCTCGACGGGAGAAACTGAGTCGATCTGTCCACTATATGATGGAAGGCTGGATATACTGATGAAGGCTTTCCAGAAGTCCTTGAGCCGCCTCGTTTTGCAGCGGTCTACATGGCGGGTAGACAAGATCCTGCGCGTGATCCGGTCGATCCAGCATCTGGGCAGAACCTCACCCTAGCCGGCTCGGGAGGAGCCGCCGGCTCTCAGAAAACCGGAGTACAGTCACTTACGGACTTGATGAAAACACTTACCGACCTGTTGGCCGAGCCGGTTACTGCGGAAAACGCGGCTACGCGCAACACGGACATCACGAAGTGTTGCGAGCAGATGGCCAAAATTCAAGAGGATATCAATGCTGAGAACGCCTGCATGGCGGAGGCGCAGACCCGGCTCACCGAGGAGAGACAACGCCTAGATGAGGAGGCTCACTACTTAAGCCGCCGGCAGGCCGAGTCAGAGCTCATTCACCGGAGGCGTCATCAAAGCCGGCTTCCGGCTAATATCGAGCCAACTCAGCTGTTTACCACACCAGACGATCCGCCGACTCCGACGAACCCAGGGGCTGGAGTTGTCCCCCCAGGAGGACCACTTTTGTAGCAGCCGACTCAGCAGAGGGAGCCGACCCAGCATCACACGCCGGTCCAGCAGCAGCAGTTGCCGTCTCGTCGGTTCCAGACCCTAGTTGGACACTATTCCAACCCGGTCGACAATGTTTTGGCGGTGACTCACAACTTGGCGGCAATTCCAATTGAGGGAGATGGTCCGGCTCAGGTGGAGGCCAGGAACGCTATTGCGATGCTCAAGACAGCAGGTGGAGGCCAGGAACGCTATTGCGATGCTCAAGACAGCAGTAGTGCAACAAGCCAACTATTCTCATAGCCAGCACCGGCTTCACTCGACCCCTCATCAGAGCCACACCAGGAGCCAACGCCCTGAGTCCCCAGCAGTTTCCAGCAGCGCACACCGCAGAAGAGCCGCCCAGCCGCTGGCGAATCAGCACCAGCCCAGGATTCCGAACGCGCAGGACATTGTGTACACCGCTCGGGTTTTACGAGCATTGGATGAGAAAAACACGCGTGCAGTATATAACCCGCCGGCAGCGCACGACCCACCCACCGCAGCCCAGATGGCTGCCCGGCTTGGGGGCGTATCAAGCCGTATGATCGGGACTCCCTGTCTGGTCCCGGTGCTGTGAGAGGCGCGCATGCCTCCAGATTTCAAGGGTCCTCGCAAGGTTCCTAATTATACAACTAATCTAGAGCCGACCAAGTGGATCGAGAGTTACGAATTGGCAATGGACCTGTTGGGAGCAAGCAAGTCAGTATGCGCACATTATCCTCCTCTCATGTTGGAAGGTCCCTGATGACCCACAAGTATAGGGGATCAATCGTAGTCCTTTCGATAAGTAAGAGTGTCGAACCCAACGAGGAGCAGAAGGAAATGACAAGCGGTTTTCAGCAAGGTGTTTTCTGCAAGCACTAAAATTATCGGTAATGAGTAGTTTGACAGCAAGATAATTTGTAACAAGTGACAAGTAGCAATAGTAACAAAGAGTGCAGCAAGGTGGCCCAATCCTTTTTATAGCAAAGGACAAGCTGGAACGATCTCTTATAATAAGTAAAGCGTTCTCGAGGACACATGGGAATTTCATCTAGTCACTTTCATCATGTTGGTTTGATTCGCGTTCGCTACTTTGATAATTTGATATGTGGGTGGACCGATGCTTGGGTGCTGTTCTTACTTGAACAAACCTCCCACTTATGATTACCCCCCTTCGCAAGCATCCGCAACTACGAAAGAAGAATTAAGATAACTCTAACCATAGCATTAAACATATGGATCCAAATCAGCCCCTTACGAAATAGCGCATAAACTAGGGTTTAAGCTTCTATCACTCTAGCAACCCATCATCTAATTACTACTCCACAATGCATTCCCTTAGGCCCAAAGATGGTGAAGTGTCATGTAGTCGACGTTCACATGACACCACTAAGAGAATCAACAACATACATATCATCAAAATATCGAACGAATACCAAATTCACATGATTACTTATGACAAGACTTCTCTCATGTCCTCAAGAACAAAAGTAACTACTCACAAATCATCTTCATGACCAAGATCAGAGGGGTATTAAATAGCATAATAGATCTGAACATATAATCTTCCACCAAATAAACCAACTAGCATCAACTACAAGATGTAATCAACACTACTAGCAACCCACAGGTACCAATCTGAGGTTTTGAGACAAAGATTGAATAGAAGAGATGAACTAGGGTTTGAGATGAGATGGTGCTGGTCAAGATGTTGAGGAAGATTGGTCCTCCCACGATGAGAGGATCGTTGGTGACGTCGATGGCTCCGATTTCCCCCTCCCGGAGGGAAGTATCCCCGGCAGAATCTCTCCGCCGGAGAGCAAAATTGCTCTTGCCCAAGTTCCGCCTCGAGACGGCGGCGCACCGTCCCGAAAGTCTTCTCTATATTTTTCTAGGGCAAAATGACTTATATACCAGAAAATGGGGGCCAGAGGCTGGCCAGGGGCCCCACGAGACACCAGGGCGCGCCTGGGGGGGTGGCGCGTCCTGGTGCCTCGTGGGCACCTGGGTGGCCCCCTCTGGTACTTCTTGCTTCCAGTATTTTTTATTTATTCCAAAATAATTCTCCGTGAAATTTCAGCTCATTTGGAGATGGGCAGAATAGGTATCTCTGACATAGCTTTTCCAGGTCCAGAATTCCAGCTGCCGGCAATCTCCCTCCTTGTGTTAATCTTGCGTATTAAGAGAGAAAAGGCATTAGAATTGCTCCACAAAGTGTTATATTAATTAAAAACACTATAAATAATAGTGAAAAAACATGATGCAAAATGGACGTATCAGTCCCGCACGCACTTGGTTGAAAAACCTGCCGGTGAATTCTATCAACACATGACAGGAACTGAAGGGGCGCTTCATCATGAATTTCCAGGGAACCTGCAAAAGGCCAACCACTATTGTTGATCTTGAACGTTGTGCTCAACGTGAGGATGAGTCAGCGCATCATTGGGCTCGCCGGGTCGCAGAAGTTATACATAGTTCGGATAGCATCTGGGCTGCACAAGCAGTGCTTGTTCTGGAATGAACATGCAAGTTTCAGCCCCTGGTCCAGAAGTTAGGGCGACTCAAGAGAAAAGCCCAGGACATGGGCGATCTCATGGATGTCTTAACCCGGTATGCGGAATCAGATAACACCAAGGATCCACTATCTGATGATGAAAAATCCAGTAAGGGCAAGAAAAACGGTGGTAAAGGTCACTAGCAGAACAATGGCAATGGACAGAACAACGGTGGCAAACGCAAAGGTTATGAAGGTGGCTCCGATCTGGTGGCAAATACAAATACGGATAACAAATATCAGCGCCAGAACAATGGGTCTAGAAAGCAGTCTTCTGGTAATCACCCTCTCAATTATGAGGAGGCTCTCAAGGGTCCTTGTCCAAAGCACAGCTATAATGGTAAGCTGTCCAGCCATTCCTAGGAAAATTGCTACATCATGCAAGAGTTCTCCAAACGGATCTTCCATAATCATCACAATGGTGGTGGAAACGGCGGACAACCCGGCAATCCGGGATCCGGCTTCCAGGGAGCCGGTTCACATGGGCCCTTTACATGCCCCGGGTTCCAAGGGAACAACGGGCTGAACGCCAGGTTTCAGGGGGCTGGCAATGCAGGAGACGGCAATCAGCGGAACAACCAGGGAAATCAGCATCAAGCCGGTCAATCAGGGTTCCAGAGTAATCCGAACCAGCTAAATAGTGGACAGTATCATGTCTTCACCACTAGTACCTGCAAGCATGATAGGAAGATGCAGCGGCGAGCCGCCAACCCGGTTGAGCCGGCAGCCCCGTACTATCTCAATTGGTCAGAACAGCCGGTCACGTGGAGCCTGGCGGACCATCCGGTACTCTTTGATCACCCTGGTCATCTAGCGTTGGTAGTGGCACCTCAAGTCGGTGGTTACATATTAACAAAAGTTCTCATGGATGGCAGCAGCAGTATCAATATATTGTATTATGATAGTTTCACGCGGATGAATCTGTCTGATAAGCAGTTGACTCCGTCCTCAATGGTGTTTCATGGCATCGTTCCTGGCAAGTCAGCCTATCCCGTGGGCAGAATATATTTGGAAGTGGCCTTCGGCTCAGAGGATAACTACCGTTCTGAATTTCTGTCCTTTGAGGTGGTCAAGTTGAAAAGTCCGTACCATGCTCTATTCAGTCGGCCGGCTTACGCACGGTTCATGGCATGACCATGCTACGTTTATCTGAAGCTAAAGATGCCAGGGCCGAAAGGAACTATCACAGTTGAAGGCAATTGGAAAATTGCGCTTGAATGCGAGGAAGGTGATGCAGCTTACGCTGAGTCGGCTTGTGCAGCAGAGGAGCTCAAGTATTACACAGACAATGTTGATCCGATTGATAGAACTTCTCTCAAGAAGCCTACAACTGAGTCTGACCTGCTGCTCAAATTCAAGTCGGCCAGAGACACCAAGCAAGTTGACTTTACCCCGGGTAATTCCAAGGAGCAGTTTACTATCGGGGCGAATATGGATCCTAAATAGGAAAGCGCGTTCATCGAGTTCATCCGTGAGAACCGGGACATTTTTGCATGGAAACCTTCTGACATGCCAGGTATACCGAGAGAACTCGCTGAGCACTCCCTTAATGCGGATCCTAAGTTCAAACCAGTTCACCAGTATCTCCATTGTTTCAACGAGGAAATGCGGAAGGCTATTGCTGAAGAAGTAGCCTGGCTCCTAGCTGCCGGGTTGATCATGGAGGTTTTTCATCCGGAGCTGTTAGCCAACCCGGTGCTCATTCTGAAGAAAAATGGGACTTGGCGGATCTGTGTTGATTACACAGATCTAAATAAGGCTTGTCCTAGTGACCCCTTTGCCTTGCCTCGTATTAACCAGATCATTGATGCCACGGCGGGTTGTGAGTTTTTATGTTTTCTGGATGCTTACTCTGGTTATCATCAGATCAAGATGAAGCAAGAGGACCAGGAAAAGACGGCTTTCATCACGCCCTTCGAAGCTTTCTGTTACACAACCATGTCGTTTGGTCTGAAGTGTGCATAGGCGACTTATCAGCGCTGTGTCCAAAGTTGCTTTCACAAGCAGATTGGGTGGAACATCCACACATATGTTGATGACATTGTGGTTAAGTCCCGCAAGAAATAAACCTTGTTGGAAGATCTCAAGGAAATATTTGAAAACCTCCGAGTTTACCAGATGAAGCTTAACCCGGAGAAGTGTGTTTTAGGTGTCCCTGCTGGCAAGCTCCTGGGATTTCTCATTTCTGAACGCGGCATTGAAGCCAACCCGGAGAAAATCAAGGCAATCACGACCCTGGCTAAGCCGGCAAACATCAATGTTGTGCAGAAGCTGGCTGGGCGGGTTGTGGCATTAAGACGGTTCATAAGCCGGCTTGGAGAGAAGGCAATTCCACTATACCAGCTGCTAAGGAAGTCAGACAAATTTGTTTGGGGCGATGCTGCAGATCAAGCCTTTGAGGCCCTCAAGAAGCAGTTGTCTGAGCCGCCTGTCCTTGCTGCTCCTCAGGAGAAGGAGCCTATGCTATTATACATTGCAGCAAACAACAAGGCTGTTAGTGTTGCTGTCGTGGTTGAGCGCAAGGAAGAAGGCAAGGAATATCCCGTCTAGCGCCCTGTGTACTACATCAGTGAGGTGTTGACGGAGTCCAAGCAGCGGTATCCGCACTGGCAAAAGTTGGTCTACGGAGTGTTCATGGCTAGCCGCAAGCTGAAGCATTACTTCCACGAGCATCCAATCACTGTGGTCAGCTCATCACCTCTTGGGGACATAATCCAGAACCGGGAAGCCACGGGCCGAGTTGCTAAGTGGGCCATTGAGCTTGGTCCACATCATCTCAAGTATGTGCCTCGCACAGCAATCAAATCTCAGGCTTTGGTGGATTTCATCAATGATTGGACAGAATTACAGGCTCCCGAAGAGAAGCCCGACACGACATATTAGTCCATACACTTCGACGGCTCAAGACAGCTTGAAGGCTCGGGGGCTGGAGTTGTGATAACTTCCCCACGAGGACATAAGTTCTGTTACGTTTTAAGACTTATGTTCCCTTGTACTAACAATGCAGCAGAATATAAGGCATTGCTTCATGGACTTCGGATGGCCAAGGAGATGAACTTGAGCCGGATCAGGTGTTTGGGTGACTCAGACTTGGTGTCCAAACATGTTTCTGGTACATGGGATTCCAAGGATCCCCTCATGACGGCTTATCGGCATGCGGTCACTAACATTGCTAGACAATTCAAGGGTTATCAAGTTGATCACATTGATCGCCGGCAGAACGAGGGAGCAGATGCACTCTCTCGATTGGGTTCTGATACGTCTCCAACGTATCTATAATTTATGAAGTATTCATGCCATGTTTATTATAGTTTTGTATGATTTTGGTGCACTTTTATATGGATTTTATATGATCTTTATGGACTAACATATTGACCTAGTGCCGAGTGCCAGTTGCTGTTTTCTGCTTGTTTTTGGTTTTCCAAAAAATCCATATCAAATGAAGTCCAAATGCAGCGAAACTTTTTGACAATTTTTCTGGAAGGAAATAGACCCAGGAAGCTTTGGGGAAGCAGCAGAAGAGCCACAGGGGCCCCACGAGCCACCTGGGCACGCCTGCCCCCCAGACATGCCCTGGTGCCTCGTGGGCCCCATGTGGCCCCTCTTCGCGTGATTCCAACGCTGAGAAATCATATATATTCAGAAACCCCCGAAAGTTAACCTAGATGAATTTTTACGCCGCCGCAAGCCTCTGTACCTCCACGATCTCATCTACAGTCCTTTTCCAGCACCCTATCGGAGGGGGGAAAGCATCACCGGAGGCCATCTTCATCATCCTGGCGGTCTCCATGACGAGGAGGGAGTAGTCCACCCTCGGGGCTGAGGGTTTGTACCAGTAGCTATGTGTTTTATCTCTCTCTCTCTCGTGTTCTTGATTTGGCATGATCTTGATGTATCGCGAGCTTTGTTAATATAGTTGGATCATATGGTGTTTCTTCCCTCTCTATCCTTATTGTGATGAATCGAATATTTTCCCTTTGAGGTTTTGTTACTGTCGGATTGAATATTTCAGATTTGAGAACACTTGATGTATGTCTTGCATATGAATACCCGTGGTGACAATGGGGTATTATATTGATTCACTTGATATATGTTTTGGCACTCAACTCGCGGATTCCCGTGGTGACATCAGGGTAATCTATGCATAGGGGTTGATGCACGTTTTCATTATCTTTTCTCCGATAGAAACTTTGGGGTGCTCCTTGAAGTTCTTTGTGTGGATTGAATATTATGATTATGAAGTTGTTTGATGCATATCGTATAATCAACTCACGGATACTTGTGGTGACATTGGAGTATCTAGTTGACATTAGAGTTGGTTGATGTGTATCATACGGTGTTATTTTAGTACGAACTCTAGGGCTGTTTGTGACAATTATAGGAATGGCTCAATAGATCGATCGGAAAGGATAACTTTGAGGTGGTTTTGTACCCTACAAACAATTTCTATCTTATGTTCTCCGCTAATAGGAACTTTGGAGTGATTCTTTATCGCACGTTGAGGGATTGTTATATGATCCAATTATGTTAACATTGTTGAGAGATTGCACTAGTGAAAGTATGAACCCTAGGCCTTGTTTCTAAGCATTGCAATATCGTTTATGCTCACTTTTGTTACTAGTTACATTGCTGTTTTTATTATTTCAGATTACAAAAACCTATATCTACTATCCATACTACACTCACACCATCTCTTCGCCGAACTAGTGCACCTATACAATTTACCATTGTATTGGGTGTGTTGGGGACACAAGAGATTTCTTGTATTTGATTGCAGGGTTGTTTGAAATAGACCATCTTCATCCTACGCCTCCCACGGATTGATAAACCTTAGGTCATCCACTTGAGGGAAAATTGCTACTATCCTACAAAACTCTGCGCTTGGAGGCCCAACACGAGTCTACAAGAATAAGTTGTGTAGTAGACATCAAGCTCTTTTCTTGCACCATTGCCAGGGAGGTGAGTGCTTGAAGGTATATCTTTAGATCTTTCAATCGAATCTTTTAGTTTCTTGTTTTATCACTAGTTTGGTTTATAAAAGAAAACTACAAAAAAATGGAATTGAGGTTGCCTCATATTATTCGTCTGTATAATGTCTTTCTTGAAAATGATGGATCGGAAAATTGTGCTCAATTGATAGAAGAAGAATTCAATAAAATGTTTGGCATAAAATCTTTGAATGATGAGCATGATTGCAATGTTGTTAGTATGAATTCTATGAATATCCAAAATACTAATAATGATTGCACTAGTCATGACAAAAATGTTTCTTATATGCATGTCAATTTTTGTCGAGTGCATAAAGTTTGTGAAGACATGCCTTATAGGGACGATAGATTTTGTAAGAAGCATAAACATGATAGAACCAATTTTTTGCTCAAAGTTATAGATGAATTTGCTACAAAATTATGTTCTCTTTATCCTATTACTTGTGAACTTTGCAATAAAGTTGGTCACCTTAATTTTAAATGCATACTTTTTCATGATTGGATCATGGCTAAATATTGTAATGACTTGACCGCGCTCGAACTATATAATGAGCTTTATCTATTCTTGGGGTGTGAGGAATTGTCACATAAAAATAGTTGGTTTGAAGTATTCATTCTCACGGATGACATTGAAACTAATCTAAAGGAAATCTATATGTTTTGTATGGTAAATTGCAAGGAGAATGCTTATATTGCCAACTATAGAAAAACAGGAAAACAAATAGAATATAAAAGGAATACTAATGAAAGGGTAAAGATTCCCCCTTTCACTCCTATTTTCTATCATGATGAAACAGGTAACGAGGAGGAGCTTCCTATCCAACCAATCCCTCCAATAAGAAGCTCGGAAGAATTAAATAAACCCACACATAATGTGGTAAAGAAAAAGAAAAGAAGGAAAAGTAGAGGCAAAGAGGTATCTCTTCCAAATAATGTTGCTCCTACTATTGTTGTACCTCATGAGAATGAATCAAAAATAATTGTGGAAGATGATACACTTGATGATGATTTTGTTATGCCTATTGCTTGTTGTGATGATTATGATTGGGAAGATAATGATACTTCTTATGATCTTGAAAATCTTTATGGCACCAACTTGGAGGAATATGATAATAATTGTTATACTATTGGTGCTATTCATACTATTGATGATAATAGTGAAAATGCTAATGACATGCAAACCAACAAGCTTGGGGATACTATGTTTGATGAGAATGACATGTTTGAGAATTTATTTGCTACAATTAATGTTTGTCCCAAGCTTGGGGATGCTATGCTTAATGAAGATGATCTTTTTAGTCCCCCTGCTTTGAATGATCAAATTTATTATGATGATTGCATGCCTCCTACTTATGATGATTATTGTGATGATACTTATGTCATAAAAAGTAGTGATGATTATATTTATAAAACTTGTCATGATTATGATTACCCTTTTTCTGAACATTACTCTTTTAATGTGGAAACAATTTATAGTATTCGAGTTTCATATGATACTCCCACTTTTATGAATGAGAAGAAATTTGCTTATGTGGAGAGTAATAAAAATTCTATGCTTGTGGATCATGAAAAGAATGCTTTATGTGATAGATATATTGTTGAATTTCTTCATGATGCTACTGAAAATTATTTTGAGAGAGGAATATATGCTTCTACATATTTCAACAACATCAAGTTTCCTCTCTTTATGTTGAAAGTTTTGAAGTCATGCTTGTTTTGCCTTCCTATGCTAGTTGATTCTTGCTCCCGTAAACAATTTGCTCACAAAATTCCTATGCATATTATGTGGGTTAGGCTTAAATGTGCTAGTCATATGCTTCATGATGCTCTCTTTGTGTTTCAATTCTTATCTTCTATGTGAGCATCATTGAAATCATCATGCCTAGCTAAAAAGGCACTAAAGAAAAGCGCTTGTTGGGAGACAACCCAATATTTATACCTACTGTTTTTGTGTGTTCACATGATTAAGATACTGTATTAATCATGTTTTATACGTTTTCTTTCAATAATGTGCCAAGTAAAGCCTTTGGGATAGTGTAGATGCTTGTTGATTTGATTCTGTTTAAAAACAGAAACTTTTGCGTCCAGTGCTGGAATTTCTATTCTGTACTGGAGTGTGAGAAAATTCTTAAATTTTTCCACAGTACTGGTTTACAAATTTTTTACGTTTTCCTCATTTTTCCGAATTTTTGGATGTACAGAAGTATGGTTTGTAAATCGCTCACTACATGCTGTTCTGTTTTTGACAGATTCTGTTTTCGGTGCATAGTTTGCTTGTTTTAGTGTTTCCATAGCTTATATTGAGTAATATAAATTGTGGAAATGATATAATACAGTAGGAATTATGTGAGAACAATTATGAAACTTGTCTTGACAGTACCTAAGTGGATGATTTATTTTTATCATACTAACCTACCTCACCAAGTTCCGTTAAGTTTTGTGTGATTAAAGTTTTCATGTTTTGGGTGAGATATAGATATGAGGAGAATAAGGAGTGGCAAGACCCTAAGCTTGGGGATGCCCAAGGAACCCCAAGGTAATATTCAAGGAATACCCAAGCAACTAAGCTTGGGGATGCCCCGGAAGGCATCCCCTCTTTCGTCTTCAACACTATCGGTAACCTCACTTGGAGCTATATTTTTATTCATCACATAATATGAGTTTTGCTTCGAGCATCATTTTATTCTGTTGATATTTGCTTGATGTTATCAATAATCAAGTTTTGTATCTTTTAGTTCAATAAAATTCCAATTATAGCCTTTACCATGCTCAGTTTGCAAGTTTATGTGTTGCTGTTTGAAAACAGAAAGTTTTCTGTTATTTCCAGAATATTCCTGAATAGTCAGAACATGATAAAAATCTGAAATTTTTACACAGTAAGCATGCATGAGTTCTCTGTCACATGGTAATTTTTTAGAATTTTTGGAGTTAGGGAAGTATGAATTCTTGTTCCCCCTTTACAGACTGTTCTGTTTTGGCAGATTGCTGTTATAGTTGCATTGTTTGCATATGTTTGCTTGTTTAATGATTCTATTTGAGGATAGGAGTATTAAATATGTAGAGACATTTAGTATGCAATGTTAAATTATAATTTTAGTGATTTGCTATCGTAGATAATGTTAAGGTTTTGAGTTGATTTATACTAACTTATCTCACGAGTTCTTGTTGAGTTTTGTGTGGATGAAGTATTTAAGATTTAGGGAAACCGTGATATGAGAGGAATTAAGGAGCACAAAAGCTCAATCTTGGGGATGCCCAAGGCATCCCAATATAACATTCCAAGAAGTCTCAAGCATCCAAGCTTGGGGATTCCCCGGTAGGCATCCCACCTTTCTTCATCAACAATTATCGGTTAGTCTTGGTTGAGCCTAAGTTTTTGCTTCTTCACATGATATGTGCTATTCTTGGAATGTCATTTTATTTTGTTGTTCTAGCTGTTTGAATAAAATAATAAGATCTGAAATTTTTAAATGAGAGAGAGAGTCCTCACATAGCTACCTATTTACTTAACTACTCATTTGATCTTCACTTATATCTTTTTGGAGTAGTTTGTCGTTTACTCTTGTTCTTCACTTATGTCCTATGAGTAAATTGTGAAAGAATTGAATATCCAGAAGTTGAAATAATATGTGCTTCATATGCTTGTATCATGTCTAGTAGTGGTTTCACATTTGGGTTAGAAAGTGAAATCTATTGAAGCTTGACAATCACAATATTGGTCATACAAGCAATTCATGAATGATTAGTATAAGGAAGAGAACTTTCACATATAAATATATTATCTTGGACATCTTTTATGATTGTGAATACCCATTAATTATTTTCAAACTTGAGCAAATTAGTTGAAGTCGGACAAGGAAGACAACGTAATGACTTATGTCTGGGTATATTTGCATAGAAGTTATATTGTTATGGATCCTCCAACATGTGGTGCTTTCTTAGGATCTTTTGCTAGCCAAAAATTTGTACTAAGTAGAGATACAACTAGTGTATCCAAAAACCCTTAAACCCAGTTTCTTGCCATGAGTGTCCACCATATCTACCTATGGATTGAATAAGATCCTTCAAATAAGTTGTCATCGGTGCAGAAAGCAATAAAAATTGCTCCTAAAATATGTATGATCTTTTATTGCAAGGGAAAATAAGCGTTTTACAAACTTGTGATGGTAAAGAAATAAAAGCGACGGACTGCATAATAAAGGTTGCTATCACAAGGGGCAATATAACGTGACGTTCCTTTGCATTAAGGGCTTGTGCATCCAAAAATAAAAAGCGCATGACAACCTCTGCTTCCCTCTGCGAAGGGCCTATCTTTTACTTTTATGTATTTACTTTTATGAATTTACCTTTATGCAAGAATCAATAAGTATTCATTCTCATTTCAACCTTAATTATTCTCTAGTTGGCAAGCATCATGTGGTGGGGAAAGATCCAGGCACATATGGCCTGTCAAATATATTTGATCATGAATTATTATTGTTGACAATTATCTTTATGATAAATAAGTTGGGAGGTGAAACATTAAGCCCCTATCTTTCTCTGTGTTCGATGAATGCCATTTGTTCTAAAAATATGCTTTGAGTACTAGCAATCATAGAAGACTATATGATAATTGAGTATGTGGAGCTCTTACTTAGACTTTGTTGAAATTAAGTTGAATTGCAATTGTTTGGTGACTAAGAACATAGGTTGTTAAGTTTCAAGAGATTGCATTCTTTGAACCATAACATGTGAATTGATTGCTACTTTATCATGATGTGTTTTATGAGAAAAATTTGCTGTTATGATGCTAGAAAAAGTGATTAGAATTATCATTGATCAAACTTATGCACTATGCTAGCATTCACACTTCATAAATTATTTCTTTGATCATTTACCTACTCGAGGACGAGCAGGAATTAAGCTTGGGGATGCTGATACGTCTCCAACGTATCCATAATTTATGAAGTATTCATGGCATGTTTATTATAGTTTTGTATGATTTTGGTGGACTTTTATATTGATTTTATATGATTTTTATGGACTAACATATTGACCTAGTGCCCAGTACCAGTTGCTGTTTTCTGCTTGTTTTTGGTTTTCCAGAAAATCCATATCAAATGAAGTCCAAATGCAGCGAAACTTTTTGACAATTTTTTCTGGAAGGAAATGGACCCAGGAAGCTTCGGGGAAGCAGCAGAAGAGCCACAGGGGCCCCACGAGCCACCTGGGCACGCCTGCCCCCCCCAGGCACGCCCTGGTGCCTCGTGGGCCCCCTGTGGCCCCTCTTCGCATGATTCCAACGCTGAAAAATCATATATATTCAGAAACTCCCGAAAGTTATCCTAGATGAGTTTTTACGCCACCGCAAGCCTCTGTACCTCCACGATCTCATCTACAGTCCTTTTCCGGCACCCTGCCGGAGGGGGGAAAGCATCACCGGAGGCCATGTTCATCATCCCGGCGGTCTCCATGACGAGGAGGGAGTAGTCCACGCTCGGGGCTGAGGGTTTGTACCAGTAGCTATGTGTTTTATCTCTCTCTCTCGTGTGCTTGATTTGGCACGATCTTGATGTATCACGAGCTTTGCTAATATAGTTGGATCATATGGTGTTTCTTCCCTCTCTATCTTTATTGTGATGAATCGAATATTTTCCCTTTGAGGTTTCGTTATTGTCGGATTGAATATTTCAGATTTGAGAACACTTGATGTATGTCTTGCATATGAATACCCGTGGTGACAATGGGGTATTATATTGATTCACTTGATATATGTTTTGGCACTCAACTCGCGGATTCCCGTGGTGACATTGGGTAATCTATGCATAGGGGTTGATGCATGTTTTCATTATCTTTTCTCCAATAGAAACTTTGGGCTGCTCCTTGAAGTTCTTTGTGTGGATTGAATATTATGATTATGAAGTTGTTTGATGCATATCGTATAATCAACTCACGGATACTTGTGGTGACATTGGAGTATCTAGGTGACATTAGAGTTGGTTGATGTGTATCATATGTTGTTATTTTAGTACGAACTCTAGGGCTGTTTGTGACAATTATAGGAATGGCTCAATAGATCGATCGGAAAGGAGAACTTTGAGGTGGTTTCGTACCCTACAAACAATTTCTATCTTATGTTCTCCGCTAATAGGAACTTTGGAGTGATTCTTTATCCACGTTGAGGGATTGTTATATGATCCAATTATGTTAACATTGTTGAGAGATTGCACTAGTGAAAGTATGAACCCTAGGCCTTGTTTCTAAGCATTGGAATACCGTTTATGCTCACTTTTGTTACTAGTTACCTTGCTGTTTTTATTATTTTAGATTACAAAAACCTATATCTACTATCCATACTACACTTGTATCACCATCTCTTCGCCGAACTAGTGCACCTATACAATTTACCATTGTATTGGGTGTGTTGGGGACACAAGAGATTTCTTGTATTTGATTGCAGGGTTGTTTGAGAGAGACCATCTTCATCCTACGCCTCCAATGGATTGATAAACCTTAGGTCATCCACTTGAGGGAAAATTGCTACTGTCCTACAAAACTCTGCGCTTGGAGGCCCAACACGAGTCTACAAGAATAAGTTGTGTAGTAGACATCAGGTTCTCAGCGCAAGCCAGTGCCACCCAATGTTTTTCTGAATGTTTGGCACAACCCCTCTGTAAGTTGCTAACGGAGGAAGACTTGACTATTCCTGACCCAGAGGCGGCTCTAGTGGCTGCTGTTCATGCTATACCCAATTGGATAGTCCCTTACTTGGCTTATCTAAGCAGGGGAGAACTTCCAGCGGAAGAAATCACTGCTCAACAGATCATCAGGCGATCCAAGTCGATGACAATCATCAATGGCAAGTTGCACCGATGAAGTGTCACTGGTGTTTTTCAGCATTGTGTTTTGCCTGAAGAAGGCCGTACAATTCTCAATGATATTCATTCTGGTGCTTGTGGTCACCATGCCGGCTGATGATCACTTGTCGGGAAAGCTTTCCGGCATGGGTTTTTCTGGCTCACAGCTCACGCCGATGCAGAAGATATTGTACGCAAGTGCGATGGTTGCCAGAAATATGCTCGCCAGGCTCATGTGCCGGCTCTAGAGTTGAGGATGATTCCCATAAATTGGCCATTCGCAGTCTGGGGGCTTGACATGGTCGGACCCTTTAAATATTCTAAGAATAAGCATACTCACTTGTTGGTAGCTGTGGACAAGTTTACCAAGTGGGTCGAAGCAGAGCCGGTCAGCTGTTGTGATGCTGCTACAGCTATCAAATTTCTGAAAAAATTGATATTTCGCTTCGGCTATCCACACAGTATCATCACAGACAATGGAACCAATCTTTCCAAAGGCGTCATGCAGCAGTTCTGTCAATAGGAGCACATCCGGCTTGATCTCGCATCAATTGCGCATCCTCAGTCCAACGGGCAGGTCGAAAGAGCCAATCAGGAATTGCTACGTTGCATCAAACCCCGGCTCATGGTGCCTTTTCAATGCACGCCGGGTTGCTGGGAAGAAGATTTACCTGCAGTGCTTTGGAGCATACGGACTACTCCCAACAGGTCAACAAGCTATATGTCGTTTTTCCTGGTCTATGGTGCAGAAGCTGTACTTCCAAGCGATATTCATCATGATTCCCCTCGAGTGGCGGCTTATGTGGAATCAGATAGTGAGCAAGCTCGTCAAGATGCTCTTGATGCTCTGGAGGAAGAACGCGAACTTGCCGCGTCCAGATCAGCAATTTATCAACAAGACCTACGTCGCTATCACAGCCATAGAGTTCTAAGCCGTACTTTTCAGGAAGGTGACTTAGTGCTCCGTCTGATAGAAGACCAGACAGGCATGCATAAGCTCCCACCTCCTTGGTAAGGGCCCTTTGTGGTCAGCAAAAATCTCAACAACGGGTCATATTACCTCGTTGATATACGTGAGGCAGATACATCACGTACCTCTGAAGAAGAGGGAAGCCGGCCCTGGAACATTGCCCATCTTCGACCGTACTACACCTAAGTCATAGACTGGGTCATACCTTTTGTACATACTTTCCATCATGTATATACATATTTTGATCAATGAAATAAAGACCGGCAACTCTGTATAAGAGAGTTTGTCGTTTCGCCTCAAAATTGTGTGTTGAGTCTTTATTTGCTGATCATTGGTTACTTGGAGGCTTCTAACTCATTGAGTTTAGCTTACAAAACCCTTTAACCCGGCGAAAGGCCAAAAAGTTGGTTAAACCTGCCTGCTAGCAAAATGCTACTACAAAAAGGTGACCCGGCATACGCCTGATGAGTCAATCACAAAGGTGACCCTGAATTCATCGGAGTTAAAACGTTCGATTGGTCGCGTGAGAGCCGGCTTTCAGAAAGCGAGGATAAACCATAAGGCCAAAGTGCCTGCTTCATGGAAGCAATTCAGACTCAAGCTCTATAAGCCGGTGATTCAAGCTATAAAAACCGGCTTGTTACAATTATGTTCTCTTTTTTGCATTCATTTCATCTCTGCATGCATACATACATTCATACATGGCATCTACCTTATTTAAATTTGGCTTTCTTGGTTCATTACAAGCAGTAACATGGTTACTAGTTATCTGTATGATATTCATCAATCAACACTATTGCTATCTGCGGTAGTTATTGCCTGTGCAGAGTCACTCTTGTTGCAAAAACCGGCTCTAGAGGTCGAAAAGAGGATTCACAATGACAAAACCACCTGTATAAATACACAGGCAAGGCATCCAAACAGATGTTTGTACAGGCAACAACAGTACAGTGCACGATGGCACTGGCATCAGCAACAGTTTTGGATGCTAAATTATTACAAGTCACCCATCGGGCTGCAGACTTAAAATGTATTCCTCCAAATTCTACAATAATCATGGAAGAGCCGGTGTTTGCTAGATTAAGGACGCTGGAGGATTAAGGTGTGCTTTGTCCCGGCTCTTCGCGATTGTTGTCATATTCTGCCGCTTCCTGGCTTGTGGATTCGCCGGTCGACCACTGGAAGGATCAATGTCAGGGGCAAAAGATTGCTTACAAGCATGAGTGAGAGCAACTACCTGGGGGTTAGGCGGCTCAATCTGCTCATTCTTCTCAGAGTATCTGGCTTGGTATTTGGACAAGTTCGCCTCTTTGGCAATGGCAGTGGCGGCAACCCGTGTTTCCTTTAGGCAACGTCGGAAGTCCTTTTCACTAAAAGGGGAGTCATCTACATTGAACTCAGCATACCCACCCACAATCTAGCCGGATCCAATTCCGGCACGTATGCTTTGGTGCGCGCCAACATTGTCAGGGCCCCTGCACGGCAAGCCTCCTTCTTCCACTCCTCCAACCATGCAGGCACCACGGACAATTCCATCAGCATATTAGAGATCAACTGTGGCAGCGCCTTGGTATTTTTTGCGGCCATTACGCAGCGGGAGCCGCCTATGTAAAGCTACTCCACAAAAGTACAGACCGCCTTGAATTTCACCAATGGCTGTTGGACAAGATTATGGTTCCTATGGCCTTCCAGGATACATGCACGCGAGGTCAGTAAGGCCGGCTTGGCATATTGAGCTGGTACAATTGACTAAGGCTAGTCTTTTTACTTACCGAAGATGGCCTTGCACATGGCTGTGATATGTCCCTTCAAGGTGGACAGCTCTTGTGTAACTAGCTCAAGTTTTGCCTCAGCCTCGTCAGCGCGTTTAGCCAGGGCGGCTCTTTCTACCTCGGCTTGCTTCAAAGTGCCTCTCACAAGGAGCAGAGAGTTGTTGGCTTCTGAAGCTGATTCTTCAGCTTTTTCACGAAGTTTTTTCTCCTTCCTTGCTTCCTTCTAGAAGAAGGATGCCTGTGTCTCCACTTGAATCAGCATGTCCTACAAGGTAGCTTCAGTTATACGCCATATAAGAATGTCCCGAGCCGCCCTTCCAGTCGACCCGGCACATGGGGGCTACATGTTTCAGCATGTCAACAAAAATAGTAAGTTCCATGAAGATGCAGGCATTCCACATGGCACTTGGGGGATAATGCATAATTTGATCTACGTTACTTCATATGGAGACCCGCCCGTCATAATATGATGAGCTGGCCTTTGGGGGCTACCGTTTGAGTTTATACATGCAAGAAAAGTTTTTGAAGTCCCGGGTCATCATCTGATAATGACCCAGCCCTTGGGGGCTACATATATATATGAATATCATGACAGAGGACAAAAGTTACCTCATATTTCCGCTTCAATGAAGTTACCATTGCAATTTCCATGTCACGGTGATAACCCACAAGTATAGGGGATCAATTGCAGCTTTTTCAATAAATAAGTGTGTCGATCCCCAATGAGGAGCTAAAGGTAGAATTAATATTCCCTTCAAGCTCTATCGACCACCGATACAACTCTACGCACACTTAACGTTTGCTTTACCTAAACAAGTATGAAACTAGAAATACTTTGTAGGTGTAATACTAGAACTATTTTGCAAGAATAAAACTACAAGTACTTTGCGAGATAATAAAAGTTAGTTGTTTAGTAGAAAGCTTTTTGTAACACAAGAGAAAGATTTGTCCCTAGGCAATCGATAACTAGACCAGTAATCATTATTGCAATTTTATATGAGGGAGAGGCATGAGCTAACATACTTTCCGTACTTGGATCATATGCACTTATGATTGGAACTCTAGCAAGCATCCACAACTACCAAAGATCATTAAGGTAAAACCCAAACATAGCATTAAGTATCAAGTCCCCTTTACTCCCATACACAACAACTCCCTTACTCGGGTGTAAGTTTCTGTCACTCTATCCGCCCACTATAAGAGAATTATAAACGTATTGCAAACCCTACAGCGGGAATCCCTCATGCTTGCGCGATACGGAGGGCACCATAGGACAGCACCAAAATAAAACATACAACTCAAACCAATCACGATCATCAATCAACCCATAGGACAAAACGAACCTACTCAAACATCATAGGATGGCCACAAATCATTGGATAATAATATGTAGCATTAAGCACCATGTTTAAGTAGAGATTACAGCGGGGAGAAGAGGTGTTACACCGCTGCATAAAGGGGGAGAGAGTTAGTGTTGACGGCGGCGAAGTTGTTGTTGTAGATCGCCGTCACGATGGTTCCCCCGGCGGCGCTCTGGCGCCACCGGAAGAGAGGGGAGAGAGCCCCCTATAACACCCCCAGGGGTTAACTACAGTGACCACATGCTAATCATGCCATGTCATCTAATTTTACCAAACCAAAATGCCAATAGTCTCAAATCAAACTTAAATTTAAGTTCAAATATAAGTCAAATTATTATTTCCTCAAGCATGAAAAGTAAAGTGTTCATATTTTTGCAAATAATCAGTAGGTAATTGTCATGAAGGAACCAACATTAATTGAAATATTTAAGTGACCTTAATTAGTTAAAATTGTACCAAAACAGCTCCATTTAATCCATTTTCATTGATGCAAAATTCAAATGAATTCAAATGATCCCCAAACCTTTTTATGGCAGTACTAGATATTGCAAAGTAATTATGTGGCACAACTCCCTATTTTGCAAAAGTCATTTTCTGGCCAAACATTTTGCAAAACAGAATGGAATTAAGAAAGCAGAAAAAGAAAAGAACAAAATGGGAAAGTGCACTGTGTACTTGGCCCAGTCAACCCAACAATGCGGCCTGGCCCATCTGGGTCGGCTTTCCCCTACCTCCCGTTGCGCCAGGAGAAGGCCGATGCTCGCCGGCCACCGACGCCGCGCTCGCACGGCCATCGAGGGCCTTGGATGGATAAGAGCATCCCCACGGCGTTCTCCCTCTCCCCCGAAACCCTAGACCCCCTCAGAACCCCCTCCTCGCCTCTCTCTCGCCCGAATGCGCGCACCCAAACGCATCCATGGCTGCGCCACCGGAGTAGCCACGGCGACAGTCGTCCTCTCGCCCCGCGAGGTTGTCCAGGAACTGCGCAGGCAAGCGCTTCTTCCTCCTCGCCATTGGATCGGAGCCGGGAAGCGCCACGACCGTCGCCCGTGCCTTCTTCTTCCTCCACGGCCGCCGGCAACCACCGCTTTGATCTGCGCCGCCCCGAGCTCCCCTTTCCTCCCCGAGCTACTCTTCCGCTTCACCGTGAGCTTTCGCTCCCCCCTCGACCTCCTCTTGCCCTCCCCTGTGCCCCGTAGCCGCCCCGTTGATGAACGCCGCCGCTGCCACCGCTCGGCCATCACCGCATATGCCGCTCCGGCCACTCCCTACTTGAGCGGTTAGGCTAGATGGATGTGGCGCATCGAGCTCGACCGCTAGGTAGGCGCCGCCGCCCATTTAGTCGCCGGAGCGCGTCTCCGGTGGACCGCCGCCGTGCCTGTAGTCGCCGGCGGGCACGCACATGCGCGCGTGCTAAACCAGTGGGTTAACCCACTATAGCGTGGGCCCGCCTGGGTTAACTAACCCCCAAATTAGTTTAGGCCTAACAGCCCCCTGTGGCACTGACTTATGGGCCCCACTGTCTAATTAGCTAGCTTAAAATAACCTAATAGCCCAAATAGCCACTGACACCTGGGGCCCGCCCACTAATTAACTCTGTTTAATAAAATAAAACACTGTTTAAAAATACTGTGTATGACAAGCGGGCCCCTATTACTATTCATTTGGATAAGATCTACTGACTATGCTCTGCTGACTCAGCACTGGGCCCCACCTGCCAGCCACTGCTGACTGGATGCTGACTGGGCAGTTGACTTAGTCAACTGGCCCCACCTGTCAGCCAATGTGTACACTGTGCTGGGTGCATTTAGCATTTTGCTATTTACAATTTCGAATTAAAAATAATCTGGAAATTCCAGAAAATGATTAAAATTTTGAAAAATCATAGAAATTAAACCGTAACTCGGATGAAAATAATTTATATATGAAAAACGACCAGAAAAATATGATGAATCCGAATATGCCACCCACATACCTGCCACACCCCTCTAACATGATGAACATGGAACTTTCCCCTCTGGATCGTATGTCCGATAATCACCCGGAGCTGGGAGAACACTCCCAGATGTTTTCCCGCTCCGAGTAAAATACTTAGTACTGCATTAGAACACCCCTAGCACAGCATGTTGACATGTGATGCATCTATGTTGCATTTGTTGCCGTGTATTTATTGTTTGTTCCCCCTCCTTCTCTCCCGATAGACCCCGAGACTGCCGACGACACTGCTGAGTACGACTACGTCATCGACGACCAGACCCCTTTAGCCGAGCTTCCAGGCAAGCAAAACCCCCTTGATCATCCAGATATCGCCTAATCTTTCTCTCTATTGCTTGCATTAGAATTGCTTTTGTGATATTCCGATAGCTCCTATTCTGATGCATAGCCAGATTTCGTCGCCTGCTATTGATACCTTATCTGCTACGCTATGATGCTTAGTTAGGTATGCTATGTTTCATCAGCTGGCCCTTCACCCTTGTCCGTTCAAAATGCTTGTTATCGGGCCGTGATCACTCTGGGTGATGATCACGGAAATGTTTACATATTGCAATACTTTAAACTGTTAAAGTCGGGCCAGCTCCAAGAGTGCCCGCGAGAGAATAATGTTAAAGACGGGTCGGCTCCAAGAGCACCCGCGAGTGATATTGTGACGAAATGACAGGGCAGGCGGAGACCACCTAGGAGAGAGGTGGGCCTGGCCCTTGGTCATGGTCCGTGTGTTATCAAGTCGGAGCAACAGGGATCATGTTCGTCTTTGCGAGTTACTAAACACGCCTAACGGATATGGGTATTTGATCTGAGTTGGCCGCTGGCCTATACGCACTACCACCACATGGGATAATGGTTATGGGACCCTCTCCGTCGTAAGTTTCTCCCGAAAGCTCTTCAGATGTCACAGTTCAGATATGCGGGCTGATTGCTGGGATGGGCTAGTTACGTCACTTGTGTATACAGTGTCGCGCCTGGGCCCCGGCCAGTCACGCAACGTGCAGGAGTGTAGAGGGCGATGGGCCCAAGACCCATTCGCACTTAGGATTTAGACCGGCGTATTGACCTCTCTGCTAAGCCTAGGTAGGTCTACGGCGTGTCGATTACTCGAGGCCGGGTATTACCCAGCAAGTGTGTCCGGCCAGATGTAATCAAGCGTGTTGGGTAACAGTAGTGCATCTATAGGAACGAACTATGTCTACAAGAGGGGGGGTGAATGGGAGTTTTAAATTTTCTTCAGAAATATCAAAACTCTCAGAACCCAGGAGCGGAATGAATGAAAACAGTAAGCAGAGAACAAATATGAACTACCGAATGGAAACTAACAGCATGCATCGAGGTAAATCACATGTGTGAAATATGTCATATGTCACAGTTCGAATGTAAAAGGGGATAGCAGAGGTGACCAGTGATGCTCGATGGCGACAGGGTGTCTGGTAGACCAGTTCGCCCTTCTGCAAAAGGACTACGTCTGGTTGGAGGGGTTGTGATTTAACATAGAAGATAAACTCTCTTTGCCCTATTCTCCTCGACAATTGGTTCGTCAACCAATGACGATTACTCGTGGTAGATGCTTGAGGCGATCTCCGAACCTTTACAGACTTCTTCTTCGAGAACCACAATTACACTTGGTCTTTGAAGGAATTGACACCTAACCGTCTAGAGAGTTCGCAGCTCTCAAGAGTAATAGGCGGAGCGTACTGGACTTAGATTCGAGTGATGCTGAACCACTATCTAATTTTTCGGCTCTAGGGTTTTCTCTCGGTGGATTTTAAACTCAAATCTCTCGGAGAGGGGGTTGCTCAACAATCTTCTCAGAATCAAACGGAGCAGCCGCCGGACAACGCCGGTGCGGGGTGGCTATTTATAGCCGCAGCCTTCCTGGATGGAAATGGCCATTTTGGACACGCGGTCCAGCCAATGGCCAACCGACACGTTCACAACGGTCGGATTTTGGGAGCAACGGTAACATTACTTGGGGAGCAAGTAATGCTAACTCCTCGGTCAGAGACAAATCTCTCACAGCGAAGAAGATCACAGTCTCTTGCTGGCAAGTATTTGCTCGGAACACAAAGAGATTTCTCTCGCAACTTTCATAGGATTTGGGTTTAGCATCAGCGAATCAAAGTTTCGAACGCTACACCCCTCTTAATAGTACGGTGGTCCTGTGACTCAAGAAAGAGAAAAGAAACGACGAAAAGAATACTACGTCTTCTCTTCGTCTTCAATCTCCTCGGCTGCAGTCACTTTCTTCGGACGGACACCGAACGAATTGCTTTGTGTCAATAAGTTTTGAGGGGTCACTCTTGTCGTCATAATCTTCGGTGTTAACCTTCACTGCCACACAGGGAATATTCTTCGGAGTTTGAATCCAAACTCCTCTTGACTCCAGGGACCTGTTACTCTGTGTGCACTAGCAAACACATTAGTCCCTCACTGTTTCTCAACAACTCCAAAACATAAGGAGGCAAATTATTGCACCAACAATCTCCCCCTTTTTGGATGATTGATGACAAAACAGATAATCATCGAGGTGAAGATAGATAAGTAAAGAACAATTCCAACAAGAGTGAGTAAGTGTTACTTTGCTCGAAGATAAAAGAGACTCCCCGTAATGTATGCAGGGAAGAAAAATATGAGGTAAATTCTCCTGCAAGAATCGAAGTATATGGAGGAAATTTCAATCATTCGAGACATTGATTTGCACTGATGAGATATAATCCATCGAGATCGTAGTGCAATCATTTATAACTTCTGATAATAATTCCACCTGCAAGACAAATGCTTCGAGAGGAATGGTGCAGCAGTAGGGGTTATAAACATTAAGGCACAGAAGTTTACAGAAGTTAACGAGTTTTACAACAAAGTACAGATAATCTTAAAAACCAGAAGTTGCAAACTCGCACGAAACCAAAACAATCGAAACACCGAAAGCAAATCTATCGAGACTCGATGTAATTCTCCCCCTTTTTGTCAACAAGTGTCAAAAAGGTGACGAATAACATGAGTGCAAAAAAACGCAGAACGGGTTAGTCGGTGGCATCTCCAGTATCTGAAGAGAGTTCTTCTTCGGAAGTGACAGGAGTGACTTCATCTTCAGCAGCAACAGATTTTCCTTCAGGAATAACAACTTGGGGCTGAGCAGACGAGGGAATAGCTAGAGTGGCCACAAGAGGAGCACGGGAATGCATATTGCCTTTGGCAGGTTTCTCTGTCAGTGAGGTGGCTTTAGATTCGTCAAGTAGTTTGCGAAGCTTGAGATGAAGAAGATCTGTTGTAGGCTCATGAGTAGGCAGAGGAGGGGTACTCCGATCTTGAAAATCTTCGACAGTGAAGCCTTTGTCAATATAATCATAGAGCTCTTGGAGATTGACAGTTAGGAGTTGTTTCTCGGTGAGGAACTTGCGAAGCAATTTCCAGAGCCTCTTCTTGTTTTCATCAGCTATCAGATCCATTATCCTCGTCCGATTGTTGAGAGCATTTAGCTCGGAGGCGAGATGTTCTTTCTCGCGTCGATCCTCAGCGATATGCTGCAGCAGCAGTTGTTGAGTACGCGAACTAACTTTGAGTTGCGATGGAGGTTGAGGCGAAATCTTTCAGTCGCGCTGAGGCAGACGTGGCCCGTCGAATTGCTTGTGATAGTCTTGAGGGCTTGATGCGGGTGATTTGCCCGAAGAGATATCATCCATGACTTTCAAAGTATCGCGAACAGGAGGAATGAAGCACTTATGGCTTTCCTTCGCGAGATACACTGTGCGCATTGCATGATCAATAACTTTCTGGATCCATGGCGCAAACACTTTGATGCAGAAGGGATATTGAGCGGAATCCTTCAGAATGCGTAGGAACATGTCTTCCACATCGAAAATGTATCGCTCAGAGATTGCATATATAGCATTGTGAAGAACATCTGAGTTGGACTTGTCCGGATTCATACCCGCCAGAGGACAAATGGTGTAGGAAAGCATGTGGAATAGCGTCTAATTTTCGAACGTTAAGTGCTCTGAACGAGGAGAACCAGAGTAGTCAAGAATCTTTTCTTGATCCATAGTGCACCGAAAAATTTCATCTGATATAACATCAATGTTATGAACCCGAATTTCAGTATCACCGTGCTCAAAGCGAGGGAAATGGAAGTGCGAGACAAAATCCGTTGAGGTGCATTTGATGCATTTCCCTTCGGTCATCTATTCCATAATCCATTTGGAGCTATCAGATTCATCGCCAGAGATATATAGGGTAGCATAGAATTGAAGAATAATCTCTCTATTCCAAGGGTGCTCGAACTCAAAGACCTTGGTGAGGCAGAAATCATCCAGATCCTGAAGCATTTGATTGAAACAGCCAATGTTGCGCAGGGCAAAGATGTCGAGATATTCGTGAGGAAATATCTTTCGGCTCTCATACAGTACCCGAGAGTAATAGATGGCCAGTTCCTTACTCCAGAAATGAGGCGAATCAGAAGTGTGCGGCCCATCATACGGACTGGCTTGAAAGAATTTGGGATGCGCATTTCGATTGAAAAGAGGACCTTTTGCACCTGCGCCTGACGAGAACAAAGGCAGTTCTTTACGAGGGTGTGGATACTTGAGTTCTTCAGGAGAAAGATATTCATCACCATAGACAACCGAGTCCGTGTGGCGAGCAGAGACAGATTTTTGTTCGGAGGGACCAACATCTGGCATTCGGGTAGCTGTGTCGATTGATAACTTGAGTGGAGACGGAGCAGGTGTTGCAACTGTGGGAGGTGCGGAGGTAGAACGCGGCAAAGCGGGTTCAATCACTGTAGGCACTGAGGCGGATTCATTCACTGAAGGTTGTTGCTCGACTATAAGAGAAGCCGAGACTTTTGTCGTTACATGAGCCGGAGAAGCTTAGGGCTCAGACCGAGGGATTTCACCTTCCTCAGAGACAAATTGTTGCGAGGGAATATCAGCTCGAGCAGGGGAGGCCACAGGCACTGATTCAGTTTGCCTTGGTGAGGGAGGAACATCTGAGTCCTTGCCTGGAGGGTTCGAAAGAATAGCTGGCTCAAGAGATTTTTCTTGCGGAGCAGGAGACTTAACAACTTGGGGAACAGGTGATGGTTCTTTCGGAGCAGGAGGTGCATTTTTCGTTGCAATTCTTTTTCGTTGCTTTTTATTTTGCTGAACAACTTGATCAATATGGCCCTTGGTCAGATCATTGTATCCAGTGACTTTGGCTTGATGTTCATCACAGATCTTCCGAACAATTTCATCTAGATCCTTGTGAAAGCGTAACCTGCGGTGGAGAAGGAGAGTCATGGCACGATTGATATCCTTGTAGGAATCTTCGAGCGCTTTGATGACAAATTTTGAAGAAGCAGTTTTCATGCGTTCATCAATGTCCATTAGCTCGGCAGAGAGAGAGTTGATCTCAACTGCATCTTCTCTCAGTTCTTGAACTATGGAAGTGGCTTGAGTAATAACTTCGGTAGGAATAGGTAGAGATGCCACTTCTCCATCGAAAGGATTGTCCACAAATTTATCGAGCTTTTCCATGATGAATATGTGATCATAGTAATGAGGGGCATCAGACTTGTCAGAGGGTGCAGTCTGGACAGGAACTGGCTCGGAAGGAGGCTTTGAAGCCAACGGCTGAGTCAAGGTAGGCGCAAATTTAGCAGCGTTCTCCTTCAGAGCAGTAGCCCATGGAGCAACTTTCTCGGTAGGCGCGTTGATTTTCTTCAATTGAGGTTTGGGAATATTTTCGCCAGGCTTGGCAGTACTCACAGGAGCGTCAATTATCAAATCCTTCAAATTGATAGCATCTGGATGAGGAGTTGTGTTTACATGCTGCTTCATCGTGACAGTGGTAGCAGGGGTCTTTCTATTTGGGATCTTCTTTGATGGTGCTTCCGGGACCGAGTTAACCTGAAGATCAGGCAACACAGTTGATGTGGTAATGTTTACTTCCTCGCTGAGAGTAGCAGCAATTTCTTCCTTGGTGAGCGGAGGATCATCATCATCAGCAGAAGAATTATCCACTCGAAAATCATCAGCAGGTTCAGCCTTTTTCCTCTTTGGTGTGCTCTTTCTCTTCGCAGCAGCGCTGGGATCATGCTTGCGCTTAGAATGACTTTCAGATTTTCCTTCGGCCTTTTTCTTCTCCACATCATCTTTGAGGAGGCGTAGATTTTCCTGTTCACGAGACTTTTGTTTTTTGGCCCTCTGGGCTCGCTTGATGGCATTTAGCAGTCGCTTAGCTAGCTCATCGGGATATGATGTAGGTGTGCGAAGGGATGACTCATGAGCATTTGACGGAGGAGGTGGTCTCTCTTGGGGACCATTTGCTTTGATGAGAGAAATTTCACGGCAGTCACCCCATTGTGGATGAAAAGCAAAGTTCTGAGCAAACCGAGGATGAACAAATTCATAGTTGAACCACTTGCGCACCCAGTGGTGGCGAATCCATTGTTGACACGTATCTCTTTGGTGTTTGGTTTCTCCTGGGACAGTGTCATACCGATCATGAGAGATGTATTCGGCGGTGTTGGTGTATGCTTGTCTGCCACCCCTCTTCTTCTTCGGAGCAGTCTCTTCTTGCTCGTCAGCATTTTGATCGGTCCTTTTTCTCTTGCTGGTTGATGGGCCTACCGTTGGGCCCTTAGCATTCGGAGCTTTGGATTCATCAGCAGTGCCCAGAATAACATCAGCTCTGTCAGCCCGACTAACTGGTTTAGCTCAATCCTCAACTGACTGCATTTTCCTGTGAACATAGATAGATGCGAGGGAAAATGGGGACAGAGTTACGAATGCACACAACGAAGATTTTGAAAAAGAAATCGTTTTTGATGAAGAAATAGATGCAGACTTTGAGAAATGTTTCGGGCGAAAGAAATGTGTAGAACGAATTAGTAGGTTCGAAGAAAATACTAGTAAACGTGGTAATCATTCCGTTCGTACGAGACATAACACAAACCCGAGATCTGAAATTTTTCAGATGCGAGGGACAACTACAAACCACATCCGCACAAGGTACCTACCAGTAAGGATCTGAGAAATACAATAAAAATTTAGGCAATTTTTACCGCGGATGAACTCGAACAGGAAGAATGGAAGAACGAGTTCGCACTACACATACCCTAACTTGGTGATGTGCAGCGACTACGGCGGCGCGGAGAGGAAGATGATCCGCGGCGGCGAGGAATGACTCCGGCGACCTCTTTCCGGCAGCGAAGCGGCGAAGATGGTCGACGTCGTTGTGCTCGAGGAGGAGCAGTGCGGTGGGGCTTCGAAAGGTGGCGACGGTGAAGATGCGAAGGGAAACGAGGAGGGTGGCGGCGCAGTATTTATATGCGAGGAGGAAATGACCGCACCCGGTGAATCTGATCGGACGGCCATGGTCAGAGGACTATTGCGATTCGACGGACCAGATAACCTGGCAGTTGATGAGGAGCACGTGGCAACCGTCACCAAAGAACGTGGTCCAGACTTGGGCAGGAAACCCCAAATTTTGGACGGCTTTCGCCAAAGCTGATTAAGTTCGGACCGAACTTTAACGTGGTCAAGGACACCAGATAAGTTTTCGTTCCCAGATTAAATTTGTGCATTCATAACGGATCAGCATAGACTGCATGAGATAGAATAGAGGGAAAAACAGGGTCCTAGGTATTTCACTCAGACGAAGAAACACAAGCACACGAGAGAAAAGCTATGAGTGAAATACATTCGGACTAACACAAAAGATTCAAATCCAACTTCAACGAAGAGAAATTGTGGTGGCGTTACCCACCGTATAAGAACTGTATGGCCTTGAGCATCGCACAATTATCGTGGCACCCGGTTAGTCTAGTTCTTCGTTAATGTATTCACTCTCAGAAAGAAAATTTCACTTTGTCGAAATTTTCAAACTCTTCGAGTGTTATGCACCCATTCCTTCTAAGATGTGGAAGTGATGGTACGGGTGCCGAGTCCAGCTTACTGCACGTTTGCGGAATTTAAGATATTTAGCTCACACCGTAATGCACAAAATCTTTTCTCATCGAGAGGCTTGGTGAAGATGTCGGCGAGATTCTCTTCGGTATTGACGTGACTGATAACAATATCCTCTCGAGCAACATGATTGCGTAGAAATGATATCTGATCTCAATATGCTTGGTGCGAGAGTGTTGCACAGGATTGTGTGCAATTTTGATCGCACTTTCAATGTCGCACAATAGAGGGATCTTCTTGACCTTGATGTCATAATCCTTCAGAGTCTGCTTCATCCATAATAACTGAGTGCAACAAGCACCAGCAGCAATATATTCGGCCTCAGCCGTAGAGAGCGAGACACAATTCTGTTTCCTTGATGACCAACATACCAATGATCTACCGAGGAAATGGCATGTCCCCGAGGTTGATTTCCTATCAACCCGGTCACCTGCATAATCTGATTCTGAATATCCAACGAGGTCAAATTGTGCTCCCTTAGGATACCATAAGCCTAAGGTGCGGGTGTGAGCCAAATATCTCAGAATACGCTTGACCGCTTGGTGATGCGATTCCTTCGGTGCAGCTTGAAAACGAGCACACATACAAACACTCAACATAATATCAGGTCTGGATGCACATAGGTAAAGCAACGAACCAATCATCGAATGATAGGATTTTTGATCATAATCTTTACCGTACACATCTGCGTCCAGCTGGCCATTTGTGGGCATGGGAGTTTTGTAACCCTTCTGTTTGCAATCTTGCATTTTGAACTTCTTAAGACAGTCTCTCAGATATTTTTCCTGAGATATGAAAATTCCATTGTCCTGTTGACGACTTTGTAGTCCGAGAAAGAACTTAAGTTCACCCATCATAGACATTTGATACTTCTTGGACATCATTCGCCCGAATTCCATGCTGCAGGCATTGTTAGTACAGCCGAAAATAATATCATCCACATAAATTTGACATACGAATAGGTCACCATCAATAGCACGAGTAAAAAGAGTGGAATCAGTGGATCCTGGCTTGAACCCTTTGTCGAGCAAAAACCTCTTCAGAGTGTCATACCAAGCTCGAGGGGCTTGCTTTAGCCCATACAGCGCCTTTTTCAACCTGAAAACTTTGTTAGGAAACTGAGGGTTTTCAAAGCCAGGAGGCTTCCTAACATATACTTCCTCATCAATTTCACCATTGAGGAAAGCACTTTTCACATCCATTTGGTAAAGCAGAATATCATTGTAATTTGCATAAGCGAGAAGAATACGAATTGCCTCAAGGCGAGCAACAGGAGCATATGTTTCACCGAAATCGATACCTTCTACCTGTGTATACCCTTGAGTGACAAGACGTGCTTTGTTTCTCACAACAATGCCATTCTCATCTTGCTTGTTCCGGAAAATCCATTTTGTGCCGATGATATTGTGCTTCTTAGGATTCGGTTTGTCAACCAATTCCCACACATCAGTTAATTCGAATTGCACCAATTCTTCTTGCATGGCATTCAACCAATCGGGATCATTCATAGCTTCTTCATACTTGGTAGGTTCTGTCAATGAGACAAAAGAGAAACTGCCACAGTAGTTAGCCAAACGAGTGCGAGAGCGAGTTGTGGGTCGGTAACCTGGATTCTCGAGATCTTCGAGGATTAAAGTAGGGTCAACTCAATTTGCCACTCGTGGGAGAGGATTTCCTTCTTGATGATCATTTTCATTTTCCTCAGCATCAGGATTGGCATTAGTATCGCCACTTTCATCATGATTGCCATTTTGATCGGCATGTGCATTTGCATTTGGGTTGCCATTTGTGTTCGGTGCGGCATTTTCTTCGGCAGTAGATTGGCGTGTTCATCGAGCTATGGGAGCATCATCATCGGAAGAGTCGGGTGTATTTCCTTCGACTGGCCTGATGTCCCCAATAGCCATTTGCCTAATAGCATCCGAAATCGGAGGTTCATCTATCACATAGGGCAGGTGCTCCTTTTGGGAGCCGTTAGATTCATCAAACCGCACATTTACCGTTTCCATAACTTTCCCGTGATGAGAGTTATAGACACGATAAGTATGCGAGTTCGAGCCATAACCAAGAAGAAAACCTTCATGTGCCTTTGGTGCAAACTTAGAATTATGATTCATGTCAAGAATATAGCAAGGTGCACCAAAAACACGTAAATAAGAAACATTCGGTTTCTTGCCAGTGATAAGCTCATATGAAGTTTTCTTAAGGAATTTGTGAAGATAAACACGATTAACAACATGGCAAGCAGTGTTAATAGCATCAGCCCAGAAACGAATGGGAGTTTTATACTCACTGAGCATTGTTCTCGCCATTTCAATGAGAGTTCTATTCTTTCGCTCAACAACTCCATTCTGTTGGGGAGTGTATGCGGCAGAGAATTCATGGGTGATACCATTTTCATCGAGAAAATCTTCGATATGAGTATTTTTGAACTCAGTACCATTGTCGCTTCTAACATGCTTAATTCGCACATCATATTCATTTTGAGCCTTCTTAGCGAATCTTTTGAAGATGTCTCGGGTGCAGGTTTTGTCTTCGAGAAAGAATACCCAAGTGTATCGAGAGAAATCATCAACAATAACCAGACCATAATGACTGCCTCAGAAACTAGCATAGTTTTGAGGCCCGAATAAATCCATATGAAGAATTTCAAGTGGTCTTGTTGTGGTCATGACAGTTTTTGATGAATGGTGCTTCTTGGCCAATTTACCAGCTTCACACGCAGCACAGAGACGATCCATGTCGAATTTCACATCAGGAATACCACGGAGATGATTTTTCTTCACGAGAGTCTGCAAATTTCTCATACCTGCATGACCAAGTCTTCGGTGCCACAACCATCCTTCGGTTGCTTTTGCAAGCAAACAAGTTCGGACTGAGGGACCCTTAGAGAAATCCACAATATATAAATCACCTTTTCTATTTCCCTCAAAAACGAAGGAATTGTCAATGGCCATAAATACGATGCATTTGGATTTAGAAAATAGAACTAGCATGCCTAGATCACAAAGCTTGCCAACTGACATGAGATTGAATCCAAGGGACTGAACAAGTAAAACATCATCAATGTTCTTGTCCTTGGATATAGCAATTTTACCTAACCCAATTACCTTTCCTTTGTTGTTGTCGCCGAAAGTAATATACTTCTCAGATGAAGCAGTTAAGTTGGGGTCGACGAACAACGACTTGTCTCCGGTCATATGACTAGTGCATCCACTATCCATTATCCATTATGTACACCCGGAGACATAGTCTTGCATAGAAATTAGGCTTTCTTAACCACCCACATTTTTGTAGGTGGCTTCGAAACATATGAGCGAGCAGGATATGATTTCTTTCGATAAGTACACGAATTGTAACTTGAATGAGTACGAGCATAGTCAAAAGAGTATGCATTGAAATTCCTTCCAGACGAATGAGTATATCGGTTGGGTGAAGCAAGTATGTACTCATTCTGTTGAATCTTTTCAAGGATATATCGAGCATTTTCTTCCTGCATGGTTAGTAGTCTAGTAATAGGCAATGCTTCGATAGTTTTCCTGGGCACCCAGATAGATTCCTTTGGGGGGCCATTCCTGCTGTTTGGTCCAACATAGCGAGCAACAGCCTCACCACGTTGGTTTTTGAACAACTTATAGTTGTCCAGAGAATCGTCATATGAATATTCAGGGATAGGAGAGTTATATCCTGAAAGTAAAGCTGGATCGAGCGTTTTGCTCTTAGCAGGTACCCACACAGTGCGAGGATATTGATCAGGTTCCCAGTAGGAGCCACTCTCATTCAGTTTCCTTTCGAAACCAATACCTTCCTTCCTGGGATTTTTGTGAAGAATGGATTTCTTCAGAACATCACACAGTGTTTGATGCCCTTTGAGAGACTTGAACATTCCTGTCTGAAGAATATCCTTCAACCTAGCATTTTCATCAGAAACAGAACCATTTTCCTCGATCAAGGGGTTAGCATTCACCGAAGATTCAGCATTTGATTCAGCATTACTGCATTCAGGCATTTTAAGCAAGGGGGTACAAACACTTCAGGTTTCTCTTTGAGCTGTTGGGTGAGAAGAGAATTTTCTCTGATCAAATCATCATGAGCCTCTCTCAGCGACTCGAGTTCCTGTTTCCATTTCAGGTAATCATAAGTCAATCTATCGTGGTCAGCTGAGAGAAAATCATGACGATCTGATAGTTCTTTCATTCGAGACTCGAGAGCGGAATGCTCTTCGGTCAACGACTGATTTTCTCCATCTCCTCAACCAACAACCCTTCAGACTTCCTGAGGGTTTTCTCAATTTTCTCTAGAGAGTTTTGTTGGATATGGGCAATTTTAATCAGTTTAGCATGGTCATCCTCATCAGAAGAATATTGATCACTGGAGTGAACCTTGTGATGTTTGGAAGATACCTTTTCTTTCAAGGCTTTGGCCATGAAGCAATATGCCGGAGACTCGTTGTCGCTCGAATGATTCTCGAAAAAGTTTGATGGAGGAGTGGAGGCACAGGCTATGCCAGCCATGCCGGAATCAGAATCCTCATCAGATTCTTCAACCTCTTCGTTGTCAGATGAAGCTTCTTCTTCAGAATCCATCTCCTTGCCGATGTATGCCTTGGCCTTGCGAGAGGTGTTCTTGCGGTTGGATGAGGACTTGGAGGGATTCCTTGAGGAAGATCTTGATGAGGACTTGGAGGAGCTATCCTTCTTCTTGAAGAACTTCTTCGTTTTCTTCTCATCATCGGAGTCGTAGCTTTTGCTTTTGCCTTTACCATGGTTGCTTCCTGAATCATATCTTCCACTTGCACGGATTTCAGCTTCCCAGAGAGGACAGTCCAAAATGAAATGCCCTGGCTTTTTGCACTTGAAGCAGGTGTAATCTCCAGTCGGCTTTGGTGAGGATTTGGAGCCGCCAGAGTTGCTGGATCCTTTCTTATGAAACTGATTTTTCCTATGAAGGCACTGGAATCTTTTTGTGATCAAGGCGAGATCCTTGCTGATCCTTTCAGTGTCATCTGAATCTTCATCAGCGTTTCCTTCTGAGGAAGAATCAGCCGCAGCCTTGAGAGCATGACTTTTTCGGTGACTAGAACCATAGAGATCTCTCTTTTCTTCTTCTTGTTCTTCGTGGGTGTTTAGCCTTTCCATGATATCAGCAGACTCGAGAACTTTGAAATCAGCTTGTTCCCGAATCATCAGGACTAGAGTGTTAAACGAAATGTCAAGGGATCAGAGTAGTTTCTTGACAAGTTTGTGGTCAGTGATGTCTTTGGCGCCGAGACCTTGGAGCTCGTTTGCAATGTCACTCAGACGATCGAAGGTTTGCTGGCAGCTTTCATTTTCGATACGCTTGAACCTATTGAACTTGGCCCGAAGAGTATCAATGTGAGCTTCTTTCTGAGTTGAAACGCCCTCATTTATCTTCTCGAGAATGTCCCACAATTCCTTAGCAGTTTCACACTGACGATAGCGAAGAAATTGAGCACGAGAGAGATGGCCACCAATTTCATCTTTAGCTTGAGCATCCATCTGAATGAGTTTCTTCTCGTGGTCAGTGGGGACCTGGGGCACTTCAACCGTGAATCCATTCTAAACCACATTCCACATATCATCATCAATGGCTCGGAGACGGATCTTCATCTTCTCCTTCTAGAAGGGATAGTCCGTCCAATCGAAGATGGGAATCTTGAGGTGCGACTTGTAGCTCACTGAAGACATACTTAAACTCCAAGGTGGTTAGACCAAACTGAGCAGAGTCAAGGAGAACCTGGCTCTGATACCAAATGTAGGAACAAAGTATGTCTACCAAAGGGGGGGGTGAATGGGAGTTTTAAATTTTCTTCAGAAATATCAAAACTCTCGGAACCCAACAGCGGAATGAATGAAAACAGTAAGCAATGAGCAAATATGAACTACCGAATGGAAACTAACAGCATGCATTGAGGTAAATCACATGTTTGAAATATGTCATATGTCACAGTTCGAATGTAAAAGGGGATAGCAGAGGTGACCAGTGATGCTCGATGGCGACAGGGTGTTTGGTAGACTAGTTCGCCCTTCTGCTAAAGGACTATGTCTGGTTGGAGGGGTTGTGATTTAACACAGAAGATAAACTCTCTTCGCCCTATTCTCCTCGACAATTGGTTCGTCAACCAATGTCGATTACTCATGGTAGATGCTTGAGGCGATCTCCGAACCTTTACAGACTTCTTCTTCGAGAACCACAATTACTCTTGGTCTCTGAAGGAATTGACACCTAACCGTCTAGAGAGTTCGCAGCTCTCAAGAGTAATAGGCGGAGCGTACTGGACTAAGATTCGAGTGATGCTGAACCACTATCTAATTTTTCGGCTCTAGGGTTTTCTCTCGGTGAATTTTAAACTCAAATCTCTCGGAGAGGGGGTTGCTCAACAATCTTCTCAGAATCAAACGGAGCAGTCACCGGACAACGCCGGTGCGGGGTGGCTATTTATAGCCGCAGCCTTCCCGGATGGGAAATGACCATTTTGGACATGCGGTCTAGCCAATGGCCAACTGACACGATCACAACGGTCGGATTTTGGGAGCAACGGTAACATTACTTGGGGAGCCAGTAATGCTAACTCCTCGGTCAGAGACAAATCTCTCGCAGTGAAGAAGATCATAGTCTCTTGTTGGCAAGTATTTTCTCGGAACACAAAGAGATTTCTCTCACAACTTTCATAGGATTTGGGTTTAGCATCAGTGAATCAAAGTTTCGAACGCTACACCCCTCTTAATAGTATAGTGGTCCTGTGACTCAAGAAAGAGAAAAGAAACGACGAAAAGAATACTATGTCTTCACTTCGTCTTCAATCGCCTCGGCTGCAGTCACTTTCTTCGGACGGACACCGAACAAATTGCTTTGCGTCAACAATTTTTGAGGGGTCACTCTTGTCGTCATAATCTTCGGTGATAACCTTCACTGCCACGCAGGGAATATTCTTCGGAGTTTGAATCCAAACTCCTCTTGACTCCAGGGACCTGTTACTCTGTGTGCACTAGCAAACACATTAGTCCCTCACTGTTTGTCAACAATCTCCAAAATATAAGGAGGCAAATTATTGCACCAACAGCACCCCTGCAGGGAAGTTATCTATTCGAATAGCCGTGTCCACGGTAACAGGACACTACAAGAAATATGCTAATTTGCGACCATCAATATTGGTCACTGAATGGTCAATGTTTTCCATTTTTGACCTTTTTCTGACCAAAAATAGTTGGTCAAAAGCTGGCCGTCTTTAATGAAACTTAACGACCTTCTTTGTGAAATGGTCGTAGAAGGTTACGACCAAAATAAAAGGTAGTTGATTCTACAACCAATTGTTTTGGTCACTGGTAGTCTGCCCAGACCACGTCAGATCCAACGTGGCAAGCTAACGTGGCAAAATTACGACCAAACGAAATGGTCGTTGATTAGAATCAGCCCGGTCCAGTTCAGTGCTTTACATGGGCCGAGCCCAACAATTCAGCCCATTTAATATATTATTTTCCTGTTGATTTTGGTTAGCTACATGGGCCTGGCCCAACATTTCAGCCTTTTTATTTTCTAGGCCTCGGCCATTTTGGGGTCCATTTCATTAAGGCTTTTTGTTTTGTTTTCTCACTATTCCAGTCCACTATTGTTTGGGCCATAGCCTTTTCAGAGCCCAAATATTATTTGGTCGTCTTTTTCATTCACAGGTTTCAATTTTACACATTTCAACAGCAAACGATCAATAATTCTCTTGATTAAATGATTAATCCAGAAATCATTCAATCAAATGTTCACCACAGCACATACACGTCTGCACGTCCAACAAGTGTACATACAATCAAAAACAGATAAACAAGCACCAAAACATGGTGGCAACATCAACTAAAACTATGGTGCGCATCTCCAGGCTTCTTCTGATCTTCTGTCACAGCAGCAGCAGCCTCAACAACATTAGATCCTTATCTACATAAACAATTAGTGAAATACAATGGAAGTTAAATGATTGCCAACAAAAAAATCCATTCAAGAGAATAAAATTAATACATACATGCCCAAATGCCTCAGTTCAGTAAACACATGGCATAGCAAAACTTCCAACAACTTGACTACAACATGTTAACTTGATGTTGTTCTACTACGACATTCAAGCTCATGGCAGGCACCAACAATACTAACCTACAGGTACCAGCATGGTACATTGGTACAAGTGCAGGTCATGCAATGAACGTCAATGTAACACATTCACCTGAAGAAAAATACTATTCTACTACCACGACCATCCATTCAGCTGACCGGATCTAACAATACTAAGTAAGCGCACACAGACTAACATCACAAGGCAGGAGAGAATAAAGGGAACCAGGACCTGATGATGATAGTGTCGACAATGATCTGATTGGGTTAGCGTCGCTGAGGACGTGGATGATCTACACACATTTGTCATCAAAAGTAACACCTGCATGATTAAAAAAATTACATCAAAGCTTCCTGCAATCAAACAATAAAAGAAATTTGATTAGAGGAAGCAAATCACTCTCAACCTTTGGCTCTACTTCCTACACCTTCACCTCCTCACGTGCCGCCGCATCCTCCTCTTCTTGGTCCAAATCAATCATCACCTTCGATCTTGCAGTCTTCCTAGTCGATCTCTGTTGGGAATACCTCGACCTCCACCATGTTGTGGCCTCCTGAAACGTCCACCTCTGGCCTCCTCTATAGAGTGCCAGCCGCTTGAGTCTGGATAGGTGGGGCGTTTGAGAATACTGGTCAATATTGATGGACTTTCAGAATTTACGTGAATATAAACCTGGTATATACCGAGGTGGCAAGAAAACTTATAGTACTAAGTGTAGTCATGACATCATGTGATTTACAGAGAACATAAAGGTTATATTTTAACTTCAATTTTATCAAGTACCCGACATCTCAACAAAAGCACTGTAATCAGATATGACACCTTGTTGTGATGTAATGGCATGCTACAACTGACTTAATTCCAGAACAAAGTGTGGATTATATAGAAGAGTAGAGATCTGTGTCCCTTGGAAGCACAACAAATGTTAAAAAACAGGACTGATAAATAATAATTGTATCCTTCTCTACAAGCAGATATGAGTAGTTAACAAGTACTAATCCTATCATGTATGGCAGGCTTGCAACATGGATATGCATACATGACTAAACACTAACATATTATGGTATGACCAGGGCAAGAAAATCGATAGCTCGATCGACCCAATATTGAAATCAGACATGATATCAAATAGCTAGAAACAGGAAAAGTAGGCTCATACATCAGGACCACTAAAACCAAGCACATCACAACCATGGTCCAGGAGTGTCACTTACCCCATCACGAAATTAACATAGCTGGAAAAGCCCAACTTCAAGGTGCAGGCTCTCCGGCGCCGATCGTGATCATCCAGCTAGTCGTACAGCTTCGTGTACAAGTCACCTGCGCCCAAAAGAAACACCCAGCCGCCGCAGGCCATGGTTAGTCAGCAGCTAACACAACATAATTAACAGCCGGCTAAAGCTTAATACAAGATCATATTCATAGTTGGCATGCATCAATATTTAATACGGGAATCTAACAATGATGGATAAGGTGATAAAGAAAACAAAAATAGTGGAGTTAGAAAATATGCAGCATAATGATAAAACAGAACAATAGATTTATTGTGTATATATTCTGGTAACCCTGTCAATTGTTACATGATACACTCATGTGTATATATTCTGATGAGCCATTACCATCTAGCCAACAACAACATGGACATGATACTAATTACCTACACAAGCCATCATTCTCTCCATGAGAAGGCCACAGTTACTCTCTGGAGCAGTATGAGAAAGGCAAGGATGCATGCATCCTTGTCCTTCACTCGAAGTGCCATGACACAATAACAACATCAACGCCCAACTTTTTTTGCTTGAACACACACTCAAACTAGGGAAACAGGAAACAGAAAGGCTATATTGCGCAGATACCCATCTGGACCTAAGTCAACATTTTTTTTAAAAATATATGAAAATGTGCTGCTGTTAATATATGCCAACAATATCTTTACCAACAAAGAGAAATGGGGACAGGACATCCACTCCCCTCGTGAGAAGGCCATAGTTACTTTTGGAGCAGTATGAGAAAGGCAGGCATTGCAACCCTGCTCTTCACTCAAAGCTCCAGGACACAGCACACAAAACATGAGTTGCTTAATAGAGCAACCAATTTGAAGTTTGTTCTAATAAAAATTAGCAAACTCCTACTATAATAATAGCAAAAGAAACACATAAGAAGTCATGTTTATTGTGTGCCTATGGTGCTGGACTGCATCGTCCAACATGCCATCCAACACTAGCACTAGAACGAATATCAGACACACATGTTCTTTGCCTGATGAACAATGGTTTTTAAGGCCAAACACGCATCGGGATGCTGATATATGCCAGCGGTATCTTCACCAAGGGAGGCGAAAACTCAGGACAAGCCACCAGTCCCCTCCACTACAAGGGCAGAGTCACTCTTCAGAGCGATATGAGAAAGGCAAGCATCGCATCCCTACCATTCACTCAAAGCAGATAGATAGATAGATCGATCAGATTACCTTCATCGTAGTAGTGCAGTGCAGTGCCGGACGGAGTGAGCTCTGCTCTGCTTGCGACCTTGAAGCTGGTACGGTCCTTATTGCCGGAGAGCCGTGGCCGGCGTGGGGAAAGGCCACCGCAAACCCCAGATCGACGGAGCGGCGCGCATGGAAGCACGCATGCGCCGGCGAGCGAACCAGCCGCGATGCCGTGGCGGCTGCGCATCTGTCGACCGTGAAGTTGGGCGGCAGATCTGGCGTTGTCGGCCGTGGATCGATGGGATACCGGGAGAGTAGGACGGGTGGAGAGAGGAAGCGGAAAATGTGGAAGGTGGGCTGCGGATCAACGCCGGCGAACGAAACCCTAGCGACGGAAGACGGCCGCGCTTGGCCGCTCGAGGACGCGTGCGCCGGATCTCGCCGGATAGGAGGGAGGATCGGAGCGTGGAGGTCACGTTGGTGTGCTGGGCGCCGTCGATTCCCGCCGGAGGTTGCCGGGATCGGGCGCCGGAGGTGGCGGCGGCGAGTGAGTCAAGCGGGAGAGAGAGGGACGAGGGAGAGGGTTCTGTTCGGCGGATCCGTGGGTGGGCTCTCTTTTTTCTCTTCTTCTTCTTTTTCTTTTCCATTTGGTTTTGGTGGGGGGGCGTGGGCTGCCATTGGATCCGGAAGCATCCGACGGTGTTTGAGCATGATCCACGTGAGATGCGTATGGACCAATTAGAACGCAGTACACTCTTTGATGACGTTATGACCATCTAAATTGGTCGTAATCGATTAAGAATAAGATATTAAATCATGTCAGCTATTTTACGACATAGGAAATTTATAACAAAATAAAAATGGAAACCTTCGCAATGTGTCACCAAATGTGACCTAGTTTTCAGTAAAACTAACAAATTTGGAATAAGTCAAATATCTTCAAAAAGTGTTCTCAGAAATGAGTTTTAAAGAAACATTTTTCATTTTTCGAGTGCCTAAAATGATTTTTTAAAGAACCTACCGAATTTTTGTTGCAAAATTGTACCACACCATTTTTAAAAAATATTAGACCACATTTTATGTACAGTTGACCAAATGCTTGTCACTCAAAAGCTTTCGATCCACCTCTCGTCAAATTGACAAAATTTTGCTGATCCAGCAGGAACCGGGTCAAATTTGAACTAAGGGTGCCTCATATTTGGCTCATGATTTTACCCAAAAATCATTTTTAGGTACAGAAGTAGTCATTTCATCGGAGATGCAAGAAAAGTTTGGCAAGATTCAACCCCTAGCTACGAACGGTCATGCCTGCTGTTTTGACCATATTTTAAAATCGGCATAAGAAATTCAAAAAAAATCGAAAAAATAGGAAACCTTCACATTGTGTCATTATATGTGACCTAGTTTTCAGGAAAAATGACAAACTTGGAATACGAAAAATATCTTTAAAATGTGTTCTCAGAAGTGAGCAATCATGTATGAAGATTCATGGCTTTCAAGTCAAACGACCAATGTTATGGCCACATTCATGACATAGTTTCTCCAAATGATCTTATATTGTGCACAAGGGTGCATCTTGGAATGGCAAACAATGTAGCCAAAGGGGGTTTTATTTTTCTTTGCACAAAAAAATCATTTTCTATTTTCGGAGTGCCAAAAACGAGTTTTTTTGTGAAGAACCTACCAAATATCTGTTGCAAAATTGGACCACAACAATTTTCAAAAATATTAGACCACATTTCATGTGGAATTAACCAAATGGTTTCATGTAAAATGCTTTCGATCCACCTCTGGTGAAATTGACAAATTTCCGCTGATTCCGTTGGAACCGGGTCAAATTTGAACTACAGCTGCCTCGTAGTTTGCTCATTATTTTTTCCAAAAATCATTTTTAGGTACATAGGTATCTATTTCATTAGAGACACGCCAAGAGTTTTGCAAGATTCAACCCCTAGCTACGAACGGTCATGCCCGTCGTTTTGACTGCATTTCGAAACGGGCATAAGAAATTCAAAAAAAAATTGAAAAAATTGAAAACCTTCGCATTGTGTTATTATATGTTACCTAGATTCCAGGAAAAATAACAAACATGGACTACAACAAATGTCTTAAAAAAGTGTTCTCAGAAACGAGCTATCATGTATGAAGATCCATGGCTTTCAAGGAAAATGGCCAATGTTATGGCAACATTCATGGCATAGTTTGTTCAAATGACATCATATTTTGCACAAGTTTGCATCTTGGAATGACAAACAATGTTGCCTAAGGAAGTTTTATCTTTCTTTGCACGAAAAATTCATTTTCCATTTTTCGAGTGCCCAAAATGAGTTTTTTTGTGAAGGACCTACCAAATATTTGTTGCAAAATTGGACCAAATCAATTTTCTAAAATACTAGGCCATATTTAATGTACAATTGACCAAATGGTTGGGTGTCAAAAGATTTTGATCCTCCTCTCGTGAAAAAGACAAATTTTCGCCGATTTAGTAGGAAGCGGGTCAAATTTGAACAACAGTTGCCTCATAGTTTGCTCTTTATTTTTTCTAAAAATCATTTCTAGGCACATAAGTATCTATTTAATCAGAGAAATTCCAAAAGTTTTGCAAGATTCAACCCCTGGGTACGAACGGTCATGCCCGCCGTTTTGACCGCATTTCAAAACGGGCAAAAGAAATTCAAAAAAATTGAAAACCTTCACATTGTGTCATTATATGTGACCTAGTTTCCAGGAAAAATAACAAACATGGACTACGGCAAATGTCTTAAAAATCTGTTCTCAGAAACGAGCTATCATGTATGAAGATCCATGGCTTTCAAGGCAAATGCCCAATGTTATGGCAACATTCATGGCATAGTCTGTTCAAATGACATCATATTTTGCACAAGTTTGCATCTTGGAATGACAAACAATATTGCCTAAGGAAGTTTTCACTTTCTTTGCACGAAAAAATCATTTTCCATTTTTCGAGTACCCAAAATGAGTTTTTTGGTGAAGAACCTACCAAATATTTGTTGCAAAATTGGACCAAATCAATTTTCTAAAATATTAGGCCATATTTAATGTACAATTGACCAAATGGTTGGGTGTCAAAAGGTTTTGATCCACCTCTCATGAAAAAGACAAATTTCCACCGATTCAGTAGGAAGCGGGTCAAATTTGAACTACAGCTGCCTCATAGTTTGCTCTTTATTTTTTCCAAAAATCATTTATAGGTACATAAGTATCTATTTAATAAGAAAAACACCAAAAGTTTTCCAAGATTCAAACACTAGCTAGGAACGGTCATGCCCGTCGTTTTGACCACATTTTGAAATGGGCATGAAAATTTAAAAAAAATCAAAAAATTGAAAAACCTTCGCATTGTGTCATTATATGTGACCAAGTTACCAGGAAAAATAATAAACTTGTAATACGACAATTATTTTAAAAAAGTGTTCTCAGAAATGAGCTATCATGTGTGAAGATTCATGGCTTTCAAGCCAAATGATCAATCTTATGGCCACATTCATGGCATAGTTTGTTCAAATGATCACATATTGTGCACAAGGGTGCATCTTAGAATGGCAAACAATGTTGCCTAAGGAAGTTTTCATTTTCTTTGGACGAAAATTTCATTTTCCATTTTTTGAGTGCCCAAAATGAGTTTTTTTGTGAAGGACCTACCATATATTTGTTGCAAAATTGGACCAAATCAATTTTCTAAAATATTAGGACATATTTAATGTACAATTGATCAAATGGTTGCATGTCAAAATCTTTGATCCACCTCTCGTGGAAAAGACAAATTCCGCCGATTCAGCAGCAAGCGGGTCAAATTTGAACTGCAACTGCCTTATAGTTTGCTCTTTATTTTTTACAAAAATCATTTATAGGTAGATAAGTATCTATTTAATCAGAGATACATGGTGTGGTGGCGAGACGTCGAGGTTTGGACGGTGGTCGAGGGCCCCAACTCCAGAGCGCGTAAACTGGCATGCCAGCCGCGTGGTCACCGCGTGACCGTGGCGTTGCCATGCGTTCTGTGCGGCCTAGGCATGTCTGTTGGGTTGGGCACTCCCCTGGTAGGTGTTAGGAAGAAGAATGCAACATAAGAATCTCGCGAGGAGACTGAACTAAGCTCAAACATGAATTAGCAGCCAAGTGTTTGATTAGCGGTGGGGGAAATTCACATGGCCAATGGGCCTGAGTTTTGGCTGAGGATGATCATCTACTAAGGAGACTGTCTTGGCAAATTTGCAGCTCAAATGGAGGAGCCTAGGTGGCACTTGCTTTGCAAAGTACCAAACTGGACAGAAATATGGATGTTGAAGCTGGGCTCAAATGAATGAATGGATTGAGCTGAAATTTGGTGGAGGATGGTCATTGGGGCATAGGAAAGCACTGTAAAAATTTGATACCATTTGGACTTGCCAAAGTGGTACTTCCTTCACAATGCCCTTCTCTGGACAGAAACTTGGGAAAATTAGTGAGAGAAATTGGCTAAATTAAATGAGCTCAAATTTGGTGGAGGGGAGTTATATAGGTAGGAGCATGCCCTGGTAAAGTTTCAGAAATAATTAAGCAATATAAAATATAGTTGCTTCACAAACTGAAAATATGACCAGAATAAAAGATTGGATTATGAGCTAACATGGATTGTTGGATAGAGCTCAAATTTTGTGGTGAGTGATGATTTGAGTATATGGAAGATTTGGAAAAATCTCAGATCATTTGGATAAACCTAGCTAGTACTTCCTTCACAAAGCTTCTCTCTGGATAGAAACTTTGGAAATTTGCTGAGGAAGATTTACTAGGCAAATGGATCTGAATATTGGCATGTTGCAATTATTAGGATATGGAAGAGTTCCCAAAAAGTTTCAGGGCAATAGGAAGGGTCTAGATAGCACTTACATTGCAATGTGTCAATCTGGCCAGAAAATAGAAATTGAAGCTGGACTTACATAGATGATTGGATTGAGCTACAATTTGGAGGAGGATGATAATTTGGGCATATGAAGGCACTGTAAAAATTTCATACCATTTGGATAAATAAAAGTGGTACGTCCTTCACAATGCTCTCCACTGAACAGAAAATAGGGAAAAATATTGAGGGCAATTGGCTAAATTAAATGAGCTAAAATTTGCTGGAGGGAGGTTCTATGGGCATGGTCATGTCCTGGCAAATTTTTAGAAATTATAAAGAAATATAAAATATAGTTGCTTCACAAACTGAAAATATTACCAGAAACAAAGATTGGATGGTGAGCTCACATGGATTGTTAGATGGGGCTAAAATTTTGTGGAGAGCTATGATTTGGGCATATAGAATATGTGGCAAAAATTCAACTCTTTAGGATATGCCTAGATAGTACTTCCTTCACAAAGCTTCTAGCTAAAGAGAAACTTTGGAAATTTGCTGAGGAAGATTTACTTGGCAAATGGAGCTGGATTTTGTCATGAGGCAATGATTTGGATAGGAAAGAGTGCCCAAAAATTTTGAGGGCAATCAAGAAAATATAAATAGCACTTGTTTCACAAAGTGCTGTTCTGAACAGAATGAAAATGAATATTCCTGAATTATTTTTGAACTAGGCAAGAAAGGTTTTTGACATATTTGAGGAAGATATGATCCAAATAATTTATGAGAATTTTTTGGGAATTTTGGGAATGACATAAATGTAGGCTGCTTCACAACCTAGGGAAAAAATTGACACATGAACATGCCACATAGGCAAAAATTGACACATGAACATAACACATAGGCAAAACTGATGAGGTGGCGCCTAGTCATAGCAATGCACCACAATTTACAAGGCTATGACCATCTATATTGGTCGTGATCAGCTAGAAATAAGGCAGCGGCCAGTGCTGTCTGCTTTACGACCATTTCGTGTAAGGAAATTACGACCTTTCTGACCAAAATGGTCGTTATGATTTAGGGTTTGGAGCCCACCGAACAGCTTATGACCAATTGGTCTCAAATGGTCATAGATTTACGACCATTTCTTCCAGGGTCACTGACAGAAGGTCACAAGTTGACATATTTCTTGTTCTGCTCTCTTCTGATGCTGCAAGATTGCTTCAAGATGCTAGTCTTCGATAGGCTAGGCCTTTCCCCCTCTGTTCCGGCATTTCTGCAGTTTAGTCCAAAGATATAGCCCCATTCCTTTGATACCGATGCATACTTAGTATAGTTCTGATGTAAGTCTTGCGAGTACTTTGGATGAGTACTCATGGTTGCTTTGCTATCTCTTTTCCCCATACCCGGTTGCTGCGATCAGACGACGGAGCCCAGGAGCAGGAGATCCCCGGAGGCACCTACTACTACGTTGAGCCCGCCGACCAGGAGTAGTTCGGAGGCACTAGGCAGGAGGCCTTCGCCTTTTCGATCAGTGTTGCTGTTTGTGCTAGCCTTCTGAAGGCAAACTTGACTAACTACGTCTGTACCCAGATAATATTTGTTTGTATGACTTATGTATTCGGGTCCTCATGACCCCTGGTTTGTAATATGAAGATTTATGTTTAAATTTGTGTTTAGAGTTGTGTTGTGATATCTTCCCGTGAGTCTCTGATCTCGATCGTGCACGTTTGCATGTATGATTAATGCACGGTCGAGCTGGGGTGTCACACCCCCCCCTCCTTCTTCTTCTTCCGTGGCCTCCCACCTAGATGGGAGGAGGTTTTCCCCTATGGTCCTTGGCCTCCATGGCACCCGGAGGGGTGGGAGCCCCTCCGAGATTGGATCTCTCTCTCTGTTCTCTTCTGTTTCGCTTTTCTGTTTTCTGGCCTTTCACCGTTTCTTAAATTCCTGGAGATCCTTAACTCCGATTGTGCTGAAATTTTAACACAATTTTTTTCCGGATATTAGCTTCCTTGCGGCCAAAGAAGGCCACCAGCTGACCTACGAGGGCCTCATGAGGCACCACGGCGCACCGGGTCCCCCTGGCGCGCCCTGGTGCCTCGTGGGGCCCACGAGCACCGCCTTGCGTTGATTCCACCTCCCAAAAATCACATATATACCAAAATAATTCTCCATAAAATTTTATTGCATTTGGACTTCGTTTGATCTGGATATTCTGCGAAACAAAAAACATGCAACAAACAGGAACTGGCCCTGGGCACTGGATCAATATGTTAGTCCCAAAAATAATATAAAATGTTGCCAAAAATATATGAAAGTTGTAGAATATTGGCATGAAACAATCAAAAATTATAGATACGACGGAGACATATCAGCATCCCCAAGCTTAATTCCTGCTCGTCCTCGAGTAGGTAAATGATAAAAAAGATAATTTTTGATGTGGAATGCCACCTAGCATAATCTTGTTCATAAAATTTAATCAAGGCATGAATATTAAGACACGAGTGATTCAAAGCAATAGTCTATAATTTGATATAAAGACATCCATACTCAGGCATCCCAACAAACAATCATGTCTTTCAAAATATCAACGCTAAAGAACGTTATCCCTAGCCCGTCATGCTCAATCATTGATCCATTCATGAAACACACACAATATTAGCTACACCCAATGCACAAGTATGGCAATAGTGCTCTCCAGTTGGTGCTTTATAAGAGAAGATGGAGACTCAAAATAAAAATAAAATTTGCATAAAAGTAAAATAGATAGGCCCTTTGCAGAGGGAAGCAGAGATTTGCAGAGGTGCCAGAGCTCAAAGCTTAAATTAGAGAGATAAAATTATTTTGAGAGGAATGCTTTTCCTGTCAACGAAAACGACCGAGAGTTCCCAATATTTTCCATGCTAGACACATCATAGGCGGTTCCCAAACAAAAAGTAAAGTTTATTTCCTTTCCACCATTCTTTCACAATCCATGGCTAGCCGTATCCACGGGTGCCCTCCATACCAACACTTTCCAAGGAATTTTGTTGTTATTAATTTTTGATTCATTGTGGGACTGGGCATCCCTATTACCAACATCTCTCACGTGCAATGACAAGTGAATAAACACTCATCGTGAGAATAACACACCTAGCATGGAAAATATTAGCCACCCCCTGCCGCTTCATGAGCGGTACGGGCATACAAAACGGAAAAATTATTTTAAAAATTAGAGTTGGCACACACAAATTTACTTGGAACGGCATCACTACTAGGAAAATGCTTACCAGTAGCGCTGGTTTTTTTGCTACCAGTAGCGCTGGCAGACGCGCTACTGCTACGGCGCTACAGCTATTTTTTAGTAGTAGCGCTTGTTTGTCCCAGCGCTACAGGTAACTGAAGATAGCAGTAGAGCTTTTTTGTAACCCGCGCTACTATTATCCTAAGTACTAGTAGCATGCACTTTTCCCCCACGCTACTACTAGCTAATTAGGACTAGTAGCGTGCACCTTTTCCCCCACGGTACTACTAGCTAATTAGGAATTAAAAAAAATAAAAATTAGATGCAGTATTCATGGATGGAAATCAGAGACACATCCAGTGCAAAATAAACTAAGGTCACAGAACCATCTCAACTGGAAGAGATCACAAGAATCCATTTAACATCAGACGCACACAACCATCATCGAAACGTGGGTACCTTCCCTAGTGTTCACCACCAACCTAAACAAACCACTTCTCTAGATGTATCTACCAAGGCTCGGAGTTCAGACACCGGTGGACCCGAATCCTCCCTCCCCCCGGACGGTGGCGTCGAGGTCCTCCACCTCGGCGACCTTCGGCGTCGCGATCACCTCGACGATCATCTGTGCGACGTGGCCGCCGAGCTTCATGGCAAAGTCCGCCTCCGAGTGGTTGAAGAGCACGAGGCCCACCGGGCCGCGGTAGTCCGCGTCGATCACCCCTGCGCCCACGTCGGGAAAGTGAAAACTTGTTAGTACGCGTCAACGTCCAAATCTAGCTTCAGTACACTCTAAAGATGATACATTTCCTGCGTACTGAAGAGCTCAATATATGACAATATGATACATGAAACTGAAGGATAGATATTGACTTTACAAAATGCATTCTAAACCAGCTGACGGGCTATATAAATTCTAGTCCATGCATTATAATGCTCACTTAGCTTCATGGGCATCTCAAACCAAGATCAATGTTAAGGAACTCATAATGCAATTAAAAAAAATTATCTGCAGATTCATAATTTATGAAACCACAAGCTTTACTTTTCATTATATATGGAGTTAATCTAGCCACAAAAATCCTGGTGAGTTTACTATTCCACATGGATAGCATCACGGAAGTCAACTTCGATAGTTCACATATAGCATATGTCAATGTGGATACAACCTACAGACAATTTTTCTGGAACTCTGAGGTTGCAACTGTAAAGAACAAAAATATTTGCAAGGGCTTAAAATGATCAGTGGATCGCACAAGTACCATCTGGCAACTAATCGTGACGGGCAACAACTGTATTTAGCATAAGAAATGTTCGAGTAAACTACCATGAATCATTTACCCAATCATTTTCTCATCGGGATATCTGGAGACAACTTTGTCCTCAACACTTATTTGCTAATAATGGGAGAAGTGCAGAGAAGCAATTGCAAAAGGACAACTCGCAAGCACCTTGGCATGAATAAACTTCTCTTTGGCAGAGAAAGGATCCGAGTGTTTAGGCTTGCTGGTGGTGAAGTATTGTGCTACCTGTGATCCATTAGTACTACAAGACAACAAAGTTGCAAGTTAATTTATGAAAGCACTAAAAAAAGATTGAAGTTTTGTATATCAACAGAAATTCATATTACCTTGTATTATCAACAGAAGAGCCATTGTTTGATGAAGGTAATGTTTCTTCCCAAACTCTGTTCACAAACATGTTACCTAATGATTGAAAGAGATTGGTTACAGATGGCTCCCAGACTCTGACATCGAGAGTCAGAGACCTTACCTGCAAATATGATGTATTTATTTTGAAGTTATGTTCAGTTAATTAGTCATTAGCGACCCTAATGATACCATCAAACACAACATGCTAATTATGTAATCAAATTTGACTGCAAAATATGCATGGAAAATAGGCAGAGTGCAGACACTTGTAGAAGTATAGGTGGCAATGTACACAGTTACACACACATATATAGGGACACCCAAATAGAAACAATTACTTGTATCATCTTCAAAGAATGGCAGTGTCCTAAAGTTGAATCTCGGCGAGTCTCCTAAAAATGATGATGCATGCAAGCCACTACATCAATGACTTAAATAACAGTGCATGTTATTTTCTGCCAAGCAGATGGCCATGGGGATGGGGGTGCTTACCCAAGCTAGGAGCCGTGGAAGCTTCAAATAGCTGTAGGTAGCACAATTCAGATAGCTAGTTGCGACCGATGGATGAACTATGTAACTGTTGTACATGGTCGTTCTGGAGACCAGGGCGCATGAGAACCTTGGAACTGTGATGTAGCTACATATCTGTTACTTGATGGACAACCCCTGGGTTCAGGAAATTTCAGAATTAGAGGCTACAACTTGCACAACTGAAACTGAAACACTTTGCTAAACACCGGCCGGCACTGTTGTGTGTCATACACCGTTAGGTTGCATATGCTAAAGTGCAAACTCGATGGAGGGAGAGGAAAGTGGTGTTAGGATATCCTAAGTATCCCTGTTTTGTTTGCCCACATCCCGCGACGAGACAAGTTCAGTGCATGAATAATCCTTAGATTCTACTTCTCAAGACGCGCACAGATATATTCAGGCATTATGCAACAGGCAAAGAGGTAATGCAATCATTTTATTCCTACTCCTGAACCCATGAACCAAACAGAACAAGAAAACAATTAAACCTGGGCATGTTTTGTGTCGTTGAACTACTCCTATTTCAATGTGAATTAGGGAGTACAGCAGCAACATCACATTAAGAAAGTGAACAAATTTGTTCAACCTACTCCTGACTTGCACAACTACTCCAACTACTCCTGATCAAGGAGCTCCATCACAGTAGTTTTACAGAACTGAATTTCAGTACAACTACTCCAGCAACACAAAAGCAAAATGGAGTAGTTCAACTACACAAAACATGCCATGTTAAACTCTTTGATTTTGATTTTACCAGTAGTTCTTTGAATTTGATTTACAAAACTTGCCATGCTTGATTTACAAAATGGAGTTTACCGGTACAAACTCTTTGATTTTGATTTGTGTACTGCTCAACTATGTTGGTTTTGAGGCTATGATCTACACTCTCGATCTCTGAAATACGCAAGGCCGCAGCGAGAACGAAGCTCGCTTCTGGCCGATTCAGTTGACATGCAGAACAACTAAACTGAACTTATTTAGCTACTGAAGAAATAAGCAGTGACTGAATCAACTGAACTGAACTTACTTAGCTACTGAAAATAGCAAGCAGTGACTGAAACTGCACATACAAGTACTACTGCCGGCACTCCCTGTTTCTTGGCCTGCTGAAGAAAGAAACCAAGCAACCAAATTCAGAGTTTACCACGGCTCGCAAGCAAGCAAGCAGGGCATGAGAGGGAGCAGAGGAGGGGCTTACCATCAGCTATGCCGGAGTGGAATAGAGGTAGCCGGGCGAGGTAGCGCTTGCTGAGGTGGTCTTGGTGTCACCGTTGGACGGTCGATGGAGATGCCTAGGTCGCCGGGCGCGGGCGCATTCCGGTTCCTTTGCCTGCTGAAGCAGTCGGAGGCGGGCCACGACGGCGCATGCTTCGAGCTCGACCAGAGCAACGTCATTTGGCCGGCATCTGATAGGCATAGATAACTAAAATGTCAATCAGCACCATCGAGCCAACAATGATGAAAGAAATGTTCCAGCTCCTTCCTAGGGAACCGTAATTTATGGCAGAAAAAGGTTAGATAATCTGTCACATAACCACTATGAGCTTTCAGTAATTACAACATTTATTGTTCTAAGCAGAATAAACAAAGTACATCCATTAAGCTAAAACTTTCCAGTTCCAACTGAGTGACCACACAGTGTACATACAACTAAATTGTATAACTGAAGTACATACAACTATGCAGCTAAATTGTTTTTTCACAAATTACTTGTTGCATAACTGAAGGCGGTCAAAGTAAACAACCATGGATTTCACAAGTTCAAGTAAAACAGATAAGTAAACCATCTATTTATCAAACCAGATTAATATAGACAATCTAGATATGGCCAATTTTAATTTAAAATATACATCTGTAATAAGTACTATTACAAATGTGTAAACCGTTTGTTTGTTTACTAGTTTTGAGAAATGCTACTATTTTCGTTCCAAAAAAACAGAATAATTAACAAGAACAAAGTTTATCAACCCAACCGACCAAACCAGCCCATAACCAACAGCAACCGACCAAACTATTTTCGTTCCTAATGTAATTAATTCAGGCAGAGCATGAGAGGGAGAGAGGGACCTTGAAGAGTAGGAAGAAGCAGACCCGGAGGAGCGGTGGTCTTCTCTTCACTTGTAGGTGGTGCCCTGTGCGTGACCCCCGTGGAGAAGAGAACAAGGATGGAGCCTTGCTGCCCTGTGCGTGAGGAATCAAGGAAATCAGGGAAGGTAATCCAAGATGGTCAAGGAAATCAAGGAAGGCTACCTTGGCTTGATGATTTGCAGGTGCGCTCCATCCACTGGGCCATCTCCGTCGAGGTCGTGGCAGATGGATCTGACCTACACGGTCGATCTCCCTCCCGCTTGCCTTGTCTTCCCTAGTGATGAGATGGGGGAAGGAGGAGACGGTGTGGGAGGCGGCCATGGAAGAAATGGATCCACGGGCCAAGTGAGAGAAAGTGAGGGGATGGTGGCCGGCGGCGATGGGGAAGAGGGCTCACCATGGAACCGAGGTCGGAGTGGGAAGCCCTCCGCCGGGGCCCTGGATCTGGATCGGAGTCGAGGGAGGAAGGGGAGAGAGAGAGAACGTGACGAGAGAGAGAGGGGGATTAGGAAGAGAGGCAGGTGTGGTGCGCTTAGTTGTAGCGCATGCGCATGAGCCGCGCTACCACTAAAATCGTAGTAGTAGCGCAGCTTTAGGACCCACGCTACTACTAAGTGAGCCGACCGGCTGATCCTATCTATTCATATTAGTAGCGTGGGGTATCAACTTAGTAGTAGCACGGTTTTTATACCCCACGCTATTACTATGGCCTGTCCCGGGGGCATGGCGAGAACAGCTTAGTAGTAGCGCGGGGACGTCAGACCCACGCTACTACTATTCTCTAGTAGTAGCGCCCTGTTTTTAGCGCGCTACTACTAAGTAGCAGTAGCGCCGGGCATTACCCCACGCTACTATTAAGCCTCTACCTATAAGGTATTTCCTAGTAGTGCATGGAAATACCGCAGATAGGTAGATATGGTGGACTCATTTGGCACAACTTGGGTTTAAGGAGTTTGGATGCACAAGCGGTATTCCCGCTTAGTACAAATGAAGGCTAGCAAATAGATTGAGAAGCAACCAACCAAAAAACGAAAACGGTCATAAACATGCATTGAACATAACTAACACTGAATAATGCACCATAAGTAGGATATAACTTCGTTGCATAACTATTGAATTTACGTGCATGCATAGGGAATCACAAACCTTAACAGCAACATTCTTACTAAATCACAATTACTCACTAGCATAACTCACATATTATCATCTCCATATCGCAAAACTATTGCAAGGAATCAAACATATCATATTCAGTGATCTACAAGGTTTATGTAGGATTTTTTGACTAACCAATTCCTGTTGACTCTCTAAATAGATATAAGTGAAGCAAGAGATTTTAATTCTTTCTACAAAAGACCATGCTCTAACAAATATAAGTGAAGCAAAAGAGCATTCTACAAATAACGGTTTTCTATATGCAGAGAAACAGGCATCCAAACTTCAAATGATATAAGTGAAGCACATGAAGCATTCTATAAAGCCATACTCAAATGATATAAGTGAAGCGCATGAAGCATTCTATAAATCAACCAAGGACTATCTCATACCAGCATGGTGCATAAAATAAAAGGGAAAAATAAAAACAAAAGACGCTCCAAAAATTTACGCATATCATGTGAACAAAACAAAAACTGAGACATACCAGTAATTATCGAATAAAGATGGGATGCCTTCCGGGGCATCCCCAAGCTTAGACGCTTGAGTCTCCTTGAATATTTACTTGGGGTGCCTTGGGCATCCCCAAGCTTGAGCTCTTGCCTCTCCTCATTCTTCTCATATCAATACCTCCTCGATCGTCGAACACTTCATCCACACGAAACTTAACTGAACTTTTTATTAGCGGGGTTAGTACATATAACATCAAATCCCATCATGTCCTGCTCTAACATTATTGTATAATAATAATCAAACATTACCCACTGTATTCTATCACAATTGTATGGCTCCCAAGTCAACGGGGCTCAACAAGATTTCAAACATAAGCAAATAACGAAACTATAACAGCAATCTTTGAAAACAGGACAGTCTGTAAAGATATAAATATTACATATACTTATGTAACTCAAAAAATTCTGAAAAATTAGGACAAAATAAAAAGTTTGCATAGCAGTACTGTGTAAAAAATTCAGAATTTTTGCACGTCCAGTAAAAAATGTAAATTCACGCACTACAGCAAAAGTTTTTGTTTTTGCACTGCACATACCAAACAAGCAGTTTAAACATCCTAACGGTAAACATTGGCACATTATTTTTATAATACAATGGATTTGTACAAGGGGATAATTATTTTTTTTGAAAAGTTTGTGTAATTCAAGATTTGCAAGGTTTCCATGGGCATGAACAAAGTTCAAGGAGCTCCCCCACTTCAACGGTGCTCGTCTTTCTTACTTTCACTTTCCTTTTTGAAAAGTTTTTCGTTCCCCTCTATATTTTTTTGTTTTAAACTTTATAAAAGCACTCGATAGAAATAAATGACTCTCTAAAACTTCCGGGTTGTCTCCCAGGGAGCACTTTCTTTAAAGCCATTAAGCTAGGCATAAAGTGCTCAAGTAATTGATCCACCTGGATCCCAAGGTATATCAAAGCCAATTTTAATTAACAATGATTTACAATTTAGTAGTGATCACAAAGCAACATATATCATGCAATGACAAAGTCTAACTCTCTTCCTATGCATCGGCATGTCATAAGAGAACAATTCATGCACATCAAGTAAAGGCCAATACATAGCATAAGTAGTTTCTTGCAATTTTATCGTATTGGAAACATAGAGAGGCGGAGATGTAGTTCCTCTCTCATAATAATTGCAATTAGGATCAGAAAGCACATGCATATTATATTCATCAAAATTATCATGTGCAATAGTAAAACGCAACCCATCAATGTAATCCTTAATAAGCGCAAACTTCTCGATATAGTGTAGTTTGGAGAATTCAAAAAGATAATACGACTATCATGTGTGGGTGCAATAGCAACAATTTCATGTTTAACATAAGGAACTATAGCAAGTTCATCTCCATAAGCATCATTCATATTGGCATCATGGCCACAAGCATAGCAAGCATCAATTTCATCAAAAAAGGGATATTTCTAACGAATCCAAGGGATCATAGCAATTATGATAGCATTCATCCTTCGGTAAACACGGAGGGAAATTAAACAATGTATGGGATAAAGATTTACTCTCATCAGAAGGTCGGCACGGGTGATCAATCCGCTCTTCCTCCTTTTGTTCTTCGCTCTCCTCCTCAATTTTTTCATCTAATGAGCTCACAGTGTCATCATTTTCTTCTTCCATAGGAGCCTGCAAAATATTAGTCTCTTCTTGGACAGCGAAGACTTTCTCAATAAACTCATTAATATCGGCATTGTATTCGTAATTCTCATAGCAATATTTAAGTATAGCAAAATTTTCAAATATGTAGACAGCATCATCACAATCTTCATACTTTTCAAACAAATATTCAATTTCATAAGCACCCTTAAAAGCAACAAATTCTTCTATTTGTTCCACATCATAGTAATCATATATACCATTAGCATACAAAGCCAAGGTTTCATTATCACTAAATTTACATGAAAAGGGAAGGTGTGGAGCCTTCATCCTAGAGCAACAAGTATAATCATATCTCAAGCATAAATTCTAAGCATACCATTGCAAATAATTAATTTGATCCCATAAGAGTTTCCCTTTTTGAGACAAGCGATAATCCCTAAAGTATTTACGTTGATCCAACGTGTCTCCCATTATCAAGTTGAATGGGGTTTTCTCAGGATTATGAAAGTTGTGTTTAATGTTTTCCACATAACGAGCATCGAGGGTTTTAGGAGGTTCCCCATCTCCATGAGTAGCAACTACAACTAATTTTTTTGGTGTTTCGTGTTCCATATCCATAATTAAAGATATAAAACAACTTAGAATAGAAAATAAAAACTACTTAGTGATAAAGCAAACAAGCACACACGAGAATATCAACCCCACGTTATTGCTCCCCGGCAACGGTGCCAGAAAAAGGTCTTGATAACCCACAAGTATAGGGGATCAATTGTAGCTTTTTCGATAAATAAGAGTGTCGAACCCAACGAGGAGCTAAAGGTAGAATTAATATTCCCTTCAAGTTCTATCGACCACCGATACAACTCTACGCACACTTAACGTTTGCTTTACCTAAACAAGTATGAAACTAGAAATACTTTGTAGATGTAATACTAGAACTACTTTCCAAGAATAAAACTACAAGTACTTTGCGAGATAATAAAAGTTAGTTGTTTAGTAGAAAGCTTTTTGTAACACAAGAGAAAGATTTGTCCCTAGGCAATCGATAACTAGACCGGTAATCATTATTGCAATTTTATATGAGGGAGAGGCATGAGCTAACATACTTTCCGTACTTGGATCATATGCACTTATGATTGGAACTCTAGCAAGAATCCGCAACTACCAAAGATCATTAAGGTAAAACCCAACCATAGCATTAAGTATCAAGTCCCCTTTACTCCTATACGCAACAACCCCCTTACTCGGGTGTAAGCTTCTGTCACTTTAGCCGCCCACTATAAGAGAATTATGAACGTATTGCAAACCCTATAGCGGGAATCCCTCATGCTTGCGCGACATGGAGGGCACCATAGGACAGCACCAAAATAAAACATACAACTAAAACCAATCACGATCATCAATCAACCCATAGGACAAAACGAATCTACTCAAACATCATAGGATGGCCACAAAATCATTGGATAATAATATGTAGCATTAAGCACCATGTTTAAGTAGAGATTATAGCGGGGAGAAGAGGTGTTACACCGCTGCATAGAGGGGGAGAGAGTTGGTGTTGACGGTGGCGAAGTTGTTAGTGTAGATCACCGTCACGATGGTTCCCCCGGCGGTGCTCTGGCGCCACCGAAAGAGAGGGGGAGAGAGCCCCCCTCCTTCTTCTTCTTCCTTGGCCTGCCCCTAGATGGGAGGAGGTTTCCCCCTATGGTCCTTGGCCTCCAGAGCACCCGGAGGGGCGGGAGCCCCTCCGAGATTGGATCTCTCTCTCTCTGTTCTTTTCTGTTTCGCTTTTCTGTTTTCTGGCCTTTCACTGTTTCTTAAATTCCAGGAGATCCGTAACTCCGATTGCGCTGAAATTTTAACACGATTTTTTTCGGATATTTCCTTCCTTGCGGCCGAAGAAGGGCACCAACCGACCTACGAGGGCCTCGCGAGGGACCACGGAGCGCCGGGCCCCCCTGGCGCGCCCTGGTGCCTCGTGGGGCCCAAGAGCACCGCCTTGCGTTGATTCCACCTCCCAAAAATCACATATATTCCAAAATATTCCTCCGTAAAATTTTATTGCATTTGGACTTTGTTTGATATGGATATTCTGCGAAACAAAAAACATGCAACAAACAGGAACTGGCACTGGGCACTGGATCAATATGTTAGCCCAAAAATAATATAAAATGTTGCCAAAAATATATGAAAGTTGTAGAATATTGGCATGAAACAATCAGAAATTATAGTTACGATGGAGACGTATCACACGGCTTTCAGACAGCCGGGTTAAGACAGCTTGGTGCAGTGTATTGGCATCTTGTTCTTCAAAGGCAGGGAAGTCAAGAGCCGTCGTTCCCTTGTTCTTAAGGGGTGGCTCAGCCTTGGTAGGATTCTTTGTTAGAACAGTAGAGGTTTTCGGTGGACCATTTTGCTGTTCACCGGTCACCACTACTTCATCTTGAGCCGGTGCCACGGGCTGCTCTTCAGTTAAACCTTCCTTCTCCTGAATAACAGGAGAAGAGGCATGAGCCGGGCTCACAATAATGTCTTGGGGTGGCGGGCTGTTCTGAAACGCGAGCTCGTCCTGGGTGTCCAAGGTAGCCGCTCTCTCTTCCTGGGAAGGACCTGTTTGAATGACCGGGTCAGATGACCTGGCGGTGGTCTTCTTCTTAATGGCCTTGGCGCTATACGAGGAACAAAGAGTTATTAAATTAAAGGGTAAAGGGCAAGAAGCCGTTATGCGATACAGGAATAATCAAATTTGCTTACCCAGGGTTAATGTTGATGGCTGGCGCCTGAGTAGCGCTTGATTCGTCCGAAGAGGGGGATGTCTGATATGCCGAGTCATTCAAATGTAAGGGCTCTCTGAAATGACCAGCTAGAGGAAGAGAGGGAGTTGGACTAAGAAGCACCTCTGTCCGCGCTTTACGTGCTGGCGGCTCATATGGTAGCCCGCCACTCAATTCTCCTTCACTGCTCCGGGTCTTTCTTTTGGATGTTCCGGCATGCTGTGTTTTCTTCAAAAGAAATTGGGGATCTAAGTGAGCATCTTGATGTGAAAAAGGGACCTTACGGACGGTAACTCGGGGTTTTCTTCGGACTTTGCGGACTACAGCCCGGGATTTCTTTCGAACAGGTTTTGGAGAGTCAGAATCTGAAGAGATCAAAATTACCTCTGGCTCATTGGCACGGCTAACCTCAGCTTCTTCCTTTGGAGAGTCGGCAACATCAAGCTGGTTAAAAAGGCGACCGAGAGAGTCAAGTTCTACCTCATTGTCTTCATCATCCTCTGGATCTTCCTCACTGGCTTCTCGAGGAGGTGTAGGATCTTGAATTTCAACCCGCCACCAGTCATTGTTCTCCTGTATCATGATGGATTAATACAATTATGACAAGGATCATACAGTATTTACAAAGTGAAGGACGACAAGACGGCTTACCTCAGGTGCCGGGTTGTTTGAGTAGAAGGGAGCGAGTCCCACGAGCTTGATATCGTCCTTTGTTTCACCAAGAAGTTTCTTGGCAAATTTTAGGACGTCTTTCTCCTTAAGGTTAACCCGGCTAAATCGAAGTGGATCTTCTGGATGACCGGTGTAGGAATACATAGGCTGGGTCCTGAAACTGAGTGGCTGAATTCGCCACTCAACCCAAGTCCGGGTCAGATCGACGCCAGTGAGGCCATGGGCAATCAATGCATTCACTTTTGGGTACAGAGGTTCCAAATTTTCTCTTTCTTCCCTGGAAGAAAGACCCGGGAAGGCTGCATTTGCGGCAAGCCGGCTTGCCCTGTAACCCGGGAGCGGGTGTTGCCCTTCAGGAGAGGTGTCCTTGTAGTAAAACCTGGTTATGTGCCACTCTTTGGGGTGGCTGGCCGGCTTGGCATCAGGAAAAACTGTATTCTTCCTCCGTTGGATGGAGACTCCGCCAAGTTCAACGCTTGGGCCATCCTTATGTTCTGTTTGACGGTTCAGATAAAAGAACTCTCGAAACAAGTTGATGGACGGCTCAAGTTGCAGATATACTTCGCAGAATACTTGGAACTGACACAAGTTGAAGATAGAGTTTGGGGCTAGGTCTTGAGGCCTGATGTTGAAAAAATGCAGTACATCTCTGAAAAACTTCGAGCCTGGGGGACGGAAGCCCCTCGAAACATGTTCAGCAAATATAACAATCTTTTTCTGACCCGGCTGAGGATGGATTTCTTCTTCAGGAGCACGCCACTCGATCGTTTCCTTAGATGGCAACAACCCGGAATCCACCAGGGCTTGCAGACTAAGCTCAGACATACTGGATTTTGCCCAGTTAACAATCTTAGGCTTGGGAGCCATTGATTCAGCTGCGATCCAAAGGAGAAAATATCGTAAGCCGGTAATTTGCCGGATCACAGGAAGTAAACAGGTCACAGTAAGGAAATTTTCTGGGTTATCATAAAGTAAAAGGCATGATCCAATAGTATGAATATTTGCCGGCTCACTGGAAGGGTAGTGAGAGTAAACCGAGTCAAAACTTCATGTATAAATTAAGCCGGGAATCTCATAATGAGGATTTTTTACAAGTGTTGAGCATAGTCTGGGTCATGAGTTGGTAAACAAGTTTCGCATGAGTTAACAAGTTCTGTGGATCTGGAAATTGACCGAAAATAGGGAGATAAACCCTAGGTCTGTTCTTCAAGGAAACAAATAAGTTCAGTGGAGGTCTCATTTGTAATAAAATAGCGGATCTACCAAAAACAAGAAATGCGGCGGACTAATCCTATAACTATCCAAGTGGAGATCTGTAACTGTTTTTCGAATCTGTAATTACTGATGCGATGAACTATGAAGAACAGGTGAAGAACAGGAGCAGCAATGGCGAAAAGGAAGAAGCTTACGGGTTCCGGTGAAGAGTCTTGCAGTCTTCAGGAATGGTGGAGGCGGCCGCGTGAGTTGGGCCGGATGAACTCCGGCGACAAGAGGAAGGCTCGGTCGGAGCAAGCCCGGATGATGTTGAACGGTGCCGGTAGGCTCGAAGGGGCGCAATGGCGTTGGAGAGATAGAGGAAGAAGATGAGTAGCAGAGAAGGAAGTGGGGGAGGCGCCAGTCTATTTATGGGCAGGGCGGAACCCCAAACGGCATGTGCGAAGCCTCGGGCGGCGCAGTGAACGGTGGCAAAAAAGGGCTCCTCGATTTTCGCGCCTGACAAGATGATACAAATCCATTAAAAGATTCTCCATGATGTCATCCCGAAATTTGCGGAAGCAGAGCGTGACGTCATGAAGTTGGACGATGGAAAAATACAAAGTTTACAAATAAGGAATGACCCGGCAAAATGCTAAAGCCAGGAAGTCTGCTTGAAGGTGGCGTGTGTCGGAAAAAGCCGGCTTAAAAGAAGCAACATCAGGTTATGGCTTGTCAGGGAATTCTTCATTTACTTTGTTTTTCAGGTTGGAGTTTAACATGGATAAATCCAAGTCAAACTGAGGGCTAATGTTGGGGATATTTTCCAGCATGTAGACCCGGTAGAAGGATGACCCGGCCATAGAGCAGAAGGGCTCAGCGGGTTATCCCACGGCGGGGCTAAGATGATGTCAATGGGCCGGCATAAGGAGGCCCGGTGAGAAAGGTCGGCTCATGGAGAAGGTGTACGACATGAAGGTTGCCTTGGAGGGCAAGTAGAATAAGAGTAAGAAGCGGGTTAAGATTACGACCCGGACTCTCATGTAAATCTAGGGCTCTACCTGTTATATAAAGGGGAGCGCCTAGGCCAGAAAGACCAAGTTGCAACCCTCGAAAACTAGGTTAGCGAATTCGCATCCTTGTAATCGAGATCCACAACAATATAATCAAGCAGGACGTAGGTTTTTACCTCCATCATGAGGGGCCGAATCTGGGTAATCTAGTGTCTTCTCGTTCCCGATCAACCCCGTTAAGTTTCCACCCTTGTGCGATGGCCTCATCTCTAAGTCCTTTCACAAGGGCATCTGCCGTGTCAAAACCACGACAAAAGCAGAGTACAAGGCTTTGGCAATCAATACTACCAAGATGACCTGGTTGAAGTCCCTGAAGAAGGAACTGTGGGTTAGCGCCCCCGGGTTATGGTTTGATGGCCTATGAATGACATATCCCACGGTCAACCGTCTATTCTATGCCAGAACAAAACACATTTGAGGCTGATTTCCATTTTGTTAGAGATAAAATGGCCATGGGAGTGGTTGATGTCTTCCGTAGATCAAGTCGCAGACACACTCACCAAGCTGATGCTTGCACGTCGTTCAAATCTCAACCTTGCGCTGGTTAGAATTGCGGGGAAATGTTAATGTGCTAAATACTTACTGGAGTTAGTAGTTAGGATGTGGTAGTGTTTGCGACATAGATATAACATATTGTGTTTAATTATAATTAGTTGTAAATATATATAGGATATAAGTAGTATTTCCCATGCATGTTGAGAGAAATATAATTAGTGTGGATGGATGCGATGGCATGTGTGGTGAGTTGGATGTGTGCATGTTGAGAGAGGCTATAAAAAGCATTTCCCATGCATGTTGAGAGAAATAATTAGTGGGGTGATGAGGTGGCATATGTAGTGATGTGGCATGTGTGCATGTTGAGAGAATTGAGATAGTGGGGATGAACTATTTACGTATATAGGATATAGGATGACATGCTCGTAGCAATAAATGTCATCCTCTTAATAACAAAAATGCCATGTTATTGATTATTAAAATACTATGCTCTTAGTAATAAAACTGCCATGTGAGAAAGTAAAAAACAATTCCAAAATTGCCATGAAAAAAGTGATACAATTTATTTAAAGCTTGCCATGGGGGCACTACAAAAAAGACCTAGAAATTCCCACGCTACCTAAAATAAAAATGCACATGGAAGAAAAAAAACTCAAAAAATAGGGATTTTTTTTGTTCTTCCAAAATATGGAAAATAATCTGGGTTTTCGGATATTTTTTTAAATGAAAAAAATTTACTTTAAAAGAATTTAGCTTCAAATACATAAACACAAGTTGTAGTGCATGTTTCCACAAACCTGCTTCGGCCCAACTCATGATGCGTGGTCTCGAGTTCAACTCCCACCAGTCGTGCATCGCTTGTCTTTTTATCCGCGCTGATGTGGTGTTGGCCTTGCGCCAAGATCCGTGCAAGGCTAGGAAGGCGTTCGCCATGGTTGGGCTCCTGGCAAACGTTCATCGGATAACATTTCCGTTTGAGCAATTTAAACATGATCCCTCTTACCTCCTGTTTTCATATGGAAGGTAAGAAGGTAAAAGTTAATCAAACCCATTACTTAATGCAATCAACGGTTTAGATCTATTTTATACTCTTACCTCTAATGTGAAAAGGGTTGGTAAGAGGGAGCATCTTAAAAAACCTATTTCCGTTTACATGCACACAGGTTCAAAGTTTGTAATCGTGGAGAAAAAAGAGAAAAGAAATAAAGAGAAAAGGAGGGCATGATACGGGCCCTTGGCTAAAGTTTTTTTTGCGCGCATTTTTTATGTGATCGATCCGTGGGTTGAAGCCATGCTTGCCTTGGGGTGGCGACCCTACTAGTTGCTCGAGGTGGGTAGTATAGTCGCTGGATGGTGCAGCGATGAGGAGCATATGGCGATCCGTATTTGGCAAAGCGATAGGGAGGAAGACGACAGGCTGTCGTCGGCAAGGCAGTGGAAGAAGATCATTGATGGTAGCGGTAATGCCAAGGTGTGGTGCCGGAAAGTCATCAAGACCGTCGTCCAGCGGGAATTAGATGAGTAAAGGAGTCGTGCAAGTTAACACATTCGACCGTTGTCGTGTGGGCGAGCAGTCGTCGTTGTCTCCAACTGCTTGTCTCTGTGAGGATTCGTTGAAGATGAAGCGTGTCCAAGTCATCTATGTGTCTCGACGAGAGGGTCAAGTTCAAGCATGTGGGGCGGTAAACCGGTGAAGGTGAGTCCCGTCAATGAGGCCATGTCTCTACATGACGCTGGAGTGGATGGTGTAGTCCACGGGGTGGTGTGATACACAAGGTACCCAACATGTTCGTTAGGGTGGATAGTGTAGACTATAGGGGTGGTGTATTCCACAAGGTTACTATCGTGGGGGGTAGTCCATGGCATATTTAAGGTGGTCCGTAAATTTTTCCAAGTCAAAATTAGAGGGAATTATGGCGGACAATCTAGCCAGTAATTTATGTGTGCGTGTGCGCGTGCGTATGTGCATACGTGCGTCTGTGTGTGTGCGTGCATGCGTGCGTGTGTGCGTGCATGTGTGTGCGTGCGCGTCTGTGTTAGTTGAGGATTCCCAGTCAAGAACAAGTATTTGGAGATTCGGTTCATTCACTCAAGAGAGATCAAGTTGAGGAAGGCTTCATGAAAGCATTACCAGTCGACAACTTAGAGCAATTCATATGTAACCATAACTTATTGAACTTGTGATTAAGGAAGGCCGTTAAAGTTTCATTGTAACCAGGTTCATGTAATCTTTGAGTCAGTTAGGGTATTAGCTGTACCCGGCTTGATTTCGACTACTCGTAAACCTCTCCATTTAATGTACCTATAGTTTTGATCAGAGTATGAATACAGGACGCGACCCGAGACAAAGGGTTCAACGCTTCCTAAAAATAAACTACTAAAAACCTACTTCCTCCGTTCTATATTAAGTGAAGGGTTCAATGTTTTCTAAAATAAACTACTAAAAACCTACTTCCCCTATTCCATATTAAGTGTCGCTGGTTTAGTATATACTTAATTTACAGATCTCCGCTTTAATGGATCGTCGTATCTACGATGGAATCGCTGGTGGAGTGGTAGTTACTACCCCAGGTTTTGCCTGCGAATAGACCATGAATAACAATTGGCGGCTCGTTCTGACAACAGTAATGTCGTTCAATTGTCTGGAAATCTCGATGTAATTTTTATCATGTTTGAGATGCTTTGTACTTTCGCTAAAAAAATTACGATAGATCTGATCCTAAAAACAAACCTGTGCGCTGGCTATTGCGTGGAGAAAAAAGTCCCATCGAGTCTACCAAAGACTGGGTTGCTGCTGTCTTGCCCATAATGTTGGTATTTTCCTCATATTTTGTGAGGGCGTAACTAAGAGTCAAAGACTGGGATTGACAAGGTGAACAGCAAGGCCCCCGCGTCGCTCCTTCCCCAGGGCGACACGGGCGGCGGCGCCAGCTCCACCCGGCCACAGCTCCCCTCCCTCCTCCTCCCTCTCGCCGTCGCCGGTAGCCTCCGGCGGGCAAAGCCCGTGCGGAGCCGGCGGCGGCGGGATCTTCTCTCCGTCGGTGGCTTGGCTTGCTCGCGAGAGGGGAACTCGTCGCTGCTGTCGGCGGTTGGCGTCTGGCCTGGCGCGGTGTCTGGTGGTGTGGCTGGCGTCGGGTGTTGCGGCGGTGGTGGCTGGGCAGCGTGGGCGGCAGCTGCGCGTGGGCTTGGAGTCCGGATCGGGAGGCGCTCGATCTGGTGGCCCCGTTTTTGGGATCGATCTCCGGTGTCCGCGGCGGGGCTGCCGCTTGCTGCTGCCGGCAGGGTGGTGCGGGGTCGCGGTGGAGGCGGAGCGGTCGGAGATGTGTCGGGGCGGCAGTGCAGTGGCGGAGGTCGCCGGTGCGCGAGCTTGGTTGCCCAGATCGGGGTGGCGCCCGATCTGGTTGCTACGGCGTTGGTGCCCGCTGGTGAGGCCTGCGACTACACGGGGCAGTGTCTTCTGTGGGTGGCAGCCACGAAAGCTTCGTCGGCAAGCTCCGGGCTCTGTCCCGGCAGCTCCTACCCGGCGAGTCGGGGTGGGGTGGCGCCCCCCCGTTTCCTGCTCCCTGGAGGTTCGCCCCCGCGTGGGTCCTGCTGCCTGTGGTGGCCGCTGCTGCGGAGCTGAGGCAGTGGGGCGGCAGACTTCCCGGTGGCCATGGCTGTGTCTCCGACAGCGGGGCGGATGCGTAGAGTGGTGGTCCCTGTGTGGTGACGGCACGGTTGCTGTGCAGGGGTGTGCGGACCAGTGGAGGTGCAGGCTGGTTTCGGCCGGCGGCGTGAGGGTTTTCGTCGAGTCTGCTCCGAGCGCAAGCTTGCTCGTCTTTGGCCGGCCGGCGGTGGCGGCGCCTACGGGCGTCGTTCCTCTTCTTGAAGGCCCCGCCGTGGAGTTCTTCGACCCGCTCCATCCTTGGATCTGGTTCTTCAGGTGAAAGCCTAGACCCGTCTGGGTCGGGCAACGACGTTGTTCCTACGGCGTTTCCCCCTTTGGGGCGTTGCTTTGAAGATCGATGATCCTTCTCCGTGCCTCCCTTGGGCTGGACGTGCACGGCATCACGGTTGGCAGGTGGCCAACCGGTGATGCGAGGTGGGTGTGGCGTTGCGATGCGTGTGGCGACGACGATGCGTGTGGCGACGACGATGGTGGCGAGCAGAGCCGGGTCGCGGCTTGTTCTTCTGATGTCGAAGGTCCGGTGCGCCAATGGGTGTGCCTATGCTGGTTTCTGGCTGTGATAGAGAAGTCGGAGCTGCGGGCGGCGGGGCCACTACAGCAACGATGACTCCATGAGGGCGGTTTTCAGCGGGTGGTGCTCTGTGGATGTTGCGTTGGACTAGATCGATGCGAGGCTTGCAACTTTCTCCTGTGAAGCTCGTCAGCAAAATCGGAGCTGCCATGTCCTCGACGCTTCGGTCGATTGTTTGGCGTTTGTGGCCAGGTCGTCCGTGAATGCCCCGTGTGGGGTTTGTAATCTAGGTTTTCGCCCGGTTTTCCTCTAATTAACCGGGCAACTCTCTTCTTCTTAATCAATGAAAATGGCAAATCTTTTGCCTTGTTTCAAAAAAAAAAAAAAAGAGTCAAAGACTGCCTTGTCTGTTTCTTAGGAATGAAAGCTACGTTGCGCCTAACTAATTTTGTCGTTTTTACTCTGCCTGGCTAGCTTATAAGCAACTGATCGAGCTTGTGATGATAAACTAAGCTGGTTCAGAAGAACCATTTCCGGCAGAGATCTCGTCATGCTAGAGATGCTTCTGCAGGCATGGTCTCTGCTCCTCTTCCCGCTCTTCCTCTTGTTTGTGCATTATTATTGGGAAACTAGTGGTTGAACCCCAGCTTGGTGCATCCACGGTGCACCCACGCAAGAAAATATAGCAAAACATTTCAAAAAATTCTAAAACTTTCTGGGAATGGTCATCAACAAATGTTATTGGCACTTGCAAAGTTTGGTGATCAAATAACATTCGAGGAGCTCTGTACAAAAAAGACAAAATCACAATATCTGCTCAAATCACAAAATCTGCCTGCTAGTTAGTAGTACTAGTTCTAACGAGTTACGTGTGAGAACTGGGCATTGCAGTGGCGCATCCTCGTAGACCAGGGTTTGACTCCCGTCGAAAGCGAATTTCTACGATCTCACCTAGATGGTACGTGTGTGCAAGTACTAGCTAGTTAGATTAGCATTCTGAGTTAGATTCAAAGATGAGTCCCAAACCAAGTAGGTTTACGTTATTGGGTCAGTGGCTCCTTGTGCATATATATACTAGCAAAAGGGCCCGTGCTTTGCAACGGGAGAAAAATAGTAATAATCTCCAATGGCTATGACCACATTTTGTTCACATCTCATCGCATGATTTTAAAAATTTGTTCACAAATGCAAAAAAAGTGTTTCTATTTTAAAATTTATTCACAAAATGAAGCAATGTTCATATTTTCAAAAAAATATCGTGGTGGTCAAAAAACTTGATAATTCAAAAAAATATTCTGAATTTCAAGAAACGTTTTTAAAAAAAACATACTATAATATTCCGATCTACTTCCCAGTAAATTCTTCAAAATTCACGCGGGTATATAGTCACAAAGAATCAGAAGCATTACTGTTTACCTACATACCTTCGATCATTCGTGAACATTTTTACAAATTTGGGAACATTTTTTACTATTTGCAAACATTTTTTTTAAATTGTGAACATTTTTTAAGCATTTTCTTTGAATCGGCGAACAATTCTAGAATAGACGAACATTTTTTTTCAAAATTGGTGGATTTTTTTTAAAATTCACGAACATTTTTTGAATCAGCAAACACTTTATGAATCAATAAACTCTTTTGTAATTCACGAAATGTATTTAAATTTTTATGACATTTTTTAAAATTCACGAACATTTTTTGAATTAGCAAACATTTTGTTCAATAAATTTTTAATGCATGGACTTTTTTTTTGTTTTACGAACTTTTTTTAAGAATTGCGAACATTTTTTGAATATGCAAACATTTTTAGAAAAATCCCGAGCATTTTTTGAATTCACAAACAATTGTTGTTTTCTTGAATATTTTATTTCAAAATTCTCAGTTTTTTTAAATGACAGAAACTTTTTGAAGTCCCAAATTATTTAATGTATAAAAAAACGAGATTGGAAAAGAAAAATGAAAATAAAAAAATGAAATTAGAAAAACAGGACGCCCGCACTTGGGCCAGCCCAAACGGGCGCACTTCATCTTTTCCCGCGCGCAGAGCGCGGTATAGGAGGTCCCTACTGCGTGTGCCGGCCCAGTCGGGGGATTCACTGCAAAACGTTTTTTGTCACTTATAAGTGGCATTGGTGGGTAATATTTTGCAACTTTGGGGGCAATTTTAATGACGTACCGCCGGAAACAATAGCCCTTTTATTATTAGGTAATAGAAATAGATATAGATCTGTGCAAGAGGGCTGAGACTGTAACACTAAGAAAAAGGAAAAGAGAAATAAAGAAAGAAAAGAGGGCATGACTAGGGGCCTTTGGCGAAGGGTAATGTTTTGTACCCGGGTGATCGGTTGAGTCTTCCGCCAGTCGCCTCCACGCGCGCACGCTCACAGCAATTCAAGCTGCGACACGCAAGGATGGGGGCCCCGCCTTATCTTCTATCCTCTCTCTCAGGCGCTCACCTCTCTTTCTCTGTACTTTCTCTCTCCCACCTCGCAAATGGTCGACGAGGTGTTGTCCTCGCCGTTGGTCTCTCACCGAGCGCCACCGCCGTGTGCCTCCATCAGCGACCCCCTCCTCCGATCAACCCTGCCTGAGCATGGTGGAGCTAACCGGCGACGCACACTAGCCTTACCGGAAAAAGCTACAACCTCGACGTGAGATGCTGGAAAGCTGCGACCGACACCCGTCGGCGCAGGAGAAGACGCGCCCCCGGACTCCCACGGTGCTACAATCGGCACCCACTGTTGTTGGAACGGTGGTCTCCATTTGCTGCACGGCGACACCGAAAAAGCTGGAACCGTTGGGAATGGGAGAGCTCCGCGCTTGATTTTTGCAGGAACCGTGCTTGATTTTTGCTGGAACCGGAGACAACTTTTGCTACATCCACCACGACGGTGTTGGTCACGGCCGTCGTGGATGACACACAGAACTCCCTGTGAAGCTTTGTTGAGCGGGAGGATTCGTCGAACCGTGACTATTTCGAAAGGGGAAGTTAAACCTTCAGCAACCCCCAAAAAGAAGACGACATGCGCACAACCCAGTTGTATGATGATGTAATTGCACGATGTATTGATTCGGTGCAATGTGCACGGTATATATGAGTACAAGGTGGGGCCTCTACCTCAATCTATACAACAAACTAGAGAGGTGGGCCTAATGTACGTAAGACAATATACATGCACAAATAGCATACTCAACACCCCCCGCAGTCGAAGCGTCGTGAGCGACACAAAGACTGGACCTAAACTCCTCGAAAGTGGAAGTAGGCAGACCCTTGGTCATCACATCAGCATACTGTTGTGCAGTCGGAACATGGGTAACCCGGATACGCCCAAGGGCAACCTGTTCGCGCACAAAGTGGATATCAAGCTCGATGTGTTTCGTCCGACGATGATGAACGGGGTTGGCGGAGAGGTAAACGGCGGATACATTATCACAATATACCACCGTAGCCTGAGAAACATCGTGATGCAACTCCTGAAGAAGTTGGCGTAGCCAAGAACACTCTGCCACCGCATTGGCCACAGCTCGGTACTCCGCCTCCGCGCTAGAGCGCGAGACCGTGGGTTGCCGCTTGGACGACCAAGAGATGAGGGAGGGACCAAGGTAGACACAATAACCAGAAGTGGAACGCCGAGTGTCAGGACAGCCGCCCCAATCAGCATCGGAGTAGGCAACCATATCAGTAGAGGGTGACGCAGTCAATGTCAAACCAAGTGCCGTAGTACCACGGATGTAACGGAGGATCCTCTTCACCGAATTCCAATGAGCATCACGAGGCGCATGCATGTGAAGACACACCTGTTGGACAGCATACTGCAGATCAGGCCTGGTGAGCGTCAAGTACTGAAGGGCACCGACGATGGAATGGTAGAAGGGAGCATCCGAGGCAGGTGAACCATCCTGAGAGGAGAGCTTGGCCTTCGTATCAACAGGCGTAGAGACGGGCTTGCAATTTAGCATGCCAGCACGCTCGAGCAGCTCATGAGCGTACTTCTGTTGATGTAAGAAAAATCCATCAGCTCGGCGAACAACCTCAATCCCGAGAAAATAATGCAAGGGGCCCAAGTCCTTGATAGCAAATTCATCGCGCAGACGAGCAGTGAGCTGCTGAAGAAGCTCAGTTGAGGAGGCTGTCAGGATGATGTCATCAACATAGAGCAGAAGATAGGCTGTCGCAGTGCCGTGATGATACACGAACAGAGAGGCGTCAGACCGTGTGATACTGAATCCGAGATACTGAAGAAAGCTGGCAATCCGCTGGTACCACGCACGTGGAGCCTGCTTGAGCCCATAAAGAGAGCGCGAGAGCAAGCACACATGATCAGGATAGGTGGCATCAACGAAACCAGTGGGCTGCTGACAGTAGACCTGCTCATCAAGGTGACCATGCAAGAAAGCGTTGGAGACGTCCATCTGATGCACTGGCCAGGTATGAGAGACCGCAAGCTGAAGCACCGTATGAATCGTGCCGGGTTTAACAACGGGAGCGAATGTGTCGGTGAAGTCCACTCCAGCACGCTGCCGAAAACCACGGACGACCCAGCGGGCCTTGTACCGGTCGAGGGTACCATCAGGCCGAGTCTTATGGCGAAAGACCCACTTGCCGCTAATGACGTTAGCGTGCCGAGGTCGAGGGACAAGCTGCCATGTCTGGTTGCGCTGAAGAGCGTCAAATTCCTCTTGCATCGCAGCGAGCCAGTGAGGATCACGGAGAGCGGCTCGAGCTGTGGATGGAAGAGGAGATGGCGAAGACACCTCGGCTGCAAGGAGGTACTCAGCAGCGGAGTATCGCGTGCTAGGGCGATGAACACCGGCCTGAGCACGAGTGGCGATGCGCCGAGCTGGGGCAACTGGGGAATCTGGTGGTGAAGATCCCGTCGCCTCCGAATCCGTGGCGTCGAACGTAGCAGTGGCCGAGCCGGCTACGGAGGCCGACGAGTGCCCCACCGAGTCCGGTGGGGGGGCAGCCGACGCAGCACCAGAAGCGGAGCCAGACCGGGCCAAAGGCGAGGCCTCGGGCGAGGCTGGCGCGGTGCCGGGGGCGGCCGACAGCGAGGCCACCGTGGGAGTCGCCGAGGGGGCCGAGGGAGACGGCCCAGCCGCGGGAGTGGCGTGGCGCGCCTCGAAGCCAGGGGGCGGGCCGAGGGCTGCACGCGAACGCCCCTGGTGAGAGGTCGGCGACACAACGCCGTCAGCAACCGGTGATGAAGTGGCGACCGGAGCTACCTGCTGAAACGGAAACACATGCTCGTCAAAGTAAACGTGCCGGGAGGTGAAGACGCGATGGGAGATAGGATCGTAGCACCGATATCCTTTGGAATTGGCAGGATAGCCGATGAAGATGCATGCGATAGAACGCGGTGCAAGTTTATGAGGAGTGGTATCGGCAGTGCTAGGATAACAGAGACACCCAGAAATACGCAGACCATCATAAGAAGGTGGCATACTGAAGAGTAAGTGATGGGGGTGCATAGTTCCATCGCGGTCGACATGGCCGGAGATTAAGTAAAAGTGACGCGGTAGCGAGGGCATCTGGCCAGAAGCGTGGCGGCACGTTGGCATGAAACAGGAGCGTGCGAACGCAGTCATTAAGAGTGCAAAGGACACGTTTGGCTCGACCGTTTTGTTGTGAAGTATACGGGCAAGTGAGACGAAAAACTGTGCCATGACGCGAGAGAAAAGTGCGGAATGCAAGATTGTCGAACTCTTTTCCATTGTCAGTCTGAAGAGCAAGAATGGGACGCCCAAACTGCGTGCTCACATAGGAGTAAAAAGCCGTCAAAGTGGAGAGCGCATCCGATTTTCGTCGCAAAGGAAAAGTCCACACATAATGGGAGTAATCGTCAAGAATAACAAGATAATATAGATACCCGAATTACTAGGAACTGGAGATGTCCACACATCACTATGGATCAACTGAAAAGGAAATGAAGCAATGGTGATGGAATTATTAAACGGAAGGCGAACGTGTCTGCCAACGCGACATGCATGACAAGTATGATCCTCAATCTTATTACAACTGAAACTGAAACTCCTAAATATGACGAAGAGTGACGGGGTTGGGATGACCCAGACGAGCGTGCTAGAGATCTACGCCGGCGGAGAGAGCAACTGGAGCGGTGGCGGTGGAGGATGGCGGGTGGACCGGATAGAGCTCGTCGGGGCTGTCACATCGGTGGAGTACTATCCTGGTTCGAGCGTCCTTGACACAAAAACCAAGATCGTCAAACTCAACAGTAACTGGATTTTCACGAGTGAAACAACGAACTGAAATAAGATTTTTAATGAGGTTGGGTGAAACAAGTATGTTAGATAATGATAACGGCATGGAATTGGAAGGAAACGAGGTGTGACCAACATGTGTGATAGGAAGGGTGGAACCGTCACCGACAGTGATGCGGGTGGCGGTGGTTTACGGGATAAAAGGAGTTAAGATTACCCGGATGAGCAAACATGTGAGCAGTAGCCCCGGTGTCCATGTACCAATCGCCACCGCCAGTATAGTTGTTGGGCGAAGGAGCGGTGTGCAGCGCGGCGAGAAGCGCCGGGTCCCACGGCGCCGGAGGCAGTGATGGAGGCGCCATGGGGAAGCTGTAGGCGCCTGTCAGCTGCGGTGCAGGCGGAGTGAACCCGCCGCCGGCGTGTGGTGGTGGGGGAGGCGGGTACCCTCCGTACGGCTGCGGTGCGGCGTAATACGCCTGATGAGCCGGGGGACGCGGCATGGGAAGACTCGGCGCCGGCGCCCGAGGAACCGGCATGGTGTACGCGTGGACGACGCCCGTCCACGGGTTGTAGCCACCGGCCCAAGGCGGAGTGGGCAGCTACTGACGAGGAGCGCCGCTGGCGGGCTGCTGCTGCTGCTGCTTATGGCCACCGCGCCGACCGCCCCTGCGGCGATCAGTAGGAGGCGCGGGCGACGGCTGGGGGGCAGGCGCGCCGTAGGGAGCCGGCGGGAAGGGCAGTAGCGGCGGCTGCTGCTACGACGGGCAGGGCGCGGAGGCCCGCTGCTGTTGAGAAGCGGCGGGTGGTGGTGGAGGGCCGCCGCGAGTGGTGCCGGCGGCGAGGGCAGTATGCATGGCCCGGGTCTTCACTTGTTTCATCCGGCGCTCCTCCAACCGGAGATAAGCCACAAACTTGGCGAAGGAGGGCTCGGGGATGAGCGTGAGATTTGCCGCGGCATTGCCGAAATCCTCGTTGAGGCCGGCGGTGAGCGTGCTGAGAAGGAGATCATCACCGATCTTCGCGCCAATATCGCGGAGTTCGTCAGCAAGGGTCTTGAGACGGCGACAGTAGTCGTCGACGGAAAAGTTATCTTGATGGCACCCGAAGAACTCTTGCTGCAAAAAAACGCGGCGTTGGAGACGATTGTCGGTGAAGAGTCCGTTCAGCTTGGTCCAAACGGCGTGGGCATCATCACTGTCTTGCACGACCGTGTGGAACAGGTCCGGCGAGATGGTGAGGAAGAACCATCGGATGAGCATGGCGTCAATGGTGGACCACTCGTGATGCACAGGCACAAGGCTTGAGTCAACGGAACCATCCACGTGATCGAGAAGGTTGTACTCCCGGAACACAAGGGAGAAGTAAGTCTTCCATGCATAGTAGGAGGAGTTCGTCTGAGCAAGACGAACCGGAACCCGCTCGTAGATGTTGAGGTTGCGGATGTTGGCAGCGTCGGGAGGGTTGGCATCGGCGAACCGGTTGGAGGCCGAGGAGGTGACGGAAGACATGATGAAGGCGGCGGCTAGGGTTGCGGCGGCGGCGACAGCAGATCGGGGCGGCAGCAGGGGTAGGAGGAGCGCGGCGGCGGCGGCACTAGAGAGGTGCGGCGGCGGCGGTGCTAGGGCAGAGGCGCGGCGGCGGCGGAAGAGTGCGGCGGCACGGGCGGAAGCTAGGGTTTTAGAACCCGGAAACTGATACCATGTATGATGATGTAATTGCACGATGTATTGATTCGGTGCAATGTGCACGGTATATATGAGTACAAGGTGGGACCTCTACCTCAATCTATACAACAAACTAGAGAGGTGGGCCTAATGTACGTAAGACAATATACATGCACAAATAGCATACTCAACACCAGTCTCGCATCGCCACACAGGTTAGAGGCTTCGACCAACCTGCGCTTAAAACAACAAAATGGCCAGGCTCTAGTCGCATCGCGCACAAACCCAAGTTTCCTTCCTAGGGTGGAATTTCATCTACTAGTACCAGTTTCTACACTGCAAAGCAAAGCGCTAGACAAAGTGCAAGTCCCTAGATCAGCTCACCGCTTCTTCCTCTGCGGCCTCTTTGCCGCAACCACGGTTTCTTCCTTGTCTTCACCGCCATAGCCGCCAGCATCTGGAGAACGACCATCTTTCTTCGCCGGCCGCTTCGTTCCCCTCTTGTCGGGCTTCGACTCTTCAACTTCAGCGTCTTCCTGCTTCTGTGCTGCCTTGCCACCTTCTTTCGGAGCCTTCTGGCCTTTCTTGGATGTTTTGCCAACATCTTCCTCTGCCTTGTCTCTGCCTTTCTTTGACCTGTTTGCTGCCGCAGCATCGGCCCCGTCCAGCATCTGCAGCTCTGGAACGTACGCCGACGTCTGAACAAACAACAGCGCGAGTAAGAGAAGAACACAACAAGTCCGAAAAAACATAGCACGTAAAACGAAAGGCATGGTACGGTGAGCTCAGTTTGAAGCTTACCCTGCCGCCTACTGTAACAAAGTCGATTTTCTTCCCTGCATACAGCAAATGCAACGTTCAACACTGATAGACAACACAGATGTGCGGTATGCACCAGAAAAGAAAAGAAAAGAAAAGAGGAAGAGTAAATTGTCGGACCATCCACAAAGGCCTTGCCGGGTTTCTTCTCCCTAGAATGAAATATCCAATTCTCTGGAAATTTGTTGCTGTCAGCACCAACTTCAACGGATTTTTCAATCACCTTTGGAGAATTGCCAGAGGCAGGCAAAGCATGATTACCGTATATTACAAATTGTCACCACAATATCATGCAAAAGGAGGGACAAAGATAACTGCAGCCATGCTAGAAATGTCACTAGTTTTATTGCACGAGGATCAAGTATTGTACAAGTAAATCAGACTCCTACAGCTGTAATTCAACTCAAGCCTCTGTGCAAGCACATGCACAAGCACAACAAAGCAAGTGGCAGAAAATAATATCAGACATTCGAATTTTCTGAAATTTGTTCAATATCAGTATTAAGTCGAAGAGCACAGGTGCACGGGATAGGTGGATGAAGATTACAATGGGAATCAGTGTTAAGTCGAAGGGGATAACAAGGCTTGACCTTGTCCCTGGGTGTGTTGCTAGAGGGCTTGCTCAAGTTTGGGTCAATTTTCTATACACTTCTTGATTATCCTTAATACAAATTAGCCTTTCTGTACAGAGCAAAGAGTCCATGTGACTTGATGAACATGAGGAATTTGCTCATGATGAGGTGTACTAACACATGTGTGAACAGTAGCTATGACATATGGCTATTTTGCCCAAGAGACGTGATACCTATCATTAGACAAATACGATAGATCTTAAAAACAAACCACCTCACTAGTGTAGAACTACGATACATTCTATGCAGTAGGGATTAATAGAGGATAGAAAAACTAAAAAACTAATGCCTCTTATAATTTTATCTAGCAAACCAGCTTTAGCAATGTCAGGAAAACAGACCTGATAAAGCACCTTATCTGCCATCCAGTTGCCGATTCCAGACATAAAGCTCTGCCAAGATAATTCAACAAAAGGGGGTGTAAGAATTGGCATAATTAAAAGGTTTTTGTGCTAAACATTATCTTGACAATAAGAATGGAAGGGGTGGTTGTGTGTGGCTGTGTGCTACTGAGGCAACTACAAGATCATCTTAAACCATAATCTATAAATTAACTGGCAAAAAAATTTAACCAGTGATTGAGGTTTAGAAATATTTGGAAATGAAGCCAATAAATTTCTTTAGTTGTTTAACAACACTTTACTATAAGCTCATAATTGAGTTTTGAATTTATATGATATCTGAATATAATATGGACAACTCCTTCCGATTCAGATAAGCAGTTTAATCGGAGTGTGGAGCTTAAGATTATACCTGATCAAGCAAAAGGGATTTTATTGGCGCATTCTTTCTACCAAAAGATTGCACAAAATCATCAAGCTGCATTGGTTCGCATCCCTACTGGAATATCGATGTACGCCGAGTGCCACGGACACTCGGCAAAGGGCCAATAACCGCCGGCAAAGCCTTTGTCGAGAGTTGCGCTCGGCAAAGGCCACCCGGCGTACACCCCTCAGGCAAACAGGAATTTGCCGAGAGCCAGCACACGGACACTCGGCAAAGAGTTTGCCGAGAGCCAAACAGTGCCTCTCGGCAAAATAAAGTGACTTCATGTCCGCTGGTTCCGTCAGCTCTTTGCCGAGAGCCACGCTCGGCAAGACTGCCCCAGCCAACTGCCATCTGCTCCCAGCGCATGCCACTTTGCCGAGAGCCACGCTCGGCAAAACTACCCCAGCCTCCCAGCGCATGCCACTTTACCGAGAGCCACACTCGGTAAAGATCCGTTCCCAGTACAGTTTCTCCTGCTTTTCCCTCGGATCGCTGCAGCAAAAATAGATATACAATACACAATCATGCATTTGAAGTCTCAGTCTAACAACAAACTCACATAAGCATTATATAAATAGTTCGCACATGCTTCATTTGAAATGACAAAGTAGCTCTTTGTTACAAGTGCCTACTTACTAAACAATAAAATGGTCAATGCATGTCTACATGCGACCACATGATAAAAGCAACACCACAATTATCACGAACTGAAGGAGAATTATCAAGTTCTTCCATCCACTGAACCCGATAAGCCGTTTCTGGCTAGCACATCCACTGAACCCACTAATTCAGATTTTATCTTCTGGTTAAGCACATACTGATTATAATGAAACTCTGCCTTCTCTCTGCTATTGAACGAGTCGTGGGAGCTGCCTTCGTAACGAAGCACTTGTTCATTGCATTCAGACCATGAATCGTAGACTCCTAGACACCTACCTCTGTACACCGCATACCACTTCATCTACAAAGAAAGAAAAAAAGAGGCAGAGAAATAATGCAAGGTTAAAGAGCACATCATAAATAATCCACGTAAGCATTCATCACTCATATAATCAAAAGCATTAATGATTCGTATACCCAAAAGCAACATCACAAGTTCTACTCCGAGTAGACATCAGGAACTACATTCACGACACCAGCATCAAAGTATCTAACGAGGCTACTCTTAAAATGGAACTCTAATCAGACTAGTAGTCTGTGAAGCCTGTAAGCGTGGAGTCGGAGGAGGTGGGGATCTCCCTCTCAGTGGAGGAGCAAGCGTCGTCGGGAATGGCGGTCGACGGAATCAGTGGCAAAGGGTCGACACTCTCCTTAGGTGGTGCTTCCTTCTTGGACAGATCCACAAAAAACTTAATAAGGATGAGCTGCGGGTTCTCCTTAAGGAGCGCCGCCAAGCGGTCCTCACTGGCGCGCGACTCCTTGACCGTGGAGTTGAACCTAGAGGAAGCTGCGTCATCGGTGGAAGCCATAACCTCGAGAACGATGCTAGCACCTTCTATCAAACAATGAAAAATAACATAAGTATATATGGAATTCTAGGATGTCATCGCAAACTACAAGGATATGTGTGTTGAATTCGAGGATGTCAACACACATATCACTATTCCGGCTTGTTGGTTTACTTTCAGTCCTCCGAGTCTCCCCGGATATGGTGGTCACTCTCTCATTGACATTTCGACCGTCGGTGATGGTGGCTTCTCCTCCTTCCCCTAGTGCATTACCAAAAGGTCTACCACAAGGAGAAGAAGGAGAAGCGACCCCCACGACAACAGTCGGGATCCTTCCCTCGAGAACATCGATCTATCAAACAGGGAGCCCCATCAAAGTGAAAGTCAACCTTTAGCATAGAAGGCACGCCTTTAATGACTCGAGAACATAAACCATATCATCAGTACTATAGCAAAATTAAACGACTACATTGAATACTAAGACATAATTATGCAGTGCTAGGATAGACAAAAGTCGGGTCAACATTACATATATCCATAGTACTAGGATAGACAACCACTACTAGGACATATATACTACTCTAATATATCAACATCATCTGGGTCTACGTCAAGCTAGTCCTCATCCTCGTCCTCCGAGACAAGGTCAACCACCTCTGGACGTCCGCCGGAGGGGCCTGACTCACCGTCAGTGCGGGTAGCCGGCTGCACCACCTCCCCATCATCGTCCATAAAGTAGCCGTCATCATCGAGCTCATCGAAAAGCTGGTCGACCTCCGCTGATATTCTGGCATCCATCTCGGCGTCCTCCTTCTTCCTCTGCTCCTTCTCCTTATTGGCCCAAAAATCACGCTCCTCAGCCACGAGCTGCGGATTGGCCTCAGCATACCTAGCCATGTACTCCTCATCCATCTTGGCCAGTCGGCGTGCCTTCTCCTCCTTGCAGGAATACATCTGGTAAGGAGGGGCAAGGAACCAAGCATGCTTGGCATCCTCCGGGAAGTTTAGCTCAGCCGATTTTCGGCCATACATGGAAGCCACCGCGTCATATGCCCGCGCGGCGAGCTCAGGGGTGTCGAACGTGCCAAGCCACAGCCGATCACCATCGCAGGTGATCTCAGCGGCGTAGCGACCCGAGTCACGGCATCGAACACCACAAAACCCGGTCAAGGCAGAGCGGCGCGGTGCCATCCTCCTGAACAAGTGTCATTCGACAACGGTCTCGATATCAAATTTAATTTTGATAAGTTCAAAACTAAATGAAGAATACACAACAACTCTTCATGTGGGTTGACTTTCATTCCATCGATGCCCCCTTCAACAACTCTCACCTCTCAAGTGGTGGTATATATGTATGGTGGGGCACTCCTTGCCTATATATTTCGACCGTCGGTGATGGTCGTTACTCCCATCCTTTGCTGTGTTACCAATGTCTCACAGCAAGAGATGAGGAGCAACGACCACCTACGACAACAGCCGGTGTCTTTCCTCTCATAACATCTCTCATCTCTCAATGTTATTTCGACCGTCGGTGACGGTCGGTCCTTTCGTCCTCCCCCTGCTTTACCAAGGTCTCGGAGGAGGAGGACGAGAAAGACCGTCCACCTACGAACAGCTGGTATCCTTCCTTCAACAGCATCTCATCTCTCACAATGATATGGTGGACACTCTCTCTGGTGGTGGTATATATATGGTGGACACTCTCTCACGGGTATTTCGACTTTTGGTGATGGTCGAGCTGGGCCAGTCCATCGTGTGTGACAAAGGTATATCACAGGACGAACTGGCCCAGATCGACCGCCATCGTCAAAAGTCGATTTTCTTCCTCCAAGAACAACTCTTATCAACTGTTGGTGATGGTCGAGCTGGGCCAGTCCATCGTGCGTGACAAAGGTATATCATAGGACGAACTGTCCCAGATCGACCGCCATCGTCAAAAGTCGATTTTCTTCCTCCATGTCAAATATGCGACCCCCTACGGCAACAGTCGGTACCATTCCTCTGAAAACATCTCGCATGTCAAATATGATCGTCACTCGCTCAAGATAAAAACTAGTACATAAAAGCTACTACAAAAAACTACTAGTCCCACTAATAGATAGAACTACTACATAAAAACTAATGCAAAAAAAATTATCTACATAGCACACATAGCATCCATGCATACAACATTATAAAAAATTATCTACATAGCATCCATCCATCTATCTATCAATGCATCCATCTATCCACGCATCCATCCATCCATCTATGCATCCATCTATCCATGCATTGATGTCTACTACACAACTTGTTCTTGTAGACTCGTGTTGGGCCTCCAAGCGCAGAGGTTTGTAGGACAGTAGCAATTTTCCCTCAAGTGGATGACCTAAGGTTTATCAATCCGTGGGAGGCGTAGGTTGAAGATGGTATCTCTCAAGCAAACCTGCAACCAAATACAAGAAATCTCTTGTGTCCACAACACACCCAATACAATAGTAAATTGTATAGGTGCACTAGTTCGGCGAAGAGATGATGATAAAAGTGTAGTATGGATAGTAGATATAGGTTTTTGTAATCTGAAAATATAAAAACAGCAATGTAGCAAAAAGTAAACGGGCATAAAAACGGTATTGCAATGCTTAGAAACAAGGCCTAGGGTTCATACTTTCACTAGTGCGATCTCCCAACACTGTTGACATAGTTGAATCATATGTAAATCCCTCACGTGCGACAAAGAGTTCACTCCAAAGTCACAAATAGCGGAGAACAAATGAAGAAATTGTTGTAGGGTACGAAACCACCTCAAAGTTATCCTTCCCGATCAATCTTATGAGCCATCCCCATTAATTGTCACGAACAGTCCTAGAGTTCGTACAAGAATAACACCTTAAGATACATATCAACCAAAACCCTAATGTCACCTAGGCACTCCAATGTCACCACGAGTACCCACAGGTTTGATTATACGATATGCATCACACAATCTCAGATTCATCTATTCAAACCAACACAAAGAACTTCAAAGAGTGCCCCAAAGTTTCTACCGGAAAGTCAAGACGAAAACGTGTGCCAACCCTTATGCATAAATCCCCAAGGTCACGGAACCCGCAAGTTGATCACCAAAACATACATCAAGTGACTCAAGTGAATATCCCATTGTTACCACAGATATCCATATGCAAGACATACATCAAGTGTTCTCAAATCCTTAAAGACTCAAGCCGATAAGAAAACTTCAAAGGGAAAACTCAATTCATCACAAGAAGATAGAGAGGGGAAAACTCCATATGATTCATCTATATCAACAAAGCTCGCGATACATCAAGATCGTGCCATCTCAAGAACACGAGAGAGAGATCAAACACATAGCTACTGGTACAAACCCTCAGCCCCGAGGGTGAACTACTCCCTCCTAGTCATGGAGACCGCCGGGATGATGAAGATGGCCTCCGACGATGCTTTCCCCCCTCTGGCGGGGTGCCGGAAAAGGGCTGTAGATGGGATCTCTCTGGTACAGAGGCTTGCGGCGGCGTAAAAACTCATCAAGGTTAACTTTCAGGGGTTTCTGAATATATATGATTTTTTGGCATTGGAATCACGTCAAACGGAGCCACGTGGGCCCCACGAGGTACCAAGGCGCGCCTGGGAGTGTGACGCGCCCTGGTGCCTCGTGGGCAGCCAGTGGCCCCCCTCCAGTAGGTATTGGCTCCAGTATTTTTTATTTGTTCCATAAAAAATCTCCAAAAAGTTTCATTGCATTTGGAGAACTTTGATTTTTGCACAAAAAACAACACCACGGTAGTTCTGCTGAAAATAGCGTCAGTCCGGGTTTGTTCTAATCAAATCATACCAAAACCATATAGAATTGTTATAAACATGGCATGAATACTTCATAAATTATAGATACGTTGTAGACATATCAGCATCCCCAAGCTTAATTCCTGCTCGTCCTCGAGTAGGTAAATGATAAAAGAAATAATTTATGAAGTGTGTATGCTAGCATAGTGCATAGGTTTGATCAATAATAATTTCAATCACTTTTCCTAGCATCATAACAGCAACTTTTTATCATAAAAGTCATCATGGTAAAGTAGCAATTAAAAACAGAAATTTTGATGTGGAATGCTACCTATCATAATCATCATATAATCTTTTGTTTTGTTGCATGGACATTGGACTTGAATGATTCAAAGCAAGATAATTATTATAACAACAATATTTATTATCATAAAACTTCTCATGAGTAAGTAACAATTCATCACAACAATGAAGTATAAGGCATAAACTTTCTTGGAAACTAACAAACTATTCTAGTCAACAATGCAATTGCAATTCATCGTATTTTCAGGAAGGGTCTCATGTAGGAGCTTTTTAGCAAGTCCACATACTCAACCATCATTTAGTCTTCTATGATTGCTAACACTCACGACATATATATGGAGCAAAAGTTTCAGCCAGACACATAGAAAGATAGGGGCTTGTGATTTCGCCTCCCAACTTATTCACCTCAAGGGTGATGTCAACAATAATAACTCATGATCACTCATATCCAACTGGATATATGTGCCTAGATCTTTCCCCACCACATGATGCTTACAAAAGAGAAAAATAAAAAAGAAGTAGAGGAGAACACTATTGACTCTTGCATAAAAAATAAATTCATAAAAGTAAATGCATAAAAGTAAAAGATAGGCCCTTCGCAGAGGGAAGCAGAGGTTGTCATGCGCTTTTTGTTGTTGGATGCACAAGCCCTTAATGCAAAGGAACGTCATGTTATATTGCCCCTTGTGATGGCAACATTTATTATGCAGTTCGTCGCTTTTATTTTTTACCATCACAAGTTCGTACAACGCTTATTTCCCTTACAATAAAAGATCATACATATTTAGAGGCAATTTTTATAGTTTTTTGCACCGATGATAACTTACTTGAAGGATCTTATTCAATCCATAGGTAGATATGGTGGACACTCATGGGAAGAAACTGGGTTTAAGGGTTTTGGATGCACAAGTAGTATCTCTACTTGGTGCGGATTTTTGGCTAGCAAAGATATTGGGCAAGCACCACATGTTGGAGGATCTATAACAATATAGCTTCTATGTGAATATGAACAAACATAATTCATTACGTTGTCTTCCTTGTCCAACGTCAACACTTTCACATAAAATACTTAATGGGGGCTCACAATCATAAAAGATGTCCAAGATAGTATATTTGCATGTGAATCTTCTCTTCCCTTATTAACTTTTTCATGAATTGCATCATTGACTAATGCTATGCTTGTTAACCTCCAATAAAATTTACCACTTATACTTTTTTTATGTGATGTCATTACTTTCCATAAGATTAGCATATGATCTCTTTCATTATTTTCATTGCAAGGAATCACACTTATCATATCCAATGATCTATATGAAAGATTTTATTATATCCCTCTCGAATATTCATCATCTTGGGACCAAATTCATATCTTGTGCAAATTACCATTACTATTATTAACTCTCAAAAAGATATAAGTGAAGCATGAGAATTAATGATAAACTACTCCAAAATATATAAGCGAAGATCAATGAGTAGTGAAACAATTAAGTAGCTATGTGAGGACTCTCTCTCATTTAAAAAGTTTCAGATCTTGATATTTTATTCAAACAGCAAAGAAAACAAAATAAAATGACATTCCAAGAATAGCACATATCACGTGAAGAAGCAAAAACTTAGGCTCAACCAAAACTGACCGATAGTTGTTGAAGAAGAAAGGTGGGGTGCCTACCGGGGCATCCCCAAGCTTAGTTGCTTGAGACTTCTTAGAATAAATACTTGGGATGCCTTGGTCATCCCCAATCTTGAGCTTTTGTGTCTCCTTAATTCGTTTCATATCACGGTTTCTCTAAATCTTAAAAACTTCATCCACACAAAACTCAACAAGAACTCGTGAGATAAGTTAGTATAAATCAACTCAAAACTTTAACATTCCATACTGTAGAAAATCACAAAAATTATAATTAAACATTGCATACTAAATGCCTCTTCATATTTAATACTCCTATCCTCAAATAGAAATATTAAACACGCAAACATATGCAAACAATGCGACTATAACAGCAATCTGCCAAAACAGAACAGTCTTGAAAGAGTTAATAAGAATCCATACTTCCCTAACTCCAAAAATTCTGAAAAATTACCACGTGACAGAGAACTCATGCATGCTTGCTGTGTAAAAATTTCAGATTTTTATCATGTTCTGACTATTCAGGAATATTCTTGACATAACAGAAAACTTTCTGTTTTCAAACAGCAATACATAAACTTGCAACCCGAGCATGGTAAAGGCTATCATTGGCATTTGATTGAACTAAAAGATACAAAACATGATTATTGATGACACAGATCCAATATCAACAGAAGAAAATGACGCTCCAAGCAAAACTCATATTATGTGACGAATAAAAATATAGCTCCGAGTGAGGTTACCGATAGTGTTGAAGACGAAAGAGGCGATGCCTTCCGGGGCATCCCCAAGCTTAGTTGCTTGGGTATTCCTTGAATATTACCTTGGGGTGCCTTGGGCATCCCCAAGCTTAGGGTCTTGCCACTCCTTATTCTCCTCATATCGATATCTCACCCAAAATTTGAAAACTTCAATCACACAAAACTTAACGGAACTTCGTGAGAACGGTTAGTATGATAAAGAATAAACCATCACTTAGGTACTGTCCAAGACAAGATTCACAATTGTTCCCATATAATGCCTACTGTATTCTATCATTTCCACAATTTATATCTCATAATATAAGCTATGGAAATATTAAAACAAGCAAACTATGCATTGAAAACAGAATCTGTCAAAAACAGAACAGTCTGTAATGATCTGAGAAACTACCATACTTCTGGAACTCTAAAAATTCTGAAAAATTAGGAAAGCGTCAAAAATTTGCATATAAATACTGTGTAAAAATTTCAGAATTTTTGGAAGCACCAATAAAATCTGGGAAATTAAACACTGGAGGCAAAAGTTTCTGTTTTTGCACAGAATTGAATCAACAAATATCCACACTATCCCAAAAGTTTTACTTGGCACATTATTGAAAGAAAACATATAAAAAATGATTACTACAGTAGCTTAATCATGTGAACACACTAAAACATAAAGGATACATATTGGGTTGCCTCCCAACAAGCGCTTTTCTTTAAAGCCTTTTAGCTAGGCATGATGATTTCAATGATGCTCGCATAGAAGTAAAGAATTGAAACATAATGGGAGCATCATGAATCATATGTTCCTCTCTCATAATAATTTTCAGTAGCATAATTAATGGATTCATCAATATAGCTATCATATAAAGCATTCTTTTTATAATTCACAAGCGTAGAATTTTTATTACTCTCCACACAAGCAATTTTCTTCTCATTCATAATAGTGGGGGTATCGTATGAAACTCGAATACTATAACTTGTTTCCACGTTAAAAGAGTGATGTTCAGTAAAAGGATATTCATAATTATAATAAGTTTTATAAGAATGATTATCACTTCTTTTTATAACATAAGTATCATCACAATAATCATCATAAGTAGGAAGCATGAAATCATCATAACAAATTTGATCATTCAAAGTAAGGGGGCTAAAAAGATCATCTTCATTAAGCATAGCATCCCCAAGCTTGGGACAAACATTAATTGCAGCAAATACATTCTCAAACATGTCATTCTCATCAAACATAGCATCCCCAAGCTTGTGGTTTTGCATATCATTAGCATAATCACTCTCATCATTAATAGTATGAATAGCACCAATAGTATAACAATAATTATCATCATAATTTTCCAAGTTGGTGCCATAAAGATTTTCAAGATCATAAGAAGTATCATTATCTTCCCAATAATCATCATCACAACAAGTAGTAGGAATCACAAAATCATACTCAATATCATCATCCTCCACAATCATATTTGATTCATTTTCATGTGGCACAATGGTAATAGGAGCAACACTACTTGGGAGAGATACCTTTTTACCTCTACTTTTCCTTCTTTCCTTTTTCTTCTTCACCACCTCATGTGGGGGTTTAATCCATTTTTCTGTGCACTTTATTGAAGAGATTGGTTGAATAAAAAGCTCCTCCTCGTTACCTGATTCATCATAAGAAAAAATAGGAGGATATTGGGAAACCTCTTCCCATTCATTAGTATTCTCTTCATCTTCTATTTGTTTTCTTGTCTTTAAATAATTGGCAATATAAGGATTCTCAATGCAATTTACCGCACAATACATATAAATTTCCTCTAGATCAAAATCGAGAAATCTCTTGAGATTATATTCTGGAATATCCCTAGTTATACGTTTCATTTCTTCATACCCCAGAAGCAGACTAAGTTCATTATGATGCGCAAGGGTAATCAAGTTATCACAATTCTTGGACACGATTCGATCATGAAACAATTTGTATTGGATATTTAAATGACCACGTTCATTGCAAAGTTCCCAAGGATGGCGAGAAAAATTAAATCTTTCAGCACAATCATCTAGCCTCTCTTGCAACCTTTTAGTTTCTAAATACTTATGCCTCTTACAAAATCTATTTTCCCTTTTTAGTATGCATTTGCACTCCCAATTCACTCCACAAAAATTGACATCCTTATAGGAGACATCATTATCATGACTAGTGCAATCATCATTAGTATTATAGATATTAAAAGAATTCATACTAGCAACATTGCAATCATGCTCATCATTCATGGATTTTATTGCAAACATTTTATTGAATTCTTCTTCTATCAATTTGGCACAATTATCGGAATCCTTATTTTCAAGAAAGACATTATAAAGACGAATAATATGAGGCAACCTCAATTCCATTTTTTTGTAGTTTTCTTTTATAAACCAAAATAGTGATAAAACAAGAAACTAAAAGATTCGATTGCAAGATCTAAAGATATACCTTCAAGCACTCACCTCCCCGGCAACGGCGCCAGAAAAGAGCTTGATGTCTACTACACAACTTGTTCTTGTAGACTCGTGTTGGGCCTCCAAGCGCAGAGGTTTGGAGGACAGTAGCAATTTTCCCTCAAATGGATGACCTAAGGTTTATCAATCCGTGGGAGGCGTAGGTTGAAGATGGTATCTCTCAAGCAACCCTGCAACCAAATACAAGAAATCTCTTGTGTCCCCAACACACCCAATACAATGGTAAATTGTATAGGTGCACTAGTTCGGCGAAGAGATGATGATAAAAGTGTAGTATGGATAGTAGATATAGGTTTTTGTAATCTGAAAATATAAAAACAGCAAGGTAGCAAAAAGTAAACGGGCATAAAAACGGTATTGCAATGCTTAGAAACAAGGCCTAGGGTTCATACTTTCACTAGTGCGATCTCCCAACACTGTTGACATAGTTGAATCATATGTAAATCCCTCACGTGCGACAAAGAGTTCACTCCAAAGTCACAAATAGCGGAGAACAAATGAAGAAATTGTTGTAGGGTACGAAACCACCTCAAAGTTATCCTTCCCGATCAATCTTATGAGCCATCCCCATTAATTGTCACGAACAACCCTAGAGTTCGTACTAGAATAACACCTTAAGATACATATCAACCAAAACCCTAATGTCACCTAGGCACTCCAATGTCACCACGAGTACCCACGGGTTTGATTATACGATATGCATCACACAATCTCAGATTCATCTATTCAAACCAACACAAAGAACTTCAAAGAGTGCCCCAAAGTTTCTACCGGAAAGTCAAGACGAAAACGTGTGCCAACCCTTGTGCATAAATCCCCAAGGTCACGGAACCCGCAAGTTGATCACCAAAACATACATCAAGTGACTCAAGTGAATATCCCATTGTTACCACAGATATCCATATGCAAGACATACATCAAGTGTTCTCAAATCCTTAAAGACTCAAGCCGATAAGAAAACTTCAAAGGGAAAACTTAATTCATCACAAGAAGATAGAGAGGGGAAAACTCCATATGATTCATCTATATCAACAAAGCTCGCGATACATCAAGATCGTGCCATCTCAAGAACACGAGAGAGAGATCAAACACATAGCTACTGGTACAAACCCTCAGCCCCGAGGGTGAACTACTCCCTCCTAGTCATGGAGACCGCCGGGATGATGAAGATGGCCTCCGACGATGCTTTCCCCCCTCCGGCGGGGTGCCGGAAAAGGGCTGTAGATGGGATCTCTCTGGTACAGAGGCTTGCGGCGGCGTAAAAACTCATCTAGGTTAACTTTCGGGGGTTTCTAAATATATATGATTTTGTGGCATTGGAATGACGTCAAATGGAGCCACGTGGGCCCCTCGAGGTACCAGGGCGCGCCTGGGGGGGTGGCGCGCCCTGGTGCCTCGTGGGCAGCCAGTGCCCCCCTCCAGTAGGTATTGGCTCGAGTATTTTTTATTTGTTCCATAAAAAATCTCCAAAAAGTTTCACTGCATTTGGAGAACTTTGATTTCTGCACAAAAAACAACACCACGGTAGTTCTGCTGAAAACAGCGTCAGTCCGTGTTAGTTCTAATCAAATCATAGCAAAACCATATAGAATTGTTATAAACATGGCATGAATACTTCATAAACTATAGATGCGTTGGAGACGTATCATGCATCAATCCATCTATCTATCTATGCATCCATCTATCCATGCATCAATCCATCCATCTATCTATGCATCCATCAATCCATGCATCCATCCATCCATCCACGTGAGAGGGGGGGAGCTCACCGGTGTTGTGGGGCCGCGGGGTCGAGGGGCGCGGGGCGGCGCCGTGGGTGCGCGGGGGGGGGGGGGCGCCGGCCGAAGGGAGGGGGGCGCCGGCCCGTGGGGGGCGCCGGTCGCCGCGGGGGGGAGGGGGGGTCGGGTGAGGGGGGAGCAGAGGAGAGGAGAGAGCCACAGGGAAAAAGAAAAGAAGAGGGAATCAGTTTAAGTGTCGGACCCTACCTTTACCGAGTGCTTGTCGGCGCGGCACTCGGAAATGTAATCAATCCTAGATCTAGGTTTTCCTTTACCGAGAGTAGCTCTCGGAAAAAGTCACAACTAGATCTAGGTTTTCCACTTTTGCCGAGAGCCACTCTCGGTAATTACTCGTGTACCGAGCATGACTCTCGGTAATATGAAAATGTAACCAAACCTAGATCTAGGTTTTCCACTTTTACCGAGAGCCACTCTCAATAACTACTCGAGTACCGAGCGTGACTCTCGGTAATATGATTGATTACCATCATGCCGCAAGGACATCATAAAGGATTTTTCATGCCGCTACCGGGCATGATTTCATATGTCGTCTTGCTGATCTGCAATTTTCGGCGATGAAACCCTTGCAGAGCAATAAATTTCTCTAATATTGCACGCGTGTCCGAAAATTTCGGGGGCGTGGCACGTGTCATGTGATTGCATCATTTGGGAGCACGAGAAGTTTCGAGGCCAACGGAGCAACAGGACCCGCACTTCCTGCACAAACTGGACACGTTCCCTCTCGATACCCAGAGACTAGCTCGGAGATGGTGCGGTTTACAAGCGGCCTCAGGGGAGGCTTATTCGAAACGCGCCCAAAATATTACCACACCCTACAGGGCCCATGTGATGACACCGTGCCAGCTCTCGAGGAATTCCGGCATCGCACGATTTTTCGAGGATTTCAACAGTTTGCATCAGGCATGCCACCGAGGTACTTTCGGCCCCCGGTGGCAGGGCATGCTCCTCCCTCCTCTGCACAACGCCTACGCATGCCGCAAGGACACCACAAAGTATTTTCCATGCCGCCTCTGGGCATGATTTCATGCGCCTCCTTGCAGAACTGCAATTTCCGGCGATGAAACCCTAGCAGAGCAATAAATTTCTCGAATATTGCACGCGGGTCCGAAAAATGCGATGGCCTAGCACGTGTCATGCGATGACCTCCTTTGTGAGCACGAGAAGTTCAAGGCCAACGGAGCAACAGGACCCGCACTTCCTGCACAAACCGGACACGTTCCCTCTCGATACCCAGAGACTAGCTCGGAGATGGTGCGGTTTACAAGCGGCCTCAGGGGAGGCTTATTCGAAACGTGCCTAAAATCTTACCACACCCTACAGGGGCCATGTGATGACGCCGTGCCAGCTCCCGAGGATTGGATTTAAACGGTTAGATCATTGTTCTCACACAGACGACAAACTCAAAAATAATAATAATTCAATTAATAAAAAGCACCGGCATCCATCATTAGGAAGATGGACCGTGTAACACCCCTGAGTAATTAGTGAGCCACAGTGATCTTCAATTTAATGCTAACCTAATTTGTTTTGCAAAGAATGATCACAGTGAAATCATATCTCATTTCAAATTCCATCACTGAACTGAATTCAAATTCAAAGTGAAATTTGAAGTTGCATAAAAGTTGCTGCAAAAATGTTCATCATTTAGCAAATAATCCATAACAATTATTTGTTAAGGATAACAACATTGCATATTTGCTAAAATGGACAGTAGCAATTAATTCAGTGCTTTTTTAGCATTTCAAAATGCTATTTCATTTGTGAAATATTCAAATGAATTCAGTTGCTCCCCAAACTTTTTGTGACAGTACCATAAATCACAAAGAATTTATGTGGACTAGTCCCACATTTTTCAAAAGTGTTTTGACTGCTCTAATTATTCCTAAACAGCTTCTGTTTTTAATAAAAAGAGAAAATAGAAAAAACTGGAAAAGGAAAATGGGCGAGGCCTTACCTGGCGCCGGCCCATCCCTGTCGCCCCCTACCTGCTCCTCCCCCGTGTCACCGCCGCCATGGCCGCGCACGCCACCGCCACCCACAGCTCGCCACCGCGATGGAGCAGGTGGGCTGGGGATAAGAGCTTCCCCCGTCCACCTCCCCTGGACGCCGCTTCCCTCCTCTCCTCTCTCTCCCACGCTCGCCCGCTCCTCCCTCTCCTCTGCCAGAGCGCAACCGAGCGCCACCGCCGCCGCGCACATTACTGCCCCGCGGCCACCGACGGCCCCGCGCCCGGTAGTGCTGCCTGGGAGCTCCGCCAGCTTCTCCCTCATCCCCTGGTGCTTTCAGACGGAGCCGGGGAGCACTGCAGTGGCCGGATCTTCCTCTTCCTCGTTTCCGACCGCCGGTGATCTCCTTCATCTCCGGCGACCTCTGCTGCTCCAAAACTGTCGCCCTCCTTCGTGTTCCCCAACGTGAGCTCCTCCCTCCCTCCGTTCCCTTCCGGTGCTGTGCATTCTCCCCGTAGCTGCTTCTCAGCGAACACCGCGTTCCGGCTGCCGCCTGCACTCGTCGCCGGTGCCTTTTTCCGGCCACCCCCGACCGTTCCGACGCCGTAGATCGACGCGGGGTGAAATGCCCGTTCGAACGCAACTGAAATTGCGCGAAATGGTACACCACAGCGTCTGGAGCTCGCCGAAGCAGCTCCGGCGCCGGCTGCCAGCATGGCACTGCCTGGGGCCCACCTGGGTCACTGCCAGGGGGCCCCTGGCCTTCGTTGACTTCGTTGACCACGGTCAACGCTAGCACTGTTCATCTCTGCCACTGACATGTGGGGCCCGATCGACTAATATTACTGTAGTAGTTAAATTAGTTACACTGTTAAGTTAATCAGTCACTGACATCGGGTCCCACCTAGTTAATTAACTCCGTTAGTTAATTTTTTAGCCTCTGTGTATGACAGGTGGGCCCCACCTGTCAGTTTGACCAGTCAGTGGTCAGCCCAGTTGACTGCTGACTGGGTGTTGTCCGGGCCCACTGTCAGCCTCTCTGGTGCACTCTGGGTGCAGTGCATCGGGTGCACCCAGCAATTTTTGTGCAATTTTCGGATTAAATTTAATTCGAGGAATTTCAGAAAATAGTTTAAAACTTTGAAAATTCGTAGAAATTTAACCGTAGCTCGGATCGAAAAACTTTCTACATGAAAGTTGATCAGAAAAACGAGACGAATCCGAATATGTGGTCAAAATGCTTGATCATCACTCCTAACTATCCGAACATGGAACCTTCCCCTCCGGTTCAGTATACAGAAATCGGCCTATATGCCGGGAAAATATCCTAGATATTTTCCCGCTTCGTCTGCGACATGTAGCATTGCATTAGGTCACCACCAGCACTGCATATTGCCATGCCATGCACTGTGTTGCATTTGATTACATTTATTTATTGTTTCTTCTCTCTATTCTCTTCCGTTAGACCCCGAGTCCGACGCAGCTCTGGAGACCGACTACACCGTTGACGACCCCTCCTTTGCAGCAGAGCTTCCAGGCAAGAAAACCCTTCTTGAACATGCCTATATCACCTATTATTTCTCCCTCCTGCTTGCAATAGAATTTGCTACAACTTTTGATTGATCCTATTCTGATGCATAGCCTGTTTTTGTAAACTGCTACTGATACCTTACCTGCTATCCTAAATGCTTAGTATAGGTTGGTTGGTAATCCATCTGTGGCCCCTCTTCCTTGTCCTAGTTGCCCCGCTTAGTTACCAGTGCCCCGATCGAGGTGATCGATGGGCTGAGGCCAGCACATCACCGCACACCCCCTAAATTGCTCGACTCTGCAGAGCTACCATCGAGAGCCGAGGGTGATACCTCTTATCTCACTCCTAATTCTGCCTCTGTAGCTTAGCTAGTCGGTTGTGGGTTACCAAGGGTGATTCCTCTTTCACCACCTCCGATAAAGCTTCTGTCATGCAACTCCTCGAGTGTGAATCCATCGAGGGTGATTCCTGTGGGTTCACCTTGATGGATACGTCGAGTGGGAATCCAACGAGGGTGATTCCTCGGATTCCTTCTTGATGTTATGAACACACGGTTACCTGGGTTTTACTACAGATACTTGATAAAGTCGGGTCGACCCCGAGGGGTACCCGCGAGAGATGTGCAAACGGGTTGACCATGAGGGTACCCGCGAGATAATTACGTGGCACGGCCGGGCATTCTGAGCCCTTAACGTAAGTCCACAAGACGGGGCGACGGGGCCACATGTTTCGTGGATCTCTGCTCGTTTCCGCAAGCTCCCAGTGCGCTTAACGGATTTGGGTATTTGATCTGAGTTGGCCACTGGCCAATACGCACTACCACCACGCGGGATAATGGTTTAATGGGGCCCTCTGCGCCGTATGTATCAGCCAAAAGCTCTTTCAGATGTCTAGTTCAGCATTGTGGCACGGTCGGTTCGTGCCATGTAGTACAGGGGCGGCGATGGTAGTATCCACCCTGCTCACAACGACCCGGAGTGCAAAGGGTGATGGGCCCAAGAACCCTGAGCACTTAGGATGTAGACCGGCGGGGACCTCTCTGCTGAGCTCTAGGTAGGGCAACGGTGTGTCGATCAGTCGAGGCCGGGCATGACCCAGGAAAGTGTGTCCGGCCAGAGTTAATCGAGCGTGTTGGGTAATAGTAGTGCACCCCTGCAGGGAAGATATATCTATTCGAGTAGCCGTGTCCACGGTAACAGGATGCTCAGTAAAGTATCCCGATCTACTACTTGAATTGGTTACATGTTAATTAATTGTAAGCTCCGGGATCGCTTTCTCGCAGGGAGTTGAGGAAGGATCTCTAGGCTTTGCTACAACAAACTGGTTACTTTATGATATGTTACCAATCTGCACTCTTCTAATGCTGCAAGACGCTGAAGATGCTAGTCTTCGATAGGCTAGGTTTTTCCCTCTATTCTGGCATATCTGCAGTCTAGTCCACATATATAGCCCTTCTTTGATACCGATGCATATTTAGAATAGATCTGATGTAAGCCTTGCGAGTACTTTGGATGAGTACTCACGTTTGCTTTGCTTCCCTTTTTCCCCTTACCCGATTGCTGCGACCAGTTGACGGAGTCCCGGAGCCAGCTGCCCCAGTCGACGTCTACTACTACCCCTCTAGTGGAGCCTACTACTACGTGGAGACCGCCGACGACCAGGAGTAGATAGGAGGCTCCCAGGCGGGAGGCCTGCGCCTTTTCGATCAGTGTCGTTGTTTTGCCCCGCCTTCTTAGGGCTTATCTGTTTAGATTTTATGTCTGTACTCAGATATCTAACGCTTCCGCTGATGCTTGTATGACTCAAGCTTATGTATTCGAGCCCTCGAGGCCCCTGGCTTGTAATATAAAGCTTGTATTATTTTGTTTTGTGTTTAGAGTTGTGTTGTGATATCTTCAAATGAGTCCCTAGGCTTGATCGTGTGCATTTGCGTGTATGATTAGTGCACGATTAAGTCGGGGGCATCACAAGTAGGTATGAGAGCCGACTGCCTGTAGGAAGCACCTTTCCAACTCGTTGGCCCAAGTTGAGTCTAGTCCTTGAAAGATGATTTTACTAACATGGCTGTGTGGCTTACGGGCCCACGTTGCCAATGGGTGGTATTAGGATTTTTTATTCCTCTTCCATACTCTTGGACTCTGATCTCCCCCCTTTTCGGGTTAAATGATTTTGCTAACACTAACATTAGGTTCTCGTGTTCACATTCACCCGGAGCGCTGGTTTGTTTGCAATCACTCCTTTCCATGTATATCATGCTCTGCTTTTCCTTGGGAAGGATATACACCTAATACTTGTGTATAATTACATTTTTCTTTCCATTGGTCTGTTTAACCTTTCTTATAATCTAGCTTTTATCTGGGCAGTGATAATTCCCTACCTAAGTCAACACCCCGAAATAAAACCTTGTCACTATTGTTGATGACATTCCGGTAACCATCGATGGACGAGAACCTTGCCTATTGGTCCGCCTCGTTTTAACGAGCAGGAAAATATTTCTCTTCGTTCCCCGCCCTTGGTACCGACGTTGTTGCCGACATACCTGACAGACTTTTGTCTGACATGTCTTATTGTCGTGACCGTGTAAGATGTCACCGTTCTCCCTACTTTCGATCGGCACTCATCGTGGTTCCACAGGATCGAAACCTGACTCTCCTGTGCAACATTGATTCCGAAGTATCCTTTGCACAGGGCTTCGTATGTTATCACGAGCCACATCCCCTGAGTTGTCCCTCGGATAACCAGCTCTGCAAAGGTCCGTTCTCTCGAAGTTACCCCTTACTCCACCTATTAAATCTTGGGACGAGATTTCTTGTAGTGGAGGAGAATTCTAACACCTCTGAGTAATGAGCCACAGTGATCTTCAATTTAATGCTAAGCTAATTTATTTTGCAAAGAATGATCACAGTGAAATCATATCTCATTTCAAATTCCATCACTGAACTCAATTCAAATTCAAAGTGAAATTTGAAGTTGCATAAAAGTTGCTGCAAAAATGATCATCATTTAGCAAATAATCCATAACAATTATTTGTTAAGGATAACAACATTGCATATTTGCTAAAATGGACAGTAGCAATTAATTCAGTGCTTTTTCAGCATTTCAAAATGCTATTTCATTTTTGAAATATTCAAATGAATTCAGTTGCTCCCCAAACTTTTTGTGGCAGTACCATAAATCACAAAGAATTTATGTGGCCTAGTCCCACATTTTTCAAAAGTCTTTTGACTGCTCTAATTATTCCTAAAAAGCTTCTGTTTTTAATAAAAAGAGAAAACAGAAAAAACTGGAAAAGGAAAATGGGCGAGCCCTTACCTGGCGCTGGCCCATCCGGCCCATCCCTGTCGCCCCCTACCTGCTCCTCCCCCCGTGTCACCGCCGCCATGGCCGCGCGGGCAACCGCCGCCCGCAGCTCGCCACCGCGACGGAGCAGGTGGGCTAGGGATAAGAGCGGCCCCCGTCCACCTCCCCGGGACGCCGCTCCCCTCCTCTCCTCTCTCTCCCACGCTCGCCCGCTCCTCCCTCTCCTCTGCCAGAGCGCAACCGAGCGCCACCACCGCTGTGCACGTTACTGCCCCGCGGCCACCGACGGCCCCGCGCCCGGCAGAGCTACTTGCGAGCTCCGCCAGCTTCTCCCTCATCCCCTGGTGCTTTCAGACGGAGCCGGGGAGCATTGCAGTTGCCGGATCTTCCTCGTCCTCGTTTCCGACCGCCGGCAATCTCCTCCATCTCCGGCGACCTCTGCTGCTCCAAAACTGTCGTTGGCCTTCGTGTGCCCCAACGTGAGCTCCTCCCTCCCTCCGTTCCCTTCCGGCGTTGTGCATTCTCCCCGTAGCTGCTTCTCCATGAACACCGTGGTCCGGCCGCTGCCTGCACTCGTCGTCGGTGCCTTTTTCCGGCCACCCCCGCTCGTTCCGACGCCGTAGATTGACGAGGGGTGAAATGCCCGTTCGAACGCAACCGAAATCGCGCAAAATGGTACACCACAGCGGATTTCCGCCGCTGGCCGAGGCTCGCCGCCGCGTCTGGAGCTCGCCGGAGCAGCTCCGGCGCCGGCTGCCAGCGTGGCACTGCCTGGGGCCCACCTGGGTCACTGCCAGGGGGCCCCTGGCCTTCGTTGACTTCGTTAACCACGGTCAACGCTGACACTGTTCATCTCTACCACTGACATGTGGGGCCCGATCGACTAATTACTATAGCAGTTAAATTAGTTACATTGTTAAGTTAATTAGTCACTGACATCGGGTCCCACCTAGTTAATTAACTCTGTTAGTTAATTTGTTAGCCTCTGTGTATGACAGGTGGGCCCCACCTGTCAGTTTGACCAGTCAGTGGTCAGCCCAGTTGACTACTGACTGGGTGTTGACCGGGCCCACTGTCAGCCTCTCTGGTGCACTCTGGGTGTAGTGCACCGGGTGCACCCAGCAATTTCTATGCAATTTTCAGATTAAATTTAATTCCAGGAATTTCAGAAAATAGTTTAAAACTTTGAAAATTCGTAGAAATTTAACCGTAGCTCGGATCGAAAAACTTTCTACATGAAAGTTGATCAGAAAAACGAGACGAATCCGAATACGGGGTCAAAATGCTTGACCATCACTCCTAACTATCCAAACATGGAACTTTCCCCTCCGGTTCAGTATACTGAAATCGGCCTAAACGCCGGGAAAATATCCCAGATATTTTCCCGCTTCGTCTGCGACATGTAGCATTGCATTAGGTCACCACCCGCACTGCATATTGCCATGCCATGCACTGTGTTGCATTTGATTGCTTATATTTATTGTTTCTTCTCCATATTCTCTTCCGTTAGACCCCGAGTCCGACGCAGCTCCGGAGACCGACTACACCATTGACGACCCCTCCTTTGCAGCAGAGCTTCCAGGCAAGCAAACCCTTCGTGAACATGCCTATATCACCTATTCTTTCTCCCTCCTGCTTGCATTAGAATTTGCTACTGCTTTTGATTGATCCTATTCTGATGCATAGCCTATTTTTGTAAACTGCTGTTGATACCTTACCTGCTATCCTAAATGCTTAGTATAGGTTGGTTGGTAATCCATCTATGTCCCCTCTTCCTTGTCCTAGTTGCCCCGCTTAGTTACCAGTGCCCCGATCGAGGTGATCGACGGGCTGAGGCCAGCACATCACCGCACACCCCCCTAAATTGCTCGACTCTGCAGAGCTACCATCGAGTGCCGAGGGTGATACCTCTTATCTCACTCCTGATGTTGCCTCTGTAGCTTAGCTAGTTAGTTGTGGGTTACCGAGGGTGATTCCTCTTTCACCACCTCCGATAAAGGTTCTGTCATGCAACTCCTCGAGTGTGAATCCATCGAGGGTGATTCCTCCGGGTTCACCTTGACGGATACGTCGAGTGGGAATCCAACGAGGGTGATTCCTCGGATTCCTACTTGATGTTATGAACACACGGTTACCTGGGTTTTACTACAGATACTTGATAAAGTCGGGTCGACCCCGAGGGGTACCCGTGAGAGATGTGCAGATGGGTTGACCATGAGGGTACCTGCGAGATAATTACGTGGCACGGCCGGGCATTCTGAGCCCTTGCTGTAAGTCCACGAGATGGGGCGACGGGGCCACTTGTTTCGTGGATCTCTGCTCGTTTCCGCGAGCTCCCAATGCGCTTAACGGATTTGGGTATTTGATCTGAGTTGGCAACTAGCCTATACGCACTACCACCACGCGGGACAATGGTTTAATGGGGCCCTCTGCGTCGTATGTATCAGCCGAAACCTATGTCAGATGTCCAGTTCAGCATTGTGGCACGATCGGATCGTGCCATGTAGTACAGGGGTGGCGCTGGTAGTATCCACCCTGCTCACAACGACCCGGAGTGCAACGGGCGATGGGCCCAAGAACCCTGAGCGCTTAGGATGTAGACCGGCGGGGACCTCTCTGCTGAGCTCTAGGTAGGGCTATGGTGTGTCGATCAGCCGAGGCCGGGCATGACCCAGGAAAGTGTGTCTGGCCAGAGTTAATCGAGCGTGTTGGGTAACAGTGGTGCACCCCTGCAGGGAAGATATATCATTTCGAATAGCCGTGTCCACGGTAACAGGACGCTCAGTAAAATATCCCGATCTACTACTTGAACTGGTTACATGTTAATTAATTGTAAGCTCCGGGATCGCTTTTTTGCAGGAAGTTGAGGAAGGATCTCTTGGCTTTGCTACAACAAACTGGTTACTTTATGATATGTTACCAATCTGCACTCTTCTAATGCTGCAAGACGCTGAAGATGCTAGTCTTCGATAGGCTAGGTTTTTCTCTCTATTCTAGCATATCTGCAGTCTAGTCCACATATACAGCCCTTCTTTGAGACCGATGCATATTTAGAATAGATCTGATGTAAGTCTTGCGAGTACTTTGGATGAGTACTCACGGTTGCTTTGCTTCCCTTTTTCCCCTTACCCGATTGCTGCGACCAGTTGACGGAGTCCCGGAGCCAGCTGCCCCAGTCGACGTCTACTACTACCCCTCCGGTGGAGCCTACTACTACGTGGAGACCGCCAACGACCAGGAGTAGATAGGAGGCTCCCAGGCAGGAGGCCTGCGCCTTTTCGACCGGTGTCGTTGTTTCGCCCCGCCTTCTTAGGGCTTATCTGTTTAGCTTTTATGTCTGTACTCAGATATCTAACGCTTCCGCTGATGCTTGTATGACTCAAGCTTATGTATTCGAGCCCTCGAGGCCCCTGGCTTGTAATATAAAGCTTGTATTATTTATTTTGTGTTTAGAGTTGTGTTGTGATATCTTCAAGTGAGTCCCTAGGCTTGATCGTGTGCATTTGCGTGTATGATTAGTGCACGATTAATTCGGGGGCGTCACAGACCGTCACTGTGAATCTTCAGTGCCCGGAAGGGGTGAAGATTCACAGTAATGGTTCATCTCCTTAACAGGAGTGTAATGAAGACCGAAGCTTACTGCGTCTGGATTATCCGACTATTTAAACTGGTCATGTTGCTTGTCTCTGGGCGAGGTGGTACTAAAAGTTTTTCGAGAGACGGAGCTTTGCCGAGAGCCGCCCTCGGCAAAGCTTACCCTACCGAGAGCGGCGCTCGGTAATGGTGCTGTTGGATCATAAATTAATAAAAACCGTCGGCATCCATCATTAAGAATATGGACTGTCACTATGGACCTTCTCTGTTCGGAACAGGTGAAGATTCATAGTGACAGTCCATTTCTTAATAAGAGTGTAATGAATACCGACGCTTACTTGTTGTGTACTATCCGACTATTTAAACCGGTCCTGATGGTCGTCGTTAAGCGAGGTGGGACTAAACTCAGCTCCCACTTATATATAGATGAAAAAGAGAAAACTAAATAAGGCAAGTAAATATTGTTTGCCGAGAGCCATTACGCGGGCGCTCGGTAAAGCAGCGCAACCGTCAGAGCGACGGCGACCACTGCCGTTCTTGCCACGTGGCTACCCTTTGCCGTGTGCCATTGGCTGGCTCTCGGCAAATAGGTAGTTTGCCGAGTGTTATCATTTTGCCGAGTGTTCTTTACCGCTTCGTATCGGCGTACGTTCGGGTTTGCCATGAACCCATTGTTGCCGAGCGCGGCTCTCGGCGTACCGAAATTTGCCGATTGCCCGTGGTTGGCTCTCGGCAAAGAGCCTGGCACCCGGCGCATAGGGAAATTCCAGTAGTGCATAGGGCATCTGGTCCAAGTTTAGAAATTGGAGGGACAACTTCTGACTATTAAACAGAGACAGAATAACAAAAACAAATTACAAAATGTTACCACATATTGAGAGAAAAGATTTTGTATTCAAGGAATCATAAGAATATTACGTTGTCAAGCAATCGTATTTTTGCAAAATGCCTCTTATCAGTGAAGGAAAACTCCAAGCCATCATCCAACTGTAATAAGTTGAGAAGAGGAAGATGAAATATGGCAAAGAGTTTCAAAAAAGTAAGTAATAATTAGTACAGACCAAAGAAGAAAGTAGTAGTTGACAAGAAAGGTGAAGACTACTAAGGTACATATTTCATCATGTTACTGTTTCTAGAATCTGTAAGCATTAGCATGATTTTTTCTGTACTTTGCTTCAACTTCCACCACTAGTGGAGAAACGGCCTTTAGTCCCGGTTGGGAAGGGCCTTTAGTCCTGGTTCACCAACCGGGACTAATAAATCGGGACTAAAGGCCCCCACCCTTTAGTCCCGGTTGGCCATGACCCGGGACTAAATCCCAGCCACGTGGCCGGCAGCGCGCGCAGGGGACTGGGGACCTTTAGTCCCGGTTGGTGACACCAACCAGGACTAAATCCCTGCCATGTGGCCGCGGGGGCTGGGGACCTTTAGTCCCGGTTGGTGACACGAACCGGGACTAAAGGTTTAGGTGTTTAGGGGTTTAGGGTTTATTGTTTATTTTTTCTTTTCATTTTGTGTTTTCCATTTAATTCTTTTTCATTTCAAACATATTTTACGCTACTACATACTTTACACGTTATGCATATATAATAGAATTTCTCGTAGAACCAATCATATATCATAGAATTTCTCGTACGACCACGCATACACATATATATATATATACAATTTGGTATATACAGTTTCTCCTACAACTTGCAGATCATTTACATGCAGGCATTAGGTGAAATGGTATTCTCCGCCGGGAGATATGACCTTCTGAAGCAAAAATCCCGCCATTTCCTCTTGAAGTGCTCGTATGCGGTCCCTTGGTAGGAGCTGATTCCGCATCTCTTGCATCTTTAAAGAAGGAGATCAATATGAATATATTAGTTGTGTGTATATATATTAGATAATGATAAAAAGAATTGTGAATAGTGTTTACGTACCCAAAGATTTCTTGCATCTCTGTTCCTTTCGTTGATAATAATGCGAATGTTCTCGCAAACGTAGTATGCACATAAATTATTCCCCGGTGCCTGCCTCAAGCACTTTACGAGAATAGAATTCAATCAGATAATAATCAAGCATGATAATGGTATTGAAACTAGAATTAAAGAGATGCGCGGACATAGCTAGCTAGCTAGTACTACTTAATTACCCTTGGTCGCCACCATTTCAGGCTTGGTTTCCATGGACCGACAACCTCTTTGATGAACTTTTTCCAAACCCTGCCCGGCAAAGAAAATGAATAAAGGAGTGATTAATTACTTGATATCAGGAAATGAACTAAAGAGGCCGACATAGTGCGATAATGATTGAAATTACCTGTCGAGCATCAACTTCAGGTTGTAGTATTCTTTAGGGTCTCTAGTTAGTGAGTCCAGTACTTCAACTTTTCCCTCGTCAACTCTAATGATTAGCAGGATCCAGTGGAAACTGCGCACACGTTTGTATAAGCGGGCATGCATAACTCATCAACTACACTTAACATCGAGTAAGCAAAATAGAATTTGTAGTACAAGACAGTAACACTAACTTGAAGTTGTAAGGAAATAGTATCTCTGGTCTGGCATTTAGTTCCTTCAAAAACATTAGCAAGTTGGCCTCTGTGTCTTTGGGTTCGTCTTTTAACACTTGTTCATAAATGGTATTTGGGTCAATGAACCCAATGCCATAGACTTCATCTCTTTTCATTTCAGAAATCTTCATTCTGCATAATACCACACAAAAGAATATAGTGAGGATAATTACAGGCAATGAACGAGCTGAGCTAGAGACTTAAATTACAGAAAGAAATCACTTACAGACAATAGCAACTGACGAGAGATTTGTCCAGTGTGTCTTGATTGTATAACTGAAAAAGTTCTGGCAAGTCAATCCACACATCATTTCCATGGAAGTAATGCTCTGGCTTGACTTTCACCATGAGGCTCTCTCACCCGGCCTTTACTTCTCTCATGTACCATTCATGCAATCTGCGCATCTGCGTTGGTAGAAGCTCGACCTCCTCAGGCCTGACCAGAGGGTTCCCGGGGACGTATTTCCATGCTAGATCCTTCTCATCAATATTTGTGGGAAGATACTCGATGCCTAGGAGTTGTTCGACAGTGACACCGGCCTCTCTAGCCATCTGTCTAGCAGCGTCGGTTATTACCGGCTTATCGGTGCTACTCACCTTGAGCGGGGGGATCGATTGCACTGCCTGTTCTCCCAGCTGGGGAACAATTTTCCCGCTTTTATTACTACCTGTTGTAAGGCTCGACTCCTTATCTTTTTGTGCATGATATGACTTCTTAATAGAGCGCTCATAGTCTGAATCACTTTTCTCCACAGCCGGTTTAGCAAGATCCACAAAGTGTTGTATGACTTTCTCAGGTATTTTCTCCTTCGGCGGCGGGGGCGGTTTTGGTGCAAAATGGGCCTTCACTTGGGCATCCACGACCCGTTTGTTTTCCTTCTCAGTCATCTCGTAAGCTAACTTCTTTTTGGCAGGAGGCTCGGGTTTCTTGTTTGGTGCTCTCTTCCGCTTGGGCGTCCGCTGACGCTGCAGAGTTCGATATTGCGAACTCGCGCTGGGCTCCGTCTCAGGGTGGGCTGGAGTCGGCTGACGCGGCGGATTTGGAGGAGGAGTCGGCTGACGCGGCGGACTTGGAGGAGGAGTCGGCTGACGCGGCGGACTTGGAGGAGGAGTCGGCTGACCCGGCGGACTTGGAGGAGGAGTCGGTGCCCTTGGCGTTGAGTTTGGAAAGACGATGCAATCCTTCCTCCATACAATGATACCACGTTTGGCTTCTCCCAGTGTCTGCTCCCATTGACCTCCAGGAAAGTCAAGCTGTAGTGAGTCATATGCCGACAGAACTTCATCCACCCCGACACGAGCATAGCCAGGTGGAATCGGATTGCCGTGGAAGGTTGCTTCAGGGGGATTTGGTAAAGCATAGCCGTCCGCCACCTTCATGGATATGTTCTTCAGTGGAAGGTGTAGCTCACAACTTGTCGTCTCTTGGATATCATCCATGGGGTAGCGAGCCAGCAGTGCATCATCGGCCGGGACCCCCGTGGAACCCACGCTGCCTTTCGGCATAGATGGGACGGTGCTATCCAATGCTGGATCTGCTTGCTGCTGCCGCTGAGACACCCTTTCCAGGCTAAGTGTGTCAATCTGCTCCTGCTGCCGCATGAAAGCGCGTTCGAACTCCGCGTGCTTTGATTCTAGCTATAGAAGCCGGTCTGCATCCTGCTTCTTCTTGTCTTCCTCCCGCTTCTTCTTTCTCGCACGGCTTCTGTAACTGACGTTCCAGTCCGCAAGCCCCTCAACCCACGGAACAACGCCTTTGCCTCGTGTTCGTCCCGGGTGTTCAAGATTCCCGAGGGCGCGTGTAAGCTCATCGTTCTCTCTCTCGGTCTGGAACACCCCCGTTCGAGCCGCTTCTATTGCACCAAGTAAAGCGTCCGAGGCTTCTTTAAGACTTGCCTGCACCATTATCTTCCCTGTCTTTGGGTCCCACTTTCCCCCATGCGCAAAAAACCAAGTCCTGCACCTATCGGGCCAACCCAATGTTGCTGGAGTGACCCCTGCAGCAATCATCTTTTCCTCAGATTTATCCCATTAGGCCGGCCAGTCTTGTAGCTACCTGGCCCCAGAACATGGTGAAACTGTTTCTTCTCAGCATTGATCTTGTTTATCCTCGACCATTCCTTAGCTGCTTCTGATTCCTTGAGCTCCACAAATAAGTCCCAGTGATCTTTTGCCTTCTCCAGAGCTCCAGTGAATTCTGGAGTCTGCTTTCCTGCTTCGACGTACCAGGCCCATAATCTTTTCTTGTGGTTGCGGAATTGTGTGGCCATCTTCTGAAGAGCACTCTTCTTGACTTTCTCCCGTTCTGCATCTGTTAAATGCTCTGGTAGGATGAAATGTGACATGAGCGTATCCCAAAGCAGATCTTTTGCTCTTTCGTCGACAAAACTAACTTCTCGATCTCCCTTTGGCTTATTCCATTCTTGAACAGAGATCGGGATTTGTTCCCTGACAATAACTCCGCACTGACGAGTAAATTTGTCAGCATTCTTTTTAGGAGCAAGCGGTTCGCCATTTGGTTTGATCTCATCGATGTTGTACTTTATGCCAGGCGGCAACTTTTTGGCCGGGCCTCGTACTGCCCTGCTTGTAGAAGATTTGCTCGATCCGGAGGGCTAAAAGAAGAAAGATTCGTTAATATATATATATATACAAATCAATTAATACATGTAATGATCACCAGAGGCCTTATATATACCTCGCCGATCTTTGTTAATTGAAGATCATTTCCTTCGCCATCATTGTTTGTGTGCCCTTCGTCTGTTGGTTCTTCCTCAAATATTCCCTCACCGGCGTCGTTCAGATATTGTGAGCCGTCATCTTCAGGTTCACCCTCTGGGTTTCGGATCATGTCGAACATGATATGCTCTTGATCATGGTCGTCTCTGCCGCTAGCGTCCATAGCTTAACTAATCCACAAGAAAGATAAAACAATTTAGTATTCAAATTAGAATGCATCTCGAATAATATCACTAATACATCTCGAATAATCCAGTTAATGCATCATCGAATATAATCTCGAATACATCTCGAATATTATCACGAATACATCTCGAATATTATCACTAATACACCTCGAATATTATCTCGAATATTATCACTAATGCATCATCGAATATTATCGAATATAATCTCGAATACATCTCGAGTATTATCACTAATACATCTCGAATATTATCATATAACATCACTAGCTAATACAGATCGAATACTATCGAATAATCCAGTTGACTCGCGGTTCCTGAGGCGCGGGCGGTGGACACCCAAAGAGAAGGAACCATCACAGGATCATAGCTCGGGTGAGATACCTGAAGAACCTGGCAGGTATTGGAGAACCTGACGTCCAACGCAACCATGTAGCGACGGACGTGCTCGTCCTCCTGCCTGACACGGCGACGTACCACCTCCTCGGGGGCCGGCTGCCTCCGCACCGATACTGGCCCACGCGACCGCCACCAAAGAAGCTCCGGGTCGACGATGGGAGCCCGGTTCCTCACCAAGCTGCACGCCCTGGAAGGTAGCAACTCCCAGTGCCAACCCGGCGGAGCCCAGTCCCCGACATGGCGCCTCTCAAGCAGGTTGTCGCCACCGAGTCGACGACGAGGATGCGGGCCGGGCATCGTCGACGCCAAAAATGTTTCTATGCAAATTAAACATTTTTTAAATGCTTGATTATGATTTTTGTAATTCTTGTTCACTTGATTTTGCAAATACATGACAAACTTTTGCAAATACAACATTAAGATATTAACATTTTCCAAATAAGATATTAACATGTTTTTGATCAATATTTTTAATATATGGTCAACTTTTTTCTATGCAACTTTTTTCTATGCAAATTCCACCGTTCATCTACATACATACATACATTGTATACATACATACATACATATACTAAGCATCTACAACATCTAGTGAAAAAAAAACAATCTATGAAAAAAAAAGATGAACAAAATTAAGGAGGGAGAGGCTCACCGGCCGGGATCGTTGGGGCGGAGGGAGGCGGGGAGGACGCCGGAGACGGAGGAGCGGCGCCGGCGCGGGCTCGGGCCGCGGCGGCTTGTTTAGGGTTTATTATCTACACACAAAAATACATAATAAATCCATCTAATTAACAGTCATCTACACACAAAAATACATAATAAATCCATCTAATTAACATTTCTTTCAAAAAAAGAGAACCTAGGATCTTCTCAAAACACAATTGCCATTCACAAAATTCCATCAAGCATTTCTTCTATCTTAGGACAGTTCCCAACATCATTTCTTTCATTAAAACTTCTTTTATTAATATTCAAACAATTACAAAACCAAATTCTATCAATTCATGACCTCCTTTGGTTTTGCAAAGGAACTATATTCCCCCTAACATTTCTAGTCCAGCAAAAACTATCTCAGCTAGATGCTAGTACCCACACTTCATTTCTCCAAAAATAATCTGTCCACTAGTTCAAAAATTTCAAGTTTCATTCAAATGAAATTTGGATCAGATTCAGTTTCCTTGCTCAAAACCCAATCTCTACTACTCTAACAATTCTGCAATTTTTACAGCGCCTCAACCATGCATCAGAGAAGCAGCACAAAAAATTTTAAAATTTTGAAAAATGCCTAGCTACTGTTGGCATTGCTATCGAACACTTGTTGTGCACAAATTCAGAAATTGGGCAAAGTTCAGAGATTGCACTGTCGTGCACTTCACTCTCACTCTCCTTCCTCTCCTTCACAGCTTTGCCTCTGGCTCGTGCGCATCCACGGGATGCGGCAGGGGGGCACGGGGTTGCCGGAGCCGCCAGCAGCGAGCACATCCGTGGCGGTGCGAGCGGCGAAGCGCGACGGGGACAGAGGGAGTGGGAGGCCTGGGCCTTACCGGCGTTGCCGAGGAGAGGGGCGGCGAGGCTCGGAGGAGACCGGCGAGGAGGAGGTCGGAGACGAGGAGCGGCGACGACGAGCGGTGTGGATCGCCGGAGAACTTGGGCAGCCTGGCGGCGTGGTGATCGATTTGTCTCCTGGGCGGTGGAAAACGCTAAGTGACAGTTATATAGGATCGACCTTTAGTCCCGGTTGCAGCCATGAACCAGGACTAAAGGACCTTTAGTCCCGGTTTGTGGCTGCAACCGGGACTAAAGGTCTGTTTTCAGGCCCAAATTAAGCGTGGGAGGGGGCCTTTAGTCCCGGTTACAGCCACGGGCCGGGACTAAAGGTCTGTTTTCGGGCCCAAATTAAGCGCGGGAGGGGGCCTTTAGTCCCGGTTGGTGGCTCCAACCGGACTAAAGGGTTGGTCCTGGCGTGGTGGAAGCTTAGTCCCACCTCGCCAAGTGAGAGGCACTCGCACCTGTTTATAAGCCCCGCTGCGATAGTCGTCTCGAGCTCCTCTCTAAAGCAGGCAGTACATGCCTAACGTTCGCCCTGTCCTGTGGGCCCTGCTTGCCCTGCGGGCCTGCATCCTGGCCCATATATGGTTGGCTTTCTAGTCGTATGCAGGCCGTGGTGGCCTAGTAGGCGGGCATTTTTTTCTTTTTTGCATATGTTATGTCAACTTTTTAGTCCCGGTTCGTGGATCCAACCGGGACTAAAGGTCTTTTCCAGTTTTTTTTGTTTTTTGCTTTATTTTTTTTCTTTTGTTTCTACTTACAGCCAAATATTTAGAGTTTTTGAGTGAATCTTTTTGGTTTAGGTCACAAAAATTATAAACTTTCTGTTAGTGCCAGTAGTTTTCAAATTTGAATAGTTTAAATTTGAATTCTTTGAAATTTGTGTGAATCACTAGTTTCTGAATAACTTTACTGTAAAAATAGATTTTTGAGTGATTCTTTTTCCTGCTGTTTAATATTAGTGTGTTTTATCAGTATGTTCAATTTGGTAATTCTTAGGTTATTTAAATAGGTGTTTTAATCAAAAACAGATTCTGTTTAGCTCTTTTAGTTTTATAGCTCAAAAAAATCATTAAATGCATTAAAAATAGCGAATGAAGTCAGAAAGGGTTGAAAATTTATGATGTGGCTTTGAATGGTGCATGTTGAATGCACAAAAAGTCTGGAGTTAAAATAAGTTTAAAAAAATGAAATGCCTTTGTAACAGATGAGTTTTCGTCTGAAACCCTCGTACTTCGAAAGAGATTGTCCAGTTTGTACACGAAGTGCATCCAGTTTTTGCCGTAACCCTCTCAACTTTTTAGCACATGCTATGTGGGTGAAATGATGATACCATGCCAAGTTTCAACCTTTTCAGAGTTCATTTATAGTGCTTTTCAATTTCAGGGTCATTTAGCTCAAAAAAATCAATAAATGCATGACAAATAGCGTTCCTTCGCGTTTCAAATGCCAAAACACGTATATATACCCTAACTATTACAAAGATTCCCTCCGGTTTGTCCGAAGTGAGACTTTCCAGATAAGTCCGGAAACTCACTAGAGAAGAAAGTGATGACGGTGAAGCCGGTCACATCCCAGAGTGGGATATTGGGGTATAAAACTTTTTCTTCACGTGTGTCCCTTTGCGCCGTAACCATGGACAATCTTCATCATTTAACAGGATGCTTGGGTCAGTCTTCACTGTGAAGGGAGCAATTTCATGAAACTTTTCATAATCTTCTGACATGTCTGTCTTGTCCTCCACTCCCACGATGTTTCTTTTCCCTGAAAGAACTATGTGGCGCTTTGGCTCATCGTATGATGTATTCGCTTCCTTATCTTTTCTTTTTCTCGGCTTGGTAGACATGTCCTTCACATAGAAAACCTGCGCCACATCATTGGCTAGGACGAATGGTTCGTCTGTGTACCCAAGATTGTTGAGATCCACTGTTGTCATTCCGTACCGCGGGTCTTCCTTTACCCCGCCTCCAGTCAGATTGACCCATTTGCATCGAAACATAGGGACCTTCAAATCACGTCCATAGTCAAGTTCCCATATCTCCTCTATGTAACCATAATATGTGTCCTTTGGCCTATTGGTGTTTGCTGCATCAAAGCGGACACCACTGTTTTGGTTGGTGCTCTTTTTATCTTGGGTGATCGTGTAAAATGTATTCCCATTTATCTCGTACCCTTTGAAAGTCGATATAGTCGAAGATGGTGACTTGACCAGCAAGTACAGCTCATCTCCAACAGTGTCGTCATGCATGAGACGTGTTTGCAACCAACCGCCGAATGACGCCATGTGTGTACGTTTGATCCAGGGCTCAGACTGCTCCGGGTTCTTGGAGCGTACACTATCCAGGTGTTCCTCGATATACGGAGTCACCAAGCTGGAATTTTGTAGAACTGTGTAGTGTGCTTGCGCCCAAGAATGCCCGTCCATACATATTACTGAATCCTTTCCTAGCGTGCCTTTTCCACCCAGTCTGCCCTCATGCCGCGATTCGGGAACACCAATCGGCTTAAAGTCAGGAATAAAGTCAACACAAAACTCAATGACCTCCTCCGTTTCATGGCCCTTGGAGATGCTTCCTTCTGGCCTAGCACGGTTATGAACATATTTCTTTAAGACTCCCATGAACCTCTCAAAGGGGAACATATTGTGTAGAAATACAGGACCCAGAATGGCAATCTCGTCGACTAGGTGAACTAGGACGTGGGTCATGATATTGAAGAAGGATGGTGGGAACACCAACTCGAAACTGACAAGACATTGCACCAAATCATTCTGTAACCTTGGTAGGATTTCTGGATCGATTACCTTCTGAGAGATTGCATTGAGGAATGCACATAGCTTCACAATGGCTAATCGAACGTTGTCCGGTAGAAGCCCCCTCAATGCAACCGGAAGCAATTGCGTCATAATCACGTGGCAGTCATGAGACTTTAGGTTCTGGAACTTTTTCTCTGCCATATTTATTATTCCCTTTATATTCGACGAGAAGCCAGATGGGACCTTCATACTGAGCAGGCATTCAAAGAAGATTTCCTTCTCTTCTTTGGTAAGAGCGTAGCTGGCAGGACCTTGATACTGCTTTGGATGCATGCCGTCTTTTCCGTGCATACGTTGCTGGTCCTCCCGTGCCTCCGGTGTATCTTTTGTCTTCCCATACACGCCCAAGAAGCCTAGCAGGTTCACGCAAAGATTCTTCGTCACGTGCATCACGTCGATTGCAGAGCGGACCTCTAGGTCTTTCCAATAGGGTAGGTCCCAAAATATAGATTTCTTCTTCCACATGGGTGCGTGTCCGTCAGCGTCATTCAGAACAGATTGTCCGCCAGGACCCTTTCCAAAGATTACTTTTAAATACTTGACCATATCAAGTATATCATCACCAGTACGGTGGCGAGGCTTCTTCCGGTGATCTGCCTCACCTTTGAAATGCTTGTCTTTCTTTCTTAAGAGATGCTTGATCGGAAGAAATCGACGATGTCCCAGGTACACATTCTTCTTACATTTATCTAAATATATACTTTCGGTCTCATCTAAACAGTGCGTGCATGCGTGGTATCCCTTGTTTGTCTGTCCTGAAAGGTTACTAAGAGCAGGCCAATCATTGATAGTTACAAACACTTGGAAAAAAATTAACGAAGAAGCTTACGAACATTGCTGGTTATCTAGAACTTTTGCTGAGACATGTGTGAATTCAGCCCGGATATCTCATTGTGTTTACCAAAGTGGCGATGATTTTGGGGCACCGGATGGTCAGAATAAAAGGCAAATAAGAGAGTTATTCTTGGAGCCATTCGTAATGGGAAAACATTAAGTGATGGCAGCATTAAAGTATTGATAGGTGTATAATTTATTTGAATGTATAGAAGATAGTACTTCGTCATAGAGAGATGACATGTATGGCTAATTATTTGTAGGTATGATTTTGTTTTATACTAACAGTATATATACAATGAGTATGTGTTCGCTCAAGATTTGGGGTAGTGGCACAGTAAATCTTGTATTAAATTGATGTATGGAATATGTCGTATGGCAATATGCTTATTCATTACATGTCTTTATATGAATTTCTGTTTAATGTTGAGCATTTTTTTAATATATGGGCATTTTTCGAGTTGCTGATTGGAGTTTAATCAACTGGAGTGATTCATTGCCGTATAAGTAAGCAATGGATCTATGCTGGTCAACTTGGTTCTGCTTTATTCTCGTTGCTGCAGAATTCCAAACTTTTTGGCACAATTTCAGCCATTTTTCGTTTAAATTCGCTCATTTTTCTTTTGAGAATTAAAAAATTAGAGTATGCTTTTCGTTCGGAATTTTCCGAAATTTGTCCAAAAAGCCGAATTTCGTCATTTCATTAAGGGGCGGTTAATTTTGCAAAACGAAATCCAAAACCTTGCCACAACATGTTATGCAGAGCAAGCGAAACAAGTTATGAACACCCAAGCCCCTACGGGTTTTGTCAATACAGGAGAAGGACCAAGCTGGCAAATCAAGAACAAGCATGGGGTAGATTCATGTTGCTGACAGGTGGAGTACAGAAGCACCAATCTTCCAGCACGGCGCAGCAGCGAGGCCTTCCAGGTAGGCAAATGGCTAGCAACATGATCCACATACTGCTGAAGTTCCATCTTCGTCAGTCGAGAGAGAGAGAGAGAGGAAGGTCAAGGTAACGCACTGGAAAGCTCTTTATAGGACAGGCAAGTCTGAGGAGCACCACATCAATATTCGTCGCTTCACAGCGGATGAGGGAGGCAGAACTTTTCCCCAAATTATACCGCAGCCCAGATGCCGTCCGTACATATGCAAAGAGACCATGGAAGCCTCGGCCTCCTCCATCTGGAGCCTGATTAGTAATACTGCGTCATCGGCATAGAGAGTCGGTGCTTAATACCGCAGCGAGCAATGGAACCAAATGAGTGGTTGTCATCTCCTTTCTTGAGTAATGCTGTCAGCGCATCCATGACAAGGACGAAGAGGATGGGGGATAGAGGGTCTCCCTACCGCAGCCCACGGGCATGCAAAAATTTGTCTCCAGCCGAGCCATTGATTAGCACTCTCGTGCTAGCCGTAGAGATAAGCATAGCCAGCCTAGCAATTCACTTAGGGCCAAAACCTCTGTGGCGAAGAAATTTCAGCAAGAATGGCCAGCCCACAGAGTTGAATGCTTTGGCAATATCTAGTTTCAGCATTATGGAGGCAACGTTGCGACGATGGAGAGTACGGATTGATTGCTGCACCATGACAAAATTATCCACAATCGAGCGCCCGACAATGAAATCACTCTGATTGGCATGCACCAGTTTCGGATTAGCGTTCTTGCTTGAATGGCCATCAGCTTCGAATGATTTTTTCCCCAAAACTACGCGCCAAGCTGATGGGGCGGTAATCTCGGATGTCAACAGCCCCAGGCCCCTTTGGAATAAGTGTGATGATGACATCATTAAGAGGAGCAACGCCTCTTCCATCGCTACTATCAAACGCTTGAACCACACACATTACATGTAAATCTGAATGGGGAGATGGAGCTAGCCCCGATCTCATTTCAGTTGATATGCATACTCATTATAAAATATTGTTGCATAAGTAGAGAATTACATGGTAATTCAAACAAAAAGTACAACATATGGTATACTTCTTTGGTTATATTTTCTTAGCCTCCCCTATGATCAAATCTTGGCTCCACCAATGGCAGGATTTTCCGTTAATTATTTCTCAAGAATATACCGGTATCACAAAATACTTAGCTTTGAAGAATTTATCCTTCCAGCTACATGTGTGATTTTGGAACTAACAATAGTTTCTCCTTCCGGCGCACGGTTAGCCCAAACACCTCTGTCATATTGATGTCTTTCCTGTCAACCCCAAGCGGCGGTTCCCAGTCAAAATGGTACATCAAGTTTGCCAACATAAGCTCGACGGCTGCGATTCCGAGGTTTATACCAGGGCACATCCTGCGTCCTGCCCCAAACGGCAAGAGCTGGAAATCATTCCCCTTGAAATTGACACCCACGGCACTGCCTTCATCTATAAATCTTTCAGGTATGAACTCTTCAGCGTCCTCCCAACAACTAGAGTCTCTACCAATGGCCCATACATTGATTAAGACATGTGTCTCAGCAGAAACCATGTACCCATCGATGTTGCAGTCAGCCATAGCCAGGTGTGGAGCAAGTAAAGGCGCAACAGGATGAAGTCGGAGTGACTCCTTTATGACTGCTCTGAGGTATGCCATCTTGGTAATAATGTCTGCTTCGCTGACAACTTCCTGTCCCCTCGGTACGATACTCCTTACCTCGTCTTGTAGCTTCCCAATCAGGCTGGGGCTCCTCACAAGCTCAGCCAAGGTGAATTCGAGGGTGTTAGATAGCGTCTCTGTTGAACCAAAAAATACATCCTGGGGATATCAACTAATTAGGATACAATAATATATACATATTTATTTATTTTTTATCAACATATATAATTTTGAAGGTACTATTTTTACTTACGATTAGCAGAGCTTTCATGTGCTCTCTTGTGAGACCATACTCCATCTGAACAGATAATAGAATATGTACGAAATTGCCACCCGTGTGATCAAACACTGACTTGTCCTCGCTATCATGATAATCGATCACCTTGTCCAGCAGATCATCCCATCTATTCTTCACTCTCTCAGCCTTTGCACTAACGTTCCTCTTAAGCAGCCCTACCCTAGCCAATGTTGGGTAGAACTTCTCCATGTTGAACCCTCCTAGCAGATGTGATGTTTCGCTAGTGAGGTCCTGGAACAACTTGCTTCGTCCTTCTTTTAGGAAGAATTCTCCTGACACGATGCGGCATGCAATGTCACACGTGAATGACTTGAGCAGCTCACTCATGTCCAACACACCACCTACTGCGGCAGCCTCATTAATCTTGGCCATCACCATGCTCACCTATGATGACATGTATCTTGAAGTATGAGAGTAGCTTACATTTATGGAATATTTAGGAGAGGGCAAAACGTGTCAATTTTCTACATTTTGTTTGTGACGTGGTATGTTTGTGATAATAAAATTGCGAACAACGCCGATGGTCGGAAATCATTGACTAAAAAGGGACGTATATAATGGTAACATACTGATTTAAAAACAAAAATATCTGGCTCTCAATAAAAATGTAAGAAATGTAGAATATCCTAATTATTGGATGTTGTTTATTCATCAATTAACCATTTTATTTAGAAGACCATCTTCTAGGCCCTCACCCTCGTTCCTAGATTGATGCCGGTGTTAAGTAGGATGAGGGTCTCCATGTGTATATCTATAATGGATTTGGCAATCCATGACCTTTCCTCTCGCTATTGCTAGAACCAACCGGCAGTCTATGGTTGTATCAATTCAAAATGTGCGCCAGCTCTCATGCTTCCTCCTCAAACTGTGGAAGTTTTGGTCAGCACATATGCCTCTCCCCATATGCTACATATAAATGAGGGCATCCTAAACGCGGACCTTCAAAATGCCCGCAAACGTTTAGATCGACATGTCCGAACGCTGCAGGCCATCCAACGTCGTCCCGCATCGGTTCGCAGAAGCGTCCATTGGGCTTTGCGGGAGTCCGGATAACCCACAAGTTCAAGTCGGCGACATGGCAAGCCCGACGCCTCAAAAATAAGGCAAAGGCTGGGACGTCTGGCAAAAAGAATGGCGGAGTGGGCAGCGGGCGGCGGGCAAGGGGACAGGGTGCAAGGGGCGGTCTGCGTGGGCAAAAATGCCTTTTTTTTTTCTTTGCATGAATAGCCACACTGGATCTTTTGTGACCAGATGCTTGTAAAAGCTATGAACATCCGCCTCTTTTTGGTTATCGGGCGCTATGAACACTGCACTTTAATTTGCCCGTCTTGTTATGAATTCTGCTATTTTCTATAATTATTTCGAATGTTCCAGACTTAAAACAAGGACGGATGTTTAGGGACAGGATTGGATGACTAGCTCCCGTATCCAAGTCCGCGGACGAGTTTGGACCAGTCCACGGATGAAACATTGTAACATTGGAGTTGATATCCTGATCTTCACCGACATGAAACCATTATGGGCATCCCTTTGTATGTACCAACGCTTTTGTTCATACTTGGATTATTAACGGTTAGGTTTGATGCATGTGTCGTGTGTGGGCGCGCGCTTGTGTGGTAGAGCACAAATGCAGAATCGGTGCCTTGCCCAGTTCATTTTTGTTTTGATAAAAATACTATTTTGAAAGGAAATAGGAAAAAAAAACAGGACAATAAAAAAAATCAGAGCAAAGTGTATTAGGCAAGGATCAAACTCGAAGACACGGAGACTAATTTGAGTAAGAAATCCCTCTATCTGGGAGACTTCTTACTTAAATGCAATTATTTTATTCTTTTAGTTGGAGTTGGTGGAACCTTAGGTGGTTCTCGGAAGAAGATAGCGAAAAAAATTATCCCTAAAATCGAAACTAAAAGGAACGTATAAACCAATGCTTCCATAGATTCGATCACTCAGACCAACTGCAAGAAGCCCGACAAAGGCCCAGTGCCAACTTGGCCGAGTTGGTTTGGATATTTTTTTTTAATGAAGTTCAACCTATATTATTCATACACCCATGATCTAAAGTCTATTTTTTAACACAGTACAATCGTAGGTACTCACAAACATATACATACACTCACTCTTATGAACGAACGCACGCACACTCTGCTCCTATGAGCACCTCCGAGATACTAAGCCGGCAAGAACATCTCAGGATAGTCGTAAATAAAACCAGGAAAATACGAGCACCAGTGCCAAATTTAGGACTTTAACCCCGATGGGCTGAGTATACCACTATCCTCTTACCATCCAATCACAGATTGGTTCGCCTAAGGTTTATTTTCTTACAAATTAAATATGATGGGTATCTTTTATGTCCGACGTGACGCACTCCGTGACTTGTCGTGCCCATCTCTTTGTTTGAATAGTTCTGTTCTTCTATTTGTTTCTTGTCAACTGATTATCTAATTTTATTTTCCCAATCCACAATTTTTTCTCATCATCTATCTAAAATAGAAAGACGTTTATGCATTTTCCAATTTCAAGCCTTCATATTGTATTTCAAGCCTGGGCCCGCAATTCCCAGTGACAATCTTGGCCGCGATAATAAAAGAGACTTCTATCAAACAGGACGAAAACTGAAATAAAAACATTAAAAGTTACCTCTTCAATGGCGACGCTGCGGCGAGACTGCACCTTTTTAACACTCAACACGTGGTTCGTGAGGAGCTTCTTTGCCTGCCGCCAGTGCTCGCCATATGGCGCAAAGGCGACGTCGGATGAGCCGTACAAGATGATGTCAGGGACCATGGAGCGGGGCCGCGACGCAAAGACGTGGTCGTGCGTGCGCAGCACCGCCTCCGCGGCACGTGGCGACGACACGATGAGCGTCCGCACGGCGCCGAGACGGAGGAGCATGAGGCCGTTGCGGCCGTGCCTTGCAGCGAGGGCGCCGAGGGAGATGTGCGGGAGAGAGCCGATGAGGTGCAGGTGCCCGATGATGGGCAGTGCCGGTGGAGAAGGCGGGAGGTGGCTTTCTCGCTGCTGCCTTTTTCCTGTCTTCCCATTCACAGTGAACCAATAATAAAGCACAAACAAGAGGAAGAGCGGGAAGAGGAACAGAAACCATGCCGGCTGAAGCTTCCCTAGTATGAGGAGATCTGGCATGGGAAATTATTGTCTAGCCCAGCTCTTTGTGGAGCTCTGCCGGAAGTGGTTCTTCTGCACCAGCTTATCCAGCTGCTTATAAGCTAGCCAGGCAGAGTACCTTAGGAAAACGTTTTGAGACGGCGCGCCGGCCCAAGCTTCGGCCGGTCGCGCCGCGTCGCTCGCTTCAGTTTTCTCGCCACGTGAGCATCTGGAACCACCCACCACCTACCTCTTCATCTTATCTCTTCACGACGCAGTACAACCAGTCATTCCCCTCAAGTCTCTCTCCTCCCAATCCCTATCTCCTCAGGCACGGCAGACAATCTCCCCGGCGAGCGGCTCCTGCCATGGTGCTCGTACGGCTCCTACCTCCACGGCTGCGACGCACGTCGCCTTGTCCGCCTCCGCTAGCAGCTGGATGCGCGCTCTCTCCATGGCCGCCATGGCCAAGCTGCACCCGGCCACGGCGGCAGCGAGTTTGTGCTGGAACCAAGGGGGTTTGCTGGAACCAGGTATTTTTTTGCTGGATCCACCTTTTCGTTTTGCTACAACCCCTTTTGTTTTTTGCTACCATCTCCCATTCGATTTTGATGAACAACTTCGTTTTTTTGCTGGAACCAGTGCCCGGTGTGCTACAACCAACTGATGTATGTGCTACAAGATCGGTGTCTCGTTGGGAAAGCTACATCCAGCGGCGAGGAGTGTTGTATCCAACGCCGTTAGACGTCGGAAGCTGCAATCGTGCATGCCAGAGCAGCAACCGGCTACTGGGGGAGCTGCAAGAGAGGGTCGCCCTTTTTTGCCGATGCGTTCTTTTTGCTGAACCAATTTTTTTGTTTTTGCTGGAACCGGTGTATTTTTTGCTGGAACCGAGATAATTTTTTGCTTCATCGGTGCAGAGCTCTCAAATGCTCATGTCGTTTTTGCTAGAACCTAAGTTTGTTTTTGCTAGAAGCGTTTTTTGATTTTGCTTCAACCGACCACTGGACTTCGACCCGCGGCGAAGTTTTTTGCTGGAAGATTTTTGTTGCTTCCAGATTTTTTGCTGCTTGGCACTCTGACCCACGGCGAGGCGGAGACGCAGAGATGCTACAACCAGCCACCCGACTACCACAGGCATCACCGGAAGCTGGATCCAGCAATTTGTTTTGCTACCACCATATATTTTTACTGAACCAGCTCCAAAATTTGCTTCCACCCTGTTCTGTTTTTGCTGGATGCAGCTTTTTTTTTTGCTTCCACCATAACGGCGACCGGTGGCCGGCGGCGAGGACGGCGACCAGCGGGGAGGGCAGCGACAGGCGAGCGGGCCGGGCGGTGCTTTCAAGCCGGGCGCATCGCTCATCCATGGCGGCGTGCTGGAAGTTTTTTTTGTAAAAGAAGAAGACGCCTGGTGGAAAAAGAGGAAAGAATCGTGCGGCTATGAGTTGTTCGATCGGACGCTGCTAGTACGACCGGCCCAAAAGTTGGGCCGGCGCTCCGGCGTATAGTAGTGCCCGAGTAAAACTGACTATTCCCGACCGCTGCGCCCCGCCTCAAGATCTGCCCAACTTGCTTGATCCAAACACATCCATCCGTCTTAACCCCGCCCCGCGTCGCTCCCACAGGGGCGACTTGGGCTGAACCCTGGCGCAGCCGCCACCCTTTTTGGGGGGGGGGGGGAGGACTGAGCAGCGTGATGGGCTTAGCCCAATTGGCTAGCGCTAGGAAAGGTCAAGCGTCACATCATCTCGTACGCATATAGGGACCGCTAGTTTCCTCGTATGTTCGTCACTCAAGACTCAACAGTCGCCCGTCGGTAGTCGCTCCCGATTCTTGCCGACGCAGCCTGCAAGGAATCAGCATGCCGGCTGCCGGCCCTACCGTTGGTCCCGATTCTTGTCGTCCTGCACTGTGCTGTCGTTGGACCGTCTTGATCTTGTCCTCCGGCCGTCCGTGAGGCTGCAAGGATTTCATTGATCACCGTCCTCTTGATCTTTCCAAAGTACGTATATGATTTATCCATCCCTAATTTAAGTATACATGGTATAGGATTGTTAAGATGTTACTGCTGACGTACAAATTTCTATTTGTATGTACTATTTTTTCTTCATAATTTTAGGTCATTAGTTGATTAGTCTTACAATTTTGCCTCTGAAGCATTTGTCGGGTGCTGCAAAAAGAAGAAAAAGAAAAGAAAGCAATCTCCCAATTCAAAGACAGAAAGGTTATTTATTTTATTTTTTCATCTTCAAGCAATGTTGCTGTGAATAAAGAAAAAGGACAAGAAACTAATCCTGGGCAGAGAAATAATCATAATTCAAATGCAGATATTGAGATCAGTGAAGATGGTACAAATACAGGGGAGCAAATAAATTTAGAAGTTGATGTCAACCCTAAAAGTATGGAGTCACTAGAATTTGGTTCTTATTTCATGTCAGTTTCATTTTGCTATTTTTTTTATCTTTCTATTGCAATATGACTGTTCCCAATAATTATTATTAGACATCTCAAACTGATGATGTATGGCTGAAAATTTACTTTTAGTAGTTTGCAAATGAAGTTACACATATACATGTTTATTTATTTTTATTTTTATTTTTTATTTTTTTTAGAAAAGGGGGGAGACCCCTGGCCTCTGCATCTGGGCGATGCATGCAGCCACTTTATTAATTATTCACAAAGACCTTACAAAGTAATACATCAATACGTTTGAAGCCACCATCTTGACAACATTTGTCGCTACTCCTATCCTTAATAAAGGGGTGCCGATACTCCGAGCCGAATACCAAACAGATTTCGCACCCTAGCCTAACATCTAAAACCGTAGGCCCCAACCAAGCCACAGTGTCGGGTCTGAGGCACACACCGGTCCGGCGCACTCTCAGAGGCCACCGCCGTCGTCTTCCACCGATCCATCTTCAGAGTTGTACTGACGCATCGACCTTGCCAGGCTTATCTGCCGTCAACGCCACCACGACGCTAGACAACGCCACCATACTGCGATCGTCCATCATCACATGCCCACCGCCGAGACCCCGCTGCTACATGTTTATATATTGTGCAAACACATACATCTACATATAATATTAGGGGCTGTTGAACATACGTTATCCATGCACATGTATACTACTAGGGTCTGTGTATTTTGTACTGCCGTGCCTCCTCTCTCCCCCGTATATTTGTACTTCTTGGGAGACAAGTAGAGGCCGGCCCCCCTGTACCTATATATGTGCTCATGCACACGATCAATCAATTGTCGATGCATGCAATCCCTACTTTCCCATCTAACATGGTATCAGTTTAGCACGCGATTTTCATCGCTTCCGCCCACCTCCTGCCGCCGCCGCTGCCCCTTGCCGCCGCCGCCGCAACCTGCCGCTGCCGCACCTCTTTCCCCACCCCGCACCCGCCCTCCCTTTCCTACCGCTGCTGGACCTTGCCGCCGCCGCCGCTGCCGCACCTTGCCGCTGCCGCTGCCCACCTCTTGCCGCCGCCGCACCTTGCCGCCGTCGCCGCTGCCCCTTGCCAGCCCCGCCGCCGCCGTAACCCGCCGTCGCCGCACCTCTTTCCCCACCCCGCAGCCACCCCTCCCTCTCCTGTAGTTGCCTTTTCCTCTCCCTACCCTAAACCCTAGCCACCATCTACCATAGCCGCTGCCATGGCCTCCCTCGCGTCCACCTTCTCCGGCGCCTCCAACCCGTTCGCCGGACTCGCGCCGCCGGCACCACCGCCACCCCAGCCGCGGCCCCCCGCGCCGCCGGGCTACTTCCCCATGCCCATCCCGAGGGCCCCGGCGCCAAGTCTACTCGGGTCACGACCGGCGGGTCATCAGGCCTACCTCGCCGCACCGCAGCAGCCGGCTGGTGCCGGCTACGCGGATCTGCCCGCCCCGCCGATGGCCGGCGGCTACGCCCCGCCCGCCCCGGTTCAGCCCTACGGCGGCTTTACCACACCACAGGTTTCCCCGCCATGGGACAACGTGGCTCTGCCCGCCCCGCCGATGGCCGGCGGCTACGCTCCGCCCGCCCCGGCTCAGCCCTACGGCGGCTTCACCATGCCGCAGGCTCCCCCGCCATGGGACCCTACTCCTTTGGCTGCGCTGCACTCGGTCCCGCCCACCGGCGGAGATTGGTACATGGACTCGGGCGCCACCGCCCACATGACATCTCATCCCGGTAACCTAACTTCCTCCACTCCGGTTCATACTTCGACTCGCATCACCGTCAGTGACGGTTCCTCTTTACCTATCACTCATGTTGATCGTACTTCTTTTCCTTCCACATCTATGCCACTCACCATGTCTAATGTTCTTGTTTCCCCTCATTTAGTCAAGAACCTTGTTTCTGTTCGTCGTCTTGCTCGTGAGAATCCCATTACCGTTGAATTCGATGATGTCGGTTTTTCTGTGAAGGACGCCAGTACCCGGATGGTTCTCCACCGATGTGATAGTCCTGACGAGCTCTACCCGGTGCACTCCTCCGCCACCACCTCCACCACTCCAGTCACCCTTGCCGCCGGTGTCGACCTTTGGCATGCTCGTTTGGGACACCCGAACTCCACCGTTTTGCGTCAAATTCTTAAGAGTTTTTCATTCTCATGTAATAAGATCGACGACCATACTTGTGAGGCTTGCCGCCTCGGCAAGCATGTTCGTCTTCCTTTTAGTGCGTCCACCACTATTTCCACTTTTTCGTTTCAATTGCTTCATAGTGATGTTTGGACATCTCCAATTGCAAGTAACACGGGCTATCTCTATTATTTGGTGATTTTAGATGATTTTTCTTATTATGTGTGGACATTTCCTCCTCGTCGCAAATCCGATGCCTTAGCCACGCTCACGGCATTTTATTCCTATGTCACCACACAGTTCGGTCGCCCCATACTTGCACTCCAAACCATTTTCCGCCTAACCTGCCCCTACACTTCTCAGCAGAATGGCCACGCTGAGCGCATCCTACGCACTCTCAATGATTGCGTTTGCACATTACTCTTTCACTCTAATGTCCCTCCCAGGTTCTGGCCTGATGCTCTCGCCACCGCCACTCTTCTTCTTAACATTAGACCGTGTCGTCCCCGTTGGAACTACGCCCCTCACCAACTCCTCTTCGGTGCGTCTCCATCGTATGATGGCCTTCGCACATTCGGGTGTCTCTGCTATCCTAGCATCGTGTCTACCGCCCCCCACAAACTCGCACCACGATCACTTCCTTGCATCTTCCTTGGCTACCCTTCCAACACCAAAGGTTACCGGTGCTATGACCCTGTTTCCCACCGTGTGTACACCTCACGGCACGTGTACTTTGACGAGAGGGTGTTTCCTTTTAACCAGGTACCACCGTCTGCAGCGCCTTCGGCGGAGCCGCTCGCCGCACCCCCAGCATGGTGCGGGACCCGGTCGCGGCCCACCACCGCCTCTCCGGTTCGGCGGCTGCTCCCTCCTCCACCACCGGTCGCGACTCCCCCCGCAGCCTCTTCAGGTGCCGGTGCCGTGGTCGAGTCGGACCAGGCGTCTCCCTCGGGTGCCTCAGCTGGTGCCCCTTCCTTGGGACCGGCGGACGACGACGTCGCGGCAGCCACAAGACATCATCACCCATTCCCTCCTCCGCTCGTGCAGCCCTTCGGGATGAGTTCGACGCGTTGCAGCGCAACCGTACATGGCATCTTGTTCCACGGCCTCCCCATGCTAACGTCATCAGTGGCAAGTGGGTGTTCTGCAACAAGACACGTCCTGACGGTTCTCTCGAGCGCTACAAAGCTCGTTGGGTGGTTCGCGGATTTCCCTAGCGTGCCGGTGTGGACTTCACCGACACTTTCACCCCGGTTGTCAAACCGGGCACGATCCGCACCGTCCTTCAGTTGGCGGTCTCTCGCGCTTGGCCTGTGCATCAGTTGGACGTTTCCAACGCCTTTCTGCATGGGCACCTTGCAGAGCAGGTGTACTGTCAGCAGCCCACCGGTTTCGTCGATGCCGAGCATCCGGATCACGTGTGCTTGCTCTCCCGTTCTCTCTACGGGTTGAAGCAGGCGCCACGGGCGTGGTACCAGCGTATCGTGGCCTTCCTCCAGCAGCTTGGCTTTCGGTCCACCCGCTCCGATGCTTCACTCTTCGTTTATCATCAGGGTGCTGCCACCGGGTACCTTCTGTTCTATGTCGACGACATTGTAGGAGATATGCCCTAGAGGAAATAATGAATGTTATTGTTTATCTCCATGTTCATAATTATGTTTATGTTCCATGCTATAACTGCTATGGTTCTCGAGTCTGCAATAACCACGAGGCTCGAAGGAAGACTCATATGCACGTGTGGAATAATAAATGGTAAAATGTATTCCTAGTCTGGCCTCTAAGACTAGCTCAAGTGTTGCATGATGGTTCTGTTTTCCTGATCATGGGCATGACTATGCCGGCAATTTTGAGGGCACAATGTTAGGAGAACACTTGTGTTGAATCGACCCGATTGATGTTGTGCTATGAGATACATTCGTCACAAGTTAATGGTTAATAACACAGAGAAGTTAACGTTTGCATAATTCCTTAGACCATGAGAGTATCGAGTTTCTTCATGCTTGATTCATGAACTTTGGGGTTTGTTAAAAGTCATCCGTAACTGGGTGGCTATTACGGCGGCTTACGGGTTCATGGGAAAGTATGTCAAGTAACTTGATAGCTCAAGATTGGGATTTGCTCCTCCGACGATGGAGAGATATCTCTGGGCCCTCTCGCTGTTACGGTATCCTTCATCGTCTGGCCAGACACATTGTGATTTGATCACGGGGATGCCGAAACACGGAACGAGAAAAGAGAACAAAACCGGTAACGAGGTAACTGGCATTGTGGACAAGTGTTGATCCACGGGGATGCCGATGATTCTCAACTCGGGTATTTCTAACATATCGCGAAGCAACAGGAATAGCACACGACAACTGGAGGTTCACTCGAATATTCATTCGTGTGGGTATAGGGGTCAATATGGGTGTCCACGGCTCCGATGTTGATCATTGATCGGAAAGTGTTACGGGTCATGTCTATACTTCACCGAACCTATAGGGTCACACGCTTAAGGGTCATCTATCTGCTGAATACTAGACAGGGAGTCTGAGAGAAAATCACCGGAAAAGTTTCGGACGCAACGGAAACGTTCCGGAGAGGACACCGGAATAGTTCCGGTAAAACTGAAAAGTTGTTTCAGGGTATACCATTAAGTCAAATTGGTTTCGACACACGTCTGGAAATTCTTGGAGGGTGCTAGAATCGTTCTGGAAACTTCTGGGATTTTTCCAGAGGAAAAACCGGAAATGTTCCGGAGCAGCCGGAACCGCTATGGTAGCTTTTCGCTGAAGAAAAACATTGTTCCGGAATTGTTTCGGAATGCGTTCAAAATTGTTTTAGTGGGTACTGGAATTGTTCTAGGCACACAGAAATAATTTGGGATTTAACGAACACAGAAAAATGTCTTCATGAATAGTGAAAGTGCTTTTTGGATTACTTTTTGGAAAGCCACTCTTTTAGGCTTTTGCTCAAAAGATCTTTGGGGATGACATGGATGGATAGGAACCCCTTTGGGGGGGACCCACTAGGGTGTGGCCGGCCACATGAGGGGCTCCTCCATGGAGCCCCACTTGTCCCATGGCTTCACCTTTATGCCCTTGTGAAGGACTTCATTCATGTGCATTTTGGGTTTTATTGTAAAACCATCCTACCCCCTGGCTTTCCTATAAATAGAGGTGGAGAGGAGCTCTCCACATTCATCCCTTGCTCACATACACATGCCATAGACTTGTCTGGCTTCTCTCTCCCTCCCAGCGAAATAGTTTCGTAGAGCCGAAAGGCTGTCTGGGTTCCGGTGGGAACTAGTTCTGGACGGCGAAGCACTGCCGAATAGATGACACCGTATGTGTGCAACTCTGTAGAGAGATCATAGTTTCGGTCTTAGTTCGAGAGTGCCTCTCGAAGGGCTGTCCGAGTGACCGTCCGAGTTTCGAGGGTCCTCCCGAAGGGCTGTCCGAGTGATCGTCCGAGTTTCGAAGGTCCTCCCGAAGGGCTGTCTGCGACACCATCCGAGGGACTGTCTGACTGCCTCCCGGAGGGCTATCCGAGGGGTAGTCGAGGGAGTACATCCTCGCGGTTGGGAGGTTGTAAATCCTAGCTGCGGGGATCTGCACCGCCAATCGTCATCGACTCTACTTCCGCTGCGCTACGAGTCGGTAACGAAAAGATCAAACCTTGTATGCAGTCTCCATAGTGGTCCTGGGCTGGTGCCTAGGTCGGAAATTTTTTGTTTTCTGCTGTGTTACCCAACAGACATCATCCTGACGGCATCTTCCCCTGAGCTTCTCCAGCAGCTCACGGCTCGTCTTCGTGATGAGTTCGTCCTCAAGGATTTGGGGCCACTGAATCAGAAGTATGCCCACGAGCTTCTTGAGCGAGCCGGCATGCTTAACTGCAAGCCCGCCGCCACGCCTGTCAACACGAAGGCCAAGGTCTCTGCTACGGAGGGCTCCCCTGCACCCGATGCGGTGTTTTATCGCTCCATTGTTGGTGCCTTGCAGTACCTCACGCTCACACGCCCGGACTTGCAGTATGCTGTTCAGCAGGTGTGCCTCCATATGCACTCTCCGTGTGATTCCCACTGGACCTTGTTGAAGCGTATTCTCCGGTACATACGCGGCACTATGTCCTTGGGTCTTACGTTGACGGCTTCCACCTCCACCGACATCGTCGCCTACTCCGATGCAGACTCGGCTGGCTGCCCCGACACTCGACGCTCTACATCAGGCTATTGTGTCTACCTTGGGCCCTCACTGATCTCGTCGTCGTCCAAGTGACAACCCACGGTCTCTCGCTCGAGTGCTGAGGCGGAGTATCGGGCGGTGGCTAATGCCATCGCCGAGTGCTCTTGGCTCCGTCAGTTGCTCCAGGAGTTGCTTTGTGACATTCACAAGGCCACGCTCGTCTACTGTGATAACGTCTCCGCCGGCTACCTCTCCGCCAACCCTGTTCATCATCGCCGAACGAAGCACATTGAGCTTGACATCCACTTCGTTCATGAACAGGTTGCACTTGGGCATGTTCGGGTTCTTCATGTCCCCACCGCCCAACAGTTCGCCGATGTCATGACTAAGGGGCAACCGACTTCCGTCTTCCAGGAGTTTCAGTCCAGTCTCTGTGTCTCCTGCGACACTTCGACTGCGGGGGGGTGTTGAACATACGTTATCCATGCACATGTATAGTATTAGGGTATGTGTATTTTGTACTGCCACTAGTAGAAAATAGGGCATCTGTCCCGGTTCCAAAGGGCCTTTAGTCCCGGTTCTGGAACTGGGACAAAACGATCGGGACTAATGCCCATCACTTTTAGTCCCGGTTGGCTTACGAACCGGGACTAAAGGTGCTCCACGTGGACGCTGTGGGGCGCCCAGGCAGGAGGACCTTTAGTCCCGGTTGGTAACACCAACCGGGACCAAAAGGCAGCCACGCGTCAGCAGCTCCCAGGCGCTGGGGTTTTTTTTTTTGAAAGGGGGGGTTTAGGGGTTTTCGAGGGTTTAGGGGTTTCATAATGTGTTAGCTAGCTACTACATATAGAGAGAAGTGACCTCTCTTTCTCCGTGCTTGGTCGACGCTAGCTACTACATATAGAGAGAAGTCGACGCTAGCTAGTAAGCAAATGAAGGAAACCATTAATTACACAAGATCGTCATGAACATATATAGAGAGAAGTGACCTCTCTTTCTCCGTGCTTGGTCGAACAACAAGTTTTCGTATATCTATCTGACGCTACTACATATATACAATATAACATCCCTGACATCATCAAGCGCCAAACTCCCATTGAATTTCCGTATGGTATTCTTCCTTTTCATGTATGACGTGGTCAAGTAAGAATCCCGCCCATTCCTCTTGAATTGCTCGTATGCGATCATGTGGTAGGAGTTCATCCCGCATCTGCCACATCTAATTTAAAGAAGGGGGTCAATACATATATATGAATGAAACTCAACACAATTGATGGTAATAAAATAAAATTGTGAATATTGTTTACGTACTTCAAATTGTTTGTCAGACAAGAAGCCCCGCTTAGAGGTCTTGTGGCGAATGAACTCGCAAACGTAGTATCCACATAAATTATTCCCGGGTGCCTGCCACAAGCACTTTACGAGAATAGAGTTCAATCGAACTGATAATCAAGCATGATAATGGTATTGATGAAACTAGAATCAATGAGAGATGCGCGGAACTAGCTAGTACTACTTACTTTGGGGTGTGTAAATCGCAGCTCGTTCTTCAGACCCGGAACCATTCCGGTGAACTGTTTCCAAACCCTGCCAGGCAAAGAAAATGATTACTTGATATCAGGAAATGAGCGAAAGTTGCCGATATGGTCCCGGTATTGATTGAACTTACTTCTGGAGCATTGCAGTCATGTCCGCATAATCCTTGGGATCTTTACGTCTCGAGTCTAAGACAGTTACTACTCCCCCGTCAAGCTTAATGGATAGCAGAATAAAGTGGAACCTGCGCACGCATAACTCATCAATTACAGTACTTAACCTCGAGTAAGCGAAACCGAATATGCACAAGACAGTAACACTCACTTGAAGTTGTAAGGAAAGAGTATTTCCCTTTTGTTTTGATGTCGAAGGAACGCTTTTAGCAAGTTTTCCTCGGTATCTTTAACTCTATTTTGTACCGCCCATTCATTTACGGTATTTGGGCTTATGAACCCAATGTCATAGATTTGTCTTTTTGGACATTCGACGATCTTCAATCTGCATAATATAGTGAGGATAATTATATATACATGCAATGAACGAGCTGAGCTAGAGACTTAATTACAGAAGTAATACTTACAGACAGTAGCAAGTCATGAGTTGTTTGTCGAGGGCCTCTTGATTGAATAACTAAAATAACTCCACAAATTCAACAGGCATCAGGTCGACTCCAATGAGGTCGTGCTCATCTTTAATTCTCACCATAAAACTATCGGACCCATTCTTCCTGCAGCTTTCCAAGTACCACTCATGCAATCTTCGCATCATCGTTGTTAGATGAGGATGATCAGGTTTGACGAGAGGCTTCCCGTGCTCGTATCTAAAGATCTCTACTACCTCAGCCGTTTCAAACTGTACATCATCGCCCACGTAATCACCAAGAGTGGTACCGGGCAGTAGCCCTGGATGATTAGCGATATCGCTAGACACCTTGAGCGGGGGGCACGATTGCTTCTCCTGTTCGCCGAGCTGGGGAATTGTTTTCCCACTTCTTCGTCTTGAAGCACTGGCAGTACTTCCCGACCGCCGCGCTTCATCATATGTCTTTTCAATACAGCGGTCATAGTTGGATTGCGGCGGAGGCGGTGGTGGTCGCTTAAGGGCGTCCAAAGTGCGCTTTGCTTTCACCGGATCTATTGTTTCCTTCGGAGGTGGACGTTTCCATTCAAAATGGGCCTGCAGTTCGGCTTTCACGATGTCATCGGTTTCCTTGTCAGTCCTCTCATATCGTAACTTTGGAGGAACCCTGAGGCTTGGACCAAATTTGAATTTCTTCCCGCCTTTTGTACTGCTGAGTTCGCTGACGCGCCGGAGACAGCTGAGGCGGAAGAGGACTCTGCTGAGGGGGCTCATCCGGCTGAGTCTGTTGAGGGGCCTCATCCGGCTGAGCTGGACTATGAGGAGTCTGTTGAGGGGCCTCATCCGGCTGCGTCTGCTGAGGCGGCGTCCAGTTTGGAAGCTTGATGTTCTCCTTTCTCCATAGACAGGTACTCCTTAAGGCATTTTCCAGAAGATTATCCCCTTCACGTGTAGGGTAGTCAAGCTCCAGCCCCTCAAATCCCTCCATTATTTCATGCACCATGACAATAGCATAGCCATGTGGAATCGGACGGCAATGGAAAGTTCCCTCAGCACGAGGAGGTAAAACAGAGCCGACCGCCGCCTTCAAGGTCAGGTTCTGGCATTTCGCCATTAGCACACAATGTTCAGCCTCCGTGATACTATCCACGGGGTAGCGAGGAGCCGTGATATCAGGCTGAACGAGCTCCGTGGAAGCCACACTGCTTCTCCACTGAGATGGTGGGGTAGCTTCTGGGGCAGTGTCGAAGGAAGGATCTTCGTGCCACTGAGATGGTTGGCCGGTAGCTCGCTGGCTCTCAAGTTCCTCTAGTTTCTCTAATCTTGCACTGAGCTTATGCATTTCGCTTGCTTCCTCTTTCTTCTTTCTCTCTCGGCTTCTATATCCACCACTGTCGGGACACCCATGCACCCACGGAACGGAGCCTGATGTGCCTCGTGTTCGTCCAGGGTGTTCAGGATTCCCAAGGGCCTGTGTCAGCTCGTCATTCTCTCTGTCGGGATGTAACCTCCCTTCCTGCGCTGCCTTGCTTGCTTCCTCAAGCTTCTTGACGGGTATTGCAAGTTGAGCTTTCGTCCAAACACACTTCCCTGTTTCTGGGTCCAAAGTTCCCCCAACCCCGAAGAACCAAGTCCTTGACCGATCTGGCCAGTGCAATGTCGCTGGCTGGACCCCTTTAGCAAGCAGGTCTTGCTCAGCTTTGTCCCACGTAGGCCGGGCTTTGCTGTAGCCACCTGACCCCGTAACATGGTGATACTACTTCTTTGCAGCATTTAGCTTATTTGTCGTTGACCTTTGCTTGCCCTTGTCCGATTTCTTGTAGGCCACAAATGAGGGCCAGTGATCTTTTATCTTCTCATATGGACCGGTGAATTCTGGAGTCTTGTCTTTCTCGACAAACTTTTTGTTCAAATCTTTCTTCCAGTTCTTGAATAGTTCTGCCATCTTCTTAAGAGCAAATGCCTTGACCTTATTCGGATCCGCCTCTGGCGGTAGGCTGAAATTTGTCATCAGCGAGGTCCAAAGATCATGTTTCTGTCTATCCTGGACATAAGAAACTTCAGGGTCCATCTTCTTATTCCATTCTTGGATGCTGATCGGGACGCTGTCCCTAACAATAACTCCGTACTGATGTATAAATGTGTCCCTGCTCCGCTTGGGAGCAATCGGTTGGCCATCTCGACCGACTTCTTCGATCGTGAACCTTTCATCCTGGCGCAACCTTTTCTTCGAGCCTCGTCTCCTTACGGAGGTTTGGCTCGATCCGGAGGGCTAATTAAAAGAAGAAAGAAGCGTTAATATATGTACATACAAAACAATTAATGCATCAAGTCAGCAGAGGCTTAATTAATATATGTATATATACCTCGCCGGACTTTGCAACAGTTAAGGCTCCCTCCTCCGTTCGGTCACCGGAGCCATCATGAACTCCTTCCTCCTCCATTCGGTCACCGAAGCCGTCCTGATCTCCTTCCTCCTCCATTGGATCACCGGAGCCGTCATCCTCTCTTTCCTGACCATCGGTGTCGTTGAGAAATGACAAGGTGATATCACCTCCGTCGCGGATTATATCCCCCAACAACTCTTCTTTTTCTAAGTCTCTGTCCATAGTTTCTGCAAATATTACAACCATGAGAGATGGATTAGTGGCAAACATAGACCTAGCTAATCACAACAAGGAATCAAATGCATATATGAGCAATGGATTAGTCACAAACATCATGCAAAGTTATCGGGGGTTATACTTTCGAGAGATGATACTTTGCGGACCGCCTCTCTCATGCATGTCCGATGTCCCCCCTCATGTTGAAGTTATCGGGGTTATACTTTCAGGAGAGGACACTTTACAAAAAATAATCGCTATGCAGGAGATCGAACTATCCATTCTACCACATTGACCTATGCCGGCCGCCTACCGAATAAATAAAGTCCCTTCGGTTCACTGAGGTAAGACCGGTGAATTAGACGCCAATATATAGTATTATACATAACAATTACGGGTAGGGGCGGGAGGGGGTAGATCGACAACGCTCTTTCTTCTAGGGTTTGGGTGGCCTCGAGAGTTGGTCGGGCGAGCGGACCGGGAGTAAATTTTGAATATATGAGTCTTTTAACTCATTTTGAATACGAGTTTTAACAGAAAACATTCATCAAACAAACTTAATATGATTTTTAACAGAAAACATTCATCAAACAAACTTAATATGAGTTTTAGCAAGATCATCATGAACAAAAAATCCACATGACAACATCTCATCTCATCTCCACAAAACATCTCATACATCTCATACATCTCATCTCATCTCATCTCCACATGAACATTATCTAAAAAAACAGAGCACCATACATCTCATCTCATCTCATCTCCACATGAACATTATCTATCTATCTATTCATCTAAAAAAAACACATTTTTAGCAACGGGGCCGGCGGCGACCATGGAGCAGTGGCAGAGCAAGGGGCTCGGGGGCACGCGGCGACGGGGAGCAGGGGACCTTGGGAAAGGGGGGCTTACTGGGGGGGCGCGGCGATGGCTGGAGGCCGGCGACAAGGACGGCGGGCTCGAGGGGGCACGCGGCGACAGGAAGGAGGGCGCGCGAGGAGGTCCGGCGCGTCGGCGAGGGCGTCGGGGCAGGGCTCGGGGAGGCGACGATGCGGTCCGGCAACCTGGCGGCGTCGAGGTGGTCGTCGGCGCCGTCGGGGGAGAGGAGGAGATCGAAGAAAACTGAATGGAAAACTTTTAAGTGCTGCTTATATACCCAGAGCATTGGTCCCGGTTGGTGGCACGAACCGGGACGAAAGGGGGGCCTTTCGTCCCGGTTCGTGCCACCAACCGGGACCAAAGGTGTATTTTGCCAGGCGAAAGGGCGGGAAGCCCAAACCATTGGTCCCGGTTGGTGACTCGAACCGGGACGAAAGTGGGGCCTTTCGTCCCGGTTCAAGCCACCAACCGGAACCAATGGTCTGTGCTACCGGATGCAAAACTTTAGTCCCACCTCGCTACTTGAGAGGGGCTCGGAGTTGTTTATAAGCGCTGCTGCCGCTTCCCTCTCGAGCTCCTCTCTACTGCAGGCAGTAAATGCCTATCTGACGCCCTGTTGGGCCTGCTTGCACTGCGGGCCTGCATCCTGGCCCATCTCTAGGGTTTCTAGTCGTATGCAGGCCGTGGTGGCAAGTAGGTGGGCCTTTTTTTTATTTTTTGCATATGTTATGTTTTTAAAATTTTAATGTTATTTTTTGCATATGTTATTTTTAGTTATATAATTTTAGTTGCATAAATTTTATATAATTTTAGTTGCATAAGTTTTATTTTTTATTAATTCTTTTTAATTGATTCCTTTTTCTATTAGAGTTTTATAAAAGCTTTTTAGTTTTCTATTAAAGTTTGTAACAAAAAATACTTTATGAAAATTCTTTTTACTATTAAAGTTTTTAACAAATAAATACTTTGATAAATTTAGTTAATATTATTTTGATTATTTTTAGTTGATTCTTTTTGCTATTGAAAAATATTATATTTAATTGATTCTTTTTAGTTCATTCTTTTTGCTATTATAATTTTATGAAAGCTTTTTAGTTCATTCTTTTTGCTATTAGAGTTTTATAAAAGCTTTTTGATTCATTCTTTTTGCTATTAATTCATTCTTTGAGCTAAATGAACCTGAAATTGAAAAGCAGTACAAATGAACTCTGAAAAGGTTGAAAGTTGGCATGGTATCATCATTTCACCCACATAGCATGTGCTAAAATGTTGAGACGGTTACGGCAAAAACTGGATGCACTTCGTGTACAAAATGGACAATCTCTTTCGAAGTATCACGGTTTCGGACGAAAACTCATATGTTACAAAGGCATTTCATTTCTTGACATGTAACTGCATTGATATTCTAGATCAAAGCCTTCATCAGAATAGTTGTGGAGAGAAAGTCTTCACTTTTTCTTCGCGTGTGTCCCTTGCTTATTGCGACGTAACCATGGATAATCTTCATCGTTTAACGGGGTGCTTGGGTCAGCCTTCACTTTGAAGGGAGGAATTTCATGAAACTTTTCATAATCTTCAGACATGTCTGTCTTGCCCTCCACTCCGACGATGTCTCTTTTCCCTGAAAGAACTATGTGGCGCTTTGGCTCATCGTATGATGTATTCGCTTCCTTATCTTTTCATTTTCTCGGTTTGGTAGACATGTCCTTCACATAGAAAACCTGCGCCACATCATTGGCTAGGACGAATGGTTCGTCTGTGTACCCAAGATTGTTGAGATCCACTGTTGTCATTCCGTACTGCGGGTCTACCTGTACCCCGCCTCCTGACAGATTGACCCATTTGCACCGAAACAAAGGGACCTTAAAATCATGTCCATAGTCAAGTTCCCATATGTCCACTATGTAACCATAATATGTGTCCTTTCCCCTGTTGGTTGCTGCATCAAAGCGGACACCACTGTTTTGGTTGGTGCTCTTTTGATCTTGGGCGATCGTGTAAAATGTATTCCCATTTATCTCGTACCCTTGGTAAGTCAATACAGTCGAAGATGGTCCCCTGGCCAACGAGTACAGCTCATCTCCAACAATGCTGTTACCCATGAGATGTGTTTGCAAGCAACTGCCGAAAGTCCTGATGTGTTCACATGTAATCCAGTCGTCAGACTGCTCCGGGTGTTTGAAGCGCAGAAAATTCTTGTGTTCATTGACATACGGGGTCACCAAGGTAGAATTCTGTAGAACTGTGTAGTGTGCTTGAGCCCAAGAATGCCCGTCCCTACATATTATTGAATCCGCTCCTAGCGTGCCTTTTCCAGTCAGTCTCCCCTCATACCGCGATTGAGGGAGACCAATCGGCTTAAGGTCAGGAATAAAGTCAACACAAAACCCAATGACCTCCTCTGTTTGATGGCCCATGGAGATGCTTCCTTCTAGCCTAGCACGGTTACGAACATATTTCTTTAAGACTCCCATGAACCTCTCAAAGGGGAACATATTGTGTAGAAATACAGGACCCAGAATGGCAATCTCGTCGACTAGATGAACTAGGACGTGCATCATGATATTGAAGAAGGATGGTGAGAACACCAGCTCGAAACTGACAAGACATTGCACCAAATCATTCTTTAAACTTGGTAGGATTTCTGGATCGATTACCTTCTGAGAGATTGCATTGAGGAATGCACATAGCTTCACAATGGCTAATCGAACGTTTTCCGGTAGAAGCCCCCTCAATGCAACCGGAAGCAGTTGCGTCATAATCACGTGGCAGTCATGAGACTTTAGGTTCTGGAACTTTTTCTCTGCCATATTTATTATTCCCTTTATATTCGATGAGAAGCCAGACAGGACCTTCATACTGAGCAGGCATTCAAAGAAGATTTCCTTCTCTTCTTTGCTAAGAGCGTAGCTGGCAGGACCTTCATACTGCTTTGGATGCATGCCGTCTTTTTCGTGCACACGTTGCTGGTCCTCCCGTGCCTCCGGTGTATCTTTTGTGTTCCCATACACACCCAAGAAGCCTAGCAGGTTCACGCAAAGATTCTTCGTCACGTGCATCACGTCGATTGCAGAGCGGACCTCTAGGTCTTTCCAATAGGGTAGGTCCCAAAATATAGATTTCTTCTTCCACATGGGTGCGCGTCCCTCAGCGTCATTCGAAACAGATTGTCCGCCAGGACCCTTTCCATATATTACTTGTAAATCCTTGACCATATCAAGTATGGCATCACCAGTACGGAGGGCGGGCTTCTTCCGGTGATCTGCCTCACCTTTGAAATGCTTGCCTTTCTATCTTAAGAGATGGTTGGTCTAAAGAAATCCACGATGTCCCAGGTACACATTGTTCCTGCTTTTCTCCAAATATATACTTTCGGTATCATCTAAACAGTGCGTGCATGCGCGGTATCCCTTGTTTGTCTGTCCTGAAAGGTTACTAAGAGCAGGCCAATCATTGATGGTTACAAACAGCAACGCATGTAGGTCAAATTCCTCCTGTTTGTGGTCATCCCACACACGTACACCTTTTCCATTCCACAGCTGTAAAAGTTCTTCAACTAATGGCCTTAGGTACACATCAATGTCGTTGCCGGGTTGCTTAGGGCCTTGGATGAGCACTGGCATCATAATGAACTTCTGCTTCATGCACAACCAAGGAGGAAGGTTATAGATACATAGAGTCACGAGCCAGGTGCTATGATTGCTACTCTGCTCCCCAAAAGGATTAATGCCATCTGCACTTAAACCAAACCATACGTTCCTTGCGTCACCTGCAAAGTCCCCCCACCTTCTCTCGATTTTTCTCCACTGCGACCCGTCAGCGGGTGCTCTCAACTTCCCGTCTTTCTTACGGTCTTCCTTGTGCCATCGCATCAACTTGGCATGCTCTTTGTTTCAGAACAGACGTTTCAGCCGTGGTATTATAGGAGCATACCACATCACCTTGGCAGGAACCCTCTTCCTGGGGCGCTCACTCTCAACATCACCAGGGTCATCTCGTTTGATCTTATACCGCAATGCACCGCATACCGAGCATGTGTTCAAATCCTCGTACTCACCGCGGTAGATGATGCAGTCATTAGGGCATGCATGTATCTTCTGCACCTCCAATCCTAGAGGGCAGAGAACCTTCTTTGCTTCGTACGTACTGTCGGGCAATTCGTTATCCTTTGGAAGCTTCTTCTTCATTATTTTCAGTAGCGTTCCAAATCCCTTGTCAGATACACCATTGTCTGCCTTCCATTGCAGCAATTCCAGTGTGGTACCGAGCTTGGTGTTGTCATCTTCGCAATTTGGGTACAACCCTTTTTTGTGATCCTCTAACATGCGCTCGAACTTCAACTTCTCCCTTTCACTTTGGCATTGTCTCTTTGCATCAACAATGACCCGGCGAAGATCATCATCGGGCACATCGTCTGGTGCCTCTTGATCTTCAGCTTCCCCCGTTCCAGTATCACCGTATTCAGGGGGATAGTTGTCATCATCCTCTTCTTCTTCGTTGTCTCCCATCATAACCCCTCTTTCTCCGTGCTTGGTCCAAACATTATAGTGTGGCATGAAACCCTTCTCAAGCAGGTGCAAGTGAAGGGTTTTCGAGTCAGAGTAATCCTTCATATTCCCATAGACAGTACATGGACAATACATAAAACCATTCTGCTTGTTTGCCTCAGCCACTTCGAGAAAATTATGCATGCCATCAATGTACTCGGAGGTGCGTCGGTCACCGTACATCCATTGCCGGTTCATCTGCGTGCATTATATAATTACATAACATCATGAATAGAGAAGTGACCAAATTAATACAAGTTCATCATCACATTAAAACCAAAGTACTGTAGTGATCAAATGTTATTACTGAAAAAATAAATACATAAAGTTCATACATAGCTCTCATATATAGAACAACATATAGCTCTCTAGAGCATCTAATTAAAACATACATTGAAACTATGTGAAACATTTAAATGCAACAACAAATGCGATCATAATCGCAACTAAGGTAACAATTGATCCAACGGCATAATGATACCAAGCCTCATTATCAATGGCATATTATCTAATCTTTTTAATCTTCAAGCGCATTGCATCCATCTGGATCTTGTGATCATCGACGACATCCGCAACATGCAACTCCAATTCCATCTTCTCCTCCTCAATTCTTTTCAATTTTTTCTTCAAGTAATTGTTTTCCTTTTCAACTAAATTTAACCTTTCGACAAGAGGGTCGGTTGGAATTTCCGGTTCACATACCTCCTAGATAAAAACATCTATGTCACGTTGGTCGGCATAATTGTCATAAACACTAAATGAAACAAATAGTAATAAAAGATAATATACCACATCCGAATCATAGACAGGACGAGGGCCGACGGGGGCGGATACCAAAGTCATGGCACTATATAATAACAAACAATACTAAAAGTAAGAAAATTATACAAGTATCTATCTAAATCATACAAGTAAGAATTTTTTTAGAAAGAAGATAAGAACAAGAGGCTCACCACGGTGGTGCCGGCGATGAGATCGGCGTGGGTGATTGACGGCGGTTAGGATGGGGACGGGGACGGCACCCTACACATGTGCAGACTCTAAGAAGTTAATTTCAGCTCAAATTGTGCATCTAAATCAAAAGAACTCCCACATACACTCCTCCACTAAAACCCACAAACCACTCTACTTCTACAGCATTTGAAATGAGCAAAACTAGCAGTGAGAGATGAAACGATGAAGTTGCTAACCTTTTAGAACACTTGTGTAGTTGGTGCACCGCCAAACCTAGACAGATCTTGGGGAAAATGTAGCTTGGAGGTCGAGCTTGCAGAGGAGAAAGCTTAAGTGTGGCTCAGGCATTTCATCAAACACCTCATGTGCATAGGAGGTGAGAACAGAGTAGCACAAACCTCCCACCCTTCCACGGCCAAAAACAGAGGAGATGGGGGGGGGGGGTGGATATATATATAGGCAAAACTTTAGCCTCGGTTTGTGTCTAAAACCGGGACTAAAGGCCAACCTTTAGTCCAGGTTCCAGCCACCAACCGGGACTAAAGGGGCTGCGCCAGGAGCGAGGCCCTTTAGTCCCGGTTCGTGTCTAGAACTGGGACCAAAGGGATCCTGCCGAGGCCCGGCCGGCGTCCTGGCCTCACGAACCGGAACTGATGCACCCATTGATCCCGGTTCGTAGCATAACCGGGACTAATGCTCTTATCTGGCCTGGACCAAAGCCCTGTTTTCTACTAGTGTGCCGTGCCTCCTCTCTCCCCCTTATATTTGTACTTCTTGGGAGACAAGTAGAGGCCGGCCCCCCCTGTACCTATATATGTGCTCATGCACACGATCAATCAATTGTCGATGCATGCAATCCCTACTTTCCCATCTAACAGGGGCCCATGCCATCGAGTTGGCCAAGGGCCCTCCGAAACATAGATCCGGCCCTGCGTCCGATCTTGCTCGCCCGTCGCCGCCAAAGGACGCCTCCGGTGGAAGAACGCGAGGCTGACGTCGGCGGCGGGCCCTCATCCTCCTCGCGCGACTGGTGGCGCTGGGGGCCCCATCCTTTCTCGCGTATGGGATGTCCGGCCGGAGATTCATGGCGGCCCTGGATGACGTGCTTTGTCCAGCGGAGATGGGCGCTGGGGCGGCGGCTCAGGATTTCCTCGGCGACCTCGACTGTCGCTGTGGCTGCGAGGGCAGTACGACAACTGGATCGGGGGGCTCGGTGCGGTTCAGCTACTCAACTCCGCGTGGTGTGCGTGGTGGCGGCGGTGCCCGCTGAGATCTCCGGCCTGCTGTAGGGAACCGGCAGGTGGCGCGATCCTTGGGTTCTTTTTTGCTTTAAGAGTGTGTTCTGCCGGTTGTCGGCCCTCATGGATCTGGCCGATGACGAGTTCCCGAATGCTCTGCCGGAGATCATCATTGGGTGCTTGACACCTGTAGATTGATGGATCGGATGTGATTCGGTCGTGTGCACCCCTATTTCAGCCCGATTGGCAGAGAATGTCACGACATAGGTGGGTAGGTAGAGAATACCTAGGGGCGTGAGACAACTCTCTCTAAGGAACTCGGAGGCCTTGTAATGGCGGATCGAGTCTTCGTGGCGATGAGGACTTTTCTTGGTGATTCGTGACTCGTAGCAGCGGCATCGACAACTGGGGGCGACAGCACAGGAGAAGCACAGAGTCTTAGCTTTTAAGGTGAAAACCCAAGGCCCAGTCTTAATTGGTTGTGCTTGACGGTCATCCGCTTCTGTCGATGATCGTGAGAGACCCTGAGCTAAGTTCTCACACTCTTTGAGATGAGGTTGAGGCCTCGCAGCGGACAACGTGGGCCGGCATTGGGAGGCGTTGATGGCGCTAACTCAATTCTACTGTGAAGTTACTAAATACCGAGAAAATAATTTAGTGAATAAATGGTCCTTGCAGGACATGTGGCAGATATAGGCACTAACGAGTGGCATGCAGTGATTCACTTTTTAGGCCAACAGGTTTTCCAAGGACGCACAGCCAATGGCTGATCTAGAATCTTAGCTCTGGGATGCCACATTTTACCAATACTTTTTTTCCGGAAAAAACGTCCAAACTATTCATCAACTGTGGTGACAGTGTAAGGGCATCTCCAACAGCAACCCACAAATTTCCTCCAGCATCCGTCCACGACAGGGGGACCAGTCAACGGACACGGATGCGGGAGGACGCCATCCAACGCTAGTCGCATACATTTCAAACTCTTTTTCAACAAACCGGATGAAATTCGTGCAAACATGTTCGGATTTCATACAAACAAGGTGGATTTCGTATGAACACGGCGGATTTTCATTAGATTTCAAACATTTAGAACAAAAAAAATACCCGACCCTAAACCTATCCTACATGATGGCGGCGCCCGTCGTCCGAGCCCGTGGCGTCCTCCATCCGCCGTCTTCATGACCACCGGCGATAAGACCCACGAACTGAAGGTGCGGTATTTGGGGAGGAAGAGTAGAACACGGGAGACGGACCGGCCCACATGGGATACTAGGCCCTGCCGCCTCCCGTGCCCTACTCATCCTCGGAGGAGTCCATGACGTGTCTGTCACCGGTGGACGTGAGGTCTACGATGAAAATGGTGGCGCCCGCGCTGTGCTCATCCCACCGGGCCGCCTGATGGTTCGTCGGCGGCACGTAGGATGTGCAGCTGGCGTTGTTCTCCTCCGTCATCGCCTGGAGCTGCACCACAGCGGCGGCCACTTCCTGGCGAGCGGTGCCTTGAGCGCGGTGGGCATCGTAGATGGCACGCTGCTCCACGACGAAGTTGGGCTTCGCCACGGCCATGGCTGCCATGGCCTCCTCGCTCGCGCGCTCATCGTAGATCTGGCCCTCCGCCAGCCGGTGTTGCTCTAGGAGGAACAAGTTGTACCGTTGTTCCTCCTGCGCCGGCCGGAACGCCGACAAAGGTGCCGGCGCAGGCTACACCTCCATGGTGGCATTGTAGTGCGCCTGTGCCTGCTCCATGGTGAAGCCGGCGTGCACAGGCGCGTTAGCCGGGGCGGTGTCATCGGAGCCTGTCTCCTTTGTGGGGTCATCCTCGTCATCGGAGACCTTGGGCGAGCTGGCCGGCAAGGCGGCCTCGATCCGCCTGGCACGGCGGCTCTGCCAGGCGGCTGCAAGGGCGGCCACCGCGTGCTTCATCTCAGTGGAAAGGCTGTCCCACAGAGCTTCGCCGCCTGCAGTCATGGCGGATGCAGTGCAAGGGGAGGAGGATGGGGAGCGTCTTGTGTTGTGTTGTGGATATAGCGGGGTGTGGCCACGTTTAAATAGTGACTTCCGGCGAGGCCAGGCGTCCGGGTGCGTCAATGCGCAGCGCCAGAGTTGGTTTCTCGGCCGGCGAGCCTGCTTAATAGCGGCATACGGACGGACGGGGCATTGAACGGGCATGGTAGATATTCGTCCCGTCCCGTCCAGTCACGCGTCTCTGGTATTGAACAGGCGCAACACTGGAGATACGTCGTGGGCTGCGCCCTCGGCCGGCGCGTTGCATCAATGGTGGAGGCAGTGAGAGCTCACGTCCGCCCTGAGCCGTCTTCAATGTTGAGCGGCGCGGTCTACAGCGGCATGAATGCAGGCAGCTGGCGCCGGCAGGAAGCGCGCCCAGGAGGGAGGAGTGGGTTTTGGTGGGCCAGGGCGGTCAGAATCCGGCGTGACAGCTGTCCGTACTCCCGCAAAGCTCTCCCACATTTGTCTCCGGTTTTCGGGAGAAATCGCGTCTGGACCGCTCCGCGAACCGATACATAACCGCGTTGGATGGCTTCCGCGGTCCAAACGGTTGCGGGAGGTTTGCGGGTCGGCGTTGGAGATGCCCTAAAGCACACCAGAAGAAACAAAAATTACATCCAGGTCCTTAGACCACCTAGCGATGTCTACAATCACTCGAGCAAGCATTATAATCCCGATACATTGGTTCAAAATTTGTGGAAACTTAAATTACAAATGAATTAATTTGGTCTAAACATCATTTTAATTTCAATAAATAGTTCCAACATAGCATTAACTTTGTATAACCAGTGTTAATTAGCACGGTCACCTACACGGACACGGACACGGACACTGACCGGTGTGTTCTCCAAGGCTAGGTAATCGCATGATCATGTGCTACTGACGCGCACACACACAGCGGGTGTCCTTCTATGGAGGAGAAGAGTGAAAGCAGCCCCAGTGGCGCAGTCCAAACGTTGAATTTTCTCCGAGAAACGACATTGCAAAATCTGAGACTCAGACGCACGGGCAACCTCAACCGTCTTCAAGATAGCTGTGATTATAATAGTCACGGACACTGGCCGGTCCGTGTTGTCCTCCATGGTTACATACGCATGATTACGTGGTGCAGGCAGACACCGTGGTCCGGACGTTGAATTGTCGTGGGAGCCAGGACGCATGTACTAGGTGGCCAGCTTGTGTTCGTGGAACAGAACTCGTTCGGCTTCACACTTATGCTTCAAAGTAGCATCAGCTTCTTTATATAGAGTCTCCATGATTTGTCATTTTCATATACTAGTGAAATTTTTTACATTATAAAACTTGACTTGTATATTCCGATGATGGGATTCCTCAATCCGAGGTCTTCATGAGCAAGCAAGTTGGATACATGCCCATTTAGTTTCGGTAGCGAGCTTTCATACACTTATAGCTCTAGTGCATCCGTTGCATGGCAACCCTACTCCTCGCATTAATATCAATTGAAAGAAACGATCCATCTAGTTGATGCGAGACTTTCTTAACTTTTTGTCTTCCCTTATGAATCTCTAATAACATATTATATTCCACCCATAGTGTCAAGTCCATGCCTCATGCTCATATATTGAGTGAACTTGAAATGCTGAAGCGCATGAAAAAGTATGATACAATTGCTTGGTTTGACACCGAGGTGCTCATATTTTGTACTTATGTTAGGAAGACGGAGTCATGTCATGCTTACATAATTCAGTGAGTAGGGATAACATTCGTTAAGCATCGTATATTTTGAAAAGAAATGATTATTTACTAGTATTAATGGATATTATTATGTTGATGTCAATTACTTCATCATTTCTCAAATATTCATACCGTAAAGAGATAACATAATAAATATGCTAGGTAGCATTCAACCTCAAAAATTCTGTTTTTATCATTTACCTCCTTGAAGATGAGCAGGAATTAAGCTTGTGAATCCTGATACGTCTCCAACATATCTTTAATTTTTTATGGTTTCATTCTATTATATTATCAATTTTGTATACTTTATGTGCAATTTTATATCAGTTTTGGGAACTAACCTATTAACCTAGTGCCAAGTGCCAGTTTCTGTTTTTGCCTATTTTATTGTTTCACAGAAAAACCATACCAAACGAAGTCCAATCACGATGATACTTTACGGTGATTTTTTTTGGACCAGAAGGGACCCTAGGAGCTTTGGGAGGAGTCTAGAAGACAGACGAGGGGGGTGCTACCGGAGCTTGTGGGCCCCTCATAGCTCCCCTTGACCTAATTCCACTTCTATAAATTCCCATAAATCCCAAAACCACCAGAGTGAGACCCGAAACAATTAATCCGCCGCCGTAAGTCTCTGTTCTTTCATGATCCCTTCTGGAGGCCTGCGTCGGTACTCTGCCAAAGGGGGAATCGATTACGGACGGGTTATACATCAACCTTGATGCCCTTTCGATGAAGTGTGAGTAGTTCCCACATGACCTATGGGTCCATAGTTAGTAGCAAGATGACTTTCTCTCTCTCTCTCTCTTTGATCTTCAATATAATGTTCTCCTCGGAGTTCTATTCGATGTAATCTTTTTTTACGATGCATTTGCTGGGATCCGAATTGTTGGTTTATAATCAGATTATTCATTGAAAGTAATTGAGTCTTTTCTGAACTTTATTATGTGTGATTGTATAGCTATGTAATGCTCTCTAATCTATCCGTTGGTTAGGCCAACTAGATTGATTTATCTTCAGCGGGAGTGGTGCATTGATACGTCTCCAACGTATCTATAATTGATGAATTATTCATGCTATGTTTATAAAAATTTCATATGGTTTTGGTATGATTTGATTAGAACTAACCCAGACTGATGCTGTTTTCAGCAGAACTACCGTGGTGTCGTTTTTTGTGCAGAAATAAAAGTTCTCGAAATGACCCAAAAATTTACGCTGATTTTTTATGGACCAGAAGAGAATCACGGAGCACCAGAGATGGACCAGGAGGTCGCCGAGGGAGCCACAAGCCTGGGGGGCGTGCCCCCCCTAGCTTGTGGGTCCCTCGGGCACCCCCCTGACGTGATTCCAACGCCAAATATTCCTATATATTTTGGAAACCCCGAAAAGAAACCTAGAACTTCCACGCCGCCGCCGCAATCCTCTGTACCAAAGAAAACTCACCCGGAGCCCTGTTCCGGCACCCTGCCGGAGGGGGAAATCATCGCCGGAGGCCATCTTCATCATCCCGGCAGTCACCATGACGCGGAGGGAGTAGTTCACCCTCGGGGCTGAGGGTATGTACCAGTAGCTATGTGTTTTATCTCTCTCTCGTGTTCTTGATTTGGCATGATCTTGATGTATCACGAGCTTTGTTAATATAGTTGGATCATATGGTGTTTCTTCCCTCTCTATCTTTGTTGTGATGAATCGAATCTTTCCCTTTGAGGTTTCGTTATTGTCGAATTGAATACTTTGGATTTGGAAACACTTGATGTATGTCTTGCATATGGATACCCGTGGTGACAATGGGGTATTATATTGATTCACATGATGTATGTTTTGGTAATCAACTCATGGATTCCCGTGACCTTGGGGTGTCTAGGCATATGGGTTGGTACACGTTTTCATCTTCCTTTCTCCGATAAGAAACTTTGGGGTACTCTTTGAAGTTCTTTGTGTGGATTGAATATTATGAATCTGAAGTTGTTTGATGCATATTGAATAATCAACTCACGGATATTTGTGGTGACATTGGAGTATCTAGGTGACATTAGAGTTGGTTGATGCGTATCATATGGTGTTATTTTAGTTCGAACTCTAGGGCTGTTTGTGACACTTATAGGGATGGCTCAACAGATTCATCAAAAAGGATAACTTTGAGGTGGTTTCGTACCCTACAACAATTTCTTTCTTATGTTCTCCGCTAATAGGAACTTTGGAGGGATTCTTTATCGCACGTTGAGGGATTATTATATGATTCAATTATGTTAGGATTGTTGAGAGATTGCACTAGTGAAAGTATGAACCCTAGGCCTTGTTTCTAAGCATTGCAATACTGTTTGTGCTCACTTTTCTCACTTGGTACCTTGCTGTTTTTGTTATTTCAGATTACAAAAACCTATATCTACTATCCATACTACACTTGTATCACCATCTCTTCACCGAACAAGTGCACCTATACAATTTACCATTGTATTAGGTGTGTTGGGGACACAGGAGATTCTTTGTATTTGATTGCAGGGTTGTTTGAGAGAGACCATCTTCATCCTACGCCTCCCACGGATTGATAAACCTTAGGTCATCCACTTGAGGGAAAATTGCTACTGTCCTACAAAACTCTGCGCTTGGAGGCCCAACAGAGTCTACAAGAAATAAAAGTTGCGTTGTAGACATCAAGCTCTTTTCTGGTGCCGTTGCCATGGAGGTGAGTGCTTGAAGGTATATCTTTAGATCTTGCAATTGAATCTTTATTTTCTTGTTTATTCACTAGTTTGGTTTATAAAAGAAAACTACAAAAAACATGGAATTGTGGTTGCCTCAAATACTTCATCTATATAATGTCTTTCTTGAGAATGATGGTTCGGAAAATTGTGCTCAATTGCTAGAGGAAGAATTTAATAAAATGTTTAATGTGAGTTCCTTGAATGATGAGCATGATTGCAATGTTGTTAGTATTAATTCTTTGAATATCCATAATGCTAATGATGATTGCACTAGTCATGATAAAAAGGTTTCTTATAAGCATGTCAATTTTTGTGCAGTGAATAAAATTTGTGAAGACATGCCATATAGGTGTAGCGACCCGACCTCAAACGGTCAAGCCTCTGTGTATCTGTGTCATCCCTGGATCAGTATGCTGGCACACACAGTACATCAATGTATATATCAAAGTTCAATCACATGTATAAATAACGTAAAACTGATATATACCTCATAAGTCCCAGCAGAAACAGACAAACGGGTGTGGAGTCCCATCAACGCCATTGGCAGGTTGAGTGTAGACCGTAACCCTACAACGAAACTCACTCGTCATAGAAAAAAAATCCTGCAACATGATACGTTGCAGCCGTGTAGGTCAGTACACTGAATGTACCGGCAAGATCACAAATAAGAGAAACAGATGATGAAACTATTCTATATGCAATATGGCTTTGTGGCTTTGTGTCTGAGTTTTGTTTGCGTAAAAGTTGCTTTTATTTCCCCTACAACAAAGGATAGTCAAGGAATCATTACTACAGAGTTACCTACTATGACATGGTTCCGCCAACCGATGTCTCATAGCCCACAAGTATCATAAGTTGCCCACAATGAGTTATCAGTCCGGTGTTGAGAGTTCAGAGATAGATCCAAGTCTAGAGGCTCAAATTGTCCGTAACCGGGGACACGGCTAATCGATTAGGTTTTAACTCTACAGAGTGTTGTGCACTTTACCCACAAGATTCGATCCATCTTTTTACGTTCTCGCACTTCAGGGTGTTTGAGAACAAGACGATCGAAACATGGTCTTCCGAAGAGTTCCTCTGACCACTGTCCGGTGCTCATCCAATCCTACCGTACTTGTACATCTGCTAGGACCGTCCCAGCCAGAGTCACCACTAAGGTCAACCAAGCCAGAGCCCATAATGACTTGCGGTTGCACAGGTAAGCTTCCGGGCATGAAGTATTCTTCCGTCTCTTTGAGTCTGGGTGGAGCTTTCCGCGTGATATCACGGCGCTTCTGCGGAATCACTGAGTACTGGACGCACCATATGTACCCTTCTTAACCATTCTCAACCCAGAGGTATATTGAATTCTTGTCTTGAGTCTTGAAGTCTTGTAGATGCAGGCCTTGAAGATGCCATCTTGAAGTTGTCATCATTGACGTAGAGTCCTCCTTCTCACACCACTCACGAACTCTCATACCAATCCCTGTCTACTGAAGCATAGCATTAAAATAAATGACGTTCCCAGGCTTGGTAACAGGGATGTGGGTTCCTACCTCATGCTTCTACTCAACTACAAGATTCAATATACTACTGGAGGAAATGGTGAAATGGTGACACTAAATGCAATAAAACATAGGTATGAAAACATGGTCAAAGTGAACTTGCCTGGTATTACTTGATGAAGATTATATCGCTCTCAGAGAAATCCTGATAGTACTATTGGTCACTCTCTGAAGAAAATCTATAAGTCAAACATAGCATTCACATTAGCAATCATTCTAGCAAGCAATTTCTAGCAATCATAAAGAACAAGGAAATCAAATGATAAAACCCAAATAAAATCCAAAGAAACTTCAAGGAAAACTATGAGAAAAACTACTAAGGAAAAGTCTAAGGCTTTACTACAAACAATAAAAATAATTTTGTCCTACATGAAACTTAACAGCAAAATAAAGCTCTAAACTAATAAATTAACAAAAAAGAGAATATAAAGTAACTAAGTTAACAGAAAGAATTTTTCGTAAAATGTTACTGGCAAAAAGAAATAAATAAAAAGCTTTCATAAAACCCTATTTATGACCGAACAAAGTTTTACAACAAAACTAAAGAAAATAATTTTTTAAAAATAAAAATAAAATTGTCTACTGTTAACTAATAGAAACAAAACTAAATTTGTAAAACAAAAGGTTTTAGTTAAAAACTATTAAATACTAAGGGAAAAGAAAATAAAACTAAACTATTTAAAACAGTATTGTTTCGCCTAAAACCCTAATTTAAAATAAACAAAAACTAATTTCCAAAATCCTACTGTTTAGACAAAAGATCAAGTGATCTCTAGCAAAAAGAATTGACTAAATAGCTATTTTTAAACTCAAGATATTCACAAAACAAGGTTTGAAGTAAATTCATACAAACTCAAATTTAAAATTTTCAAACATGGCCAAACTTGGTATCTACAGAAACTAGATGAAATACTTAATCCAATGCAAAAAGAATCACTCAATTTGGATTAAAAACCTTAAAGATATTAACAATCTAAAAACAGAACTTTTTCTGTAAATTAGAACAAAACAGAAAAAAAATAAGCTACGAGTCGGCTATAGGACACGCGGCAATATATGAGTGGACGGAGGGTGGGCGCTGCGGAGATAAGCAGCGGATGGCCGGTAGTTAACAGAAAACGGTTCGAGGATTAAAATAAAAAAAACAAATCTACCCTGACGGTCAGATCTAGATCGGACGGCTACGGGGTGTTCGTTGCTTAGCTTATACGACGGATGGCCGAACAATAGAGCATACCGTTTCGGAAGAAAAGAAAAACAAGATCTAATCTCAGCCAATTATACGCGATCTAATGGGGGGGGGCTTGCCGGTGCTTACAGAGAGGTGGTCGACGGCGAGGCGGCTCGGACGTCGGCGGCGGCGGCACTCCGGTCGTCGGCGGGGTCGGCACAGGGGTCCCTCGGACGCGGAAGGGAGAGGGGGTTCCGATGGCGGTGGAGTTGGAGCTCGGGGAGGTCGGTGGTGAGTGGACGAAGCTCGCAGAGGCTCGGGCATTCCGGTGCTTCGGCGGGGTTCGGTTGGTGATGACGGCGATGCTAGAGAGGGCGAAGGAGGCGTAGACCATGTCAAAATGGTGCGCAACGGCAAGGAAAAATGATGTACCAAAAGAGGAGTCTCGGGTTTGCTCACCGGCGTGGAAAACGGCGATGAACGGCGGCGGCGGAGGCGAGATAGGAACGGTGAGGGAGTGGGCTACGGGTGGAGTTAGACGTATGGTTTTAGGGGGTTCGGTCGAGTGTGGCAAGGGCTTTATATAGGGCATAGCCGTGGGGCAGGGGTAATCGCGGGATCGCGATCCCAAGAAGATCGCGGCGGCGGTGGCGCTCCGGACACGTGCTGGATTCGGGCGCGTCCGTTTCGGGAAGACGGCATGGGCCCCACTGGTCAGCGGGCGCGGAGAGATGGCGAGCGATCGGGTGGCTAGCTCGAAACGGATTCGGCGCGGGGCAGGCCGAGGTGCTATGGGCTGCGGGGAGTGGGCCGGCTGGCCTGGCGCCTGGCTGGCGCCGGCTAAGGTTTTCCTTTTTTTATTTTTTTTTGAATCTCTGACAGAAAAGAAAAACAAAGAAATAGAGAGAAATAAAATAATTTTATATAGACAATATATATATCAAAATGATCAGTAAAATAAATCCTAAACATGGACTATTTTTGAAGTCCAAATAAAATTCACACAAATTTAAATAATGCAAACAGTGCTACTGTTGCATTTGAAATTCAAATAAAAATATTTTAAAATACCAAAATGGTTTAAAATTTATTTTTATACATTTTTTTGTTGAAGGGAATCATGTTACCCTATTTTCCATATATTTTCTTTTTGGAGAAAAATAAATTGAATAAAAACCAAATAACTCCAAATTGGGTTTGAGTTTGAATTTCAAACCACTTCCAAATCCTTTCTTTTAAAATCCCAACTCATAATTCATATAATTTGAAGAAGTAATTTTATCTTCCCTCATGAAAATCATTGAGTTGCATAAAGTTTCTGAATTTGAAAATATTTTCAAGTGGAATTCAAATCTTTTCAAAAACCCTTTTCATTTCTTTAATGGAAGAAGTCATGTCATCTTCACTCCAGGGTTTTGTATTTGAATTTAATTTGAATTCAAGGAGATCAAAATGCAAAGTGAAAGTTTTGGGAAAGCCATTTCATTCCCTCTCATTAAACTTTCAATTTTTTTTCAAATTTCACCCACTTTCAATCAATCAATCAAACAAACAATCAAACAATCAATCACATTTATTTAGTTAATATAACATTCCAAAATTTAGAATTTTGGGATGTTACAAACCTACCACACTTAAAATGAATCTCGTCCTTGAGATTCGGAGAGGTTAGCAAGAAAAGGTTAGGGTTGGGGGGTCTTCCAGCAACTCCATTGATCGGAAAGGTCTGGGGTGCTACCACACTTAAAATCATAGTCATTGTTCCTTCAAAACTCATGTTCTCCATCCTTAGGTTGACGGTGTCGGTCTTCTCACATCTTCGGGATAACTCCAACACTAAGGCTCATCCGGTAGGGACATAACCTTTTCCTCAATTCTTGTGTCCTTACATCTTGGTGAGGTTCTTCTGAGACAGGGTCTTCTTTGTTGACAGGGCTATCGCCAATACTAAACAACTATCGAAAATCTCATGGTGGTCAACCATTTATGGTTTCTCCTGCAGGAAATGAGTTTGGGTTGAATCTCACCGTTTATCCTACGATTGGCAACGGTTGCCTGTACAGGGCTTCATCTTCCTGCCATTCTAAGGGTTTTTGGGTTATCGTGTCGACACTCGCTTCTAGGGTTTAAAGGCTCTCTGATTTTCCATCAACATATGATAGTCCATGATAAAAGTCTCCGGTATGGGGGCCAATCCATCCCGTACTTGAACCATTACCACATACGCAGACAGTGAATCACGTATTCTAACACTTGGGCATCCTCACAAGCATTGCAGAAGTTTCTCTTGTCGACGAACTGAGTTTGGATAAATCCATTAATTCTGCAAGCTGAACAAAGCATCTATCGTTTCTTCACAACCCTCGGGTTTTTGCGTATCCTCCTATGAAACGTAAGCTGATCAAAACACAGCTTCTTCCAAATTCTTCCTTCAACAAGGTAGTGCTTGATCCATATCAACTCCCGGGCCTGGGGTAGGGTCCCACTTTAGCACTGGTACTGATTTAACTGATCGTTTCATATTCCAACATTACACCATCTTTAACTCCAATAATACTTCATTCCGTCATATTCTTGGGGTAACCATCATAACGAAAATAAAACTCCAACTCCAACATTTTCCTTTCCATCGGTCTAGTGTTTACACAAAGTATTACTACCCTTAAAATATATTGCACAAATTCATCCATAGACCACATTTCTCATATCCTCGAAAATGGTCAAAATTTGTTCATAGAGTAACAACTCATACAATTCAACATATGAAATCATGACACATTAACTTTATTGATTCATGAATCATTACAATCTCTGAGACCTCCATTACATAACTCAACTCCACATTCTTATGAAAATAAAATTGCTTCCTATTACACTTATTACCAATATAAAAAATCTCAACTACTCAGCTCCAGCTTTCTTCTGATCTGAACATTCGCTAGCAAAATGTCCTACTTCCTTGCAGCAAAAACAAATGACTTCCGACATGTCTCGGGGTTTCTTTGTGATTATGTTGGTTCCTTCGATTTTTAGCTTCTTTTCTGGACATTCATGGAAATAGTGCCCTGAATTCTTGCACTTGAAACATGTGATATGACTCAGGTCCTTTTCTGTAGAAAATGGGCTGTTATGGGGAGGTCTTTGTTTCCTCTTCTTGGTCATCTTCGTACCAATCAAACCTTCTATTTCGTGTGGATCAAACTCCACTTCTTCCGTCAGGAAGTTTCCCAGAAACTCTTTTCTTTCGTTTACGCAATACTGGGAAAAATGTCCTTCTTCTCCACATGAATAGCAAGCATTGGAGTAAAATCTGATTAGGCCTTCTCCTTCAGGGTCTTCAACAACTTCGTTCATCACAGGTTCTCCTAAACTTTCCCTGAGGGCTTTTTTCTACTGCTTGGTAATTTCTTGTATCTTGGGATAAATGTGACACTGAGCAGGGTAATGCGTAGTTCCTTCACACAAGAAACATGTAACCTACCCAGTCGGGCATTCTTCTGCCTGGTGATTTCCTACACAATGAGGGCATCCATCCTTGTTTCCTTCCTGGGTGTGTCCTATTTCTCCGCATATCTTGCAGGCATAGGGTTTCTTCATTGGGTTATCATAATGCTTCCGGATGAGACGGGATCTTAGCAGAGTCTTCTTGAATTCCTCCCAAGTTTTTGCTCCATTACATCCGTGTATGGCTTGATGCATTTTCCACCAGGTTGCAGCACTTTCTGTAAAGTACTGAAGAGCGTATTGAACCTCATACTTCCTTGCAACCAAATTGCTTCCGAAATGATTCTCCATGTTTTGAATCCATAGCTCTACCTCCAACTGAGTCATCGGTCCAGAGAATACGAGTTCATCTCCCTTCATCATCTATTGAGTAAGAGGGTATTGGGATGAGAATAGAGAGGAAGAGAGAAACTCACACAATCATTCAGCAACAAATCTCAAAGTTTCTACCGTTTGTGATGGGCTCGTTTTACTACGGTTTCATTACGAAGTCTTCATTCCTTCAGGTCTTCAATGCTCGGGAGTTTCAAATGCTGATGCTTCTCCCATATGAAGGCCTTCTGTGATTCTTCCGTAAATCACGTCTCTCAAGGTTGAAATAAATACAAACCTACGAATACCGTATCTCAAGATATAATGCATCCAATCATTCAATAAACAAAAAAGATAATATCAACCAAGTATTCATGCATTCAATCAATCCTATAGTATCGCCACCCACATAGGTTGGTATGGTCGAATATTTTAAATCGCAAAAACTTTCATCTTTATTCTCTCATGGTGGGGCTACTACTAAGCTAGGGTATCCTTGTCTCCAATGGCCTTCTTGACATTCTCCAGTTCTTCTGCCAGATTATATCTATCGACACGGAGTTTCTTGTGACGTCCTTGTATTTCCTGGAGTTGTTCCTTGAGCTTCTGAATCTCAACATCTTTGGCATGAGCCATGGTCCTGCTATTCTTCAGCTCCTAACGATTCTTCTGGATCTCAAGGTTCTCCTCCTCCATCTTAGCTACCTTCGTCTTCTGAATCTTGAGCTCTTCACGCAGGGCTTCCTTATCAAATAATGCTTCCAGAAGGTCCATCTGCAGGTTCTTAACGTATTGCTCCAGCTCCTGATTATACACCAATAGTGGTGCAAACTTCATCTTCTGCTCATTGGTCAGGGCAATATTGGCTCCATCAACCTTCTGCCATCCAACCTTTCCGAAGTAATGCTTGCTTAGCGCAACACGATGGCGATAGCACAGTTGTGCAATAGCATCATGGGCGGCAGTGTTTATGCCCATATCACAGTCATGATTTAATGTTCCAAAGCTTATGTCTCGAGTCTTGGGGTGCTCCTTGCGTCCAAACACCTGAGTCTTGATGCCCCATGATCCAGTTGTCCTCTTAGTGGCCTTGATCTCGGGTATCAGCAGCTTCAGCAGTCTGACTAATTCCACAAGGAATGGGCCACCAAGAACATCCTCGTAGTGTCCTCTTTCATTCAGGATGTAGCTCTCCATCTATAAGTTGAAATAAGGAAAGTTTAGTAAAAGAATTCAGAGGTTACGAGAGTAGAATAATATGAGAGTAGTAAAATTATTCTTATTGAGGTCTTCCTATTTCTATGCCATTTTTTCTAGGGTCACGTCCTACAGTCAACATGTGCTCTGATACCATCTCTGTAGCAACCCGACCTCAAACGGTCAAGCCTCTGTGTATCTGTGCCATCCCTCGATCAGTATGCTGGCACACACAGTACATCAATGTATATATCAAAGTGCAATCACATATATAAATAACATAAAACTGATATATACCTCACAAGTCCCAGCGGAAACAGACAAATGGGTGTGGAGTCCCGTCAACGCCATCGGCAGGTTGAGTGTAGACAGTAACCCAACAACGAAACTCACTCGTCGTAGAAAAAAAATCCTGCAACATGATACGTTGCAGCCGTGTAGGTCAGTACATTGAATGTACCGGCAAGATCACAAATAAGAGAAACAGATGATGAAACTATTCTATATGCAATATGGCTTTGTGGCTCTGTGTCTGAGTTTTGTTTGCATAAAAGTTGCTTTTATTTCCCCTACAACAAAGGATAGTCAAGGAATCATTACTACAGAGTTACCTACTACGACATGGTTCCGCCAACCGATGTCTCATAGACCACAAGTATCATAAGTTGCCCACAATTAGTTATCAGTCCGGTGTTGAGAGTTCAGAGATAGATCCAAGTCCAGAGGCTCAAATTGTCCGTAACCGGGGACACGGCTAATCGATTAGGTTTTAACTCTGCAGAGTGTTGTGCACTTTACCCACAAGATTCGATCCATCTTTTTACGTTCTCGCACTTCAGGGTGTTTGAGAACAAGACGATCGAAACATGGTCTTCCGAAGAGTTCCTCTGACCACTGTCCGGTGCTCATCCAATCCTACCGTACTTCTACATCTGCTAGCACCGTCCCAGCCAGAGTCACCACTAAGGTCAACCAAGCCAGAGCCCATAATGACTTGCGGTTGCACAGGTAAGCTTCCGGGCATGAAGTATTCTTCCGTCTCTTTGAGTCTGGGTGGAGCTTTCCGCGTGATATCACGGCGCTTCTCCGGAATCACTGAGTACTGGACGCACCATATGTACCCTTCTTAACCATTCTCAACCCAGAGGTATATTGAATTCTTGTCTTGAGTCTTGAAGTCTTGTAGATGCAGGCCTTGAAGATGCCATCTTGAAGTTGTCGTCATTGACGTAGAGTCCTCCTTCTCACACCACTCACGAACTCTCATACCAATCCCCGTATACTGAAGCGTAGCATTAAAATAAATGACGTTCCCAGGCTTGGTAACAGGGGTGTGGGTTCCTACCTCATGCTTCTACTCAACTACAAGATTCAATATACTACTGGAGGAAATGGTGAAATGGTGACACTAAATGCAATAAAACATAGGTATGAAAATATGTTCAAAGTGAACTTGCCTGGTATTACTTGATGATGATTATATCGCTCTCAGAGAAATCCTGATAGTACTATTCGTCACTCTCTTAAGAAAATCTATAAGTCAAACATAGCATTCACATAAGCAATCATTATAGCAAGCAATTTCTAGCAATCATAATTATCAATAAACAATTAAAACAACAAGGAAATCAAATAATAAAACCCAAATAAAATCCAAAGAAACTTCAAGTTAAACTATGAGAAAAACTACTAAGGAAAAGTCTAAGGCTTTACTACAAAGAATAAAAATAATTTTGTCCCACATGAAACTTAACAGCAAAATAAAGCTCTAAACTAATAAATTAACAGAAAAGAAAATATAAAGTAACTAAGTTAATAGAAAGTATTTTTCGTAAAATTTTACTAGCAAAAAGAAATAAATAAAAAGCTTTCATAAAACCCTATTTATGACCTAACAAAGTTTTACAACAAAACTAAAGAAAATAATTTTTTAAAAATAAAAATAAAATTGTCTACTGTTAACTAACAGAAACAAAACTAAATTTGTAAAAAAAAAGTTTTAGTTAAAAACTATTAAATACTAAGGGAAAAGAAAATAACACTAAACTATGTAAAACAGTACTGTTTCGCCTAAAACCCTAATTTAAAATAAAGAAAAAGTAATTTGCAAAATCCTACTGTTTAGACAAAAGATCAAGTGATCTCTAGCAAAAAGAATTGACTAAATAGCTATTTTTAAACTCAAGATATTCACAAAACAAGGTTTGAAGTAAATTCATACAAACTCAAATTTAAAGTTTTCAAACATGAACAAACTTGGTATCTACAGAAACTAGATGAAATACTTAATCCAATGCAAAAAGAATCACTCAATTTGGATTAAAAACCTAAAAGATATTAACAATCTAAAAACAGAACTTTTTCTGTAAATTAGAACAAAACAGAAAAAAAAACTAAGCTACGAGTCGGCTACAGGACACGCGGCAATATATGAGTGGACGGAGGGTGGGCGCTGCGGAGCTAAGTGGCGGACGGCCGGTAGTTAATAGAAAACGGTTCGAGGATTAAAATAAAAAAACAAATCTACCCTGACGGTCAGATCTAGATCGGACGGCTACGGGGTGTTTGTTGCTTAGCTTATACGACGGACGGCCGAACACTAGAGCATACCGTTTCGGAAGAAAAATAAAAAAACAAGATCTAATCTTAGCCATTTATACGCGATCTAACAGGGGGGGGGGGCTTGCCAGTGCTTACAGAGAGGTGGTCGACGGCGAGGCGGCTCGGACGTATGCGGCGGCGGCACTCTGGTCGTCGGCGGGGTCGGCGGAGGGGTCCCTCGGACGCGGAAGGGAGAGGGGGTTCCTGTGGCGGTGGTGTTGGAGCTCGGGGAGGTCGGTGGTGAGTGGACAGAGCTCGCACAGGCTCGGGCGTTCCGGTGCTCTGCCGGGGTTCGGTTGGTGATGACTGCGATGCTAGAGAGGGCGAAGGAGGCGTAGACCATGTCAAAACGGTGCGCAACGGCAAGGAAAAATGATGTACCAAAAGAGGAGTCTCGGGTTTGCTCACCGGCGTGGAAAACGGCGATGAACGGCCGCGGCGGAGGCGAGATCGGAACGGTGAGGGAGTGGGCTACGGGTGGAGTTAGACGTAGGGTTTTAGGGGGTTCGGTCGAGCGTGGCAAGGGCTTTATATAGGGCATAGCCGTGGGGCAGGGGTCATCGCGGGATCGCGATCCCGAGAAGATCGGGACGGCGGCGGCGCTCCGGACGCGTGCTGGATTCGGGCGCGTCCGTTTCGGGAAGACGGCGTGGGCCCCACTGGTCAGCGGGCGCGGGGAGAGGGCGAGCGATCTGGTGGCCGGCTCGAAACGGATTCGGCGCGGGGTAGGCCAAGGTGCTATGGGCTGCGGGGAGTAGGCCGGCTGGCCTGGCGCCGGCTAAGGTTTTCCTTTTTTCTTTTTTGAATCTCTGACAGAAAAGAAAAACAAAGAAATAGAGAGAAATAAAATAATTTTATATAGACAATATATATATCAAAATGCTCAGTAAAATAAATCTTAAAACATGCACTATTTTTGAAGTCCAAATAAAATTCACACAAATTTAAATAATGCAAACAGTGCTACTGTTGCATTTGAAATTCAAATAAAAATATGTTAAAATACCAAAATGGTTTAAAACTTATTTTTATACATTTTTTTGTTGAAGGGAATCATGCTACCCTATTTTCCATATATTTTCTTTTTGGCGTTTGAATTTCAAACCACTTCCAAATCCTTTCTTTTAAACTCCCAACCCATAATTCATATAATTTGAAGAAGTCATTTTATCTTCCCTCATGAAAATCATTGAGTTGCATAAAGTTTCTGAATTTGAAAATATTTTCAAGTGGAATTCAAATCTTTTCAAAAACCCTTTTCATTTCTTTAATGGAAGAAGTCATGTCATCTTCACTCCAGGGTTTTGTATTTGAATTTAATTTGAATTCAAGGAGATCATAATGCAAAGTGAAAGTTTTTTGAAAGTCATTTCATTCCCTCTCATTAAACTTTCAAAAAAGTTTCAAATTTCACCCACTTTCAATCAATCAAGCAATCAAACAATCAATCATATTTATTTAGTTAATATAACATTCCAAAATTTAGAATTTTGGGATGTTACAATAGGGATGATAGATTTTGTAAGAAGCATAAACATGATAAAACCAATTGGTGGCTTAAAGTGATAGATGAATTTGCTACAAAGTTCATCTCATTACTTGTGAACTTTGCAATAAGATTGTTCATCTTAATTTCCAATGCATACTCTTTCATGATCGAATCATGTCCAAATATTGCAATAACTTGATCACCGTTGAACTTTATAATGAACTTTGTCTATTTTTGGGGTGTGAAGAATTGTCACATAAAAATAGTTGGTTTGAAGCATTCATATTCACGGACTATACTTAATGTAAGCTAAGCGAAATCTATATGTTTTGTGTGGTAAATTGCAATGAGAATGCTTATATAGCCAAAGTTCGGAAGACGGGAAAACCAATAGAATATAAAAGGAATACTAATGGAAGGGTAAATATCCCCCCTTTCCCTCTTATTTTCTCTCATGATGAAACAGGTAACGAGGAGGAGCTTCCTATCCAACCAATCTCTTCAATAAGGAGCTCGGAAAAATTAAATAAACCCACACATAATGTGGAGAAGAAGAAGAAAAGAAGAAAAAGTAAAGGTAAAAAGGTATCTCTCCCAAATAATGTTGCTCCTATTGTTGTGCCCCATGAGCATGCATCAAAAATAATTGTGGAAGAAGATACACTTGATGATATTGTTTCTTGTTCTTTTGGTACAATGTCCGAAGGAATTATTGAAGATGATTATGTTATGCCTATTGCTTGTTGTGATAATTATGATTGGAAAGATAATGATACTTCTTATAATCTTGAAAATCTTTATGGCACCAACTTGGAGGAATATGATAATAATTGTTATACTATTGGTGCTATTCAAACTATTGATGATAATAGTGATTATGCTAATGATATGCAAACCCACGAGCTTGGGGATGCTATGTTTGATTGGAATGATATGTTTCAGAATTTATTTGCTGCAAATAATATTTGCCCTAAGCTTGGGGATGCTATGCTTAATGAAAATGATCTTTTTATTCCCCCTACTTTTGATGAGCAAATTTATTATGATGATGACATGCCTCCAATCTATGAGATTGCAATAATAAAGAAAGTGGGTTTGGAAGAGTGTCAACTTTAGGCAATAATTATCCCACTATTTTGGAGGGTGTTCAATCTTATTATAATGATAAGAGTGGATTTGGAGAGGTCATGACTTTATTTAATGTTGAATCCACTACTTTGGAAGAGGTTTCAATTGATTATGATGAGAACAAAATTGCTACTTATGATGATTATTGTAATGATACTTATGTTATGAAAAGTAGTGATGATTATTATTATAATACTTGTCAAAATTATGAATATCCTTTTACTGAACATTAATGTTTTAATGTGGAAACAATTTTTAGTATTCAAGTTTCATATGATACTCCTGCTATTATGAATGAGAAGAAATTAGCCTATGTGGAGAGTAATAAAATTTCTATGCTTGTGGATCATGAAAAGAATGCTTTATGTGATAGTTATATTGTTGAATTCATTCATGATGCTACTGAAAATTATTATGAGGGAGGAACATATGCTTGTAGGTGTTGCAATAATGTCAAGTTTCCTCTCTATATGTTGAAAGTTTTGAAGCTATGCTTGTTTTGCCTTCCTATGCTAGTTGATTCTTGCTCCAATAAATTGTTTGATCACAAAATCCCTATGCATAGGAAGTGGGTTAGACTTAGATGTGCTAGTCATATGCTTCATGATGCTCCCATTAGTTTTGAATTCATCACTTTCATGTGAGCATCATTAGAATCATCATGCCTAGCTTAAAAAGCATTAAAGAAAAGTGCTTGTTGGGAGACAACCCAAAATTTTTACCTACTGTTTTTATGTGTCCACATGTTTAAGCTACTGTATTAATCATGCTTTATATGGTTTCTTTCAATAAAGTGTCAAGTAATGCCCTTGGGATAGTGTGGATGATAGTTGACTTGATTCTGTGCAAAAACAGAAACTTTTGCATCCAGTGAAGAAATTCCTACAATTTACTGGTGTGTAAAAACCTTCTGAACTTTTTACACATTATTAATATACAAATTTCCTACATTTTCCTAATTTTTTAGAATTTTTAGGGTTGCAATAGTATGGTGTTTGTTCAGATCATTACAGACTCTTCTGTTTTTGACAGATTCTGTCTTAAATGCATAGTTTGCTTGTTTTATAGTTTCTATGGCTTATATTGGTCAATATAAATTGTATGAATGATATAGTACAGTAGGAATTGTGTGAGAACAATTATAGATCTTGTCTTGACAGTACCAAAGTGAATTCTTTATTCTTTATCATGCTAACGCATCTCATGAAGTTCCGTTAAGTTTTGTGTGATTGAAGTTTTCAAGTTTTGGGTGAGATATCAATATGAGGAGAATAAAGAGTGGAAAGACCCTAAGATTGGGGATGTCCAAGGCACCCCAAGGTAATATTTAAGGAAGACTCAAGCGTCTTAGCTTGGGGCTTCCTTCCGGGGCAACCCCTCTTTCGTCTCCAACATTATCGGTAACCTCACTTGGAACTATATTTTTATTCGTCACATGATATGTGTTTTGCTTGGAGCATCATTTTCTTTGAGTTGGATTTGCTTGCTGTTATTTAGAATAATTGTTTGTATCTTTTATTTCAATAAAAGTGTCAAGTATAGCCTTTACCATGCTCAGTTTGCAAGTGTATGAGTTGCTGTTTCAAAACAGAAAGTTTTCTGTTATTGCTTGAATTCTATAGAAAAGTAAGAATGTGATAAAATCTTGAAATTTTGAAACAATAAGATATTATAAATTTTATACAGTGTGGTAAAGTTTCAGAATTTTTGGAGTTAATTAAGTATGGATTTTGCCTCATCCTTTACAGACTGTTCTGTTTAGATAGATTTCGGTTATGTTTGCATTGTTTGCATATGTTTGCTTGTTTAATGATTCTATTTTAGGATAGGAGTATTAAATATGCAGAGGCATTTAGTATGCAATGTTAAATTATAATTTATTGATTTGTTACAGTAGAGAATTATAAGGTTTTGCATTGATTTATACTAACTTATCTCACAAGTTCTTGGTGAGTTTTATGTGGATGAAGTTTTTAAGATTTAGGGAAACCGTGATATGAGAGGAATTAAGGAGACACAAGAGCTCAAGCTTGGGGATGCCCAAGGCATCCCAATTTAATATTTAAGGAAGTCTCAAGCATCTAAGCTTGGGGATGCCCCGGTAGGCATCCCACCTTCCTTCATATAACAACTATCGGTTTGTCTCTCTTGAGCCTAAGTTTTTATTTGTTCACATGATTTGTGCTATTCTTGGTGTGTCTTTTCATTTTGTTTGCTGTTTTAATAAAATACTTATATATGAAATCTTTAATTGGAGGGAGTCTTCACATAGCTACTTAATTAATTAGCTACTCATTGTTCTTCACTTATATCTTTTGGAGTAGTTTGTCATTCACTCTTGTGCTTCACTTATATTCTATGAGTGAATTGTTGAAATAAATTGAATATCATAAATATGAAATTATCCGTGTTCCATATGCTTAGTAGTGATTTCACATTGGGCTTAGAAAGTAAAATCTATTGAAGTTTGACAACCACAATATTGGTCATACAAGCAATTCATGAATGATTAGTATATGGAAGAGAAATTTCACATACAAATATATTATCTTGGACATCTTTTATGATTGTGAATACCCATTAATTATTTTCAAACTTGATCAAGTAGTTGATGTTGGAGAAGGAAGACAACGTAATGAGTTGTGTTTGGGTATATTTGCATAGAAGTTATATTGTTATGGATCCTCTAACATGTGGTGCTTGCTTAGGATCTTTTGCTAGCCAAAAAATTCATACTAAGTAGAGATACTACTTGTGCATCCAAAAATCCTTAAACCCAATTTCTTCCATGAGTGTCCACCATACCTACCTATATACGGTATTACCTTGCCGTTCCAAGTAAATTTGCATGTGTCAACTTTAAAACCTTCAAATAAACATCTGTTTTGTGTGCCCGTACTACTCATGGAGCGACGAGGCGGTCTGTATCTTTCATGCTAAGTGGGTTATTCTCACGATGGGTGTTTATTCACTTGTCATTGCACGAGAGAGGCTGGTAATTGGGATGCCCAGTTCTGTAATCAAAATGAAAAATATATAAATATAATGAAACAAACTCTCCCGGAAAGTTGATTGTATGGAGGGCACCCGAGTATTCGGCTAGCCATGGCTTGTGTTTGAATGGTTGAGGGGGAGTAAACTTTACCTTTCCGCTTGGGAACCACCGATAATGTGTTTAGCATGGAAGATATTGAATACCTTAGTCGTGACGTTGACAGGAAAAGCACACCACTCAAAATGTATTCATCTTTGTTTTAAGCAATGAGCTCTGGCACCTCTGGAAATCCCTGCTCCCCTCTGCAAAGAGACATTCTATTTATTTTTATGCTTTTTACTTTCATGTTATTTATTTTTGTTGAGTCCACTTCTTATTCCAACCTATTCTTTAGTTGGCAAGAATTATGTGGTGGGGAAAGATCCAGGCATATATAGCCATTCAAATATATTTGATCATGAGTTATTATTGTTGACAATTATCCCTATGATAAGTAAGTTGGGAGGCGAAACATTAAGCCCCTATATTTCTCTGTGTTCGATGGATGCTATTTGTTCTAAAAATATGCTATAAATAAGTATGTCGAGCTCTTACTTAAACTTTGCTAAAAATAATATGCATTGAAATTGTTTGGTTACTAAGAACATAGGTTGTTAAATTTCAAGAGAATGCATTGCTTGAACCATAACATGTGAATTGATGGCTACTTTATCATGATGAGTTTTATGAGAAAGATTTGTTGTTATGATGCTAGGAAAAGTGATTGAAATTATCATTGATCAAACTTATGCACTATGCTAGCATTCACAATTCATAAATTATTTCTTTTATCATTTACCTACTCGAGGGCGAGCAAGAATTAAGTTTGGGGATGCTGATACGTCTCCAACGTATCTATAATTTATGAAGTATTCATGCCATGTTTATAACAATTTCATATGGTTTTGGTATGATTTGTTTAGAACTAACCCGGACTGACGCTGTTTTCAGCAGAACTACGATGGTGTCTTTTTTGTGCAGAAAAAAAAATTCTCGGAATGACCCAAAAATTTACGGTTATTTTTTATGGACCAAAAAAGAACCACGAAGCACCAGAGATGGACCAGAAGGGCACCCCCCTGACGTGATTCCAACGCCAAATATTCCAATATATTCTGGAAACCCCGAAAAGAAACCTAGAACTTCCACGCCGCCGCCGCAGGCCTCTGTACCAAAGAAAACTCATCCGGAGCCCTGTTCTGGCACTCTGCCGGAGGGGGAAATCATCATCGGAGGCCATCTTCATCATCCCTGCAGTCTCCATGGTGAGGAGGGAGTAGTTCACCCTCAGGGCTGAGGGTATGTACCAGTAGCTATGTGTTTGATCTCTCTCTCGTGTTCTTGATTTGGCACGATCCTGATGTACCGCGAGCTTTGTTAATATAGTTGGATCATATGGTGTTTCTTCCCTATCTATCTTTGTTGTGATGAATAAAATCTTTCCCTTTAAGGTTTCGTTATTGTCGAATTCAATACTTTGGATTTGGAAACACTTGATGTATGTCTTGCATATGGATACCCGTGGTGAGAATGGTGTATTATATTGATTCGCATGATGTATGTTTTGGTAATCAACTCGCGGATTCCGGTGACCTTGGGTAGTCTAGGCATATGGGTTGGTACAAGTTTTCATCTTCCTTTCTCCGATAAGAAACTTTGGGGTACTCTTTGAAGTTCTTTGTGTGGATTGAATATTATGAATCTGAAGTTGTTTGATGCATATCGAATAATCAACTCATGGATACTTGTGGTGACATTGGGTATCTAGGTGACATTAGAGTTGGTTTATGCGTATCATATGGTGTTATTTTAGTTCGAACTCTAGGGCTGTTTGTGACACCTATAGGGATGGCTCAATAGATTGATCGGAAAGGATTACTTTGAGGTGGTTTCGTACCCTACAACAATTTCTTTCTTATGTTCTCCGCTAATAGAAACTTTGGAGTGATTCTTTATCGCACGTTGAGGGATTGTTATATGATTCAATTATGTTAGCATTGTTGAGAGATTGCACTAGTGAAAGTACGAACCCTAGGCCTTGTTTCTAAGCATTGCAATACCGTTTGTGCTTACTTTTATTACTTGCTACCTTTCTGTTTTTATTATTTCAGATTACAAAAACCTATATCTACTATCCATACTACACTTGTATCACCATCTCTTCACCGAACTAGTGCACCTATACAATTTACCATTGTATTGGGTGTGTTGGGGACACAAGAGATTCTTTGTATTTGATTGCAGGGTTGTTTGAGAGAGACCATCTTCATCCGACGCCTCCCATGGATTGATAAACCTTAGGTCATCCACTTGAGGGAAAATTGCTACTGTCCTACAAAACTCAGCGCTTGGAGGCCCAACAGAGTCTACAAGAAATAAAAGTTGCATAGTAGACATCATGCATATAGTAGTAGGTTCAATCTTGCGGTGTCCTCACCCAGTGACAGAAGGGCTAGCGAGGCACGTATTTGTATTGTTGCTACTAAGGAGAAAATGAAGGGGTTTAATCATATCACTTGGTTTTATTCTATCTACATTATGTCATCATACTTCATGCATTACTCTGTTTGTCATCAACTTAATACATGGGGAGGCAATCATAGAAGCACTCTCGAAGTGGAGTAATAGTAGTAGATGCAAGCAGGAGTCGTTCTACTTGTCACGGACGTAATGGCTATGTAAATGATCATTCCATGAATAACGTCATAACTATGTGCTTTTCTATCAATTGCCTAACAGTAATTTGTTTACACATCGTATGCTATGCTTATGAGAGAGATGCCTCTAGTGAAAACTATGCCCCCCGGGTCCACCTAAATCATTTTACTAAAACCCTAATTTCCTTGGTGCAATTTATTTAGTTTTAATTCGGTTTGAAATTTATAAGCCTATCACTATCAGATTTGATCCTTGCAATTAACGAGTACAAGGGGATTGACAACCCTCTTGCCCGCGTTGGGTGGCAGTATTTGCTCTTGTTTGTGTAGGTACTGTCGACCTTTGTTTGCGTGGTTCTCCTATTGGTTCGATAACCTTGGTTCTCTACTGAGGGAAAAACTTATCCCCTACTATATTAATGCACCCTTCCTCTTCGAGGAAAATCCCAACGCAGCTCACTAGTAGCAAGTTTGTTCACTGCAAAAACATTTTGGAAAAAACATCATGGCTTGTCTCTTGGCTATATTTGATGTAGAGGTGGAGGGCAAAGACGATTAAATTGGTGCAACTTGGAGAAAAAATCTCTCGTTCTTTCAAAGTGTTGGATATTGTCACTCCAGAAGACATAATATAAGGGTATTGGTTCACAATGGTGTATAGAACTTTGATATTGAATAAAAGTTAAAAATTGATACAAACTATTTCTGAAATTTATTGTCCGCTCCACCCCCTCTCTTTGCCTATGGTTTATTTAACGGTTCTGTTGTAATTGAGGGGAATGACATCTTCCACCGAATGAACTTCTATTGAAAGTCTGGAATAAATATAGGAAAGTGCGAGCACATGAACACATGGTGTGGGCTGGTTCCACCACAAAGGACCATAACAACTAAGCTGCACTCCGTTTTCGTCTGGCAGACATCTTATGGCAAAAGAAATTCCAAGCTAATCAGATTAGAAGGGTACACACTATCATTCTGTCTGGTCAAGCACTAGTCCTTGGGGGGGGGGGGGGCTATTTCCCCATACCTATTCACTTTGGTTGCAGAAAACGCGTTTGGCGGCCTTTGAATGTGGTTGCCTCCTACACCCCCATGAGCCGCTTGGGGAATATGGGGGGGGGCTGTTTCTAGTATTGCAGTATATCGACAACAAGCTACTACTCTTGCATGGCGCTGCTGATCAAGCTCACATAGTTAACCAGATCCTCTAGGCCTTCATAGAATTTTTTGGACTCAAGAGCAACCACCGCTAAAATTTTTCTAAACTGATTTACAACAAGCAGACATTCCCCTTTCTTTATTCGCAACAATATAGCAGTAACACAAAATATTCAACTTATATTTTATTCTTGCATGATTTTGGAATTAACAGTAGCTTCTCCTTCTGGCGCACGGTTAGCCCAAAGACCATTGTCATATCAATGTCTTTCATATCAACCCCTGGAGGCAATTCCCATTCAAAATGGTACATGAGGTTTGCCAACATAAGCTCAATATTGGCGATCCAAAGGTTTATACCAGGGCACATCCTTCGTCCTGACCCAAATGGCAAGAACTGGAAATCATTCCCCTTGAAATTGACATCCACATCACTTTATTCATATATAAATCTTTCAGGTATGAACTCTTCTGCATCCTCCCAAGAGCTGGAGTTCCTACCAATGGCCCACACATTGACTAAGACATGTGTACTAGCAGGAACCATGTACCCATCAATGTTGCAGTCAGCCATGGCAAAGTGTGGAGCAAGGAGAGGGACAACAGGATACATCCGGAGTGACTCCTTTATGACTGCTCTTAAGTACGCCATCTTGTTTATGTCTGTTTCGGTTATACTTTCTTGTCCCCGAGGTACGATACTCCTTACCTCATCTTGTAGCTTCCCCAATAGGCATGGCCTCCTCATCAACTCGGCCAAGGTGAATTCGAGAGTGTTAGATAACATGTCTGTTGAACCGAAAAATATATCCTATGGATATTAGTTAATTAGGTTACTATAAGATATACATAAATCAACATATATAATTTCAAAGGTATCATTTATACTTACTGTCAGGAGAGCTTTCATTCGCTCTCTTGTGAGACCATACTCATGCTGAACAGACAACAAAATATCTATGAAATCACCATCCTTGTTATCAACTGTTGACTTGTCCATGCTCACGCGTTCATCGATCAACTTATCCAGCAAATAGGCCCATCTATGCCTCACTCTCCCAGCCTTTGCACAAACCACCCTCTTAAGCACTCCAACCCTAGCCAATGTTGGGAAGTACTCCTCCAAGTTGAAACCTCCTAGTATTCGTGAGGTATCGTCTGTGAGGTCCCGAAGTAGCTTGCTCTGTCTTTCTTCCGAAAGGACTCTCCCAACATGATCCGACATGCCATGTCATATGTGAATGGCTTCAGAAGTTCACTCATGTCCACTACAACACCTCGTGCGGCGGCCTCGTTAATCTTGGTCATCACCATGTTCACCTATCATGACATGCATCCTAAAGTGTGCGACTAGCTAACATTTATGACATTGTTAGGGGAGGGCACATGGCAGTCAATTTTTTAATTGCATTTGTGATGCAGTGTAGTACAAATTGTTATGACAATAAGGATAAGTTTGTGATAACAAAATTACAAATGGGTTTCAACAGTAGAAAACCATTTAATAAGTTGGGACATATGTGATGGTAAAATACTGATTAACGAAAATATCTCGCTCCCAATTATATTTTAGAAATGTAGAATCTCCTAATTAGTGGATGTTGTCTATCCATGGGTTTATTTAGAAGATTGCCTTGTAGGCCCTCACGTCTTTTCTGGATTGTCGCCACTGTTGAGTAGGATGAGGGTCTCCTTGATGGATTTGTAAAGCCATGACCTTTCTTCTCACTATTTCTCAAAGAACCACCTTTGTTGTCACTACGGTGGCCATTTTGTCATCCAACATTGCCTATTCCTAGAACCTCCTTGTAGTGTATCACTTCACCATCTTCATCGACTCTTGTGCTTTGCCCCTAAACTATGGAAGTTTTTGTGAGAACACACTCCCCCTCCCCTATGTTACAAAAAATGACTATTCACCCCCTCATGCAGTCTCTCCCACTGGATCTCGTAATCTCATCAATTGATTTAAAAGATTAATAGCTTTTGTGTTGTACATTACAATTTGGGAGGGATTTTCCTGTATTGTAAAAAGGAAGCCTCCTCCGGCCCTCTGTAAGAACAAGGGGTAGTACAAGAATAATGACTTGTTGTCTATCAACTACGCCTTTCAAACTGATCTTAAGCCCCGACTCACCCTCCATGGACGAACCTCGCGGGGGAAATTAACGTTGGGTTTTTGGGGAGTTGGAGATGGTTTGCCAAAAAACTAAACTATCTATTCACAATTTAACTTGTATTATTGCATCGGGGAATTGGAGATGGTTCGCAAAAAAAACTGGACTGTCTATTCACAAGTTAACTTGTATTACCACGTGACACTCGTGGTAAGCAATCCAAACTCGATAAAAAAAAGTTAACTTGTATTATTGCATCTCAAAACTTAGCAGTATCTCAATCATAAAATACGTAAGACATGGTCTCATGGCTCCTTTGAGGAAATTCTCCATGGCAATGAAAGAAAAAACACCTATATAAGTCATCCATCCGTGCGCTAGCGGCTTAAGTACCCCCTCAACCCCTATACATCACTTCTTTTTTCAAAAAAAAGCAACAGAAACATATCCTCCACCTCGTGCCAATTCTCCACTGGCCCTCCACACAATCATGCTGTCAACAACTGTTCAGAAGAAATAAGAGTGTAGTGTTGTACACTATGGACGGCTAGCAATAAAATTAGACTTTCTACTTACAAGTTGTGTGAAATCATTTTGAACCTCACATTCCCAAGCATTTCGACCAACGTACTTCACTCATACTCATTATAAGTCATTGCCTATACAACATGTTCTCTTCATTTACCTATTTAAAATTCTAGATTTGTCATAAGTCCAACATTTTTAAGTTTAACAATGTCTATGAAAATATATCAACATCTATAATGCTAAACTAGACTAATCATCAAATGCATTTCCATACTATATGTTGTAGATATTAGCACATTTCCCTTTAGATGAGGTCAGATATATATAAGGTTGACTTAGAACAAAATCAGAACTTCAAATAATTTGGAAGAGAGGAGGGGGGAGGGTTATAAAAATAAACTTGCAGTAACATTCACAATTATAGTTTCAGTTGTACAGATAGAGATATTAAAATATTTCGACCAAACACCACGTGAAAACTGCAAGATCATTAAAATTACCTCCTCCGTGGCGGCGTTGCAGGAAGATTGCACCTTTTTAACACTCAACATGTGAGTGCTGACGAGCTTCCTTACCTGGCGCCAGTGCTCGTCGTATGGTGCAAGGGCAGTGTCGGACGAGCCATACATGAGGATTTCCGAGACCATGGAGCGAGGCCGTGAGGCCAAGACATGATCATGGGTGCGCAGAACTGCCTTAGCGGCACGCGGTGACGACACGACGACTGTCGGCAAAACGCCAAGATGGAGGAGCATCATGTCAGGACCATGCTTCTTGGCGAGGCTGCGGAGGGAGACGCGCAGCAGGGAGCCAATGAGGTGCAGGTGTCCAATGATGGGCAGTGCCGGTGGAGAAGGTGGAGAAGGCAGGAGGTGGCTTTCTCGCTGCTGCCTGTTTCCTGTCTTCCCATTCACAGTGAACCAATAATAATGCACAAAAAAGAGCAAGAGCGGGAAGAGGAACAGAGACCATCCCCGCGGAAGAATCTCTAGCATGAGGAGATCTGCCATGGGAAATTATTGTCTAGCCCAGCGCTTTGTGGAGTTCTGCCGGAAATGGTTCTTCTGAACGAGCTTAGTTTATCATCACAAGCTCGATCAGTTGCTTATAAGCTAGCCAAGCAGAGTAAGAACGACAAAATTATGCTCTATGGTGCACTGAACTTGGAGCAATTAGTTAGGTGCAACGTAGCTTTCATTCCTAAGAAACAGACAAGGTAGTCTTTGACTCTTGGTTAGGTGCTTTATCAACTTTTTGTTCCCCCTTAGGAAAAATGTGAAAAATACCAACATCATGGGCAAGACAACTGCAACCCGTTATTTGGAAGACTCGATGGGTCTTTTTTCTTCAGACAATAACCAATGCACAGGTTGTTATTGATTCATGGTCTATTCCGGCAGGCAAAACATGGAGTTGTAATTACCAGCGATTCCATTAAAATTGAGAGTTATGGATGAATTATGTATGTTTGTTTTAGGAAGCGTTGAACCCTTTGTCTCAGATCACGTCATATATTTATACTCTGATCAAAACTATACGTAAATTAAATGGAGAGGTTTAGAAGTCGTGGAGATCTGCCGGGTACAACTAAATCCATCTCTAACCGGTCATTTATAATTTAGATGAGAAAACCATTTTCTATCCTTTAGGGGTGTATATTTGCTCCTTAAATAAGTGTAGTTTCTAACCGATCCCCTAAACTTAACTCTCTAATTTTGTTTAACACTAATTTGTTTATTTTTGAGCCATTGAGTTAAACTTCACTACGCAATTATTTGATTAAACCACATCTTGATCACATACTTCACTAGTTCTTCGCTAAGAGAAGAAATCCAAAGAAAACTACAAGAAAAATTACACACTTCAGTAGAAACACCAATTCCTTCACTGCTCCTACTAGTCCGATCAATACTTTTCTCTATTGGCTTCTCTAGCTTGCACACTTCTTTCTTCTCTGCCTCCTCTGACTTGGACATTGCGTCCTCTCTAGTCTCATCTCTAGCAATAAGTGCACCAACATCAAGCAGATTTCTCGCTGTCAATAGATCAATGTACTCTTCTTTCATATACCAAAACTTGCATCATTACTACATGCAATTTTATGCAAACAATGAGTTTCAAATTGTGACGAATCCGAAGAACAACCATACAGGTACTCACTTTGTCCTTTTCACACTTTACGAAAATCCACCTAGGATGTTTGGACGTGCTCGAGATGAGGCGCGGCACCAGCCGCCAGCAGGGATCACACTTAAAGACTGGTAGAGGCTCGCCGACGAGCTGTTGGACGAGGGATGAGCCCAGCCGACGGGCGGACGTGGCTGTGACGGCGGTCGGGCAACAGTTGAGATGTGAGCGCTAGGAGGAGGACATACCAAGAGGCGGTGCGGAGCAGTCGAGGTGGCTGCGCGGTTCAGTTCCCATCACATCCCTCCAAAACGGGACGACGCCCAGGACTGGGTGCGTCAAATCCGGTGATGGCGGCGACGGGCATAGATCCGTAGATTTAGGCGCTGACGACAAGAAGCGACCGAATCAAGATGAGGGAGGAGCGCGACGGGTGCTTGATAACCCACAAGTATAGGGTATCAGTTGTAACTTTTTTGATAAATAAGAGTGTCGAACCCAACGAGGAGCTAAAGGTAGAATTAATATTCCCTTCAAGTTCTATCGACCACCGATAGAACTCTACGCGCACTTAACGTTCGCTTTATCTAGAACAAGTATGAAACTATTTTGTAGGTGATAGGATAGGTTTGCAAAAATAAAACTAGAAGTACTTTGCGAGAATAAAACTACGAGTAGTTTGCAAGATAATAAAAGTTAGTTGTTTAGTAGAAAGCTTTTGTAACACAAGAGAATGATTTGTCCCTAGGCAATTGATAACTAGACCGGTAATCATTATTGCAATTTTATATGAGGGAGAGGCATGGGCTAACATACTTTCCGTACTTGGATCATATGCACTTATGATTGGAACTCTACCAAGCATCCGAAACTACCAAAGATCATTAAGGTAAAACCCAACCATAGTATTAAGTATCAAGTCGTCTTTACTCCCAAACGCAACAACCCCCTTACTCGGGTGTAAGCTTCTGTCACTCTAGCCGCCCACCATAATAGAATTATGAACGTATTGCAAACCCTACAGCGGGAATCCCTCACTCTTGCGCGACACGGAGGGCACCATAGGACAGCACCAAAATAAAACATACAACTCAAACCAATCACGATCATCAATCAACCCATAGGACAAAACGAATCTACTCAAACATCATAGGATGGCCAAAAATCATTGGATAATAATATGTTGCATTAAGCACCAAGTTTAAGTAGAGATTACAGCGGGGAGAAGAGGTGTTACACCGCTGCATAGAGGGGGAGTGTGACGCCCCCGACTTAATTGTGCACTAATCATACACGCAAATGCACACGATCAAGCCTAGGGACTCACTTGAAGATATCACAACACAACTCTAAACACAAATAAAAGATACAAGCTTTATATTACAAGCCAGGGGCCTCGAGGGCTCGAATACATAAGCTTGCGCATACAAGCGTCATCGAAAGCATTAGATATCTGAGTACAGATATAAAAGTAAAACAGATAAGCCATAAGAAGGCGGGGCAAAACAACGACGAAGATCGAAAAGGCACAGGCCTCCTGCCCGGGAGCCTCCTATCTACTCCTGGTCGTCGGTGGTCTCCACGTAGTAGTAAGCTCCTCCAGAGGGGTAGTAGTAGTCGTCTACTGGGGCGGCTGACTCCGGGGCTCCATCATCTGGTCGCAGCAACCGGGTATGGGAAAAAGGGAAGCAAATCAACTGTGAGTACTCATCTAAAGTACTCGCAAGACTGACATTAGAACTATTCTAATTATGCATCGGTATCAAAGGGAATGACTGTATCTATGGACTAGACTGCAGAAATGCCAGAATAGAGAGGACGGCCTAGCCTATCAAAGACTAGCATCTTCAGCGGTCTTGCAGCAAAAGATGAGTGCAGATTAGTACATAATTAAAGTAATAAGCATGTTGTATCAAAGCCTAGAGATCCTTCCTCGACTCCCTGCGAGAAAGCGATCCCGGAGCTTCCAATTAATTAACATGTAACTAGTTCAAGTAGTAGATCAGGCTACTTTACTAAGCGTCCTGTTACCGTGGACACGGCTATTCGAATAGATATATCTTCCCTGCAGGGGTGCACTACTGTTACCCAACACGCTCGATTAACACTGGCCGGACAAACTTTTCTGGGTCATGCCCGGCCTCGGCTGATCGACACACCATAGCCCTACCTAGTGGTCAGCAGAGAGGTCCCCGCCGGTCTACATCCTAAGTGCGCAGGGTTCCTGGGCCAATCCCCCTTTGCACTCCGGGTCGTTGCGTGCAGGGCAATCCAGGCACCACCTCTAGGGTACCGACCCGGCCATGCCGCAATGCTGAACTGGACGTCTGACAGAGCTTTCGGCTGATACATACGGTGCAGAGGGCCCCATTAAACCATTATCCCGCGTGGTGGTAGTGCGTATAGGCCAGTGGCCAACTCAGACGAAATACCCAAATCCGTTAAGTGTATTGGGAGCTCACGGAAACGAGCAGAGATCCATGAGACATGTGGCCCCGTCGCCCCCTCTCGTGGACTTACGGCAAGGGCTCAGAATGCCCGGCCGTGCCACGTAATCATCTCGCGGCTACCCTCATGGTCAACCCGACTCCACATCTCTCGCGGGTACCCCTCGGGGTCGACCCGACTTTATCAAGTATCTGTAGGAAAACCCAGGTAACCGTGTGTACATAACATCAAGAAGGAATCCAAGGAATCCCCCTTGTTGGGTTCCCACTCGATGTATCCGTCAAGGTGAACCCGGAGGAATCACCCTCGATGGTATCCACACTTGCGGAGTTGCACGACAGAAGCTTCGTCGGAAGTGGTGAAAGAGGAATCACCCTCGGTAACCCACAACCAACTAGCTGTACCACAGAGGCAACATCATGAGTGAGATAAGAGGTATCACCCTCGGCACTCTATGTTAGCTCTGCAGAGTCGAGCAACTTAGGGGGGTTGTGTAGTGATGTGCAGGTCTCAGCACGTCGATCACATCGAGCGGGGCACTGGTAACTAAGCGGGGCAACTAGGACAAGGTGGAGGGGCCACAGATGGTTTACTGCCAACCTATACTAAGCATTTAGGATATCAGGTAAAGTATGAAAAGTAGTTTACAAAAACAGGCTATGCATCAGAATAGGATCAAACAAATGCAGTTGCAAATTCTAACGCAAGCAGGAGGGAGAAAGAATAGGTGATATAGGCATGTTCAATGGGGTTTGCTTGCCTGGTTGCTCTGCGGCAAAAGAGGGGACATCGGGGATGTAGTCGGTCTCCGGAGCGGCGTCGGTCTCGGGGGCTATCGGATAAGTAGAGGGGGGAAGAAACAATAAATAAAATCAAATACAAGCAATACAGATGCAGGGCATGACGATATGCAGTGTTAGTGGTGACCTAATGCATTTGTTATGAATTTTTCCCGGCGTTTAGGCGGTTTTCGGAATACTGAACCGGAGGGGAAGGTTCCATGTTCAGGTAGTTAGGAGTGATGGTCAAGCATTTTAACCGCGTATTCGGATTCGTCTCGTTTTTCTGATCAACTTTCATGTAGAAAGTTTTTCGATCCGAGCTACGGTTTATTTGTTATGAATTTTTAAAGATTTAAACAATTTTCTGAAATTTCTGGAATTATTTTATTTAATAAATTCCGAATTATCCGAAACAGTGCAATGGTGACGTCAGTATGACATCAAGATGACGTCATGGGTCAACCCAGCCGGTTGACTGGTCAATCTGACCAGTGGGTCCCACCTGTCATAGACAAAGTGGCTAACCAGTTGTTAAAATTAACTAATTAGCTTAGTTAGTTACTGGGCCCCACATGTCAGTGTCAGTAACTAATCTAACATTTTAACTAAATTAACCTCTAACAGTAATTAGCCGCGTGGGCCCACACGTCAGTGGCAGTAGATGCCACGTCAGCGGGGTTGACCGCGGTCAGCTGGTCAACCGCGACCATGAGGCCCACTGGCAGCGACTCTAGGCGGGCCCCATGCCACGCCAGCTCAGTTGCCGTTGCCGGAGCTGCTCCGGAGAGCTCCAGACGCGGCGGCGAGCCACGGCCGGCGTCGGAAATGCGCTACACTGGGCCATTTCGCGCGTTTTCGGTGGCGTTCGAATGGCTACTTCATTCCGCGTCGATCTACGGTACCGGAGCGGTCGGAGGGGGCCGTCAGGGCCGCCGGCGTTGAGCCGAGGCAGCGGCGAGCTACGGGCATGAGCGAAAACACGGCTACGAGGCCTCTCCGGTTGCGCTAACTAGCTAGGCAGGGGCAGAGGTTCTCCCGGGGCACAATGGTGCTACCGGACCAAGCCGTAGAGGCTCGGGAGCACGACGACGGTTGCCACGGCGGCGGACAGAGCACGGTATGGCGGCGGCTTGACAGAGGCATGCAGGCGAGTGGCAGAAGGAAGGAGGGGAAGGCGGAGCTCACCGAGCGGCTCAAGGCAGGCCGTTGACGGTTTAGTAGCTGCGGGGGAGGTCGGGGACGCCGGTGATCGCCGGAGGCCGAGGCGAAGGGAGCGGCTCGATCCGCGGGCTGCGGCGCTCCCCGTGGCACGGCGATTGGGGCAAACGGCGTGCGGCGTCGAGGCAGAGAAGAAGGACATGTCGGAGCCGCGCGGGAGGCACTGGGGTCGCTGCGGAGCAACGGCGCGGCGACGGTGGCGCTCGGCTGCGTAAGCAGAGGAGAGGGAGGAGCGAGCGCGAGCGAGAGAGAAAGGGGAGAGGAGTGGCGGGACGTCCAGGGGGGACGGACGAGGCGTCCTTATCCCCTCGGGCGGCGCGGCGAGCTGCGGCCATGGCGGTGCTGCCACGCAGGGGAGGCAGGTAGGAGAAACAGGGGTGGGCCGGTTGGGCCGACACGGGCTAGAGACAGGTAAGGTGGTTTGCCCCTTTTTTCTTTTTCTGCATTTTCCATTTATTTAATTCAGAGGCAGTAAAAGATTATTTGGGGCCACCTAATGACTTGGGAAAAATGTGGAGCTGGCCCACAAAATCCATTGCAGTTTTAGGCACTGCCACAAATATTTTTGGAGGCCAGAGGAATCCATTTGCATTCCCCAAAATTAAAATAACATTTTCAATATGTTGAAATGCACTGAATTAATTCCCAGGGGCAATTTGGAAATCCCAAAAATGTGGGTGTCAACATGACAAATATTTAGGGATTATTTTCAATAGGATGAACTATTTTGATTGCATGACAGAAGAAATAAATATTTTGACATGCAATTCAAATTTGAATTTGGCTATGATTTTGGACAAGTGGCCAATTGGCACAGTGATCATGATGACATGGCCACTATTAGAGGGGGATTACTATAGTGTGATGCTAGGGATGTTACAGGGAGAGAGTTGGTGTTGACGGCGGCGAAGTTGTTGGTGTAGATCGCCATCACGATGTTTCCCCCGGCGGCGCTCCGGTGCCACCGGAAGAGAGGGGGAGAGAGCCCCCCTCCTTTTCTTCTTCTTCCTTGGCCTCCCACCTAGACAGGAGGAGAGTTTCCCCTCTGGTCCATGGTTGCCATGGCGGCGGAGGGGCAGGAGCCCCTCCTAGATTGGATCTCTCTCTCTGTTTTCTTCTATTTCGCGCTCCTATTTTCTGGCCTTTCACCGTTTCTTAAATTCCTGGAGATCCGTAACTCCGATTGCGCTGAAATTTTAACATGATTTTTTCCGGATATTAGTTTCCTTGCGCCCGAAGAAGAGCCCCAACCAACTTACGGTGTGCCCATGAGGCACCACCGCGCACCGGGAGGGGAGGCGCGCCCATGTGGCTTGTGGAGGCTGTGGGCCTTCGTTTGCATTGATTCCACCTCCCAAAAATCACATATATTCCAAAATAATTCTTCGTAAAATTTTATTGCATTTGGACTTCGTTTGATATGGATTTTCTATGAAACAAAAAACAAGCAGAAAACAGGAACTGGCACTGGGCACTGGATCAATATGTTAGTCCAAGAAATCATATAAAATGTTGCCAAAAGTATGTGGAAATTGTAGGATATTGGCATGAAACAATCAAAAATTATAGATACGACGGAGACGTATCAGCATCCCCAAGCTTAATTCCTACTCGTCCTCGAGTAGGTAAATGATAAAAAATATAATTTTTGATGTGGAATGCTACCTAGCATAATCTTGATCATGTACTCTAATCATGGCATGAATATTAAGACACGAGTGATTCAAAGCAATAGTCTATAATTTGATATAAAGACATCAATACTCAGGCATCCCAACAAATAATCATGCCTTTCAGAATAAAATTGCTAAAGAACGCTATCCCTACAAAATCATATAGCCTTGTCATGCTCCATTTTCTTAACACAAAATATAAATCATGTACTACCCTTGTGTCAGCCAAGCAATTGGTTCATACTTTTTAACGCGCTTCAGCTTTTTCAACCCCCACGCAATACATGAGTGCAAGCCATGGATATAGCACTATGGGTGGAATAGAATACGGTGGTAGAGATAATATGGAGAAGACAAAAAAGGAAGAAAGTCTCACATCGACGCGGCTAATCAATGGGCTATTGAGATGCCAATCAATTTATGTCAATGCGAGGAGTAGGGATTGCCATGCAACGGATGCACTAAGAGCTATAAGTGTATGAAAGGTCAAACTGAAAACTAAGTGGGTGTGCATCCAACTTGCTTGCTCAAGACCTCGGCAAATTGAGGAATCCCATCATCGGAATATACAAGCCAAGTTCTATAATGAAAAATTCCCACTAGTATATGAAAGTGACAACATAGGAGACTCTCTATATGAAAAACATGGTGCTACTTTGAAGCACAAGTGTGGAAAGGATAGTAACATTGCCCCTTCTCTCTTTTTCTCTCGTTTCAATTTTTTTCCCTTTTTTTATTTTTTTTCTTCTTCTTTTTTCTTTCTTTTTATTTTCTTTTTTCTTGGGCTCTTTTTGGCCTCTTTTTTTTCTCTTTTTTTTATTTTCGTCCGGAGTCTCATCCCGACTTGTGGGGGAATCATAGTCTCCATCATCCTTTCCTCACTAGGACAATGCTCTAATAATGAATAATGATGATCATCACACTTCTATTTACTTACAACTCAAAAAATTACAACTCGATACTAGAACAAAGTATGACTCTATATGATTGCCTCTGGCGGTGTACCAGGATGTGCAATGATCTAGCGTGGCAAAGATATCAAAAAATGGACAAGCCATGAAAATATCATGCTAGCTATCTTACGATCATGCAAAGCAATATAACTATGAATGCTCATGTCATGTATATGATGATGATAGAAGTTGCATGGCAATATATCTCGGAATGGCTATGGAAATGCCATAATAGGTAGGTATGGTGGCTGTTTTGAGGAAGATATAAGGAGACTTATGTGTGATAGAGCATATCATATCATGGGGTTTGGATGCACCGGCGAAGTTTGCACCGACTCTCGAGGTGAGAAAGGGAAATACATGGTACTGAAGAGGCTAGCAAATTGCTGAAAGGTGAGAGTGCGTATAATCCATGGACTCACATTAGTCATAAAGAACTCACATACTTATTGCAAAAGTTTATTAGCCCTCGAAGCAAAGTACTACTACGCATGCCCCTAGGGGGGAGGTTGGTAGGAGTAAACCATCGCGCGCCCCCGACCTCCACGCAAAGGAAGACAATCAATAATAAATCATGCTCCAACTTCTTAGCATAACGAGAGACTATACATGCATGCTTCGGGAATCACAAACCTTAACACCAATATTCTTACTAAACCACAATCATTCACTAGTACCTCCCATATATTACCATCTCTATATCGCAAAACTATTGCAAGGAATCAAACATATCATATTCAGTGATCTACAAGTTTTATGTAGGATTTTATGACTAACCATGTGAATGGCCAATTCCTGTTAACTCTCTAAACAGATATAAGTGAAGCATGAGAGTTTAATTCTTTCTACAAAAGACATGCCCCACGCTCTAACAAATATAAGTGAAGCAAAAGAGCATTCTACAAATAACGGTTTTCCTATGTGAAGAGAAACAGGCATCCAAACTTCAAATGATATAAGTGAAGCACATGAAGCATTCCATAAAGCTATACTCAAAAGATATAAGTGAAGTTGTGACGCCCCCGACTTAATCGTGCGCTAATCATACATGCAAATGCGCATGATCAAGCCTAGGGACTCACTTGAAGATATCACAACACAACTCTACATAAATAAAAGTCATACAAGCTTTATATTACAAGCCAGGGGCCTCGAGGGCTCGAATACATAAGATCGATGTCATACAAGCATCAGCGAAAGCATCAGATATCTGGGTACAGATATAAAAGTAAAAAAGATAAGTCCTAAACAGGCGGGCCAAAACAACGACACGGATCGAAAAGGAGCAGGCCTCCTGCCTGGGAGCCTCCTATCTACTCCTGGTCGTCGGCGGTCTCCACGTAGTAGTAAGCTCCTCCAGAGGGGTAGTAGTAGCCGTCGGCTGTGGCGGCTGACTCCAGGGCTCCATCATCTGGTCGCAGCAAACGGGGATGGGGAAAAAGGGAAGCAAAACAACCATGAGTACTCATCCAAAGTACTCGCAAGACTTACATCAAATCTATTCTACTTATGCATTGGTATCAAAGAGAGGCTGTATATGTGGACTGGACTGCAGAAATGCCAGGATAGAGAGAAGGCCTAGCCTATCGAAGACTAGCATCTTCAGAGATCTTGCAGCATAAGAAGAGTGCAGATTAGTACATAATTAAAGTAACAAGCATGTTGTAGCGAAGCCTAGAGATCCTTCCTCGACTCCCTGCGAGAAAGTGATCCCGGAGCTTACAATTAATTATCATGTAACCAGTTCAAGTAGTAGATCGGGATACTTTACTGAGCGTCCTGTTACCGTGGACATGGCTATTCGAATAAATAATCTTCCCTACAGGGGTGCACTACTGTTACCCAACACGCTCGATTAACTCTGGCCGGACACACTTTCCTGGGTCATGCCCGGCCTCGGTAGATCGACACACCGCAGCCCTACCTAGAGCTCAACAGAGAGGTCCCCGCCGGTCTACATCATAAGCGCTCAGGGGTCTTGGGCCATCGCCCTTAGCATCTCCGGGTCGTTGTGTGCAGGGTGGATACCAGGAACCACCTCTGGGGCGCCAATCCGGCCCGGCCACAATGTTGAACTGGACGTATGACAGAGCTTTCGGCTGATACATACGGTGCAGAGGGCCCCATTAAACCATTATCCCGCGTGGTGGTAGTGCGTATAGGCCAGTGGCCAACTCAGAACAAATACCCAAATCCGTTAAGTGCATTGGGAGCTCGCGGAAACGAGCAGAGATCCATGAAACATGTGGCCCCGTCGCCCCGTCTCGTGGACTTACGGCAAGGGCTCAGAATGCCCGGCCGTGCCACGTAATCATCTCGCGGGTACCCTCATGGTCAACCCGACTGCACATCTCTCGCGGGTACCCCTCGGGGTCGACCCGACTTTATCAGGTGTCTGTAGTAAATCCCAGGTAACCGTGTGTCCATAACATCAAGAAGGAATTCGAGGAATCACCCTCATTGGATTTCCATCTCGACGTATCCGCCATGGTGAAACCGGAGGAATCAGCCTCGATGGTATTCACACTTGCAGGGTTGCGCGACCAGCTGTACCACAGAGGCAACATCAAGAGTGATATAAGAGGTATCACCCTCGGCACTCGATATTAGCTTTGCTGGTCTTAGCCCGTTGATCACTTCAATCGGGGCACTGGTAACTAAGCGGGGCAACTAGGACAAGGTGGAGGGGCCACAGATGGTTTCATCCAACCTATACTAAGCAATTAGGATAATAGGTAAGGTATCAATAGCAGTTTACAAAAAAAAATAGGCTATGCATCGGAATAGGATCAAACAAATGCAGTAGCAAATTCTAATGCAAGCAGGAGGGAGAAAGAATAGGTGATATAGGCATGTTCAAGGGGGTTTGCTTGCCTGGTTGCTCTGCGGCAAAGGAGGGGTCGTCAGTGGTGTTGTCGGTCTCTGGAGTGGCGTCGGTCTTAGGGGCTATCGGAAGAGAAGAGGGGGAAGAAACAATAAATAAAAGCAGACAAATGCAACACAGATGCATGGCATGACGATATGCAGTGTGAGTGGTGACTTAATGCATTTGCTATATGTCGCAGACGAATCAGGAAAATATCTGGGATATTTTCCCGGAGTGTAGGCGGTTTTCGGAATACTGAACCGGAGGGGAAGGTTCCATGTTTGGATAGATAGGAGTGATGGTCAAGCATTTTGACCATGTATTCGGATTCGTCTCATTTTTCTGACCAACTTTCATATAGAAAGTTTTTCGATCCGAGCTACGGTTTATTTTCTATGATTTTTCAAAGTTTTAAATGATTTTCTGGATTTTCTGGAATTATTTTAATTACTTAAATTTGAATTATCCAGAATAGTGCCTGATGACGTAAGCATGACATCAGGATGACGTCATCCAGTCAACTGAGCTGACCAGAGTCAAACCTGACCAGTGGGTCCCACAGGTCAGTGACTCACAGCTGATTAGAGGTTAATTTAAACTAACTGAAGTTAATTAGTGGGTGGGCCCGGCCTGCCAGTGACCTAACTAACTAACAGAGTTAACTTAATTAACCGCTAACTGTGATTAGCCGCGCGGGCCCACATGTCAGTGGCATTAGTGAACAGTAACCCACGTTGACTTGGTCAGCGCGGTCAACTGGGCCCGCGGGGCCCAGCTGCTAGTGACCAGAGGCGAGCCACGTCGGCGGCCAGGTCAGCGCCGGCGACGGAGTGACGCCGGCGAGCTCTCCCGCGGCGGTTCTTCGCCGGCGAGGCTCGGGAATCGCCCACAGTGGCTCGTTTTGCGCGCGGGTGGGTTCTTTCGAACGGCCACTCCACTGAGCGTCCAATGGTGGTACCGGTCGGAGCTGGGGCCACCGGAAACGATGTCGACGACGAGGTTAGGCAGCGATGGTTTTTGGGCGCCGGCGAAATCGACGAGGCCGCGCACGTTTGCTCGAACTAAAGGGGTGGGGACGCGCTGCGCGAGCTGGCGAGCTCGATGGACAAGGTTGCGCGGGCATGCGGTCACCGGATCCTAGTCGGCGACAAGCTCGTGCGGCGGCGACCTCGGCCAATGGTGGCACATCGCGCACGGCTATCTACGGCGCGAGAGAACGAGCCAAAGGGAGGAGTGGAGGGCAGTGGCTTACGGCGCGGCTCACGGTGGCCTCGGGATGCTTAGTAGCAGCAGAACTCGCCGGAGATCACCGGAGTCCGAAGAGAGAGGGGCGGCTCGATCCCGAGAAGGCAATGCTCCCCAAGCTCTATGTGGCGGTGCAGGAGGCGTAGTCGAGCTCGGCGGAGACGGCTGGCACGTCGGAGGGAGGCGGGGACAGATGGCATCGCACGGGCACGGGAGAGAAGAGGAGGAAAAGGTGGCCGAGCGAGGGAGAGAGGGAGAGGAGAGGCGAGGGCGTCCAGGGGAGGTGGACATGGACGTCCTTATCCCCTCATCCCAACTGCTCCGGCGCCGTGGCAGCTAGTGGCTGGAGCCACGCGAGCTCGGCCATGGGCGCACCGACACCGTGGCGGGAGCAGGTGGGAGAAGGCCCTAGTGGGCCGGCGCCAGGCCACAAGTGAGCGCCAGGTGAGTTTTTCTTTTTCCAGTTTTCTGTTTTTCTCTTTTATTTAAAACACTACAAGAAATATGTTAATTTGCGACCATCAATATTTGTCACTGAATGGTCATTGTTTTCCATTTGTGACCTTTTTGTGACCAAAAATAGTTGGTCAAAAGCTGGCCGTCTTTAATGAAACTTAACGACCTTCAATGTGAAATGGTCATAGACTGTTACGACCAAAACATAAGGTCGTAACTTCTACGACCAATTGTTTTGGTGACTGGTAGTCTGCCCAGACCACGTCAGATCCAACGTGGCAAGCTGACGTGGCAAAATTACGACCAAACAAAATGGTCGTAGATCAAAATCAGCCCGGTCCAGTTCGGTGCTTCACATGGGCCAAGCCCAACAATTCAGCTTATTTATATCTTTTTTCCTGTGAATTTTTGGTCAGCTTCATGGGCCAAGCCCAACATTGCAGCCTTTTTATTTTTGGGCCGTGGCCTTCTTCTCTCAACAGTTTCATTTTTCTTTTTTTGTAAAATGGGTCTACTAGTCAGGTGGGTCCCCGTTGTCAGGTTCTAGTAACTGGGTCCTAGCTGTCAGGGTCATATTCTTCATTTTTCAATTTAACGTAAATAAATACCCAGTATTTAAATGGGCACACAGAAAACACACGAAATACTTCAAATATTATCAGCCAGATTCAGTATAGAGCTCCTGCTATACAAATAACATGTAATAAGCTCTAACATACACTTTGCAAGCTCTACAAGTGTAATAACAGTATGGCAGTCATAGTTACAAGCTCCACAAGTTCAATAACTAGATACAGTACTTTACAAGCTCTACAAGTGTTATGTTCTTCAGCATGGAGCTCCTTCGACAGCGATCACAAACTAGGCACCTGCTCCTGTCATGAACAACATGCTGGACTCACTGGACGACCATAGTCAGGACTGGGCTAACAGAACGGTGATATGTCTTCCACGGTCGCCTTATTACATGAATCAACAGAGAAGAATCAGAAAAACTGGAGCCAATATACTATGAGCAGACCATTCAAAAAAGGACAGTTATTTAGAATGACGACACAAATTCAGCTAGTACCATGCTTTTCATTCTCCAGCTAGTTAAAATGAGATACTCATTCATACAAAAAAACAGAGACACAATATGAATATTCATTGCACAACTGCAGGTCGTGCAAATAACTTCACTGCGACACATTGCGCCTAAACAACAATACCATTCTACTACCACGGCCATCCATTCAAAAGGTAAGATCTTACATTAATAGTTAGAGCACGCATACTAACATCACAAACGCAGGAGAGAATAAAGGGAACCGAGAGTGATACCTCTGGATGATAGCGTCGACGATGATCTAGATTGAGTTAGCATCTGTGAGGAGGTGGATGATCGCCATGGTGTGCTTGATGATGCACACGGCCATGATCTTCTTGCCACTGTTGCATCCGTGCGCTCGATGATGGGGGTACCAATGCATCCAAGTAGAACAAAATCACCATCATTAACCCACAGCTTCAAGTACAAGCTAAGTATGTATCAAGTGACAATGAAAACAAGTTCAAACTGAATAAACATATGCAAAGTTCAGACTGAATAAACATATGCATGATATTGTCCTGTAGATGAACGATGCACAACTTCTACAAGGTTAGCCGAGCATAATAAAGACAGATAGAGAGAGCAGAGTTACAAATATCAGTGACATAGGCAACATAACCACAAGACAACACCATATACTTGATGTGCGGGTATATATAATAAATCAACATTGTATCTTGCAAGTCAACAGTTATCACAGAGAACAAGATACCATAAGATGAATGAAACTGCAGTTTTAATCACAGGCATCTGCAGTTGAAGCAAGTTGTTACCCAATATGGTTTTAATCGCACAAGATATAATTGATAAAAATCGCATCTGCATCTGCAGTTTACCTCGGTAGAATTGGTTTTAATCGCAGAAGATATAATTGGTAAAAATCAGTTTGCTGCTACAGTCATTGGAAAACTACTGTGGATTTGTTCTGATCACAGAAGATAGAACTGATAACATCAGTTTGCTGCAACTTTGTCATGGATTTGTTTTAATCGCAGAAGATAGAATTGGTAAAATTCAGCTTGCTCTACAGTCATTGAACAACTGCATCTGCAGTGGAGACAAGTTCTCTTACCCAGAGAGCCGACGTGCATGGACTTGTGCATCAGCTCCATCTGCAGCTCGCGCAGGGACGTCTGGGCCTTGTGCACTAGCCAACTGGGTCGAACACTAGCCAAACTGACACGGAGATGCACCACACGCCGTAGAATGCACCACACGTCTTCTGAATTCGAAATCTAACTGACAAACTGGGTCGAACACTAGCCAAACTGACACAGAGACAAGTAAACCAACACACGGGCGACCAAATTTCCATCGCATCACCGAGCAAGCACTGATATCAGAAGGAAGTGACCAACACCGAATCGAGCGGTAAAAGAGAGGGGATGGGAGAAGTGCACTTACAGCATCACTCAGGGACATTCACTTCTCACCACCGGCCTTGACAATCTGTGATTCAACGGACCCAAACCAAATCAGGACACAGAATTCACAAGGAAACTCATCGCAGGAACAGTTCGAACGAACAGCACGAGACAGAGGCAGAGGGGGGACGGAGCGGAACCGAGATGCTTACCACGGAGACCTGCTTGACGTCGGGGTGCTTCTCCTTGTACTCCTTCCTGAAGCTGTCCCTGCGAAGACGAAACATGCACCAAATCCTCGGTCAGGACGCGACACCACACCACAGAAACAACGCGAATCAAACTACGAAAGGAATCGGGGAACTCACATGAAGACGAAGAAGGCGCTCGGGGGGCGCTTGGGCTTGTTGGGGTCCTTGTCGGCCTTGCTCTTCTTCACTGCGAGCCTGCGCCGCCACAACAGAAACAACATCAGCAAACCAAACCGAATCAGAATCAGACGCGAAACAGCAGCCTCCACCATGGGAAACGAAACGAGATGGGAGACGAGCGAGGGGTCGGGTCGGGGCACCTGGAGTCGCCGGCGCGGGAGCCCACCTTGGCCTTCATCCTGCCGCCGGCCGCCAACCTGCGACAACACCCACCGATTCAGACGATCAGAGCCCGCAGAAGCCAAAATCACGAACTGGCCGAGAACCGTGCGGTACCTTGGGATCGGAGCGAGGGGCGATGGGTGGGGAGGAGGCGGGCGCTGCGTGTGCTAGCCAAACTGGGGACCCAGTTTGTCTATGGCGTGTGGTGCATCTCCGCGTTCGCGTCGTCAGGGAGGGCGGCTGCCGCCGACGACCCCGAGGATCTGGAATAATCCCCTGAAGAAGCCAAAAACAACCGGTGAGATATTAATCAATCCCCCGAAACACCGCGACCTAGATCCTCTCGCGCTCACGCACGCACACACGGACGTACCCTCGCTGGCGCAGGGGATGAAGTCGCGGGCCTCGGACATCTTCACCGTCTTCCTGAGAACCGCCGCCGCATCCGTCCCTACCGACGCGGTGGACAGGGCCCCGCCGTCCTGGATGGCCTCGCTGCTCCCCTCCTCCATCGATGGCGTCGGCGTCCGTCCGAATTCAAGCGAAAGCGAGATGGAGGGGAAGGGGGAGGAATGGATCGCGAGTTCGTCGGAGGATTTGGGGGAGGAGAGAAAGAAAGGAGGCGGGGGGTGGATGGAAAATGTCCACGAAAAGAGAGCTAGGGTTTCGGCTCAGGTGGGCAAGGGCTGAGGACTGCCGTTGGATCCGCGAGCATCCGACGGTGTTTCATGCACGATCCGCGTGAGACGCCTACGGACCAATCAGAATGCAGTACACGCGTACGACGTTATGACCATCTAAATTGGTCATAGTTGACTAAAAATAACGTGTTAAAATAATGTCAACTATTTTATGACCTAAGAAATTCAAAAAAAATGGAAAACCTGCTCATTGTGTCACAAAATGTGAACTAGTTTTCAGGAAAAATAACAAACATGGAATAAGATAAATATCTTTAAAAAGGTGTCCCGAGAAATGAGTTTTTTAGCAAAAAAAACATTTTCTATTTTTAGTGCTAAAATTGATTTTCCTGTGAAGAACCTACAAAATGTTTGTTGCAAAATGGCACCACTCCATTTGTCAAAAATGTTAAACCATATTTAATGTACAATTGATCAAATGGGATTTTGATCCACCTCTCTCTCTCGTGGGGGAGAACGAGAGAGACGTGAGCGAGGGGTTTTTCTTTTCTCCTTTTCTTTAGATAGAAAATGGATGGATGTGGGATGGAGAGATGGATGGATGGATGGATGGATGAGCGCCATGTCATCGATCTGTGCCACTACTAGTTCAACCAATGGGAATAAAGCAAATGCAATTGTGTTTTCCTTTTTGTTACAAAATTGTACCGCACCATTTTTCAAAAAATATTAGACCACATTTTATTTACAATTGACAAATGGCTGCGTGCCAAAAAGCTTTGCATCTTGGAATGACAAACAATTTTCCCTAAGAAAGTTTTTACTTTCTTTGCACAAAAATTTCATTTTCCATTTTTCGAGCGCCCAAAATGAGTTTTTTGGTGAAGAACCTAGCAAATATTTATTGCAAAATTAGACCAAACCAATTTTCGAAAATATTAGCCCATATTTAATGTACGATTGACCAAATGGTTGGGTGTCAAAAGTTTTTGATCCACCTCTCGTGAAAAAGACAAATTTCCGCCGATTCAGCAGGAAGCGGCTCAAATTTGAACTACAGCTGCCTCATAGTTTACTTTTTATTTTTTTCCAAAAATAATTTCTAGGTACATAAGTATCTATTTAATCAGAGAAACTCCAAAAGTTTTGCAAGATTCAACCCCTAGCTACGAACGGTCATGCCCGTCGTTTTGACCGCATTTTGAAACGGTCATAAGAAATTCAAAGAAAATCAAAAAAATTGAAAACCTTCGCATTGTGTCATTATATGTGACCTAGTTTTCAGGAAAAAATAACAAACTTGGACTACGGCAAATGTCTTAAAAAAGTGTTCTCAGAAATGAGCTATCATGTATGAAGATCCATGGCTTTCAAGGCAAATGGCCAATGTTATGGCAATATTCATGGCATAGTTTGTTCAAATGAACTCATAATTTGCACAAGTTTGCATCTTGGAATGACAAACAATGTTGCCTAAGGAAGGTTTCACTTTCATTGCACGAAAAATTCATTTTCCATTTTTTGAGTGCCTAAAATGAGTTTTTTTGTGAAGAACCTAGCAAATATTTAATGCAAAATTGGACCAAATCAATTTTCTAAAATATTAGGCCATATTTAATGTACGATTGACCAAATGGTTTGGTTTCAAAAGTTTTTGATCCACCTCTCGTGAAAAAGACAAATTTCCGTCGATTCAGTAGGAAGCGGGTCAAATTTGAACTACAGCTACCTCATAGTTTACTTTTTATTTTTTTCCAAAAATCATTTCTAGGTACATAAGTATCTATTTAATCAGAGAAACTCCAAAAGTTTTGTAAGATTCAACCCCTAGCTACGAACGGTCATGCCCGTCGTTTTGACAGCATTTTGAAACGGTCATAAGAAATTCAAAAAAAATCAAAAAAATTGAAAACCTTCGCATTGTGTCATTATATGTGACCTAGTTTTCAGGAAAAAATAACAAACTTGGACTACGGCAAATGTCTTAAAAAAGTGTTCTCAGAAACGAGCTATCATGTTTGAAGATCCATGGCTTTCAAGGCAAATGGCCAATGTTATGGCAATATTCATGGCATAGTTTGTTCAAATGAACTCATAATTTGCACAAGTTTGCATCTTGGAATGACAAACAATGTTGCCTAAGGAAGGTTTCACTTTCATTGCACGAAAAATTCATTTTCCATTTTTTGAGTGCCTAAAATGAGTTTTTTTGTGAAGAACCTAGCAAATATTTATTGCAAAATTGGACCAAATCAATTTTCTAAAATATTAGGCCATATTTAATGTACAATTGACCAAATGGTTAGGTGTCAAAAGCTTCTGATCCACCTCTCGTGAAAAAGACAAATTTCCGTCGATTCAGTAGGAAGCGGGTCAAATTTGAACTACAGCTACCTCATAGTTTACTTTTTATTTTTTTTCAAAAAATCATTTCTAGGTACATAAGTATCTATTTAATCAGAGAAACTCCAAAAGTTTTGTAAGATTCAACCCCTAGCTACGAACGGTCATGCCCGTCGTTTTGACCACATTTTGAAACGGGCGTAAGAAATTAAAAAAAATTGTAAAAATTGAAAACCTTCGCATTGTGTCATTATATGTGACCTAGTTTCTAGGAAAAATAACAAACTTGGACTACGACAAATGTCTTAAAAAAGTGTTCTCAGAAACGAGCTATCATGTGTGAAGATTCATGGCTTTCAAGCCAAATGACCAATGTTATGGCCACATTCATGGCATAGTTTGTTCAAATGATCTGATATTGTGCACAAGGGTGCATCTTGGAATGGCAAACAATGTTGCCTAAGGAAGTTTTCATTTTCTTTGCACGAAAATTTCATTTTCCATTTTTCGAGTGCCCAAAATGAGCTTTTTTGTGAAGGACCTACCATATATTTGTTGCAAAATTGGACCAAATCAATTTTCTAAAATATTAGGTCATATTTCATGTACAATTGACCAAATGGTTGCGTGTCAAAAGGTTTGATCCACCTCTCATGGAAAAGTCAAATTTCCGCCGATTCAGTAGGAAGCGGGTCAAATTTGAACTGCAGCCGCCTTATAGTTTGCTCTTTGTTTTTTCCAAAAATCATTTATAGGTACATAAGTATCTATTTAATCATAGATACATGGTGTGGTGGCGAGACGTCGAGGTTTGGACGGTGGTCGAGGGCGTCAACTCCAGAGCGCGTAAACTCGCATACCAGCCGCGTGACCGTGGCGTTGCCACGCATTCTGGGCGGCCTAGGCATGTCTGGTGGGTTGGGCACTCCCCCGGTAGGTGTTAGGAAGAAGAATACAACAGAAGAATCTCGCGAGGAGACTAAACTAAGCTCAAACACGAATTAGCAGCCATGTGTTTGATTAGCGGTGGGGGAAATTCACATGGCCAATGGGCCTGAGTTTTGGCTGAGGATGATCATCTACTAAGGAAACTGTCTTGGCAAATTTGCAGCTGAAATGGAGGAGCCTAGGTGGCACTTGCTTTGCAAGGTACCACACTAGACAGAAATATGGATGTTGAAGCTGGGCTCAAATGAATGAATGGATTGAGCTGAAATTTGGTGGAGGATGGTCATTTGGGTTTAGGAAAGCACTGTAAAAATTTGATACCATTTGGACATGCCAAAGTGGTACTTTCTTCACAATGCTCTTCTCTGGACAGAACTTGGGAAAATTAGTGAGAGAAATTGGCTAAATTAAATGAGCTCAAATTTGGTGGAGCGAAGTTATAAGGTAGGGACATGCCCTGGTAAAGTTTCAGCAATAATTAAGCAATATAAAATATAGTTTCTTCACAAACTGAAAATATGACCAGAATAAAAGATTGGATGATGAGCTCACATGAATTTCTGGATAGAGCTCAAATTTTGTGGAGAGTGATGATTTGAGTATATGGAAGATTTGGAAAAATCTCATATCATTTGGATAAACCTAGCTAGTACTTCCTTCACAAAGCTTCTCTCTGGATAGAAACTTTGGAAATTTGCCGAGGAAGATTTACTAGGCAAATGGAGCTGAATATTGGCATGTGGCAATTATTTGGATATGGAAGAGTCCCCAAAAATTTTGAGGGCAATAGGAGGGGTCTAGATAGCACTTGCTTTGCAATGTGTCAATCTGGCCAGAAAATAGAAATTCAAGCTGGGCTCACATAGATGATTGGATTGAGCTGCAATTTTGAGGAGGATGATAATTTGGGCATATGAAGGCACTGTAAAAATTTCATACCATTTGGATAAATAAAAATGGTACTTCCTTCACAATGCTCTTCAATCAACAAAAAATTGAGAAAACTATTGAGGGCAATTGGCTAAATTAAATGAGCTAAAATTTGCTGGAGGGAGGTTCTATAGGCATGATCATGTCCTGGTAATTTTTCAGCAATTATAAAGCAATATAAAATATAGTTGCTTCACAAATTGAAATTATTACCGGAAATAAAGATTGGATGGTGAGCTCACATGGATTGGTAGATGAGGCTCAGATTTTGTGGAGAGATATTATTTGGGCATACAGAATATGTGGCAAAAATTCAACTCATTAGGATATGCCTAGCTAGTACTTCCTTCACAAAGCTTCTAGCAGAACAGAAACTTTGGAAATTTGCTGAGGAAGATTTACTAGGCAAATGGAGCTGGATTTTGTCATGAGGCAATGATTTGGATAGGGAAGAGTGCCCAAAATTTTTGAGGGTAATCAAGAAAATATAAATAGCACTTCTTTCACAAAGTGTTGTTCTGAACATAATGAAAATGAATATTCCTGAACTAGTTTTGAACTAGGCAAGGAAGGTTTTTGACATATTTAAGGAAGATATGATCCAAAGAATTTATGAGAATTTTTTGGGAATTTTGGGAATGACAGAAATGTAGGCTGCTTCACAACCTAGGGCAAAAATTAACACATGAACATGACACATAGGCAAAAACTGACACATGGACATAACACATAGGCAAAACTGATGAGGTGGCGCCTAGTCATAGCAATGCACCACAATTTACAAGGCTATGACCATCTATATTGGTCGTGATCAGCTAGAAATAAGGCAACGGACCAGTGATGTCTGCTTTACGACCATTTCGTGTAAGGAAATTACGACCTTTCTGACCAAAATGGTCGTTATGGTTTAGGGTTTGGAGCCCCCCGAACAGCTTATGACCAATTGGTCTCAAATGGCCATAGATTTACGAACATTTCCTTCAGGGTCACTGACAGAAGGTCACAAGTTGACATATTTCTTGTAGTGAAAACAGAGAGGGTTAGGGAAATATTTGGGCATCCAAATGGTTTAGGAAAAATGTGGAGCTGGCCCACAAAAATCCACTGCATTTTCAGGCACTGCCACAATTATTTTAGGAGGCAGAGGAATTCATTTGCATTTTAAATTGCTGGAATGGCACTGTTTTAAATGCTTATGTCCATTTTAGCATCATGGTGATGTTTTTTTTCTTAATAACAAATTATTTTGAAATATTTGCTAAATAATGAACATTTTTCCAGCAAGTTTTATGCAACTTCAGATTTCACTTGCATTTCAAATTTCAAATTGAAATGGAATTTGAAATGAGATACGAAACTAATGATGATCCAACATTGCAAATCAAGGTGACTTGGCATTAACATGGTGGATCATTGTAGCTTAATTCTCAGGGGTGTTACAATTCTCCGCCCCTAAAAGAAATTCTCGTCCCGAGAATTTAGGAGGTAGAAAGGAAATGGGCGGGGTATCCCGGAAAGTTCTTCTGGAAGTACCCCTAGAAATCGCGAACGATTATAACGTTTTAATTCCTCAACTTTAATGCCATGCATGTATGCAAAGATTGTTTGCATGAATGAGTACGATGCTCCTGAATAAATTAAAACAGCAGCTAGTACTGAGTTAACAAGAGGAGTACCCTTCACAGTAGCTAGCTGATCTTGAGCTTCACCCAGATCAACATGGTAAGCTTGACCATGACCATAAGAAGGCCTGGCATTGTTGTTGCGGGGCTGATTGTTGTCACGACCATTACCACGGCCAGCAGAAGGAAGTGCAAGCTGGTTCTGGTTCTGAGGGCATTCCCTGGAACGGTGACCTGGACGGCCACACTTGAAGCAGAGCCCACTATCGGGACGGGGAGCAGGAGCTCGAAACATTGGAGCTTGATGTCTTGGCTGCCCCAGCGGTGGAGGAGGTGCGGCTAGATGATACATGCTGTGAGGAATCCAAATGCGGCGCTTCTGGGAAGGTGAGCCCGAAGATGAGCCCGCTTCACGAGTGCGCTTAAGAGCGTCCTTGTGTTCCTTCAGACCAGTCTCAACCTGGATAGCCTTGTTCACCAAGGTGGCGAAGTCGGCAAAGTCCTGGACTAGCAGTGCAAGCTTGATATCTGGGTTGAGTCCTTCACGGAACTTCTCCTGTCTGCGGGCATCAGTAGCAATGTCCTCTTCAGCGTAGTGAGAAAGTTCCAGAAATTCCCACTGATAGGCTTCCACAGTGCCCTGTGTAAGGTTGCGGAAGTCGCGCTTCTTCCGGTCCATAACTCCCTGAGGAATGTAATGGGCACGGAAAGCAGCTTTGAATTCCACCCAGGTGATGATAGCTCCAGCAGCTAAGGTTTGCCTGTGAGTGTCCCACCATTGGGCTGCGGGACCCTTCAGAAAGTAGGAGGCAAAGGTGACATAGCTGGCAGTGGCTACATCCGCAGACTCTATCTCGTAAGTGATGTCGAGGAGCCAGTCATCAGCGTCAAGCGGATGACTTAAGTTGCGGAAGATGGTTGGATTCAGGCGCACAAAATCTTGAAAAGTGATTGTGGCTGGATGTTGGTTGGCATTGGGGCGAGGAAACTGATCCATAAGCCCTTGCATGAACTGGCGGTGCATTTCAAACTGTTGCATCATAGCAGCCATATAGTCGGGCGGTGGTGGATTGTTGTCAACACGACCACGACCTCGACCTGCTGGTCTAACCATCCTGCTAAAATTCAACGGTGGTGATTTAGCAACGAGCAATTGCAATTGTATGGAATCATTCATGAAGTAGCATGCACAACAAAAGGAAGTGCAATAGATACATCAACATGGTCATCATGACATACAGATCCATACATAGGTTCGGTTACAGGCCAATGTTACAACAGCAAAAGGGAGAGCTAGACAACCAGGCGGCACGCAGGCACACGGTGGAGGGATACAACAACGTGACTTAGTGACATGCTACATGAACGTCGGAGAAAACCACTGAAGCGAGGCAGCTGCAGGTGACGACGCAGGGTACCCTCGATATAAGGATCCCGCGCCCCGTGAACACTCTGGTGCAGTACCTGGTCCCGGGCTGGCAGAAGAGGACCACATGGAGGGATAAAACCTCCAACAGCAGGCCACTCAAGACCTGGTGGCATTTCCGTCCTGCGTGGGTAAAGGATATACTCAGAGTGCATCCTCGAACTGACTGCTGGCAACAACTGTGTCAGAGCATCGTAAAGACGAGCACGAGTAGCGTACAACTCGATAGCAAGAGCTCGAGCAGTGCGGTCCAGAGCCTGAGTGTGCTATACCAAAACCTGCGGGTCATAGCGACGCAGCACATAAGGAGTACAGACAGCGGTGTAGTATCCAGTCTCATCCCCAGCAGGAGCATACGTGATGTATCTGAAAGCAGTCTCCTCCAAGCGACTGTTGTGCTCTTCACGGAGACGGGCTATAGCAGTATATGCAGCATCATGGACGGCCATATCAACCATCACTCCAACACCATGGAAGGTGTGCAACTCAGTGATGGAGATGTCCTGCCGATCAAAGATGCGCACCACAGCATGGTACTGCTCCTGGTTGAACTCGCGGTAATCCTCGTAAACTGTGTACTTGGGATACCAGCGATATCCCAGCCTGGTCAGAAGATCGACCAAGATGGCCGGGAACCCAGTCGCATCACGAGCCATGGTCTGACGCACAAGCTGTCTTGCGGGACGCATCTGAAACAGGGAGTGTAGAATGTCAAATGACAGCGTGAGAAACATAGGATAGCATTGGAAAGAAGAGGTTAAACAGACCAATGGAAAAGAAAATGGTAATTATCAAATTAACCAGTCCAAAGGAAGGAATTAGTTGCAGACAATCCAGCTCTCCGGGTGAATGTGATTACGGGAACCTAGTGTTAGAGTTAGCAAAATCATTTAACCCAAAAGGATGAGAGATGAGAGTCCCAGAGTAAGGATGAGGAATAAAAGATCCTAATACCACCCATTGGCGATGAGGGCCCGTAAGCCACACAGCCATGTTAGTAAAATAGTTTTGCAAGGACTAGACTCAACTTCGGCCAAGGAGTTGGAAAGGGGCTTCCTACAGGCAGTCGGCTCTGATACCAACTTGTGACGCCCCCGACTTAATCGTGCGCTAATCATACACGTAAATGCGCACGATCAAGCCTTGGGACTCACTTGAAGATATCACAACACAACTCTACATAAATAAAAGTCATACAAGCTTTATATTGCAAGCCAAGGGCCTTGAGGGCTCGAATACATAAGCTCGATGTCATACAAGCATCAGCAAAAGCATCAGATATCTGGGTACAGATATAAAAGTAAAACAGATAAGCCCTAAACAGGCAGGGCAAAACAACGACATGGATCGAAAAGGCGCAGGCCTCCTGCCTGGGAGCCTCCTATCTACTCCTGGTCGTCGGCGGTCTCCACGTAGTAGTAAGCTCCTCTAGAGGGGTAGTAGTAGCCGTCGGCTGTGGCGGCTGACTCCGGGGCTCCGTCATCTGGTCACAGCAAACGGGGATGGGGAAAAAAGGAAGCAAAGCAACCGTGAGTACTTATCCAAAGTACTTACAAGACTTACATCAGATCTATTCTACTTATGCATCGGTATCAAAGAGAGGCTGTATATGTGGACTGAACTGCAGAAATGCTAGGATAGAGAGAGAGCCTAGCCTATCGAAGACTAGCATCTTCAGAGGTCTTGTAGCATAAGAAGAGTGCAGATTAGTACATAATTAAAGTAACAAGCATGTTGTAGCTAAGCCTAGAGATCCTTCCTCGACTCCCTGCGATAAAGCAATCCCGGAGCTTACAATTAATTATCATGTAACCAGTTCAAGTAGTAGATCGGGATACTTTACTCAGCGTCCTGATACCGTGGACACGGCTATTCGAATAGATAATCTTCCCTGCAGGGGTGCACTACTGTTTCCCAACACGCTCGATTAACTCTGGCCGGACACACTTTCCTGGGTCATGCCCGGCCTCGGCTGATCGACACACCGCAGCCCTACCTAGAGCTCAGCACAGAGGTCCCCACCGGTCTACATCCTAAGCGCTCAAGGGTCTTGGGCCATCGCCCTTAGCACTCCGGGTCGTTGTGTGCAGGGTGGATACCAGGCACCACCTCTGGGGCGCCGATCCGACCCGGCCACAATGCTGAACTGGACGTCTAACAGAGCTTTTCGCTGATACATACGGTGCAGAGGGCCCCATTAAACCATTATCCCACGTGGTGGTAGTGCGTATAGACCAGTGGCCAACTCAGAACAAATACCCAAATCCGTTAAGTGCATTGGGAGCTCGCGGAAACGAGCAGAGATCCACGAAACATGTGGCCCCGTCGCCCCGTATCGTGGACTTATGGCAAGGGCTCAGAATGCCCGGCCGTGCCACATAATCATCTCGCGGGTACCCTCATGGTCAACCCGACTGCACATCTCTCGCGGGTACCCCTCGGGGTCGACCCGACTTTATCAGGTGTCTGTAGTAAATCCCAGGTAACCGTGTGTCCATAACATCAAGAAGGAATCCTAGGAATCACCCTCATTGGATTTCCATCTCGACATATCCGCCAAGCTGAAACTAGAGGAATCACCCTGGATGGTATTCACACTTGCGGGGTTGCACGACGGAAGCTTTGTTGGAGGAGGTGGAAGAGGAATCTCCCTTGTAACCCACAACCGACTAGCTGTACCACAGAGGCAACATCAGGAGTGAGATAAGAGGTATCACCCTCGGCACTCGATATTAGCTCTGCAGAGTCGAACAACTTAGGGGGGTGTGTGGTGTGGTGCTGGTCTCAGCCCGTCGATCACTTTGATCGGGGCACTGGTAACTAAGCGGGGCAACTAGGACACGGTGGAGGGGCCACAGATAGTTTCATCCAACCTATACTAAGCAATTAGGATAACAGGTAAGGTATCAATAGCAGTTTACAAAAAAAATAGGCTATGCATCGGAATAGGATCAAACAAATGCAGTAGCAAATTCTAATGCAAGCACGAGGGAGAAAGAATAGGTGATATAGGCATGTTCAAGGGGGTTTGCTTGCCTGGTTGCTCTGCGGCAAAGGAGGGGTCGTCAGCGGTGTAGTCGGTCTCCGGAGCGGCGGCGGTCTCAGGGGCTATCGGAAAAGAAGAGGGGCAAGAAACAATAAATAAAAGCAGACAAATGCAACACTGATGCATGGCATGACGATATGCAGTGTTAGTGGTGAAATAATGCATTTGCTATATGTCGCAGACGAATCGGGAAAATATCTGGGATATTTTCCCGGTGTTTAAGCGGTTTTCAGAATACTGAACTGGAGGGGAAGGTTCCATGTTCGGATAGATAGGAGTGATGGTCAAGCATTTTGACCACGTATTCAGATTCGTCTCGTTTTTCTGACCAACTTTCATGTAGAAAGTTTTTCGATCCGAGCTACGGTTTATTTTCTATGATTTTTCAAAGTTTTAAATGATTTTCTGGATTTTCTGGAATTAATTTAATTAGTTAATTCGAATTATCCAGAATAGTGCCTGATGACATAAGCATGACGTCAGGATGATGTCATCCAGTCAACTGAGCTGACCAAAGTCAAACCTGACCAGTGGGTCCCACTGGTCAGTGACTCAGAGATGATTAGAGGTTAATTTAAACTAACAGAAGTTAATTAGTGGGTGGGCCCGGCCTGCCAGTGACCTAACTAACTAACAGAGTTAACTTAATTAACCGCTAACAGTGATTAGCCGTGCGGGCCCACATGTCAGGGCCATTAGTGAACAGTAACCCGCGTTGACTTGGTCAGCGCGGTCAACTGGGCCCGCGGGGCCCAGCTGCCAGTGACCAGAGGCGAGCCACATCGGCGGCCAGGTCAGCGCCGGCGACGGAGTGACGCTGGCGAGCTCTCCCGCGGCGGTTCTTCGCCGGCGAGGCTCGGGAATCGCCCACAGTGGCTCGTTTTGCGCGCGGGTGGGTTCTTTCGAACGGCCACTCCACCGCGCGTCCAATGGTGGTACCGGTCGGAGCTGGGGCCGCAGGAAACAACGTCGGCGACGAGGTTAGGCAGCGGTGGTTTTCGGGCGTCGGCGAAATCGAGGAGGCTGTGCACGTTTGCTCGAACTAAAGGGGTGGGGACGCGCTGCGCGAGCTGGCGAGCTCGATGGACAAGGTTGCGCGGGCATGTGGTCACCGGATCCTAGCCGGCGACGAGCTCGTGCGGCGGCGAGCTCGGCCAATGGCGGCACGTCGCGCACGGCTATCTACGGCGTGAGAGATCGAGCCTGAGGGAGGAGGGGAGAGTAGTGGCTAACGGCGCGGCTCACGGTGGCCTCGGGATGCTTAGTAGCAGCAGAACTCGCCGGAGATCGCCGGAGTCCGAAGAGAGAGGGGCGGCTCGATCCCAACGAGGCAGGGCTCCCCAAGCTCGATGTGGCGGTGCAGGAGGCGTAGTCGATCTCGGCGGAGACCGCTGGCACGTTGGAGGGAGGCGGGGATGGCGCTGGCCGTGTCGGAGGCGAACGGCTGCGATGGCAGTGCACAGGCACGGGAGAGAAGAGGAGGAGAAGGTGGCCGAGCGAGGGAGAGAGGGAGGCGAGAGGCGAAGGCGTCCAGGGGAGGTGGACGGGGACGTCCTTATCCCCTCATCCCAGCTGCTCCGGCGCCGTGGCAGCCAGTGGCCGGAGCCGCGGGAGCTCGGCCATGGGCGCGCCGACACCGCGGCGGGAGCAGGTGGGAGAAGGCCCTGGTGGGCCGGCTGGGCTGGCGCCAGGCCACAGGTGAGCGCCAGGTGAGTTATTCTTTTTCCAGTTTTCTCTTTTTCTCTTTTATTTAAAAACAGAGAGGGTTAGGGAAATATTTGGGCATCCAAATGGTTTAGGAAAAATGTGGAGCTGGCCCACAAAAATCCACTGCATTTTTAGGCACTGCCACAAATATTTTGGGAGGCAGAGGAATTCATTTGCATTTTTCATATATGAATTTGCATTTTAAATTGCTGGAATGGCACTGTTTTAAATGCTAATGTCCATTTTAGCATCATGGTGATGTTGTTTTTCTTAACAACAAATTGTTTTCAAATATTTGATAAATAATGAACATTTTTCCAGCAACTTTTATGCAACTTCAGATTTCACTTGCATTTCAAATTTTAAATTGAAATGGAATTTGAAATGAGATACGAAACTAATGATGATCCAACATTGCAAATCATGGTGACTTGGCATTAACATGGTGGATCACTGTAGCTTAATTCTCAGGGGTGTTACAGAAGTGCAAAGAGCATTCTATAAATCAACCAAGGACTATCTCATACCAGCATGGTGCATAAAAGAAAAGGGAAAAATAAACACAAAAGACGCTCCAAGAATTTACACATATCATGTGAACAAAACAAAAACCGAGATATACCGATAATTATTGAATAAAGACGGGATGCCTTCCGGGGCATCCCCAAGCTTAGACGCTTGAGTCTCCTTGAATATTCACTTGGGGTGCCTTGGGCATCCCCAAGCTTGAGCTCTTTCCTCTCCTCATTCTTCTCATATCAATACCTCCTCGATCTTTGAACACTTCATCCACACAAAACTTAACAAAACCTTCATAAGATCCGTTAGTATAATAAAGCAAATCACTACTTTAAGTACTGTTGCAAACCCATTCATATTTTATTTTTGCATTATACCTACTGTATTTTAACTTCTCCATGGCTTATACCTTCCGATACAATCCATAGTTTCATCAAAACAAGAAAAACAAGGCATCAAAAACAGAACAGTCTGTAGTAATCTGAACATTGACCATACTTCTGTAACTCCAAAAATTCTGAAATTAGGACAAAATAAAATTTTTGCATAGCAGTACTGTGTAAAATTTTTAGAATTTTTGCACGTTCCAGTAAAAAATGTAAATTCACGCACTACAGCAAAAGTTTCTGTTTTTGCACCGCACACACCAAACAAGCAATTTAAACATCCTAACGGTAAATCTTGGCACATTATTTTTATAATACAATGGATTTGTACAAGGGGATAATTATTTTTGTTGAAAAGTTTCTGTAATTCAAGATTTGCAAAGTTTCCATGGGCATGAACAAAGTTCAAGGAGCTCCACCTCTTCAACGGTGCTCGTCTTTCTTACTTTCACTTTTCTTTTTGAAAAAGTTTTAGGTTCCCCTATATATTTTTTTGTTTTTAAACTTTATAAAAGCACTCAACAGAAATAAATGACTCTCTAAAACTTCCAGGTTGTCTCCCAGGCAGCGCTTTCTTTAAAGCCATTAAGCTAGGCATAAAGTGCTCAAGTAATTGATCCACCCGGATACCAAGGTATATCAAAGACAGTTTTAATTAACAATGATTTGTAATTTAGTAGTGAGCACAAAGCAACATATATCATGCAATAACGAAGTCTAACTCTCTTCCTATGCATCGGCATGTCATAAAAGAACAATTCATGCACATCAAGTAAAGGCCAATGCATAGTATAAACAGTTTCTTGCAATTTTATCGTATTGGAAACATAGACAGGCGGACATGTACTTCCTCTCTCATAATAACTGCAAGTAGGAACAGCAAGCACATGCGTATTATATTCATCAAAATTATCATGTGTAGTAGTAAAACGCAACCCATCAATATAATCCTTAATAAGAGCAAACTTCTCCGATATAGTGTAGTTGGGAGAATTAAAAAAGATAATAGGACTATCATGTGTGGGTGCAATAGCAATTATTTCATGTTTAACATAAGGAACTATAGCAAGTTCATCTTCATAAGCATAATTCGTGACGCCCCCGACTTAATCGTGCGCTAACCATACACGCAAATGCTCACGATCAAGCCTAGGGACTCACTTGAAGATATCACAGCACGACTCTAAACAGAAATAAAAGTCATACAAGCTTTATAATACAAGCCAGGGGCCTCGAGGGCTCGAATACATAAGCTCACGATCAAGCGTCAGCGGAAACAACGTAATATCTGAGTACAGACATAAAAAGGAAACAAGTTATGCCTTAAGAAGGCGAAAAACAAACAACGACTCTGATCGAAAGAGGCAAGGCCTCCTGCCTGGGAGCCTCCTAACTACTCCTGGTCGTCGGTTGTCTCCATGTAGTAGTAAGCTCCTCCAGAGGGGTAGTAGTAGTCGTCGACTGGGGAGGCTGACTCCGGGGCTCCGCCATCTGGTCACAGCAATCAAGTATGGGGGGAAAAGAGTAGCAAAGCAACCGTTAGTACTCATCCAAAGTACTCGCAAGACTGACATCAGAACTATACTAATTATGCATTGGTATCAAAGGAACGGGCTGTATCTGTGGACTATACTGCAGAAATGCCAGAATAGAGGGGAAGGCCTAGCCTATCGAAGACTAGCATCTTCATCGTCTTGCAGCATTAGAAGAGTGCAGATTAGTAGCATAACATAAAGAAACAAGCATGTAGAAGCAAAGCCTAGAGATCCTTCCTCGACTCCCTGCGAGAAAGCGACCCCGGAGCTTACAATTAATGTAACATGTATCCAGTTCAAGTTGTAGTAGATCGGGATACGACACTGAGCGTCCTGTTACCGTGGACACGGCTATTCGAATAGATAACTTCCCTGCAGGGGTGCACTACTGTTACCCAACACGCTCGATTAACTCTGGCCGGACACACTTTTATCGGGTCATGCCCGGCCTCGGCTGATCGACACACCACAGCCCTACCTAGACTCAACAAAGAGGTCCCCGCCGGTCTACATCCTAAGCGCTCAGGGGTCTTGGGCCATCGCCCTGTGCACTCCGGGTCGTTGTGTGCAGGGTGGATACCAGCGCCAACGGCACGATCCGACCCGGCCACAATGCTGAACTGGACATCTGACAGAGCTTTCGGCTGATACATACGGCGCCGAGGGCCCCATAAACCATTATCCCACGTGGTGGAAGTGCGTATATGGCCAGCGGCCAACTCAGATCAATACCCAAATCCGTTAGCAAATTATTAATAGCTCGCGGTGATGATCAGTACTCTTGTCGTCCCATCTCGAGGAAGTGCAACAAGGGCCAGGCCCATCCCTCTCTAGGGCGGTCTCTGCCTGCCCGGCCGCGCCTCGTAATTATCTCGCGGGTACCCTCATGGTCAACCCGACTTCACACCTCTCGCGGGTACCCCTCAGGGTCGACCCGTCTTTACCCGGGGACTGAAGTAAAAGTAGGGTATCCGTGTGTTCATCACATCAAGGGGGAATCCGAGGAATCACCCTCGATGGATTCCTACTCGACGTAATCCATCAAGGAGAACCAGGAGTAATCACCCTCGATGGTTCACACTTGAGGGGTTGCACGACAGAGTCATCATCGGGAAGGGGAGAGCGAGGAATCACCCTCTGCAATCACCACCGATGTGCTATACTACAGAGATATCATCAGGAGTGTAGTACGAGGTATCACCCTCGGCACTCGATAGTAGCCCTGCAGAGTCGTACAACTAAGGGGGGTACGGTGATGTGAAGGTATCTGCACATCGATCACATAGATCGAGGTACCAGTAACAAAGCGGGGCAACAGGGACAAGGGTGAGGGGTCACTGATGAATCATTAACCAACCTAGTCTAAGCAGTTTAGGATAATAGGTAAGGTAACAACAGCAGGTTACAAAACTAGGCTATGCATCAGAATAGGAGCAAGCAAGTACAGTAGCAAAATCTAATGCAAGCATGAGGGAGAAGGAATAGGTGATATAGGGATGATCAAGGGGGTTTTGCTTGCCTGGAAACTCTGCTGCAAAGGAGGAAGGGTCGCCGATGACGTAGTTGTACTCGGGAGCAGCGTCGGCCTCGGGGTCTACCGGAGAGAAGAGGGGGAAGAAACAATAAATACAAGCAACAAATGCAATCGCAGATGCATGGCATGGCAGCACGCTATTCGAGGAGTGCCCTAATGCAGTACTACGCAAGTTAGTCGGAGCGGGAAACATCTGTAGGTGTTTTACCAGCTCCGAGCGATTTTTGAACAGATGAATCAGAGGGGAAAGTTCTATGTTCATCATGTTAGAGAGGTGTGACAGGTATGTGGGTGGCATATTCGGATTCTTCATATTTTTCTGATCGTTTTTCATATATAAATTATTTTCATCCGAGTTACGGTTTATTTTATATGATTTTTAAAAGTTTTATTGAATTTCTAGAATTATTTTAAATATTAAATTCGAATTATCTGAAACAGTGTTAGGTGACGTCAGCAGAACGTCATGATGACGTCAGTAGTCAAACTCGGCTGACCAAAGTCAAACCTGACCAGTGGGTCCCACTGGTCAGTGTCACAGTAGATAATTATGGCTTATTTAAACTAATTATAGATTAATTAGGCAGCGGGCCCCATCTGCCAGTGACCGTTTAAATTATCAGATTTAACTAACTGATTTATTATTTATAAAAACGATTTAATTAAAGCGGGGCCCGCATGTCATACACAGTGGCTGCCCAGTCAGCGTGTTTGACCTGGTCAACGGGGTCAACGGGACCCCACGGGCCCACAGTCAGTGGCACAGAGGTGGGCCCCAGGCGGCCACGTCGGTGGCAGGTCAGCGCCGGCCACCGGAGCTGCTTTGGCGAGCCCGAGCGCGGCGGCGAACTCTGGCGAGCGTCGGGATTTCGCTGTGGTGGGTCAAAATGGAAGCGGCCGGTGCCGTTCGAACCGCCGTGGAGTGCCGCATCCAATGGCGGTGGTCTCGCGACCTGAGACGGCCGGAGTCGACCGCGAGGACAGCGGCGGGCGGCGGCGATGTCGGGTGGTGATCGGTCTCGTTGCTACGGCGCGCGCGTGAGCAAAAGACGTGGCTAGAGAGGAACTACGCGGCGCTGTGAAGCTAACGGGCACTGTCGCGTGACCAAATGGTCACCGGAAGCTCGCCGACGATGAGCTCCCGCGTTTATGAGCTCGGTCATGGTGAATGTGCTCGTTAGAGTTAGCACGCGACGGCGCGAAGAGAGGGGAGAGAAGCAGCAGCTTACCGCGATCCTGCAGTGGTGCTTAGCGGGCTTGGGGGAGGCCGGTGGTGGCTGATCGGCGGCAGCAATCCACGGCGTCCGAGAGGGGAGGACAGGGTCGTTGCGCTCGCTGCAGAGCTTCCCGTCGTCGTCCAGTGGCATGGGGAGGGGTAGCAGACGGCGGCGGAGCGACCTGGCACGGTGGCGAGGCGCAAGAGCTACGGTGGCCGCGAGTTCAACGGATGGCATCCATGGCGGCGCTCGGACGTCGATGCAATCGAGAGAGAGAGAGAGGGCAAGAGGGGGAGCTGAGAAGCTAGGGTTTCGCGGGAGAGAGAGAGGGAGCCCGGGGTGGCCTTATCCACGAGAGGGAGCCGCGGATGCTCGACAATGCGCATCCGGCGCCGTGGACGGCCAGGGCGCGCTCGGCCTCTCTGGCGCGGCGGGAGGTTAGGGAAAGGCCGACCCAAATGGGCCAGGCCACACTGTTGGGTTGAGTGGGCCAAGTGCAATGTGCACTTTTCCCATTTTCCTTTTCTTTTTCTTCTGCTTTATTCTTTTCTCTCATTTGAAAAATGTTTAGCCACCATGTGACTTTTGTTAAATATGTGAATTGGCCCAATAAATACTATGCAAAATTTACCACTGCTAGAAAAAGGTTTGGATGCCTAAGGATTTCATTTGAAATTTATTTAAATGAAAATAGATTAAATATTGCTGTTTTGGTACTATTTTTGGGTGTTAGAGTCTTTTAAATAATCCAACTAATGTTGGGTTTATTTTTATAATTGCTTAGGGATTATTTGCAATATTATGAACTATCTAGTTCTTGGATTTGAACAACTTTTAAATTCACTTTAAATTTGAATTAGAATTTGAAATGAGATATGATTCCAATGATGATCAAGCACTGTTATGCATGGTGACTTGGCATGATTAAGAGGTGATCACTGTAGTTAATACATGGGGATGTTACAATTCTCCTCCTCTAAAAGAAATTCTCGTCCCGAGAATTCAGACGTACAAAAGAGAAGGGGGTACTCACACCAAGGAGGTTTGGCATGGGCCCGCGTGAGAATCTCCCATTAACGAATTGCGCAATGGTTCACATCTAATGTCATGCGTGAATGTAAAGGATTTTTAGCGTAAAATGAATGTGAAGCTCCTAAATCAATTAAACCAGGAGTTGATATTGAGCGAACAAGGATAGTACCATTCACGGTAGCATGCTGATCTTGAGCTTCATTCAGATCAACATGGTAGGCTTGACCACGACCATAAGAAGGCCTAGCATTATTGTTGCGAGGCTGATTGTTACCACGGCCAGCAGAGGAAAGTGCAACCTGATTCTGGTTCTGAGGGCACTCTTTGGAACGGTGACCTGGACGGCCACACTTGAAGCAGAGCCCATCACTGGGACGGGGAGCAGGAGCTCGAAGCAGTGGAGCCTGAGATCTTGGCTGCCCCGGCGGGGGAGGAGGTGCAGTTGGATGGTACACGCTATTGGGAATCCAGATACGGTGCTTCTGTGATGACGAGCCCGAAGATGAGCTAACGTCATGGGTGCGTTTGATGGCTTTTTTATGTTCCACCTGAGCGGTCTCAACCTGGATAGCCTTGTTTTCCAGGGTGGCGAAGTCGGTGATGTCATGAACAGCAAGGGCAAGCTTGAGGTCTGGGTGGAGTCCATTACGGAATTTCTCCTGTCTGCGAGCATCAGTAGAAATGTCCTCCTCAACATAGCGGGATAATTCAAGGAATTCTGGCTGATAAGCTTCAACAGTCTTATTGCCCTGAGTGAGGTTGCGAAATTCTGTCTTCTTCCGGTCCATGATTCCCTGAGGAATGTAATGGGCACGGAAAACAGTCTGAAACTCGATCCAGGTAACGACTGTCCCAGCAGGTAGTGAACGCCTGTGGGTGTCCCACCATTTAGCAGCGGGACCCTTCAAGAAGTAGGACGCAAAGGTGACGAGGTGGTCAGGGGCGACATTGGCAGATTCCATCTCGAAGGAGATGTCGCGAAGCCACTCATCAGCATCCAGTGGCTATTCAGAGTTGCGGTAAGTAGTAGGGCTGAGACGCACAAACTCCTGCAGAGTTATTGGAGCAGGTTGCTGATTCTGAGCATTCTGGTTCTGATTTGGGAACTGAGCCATGATTCCAACCATGAACTGGCAGTTCAGCTCGAATTGCTGCAATATAGCGGCCATATAGTCTGGCGGGAGTGGATCGTTGGCAGCACGGCCACAACCACGACCACCTGGTCTAACCATCCTGCTAAAGTGTTAATAGGGGGTAGTTTAGTAAAACAACTTCAAATGTTTAGAGACAAGCATGATGTAATACGACACTGAACAAGTAGTGCAATGGATTCATAACAGTAGTCAATCAAGACATACAGATCCATACAAAAAGTCGATTACATGCAGACAGCATAAGTTTGGAAATTTAAACAGCTAGACGTGCTAGGCGGCGCACAGGCACGCGATAGGGAATACAACAACGGGACATAGCAAAGGCTACATCAACGTCGGGGAAAACCACTGGATCACGGATGTACAGGAGAGTCAGGTTTCGATCCTGTGGAACTGTGGTGAGTGTCGATTAATAGTGGGAAGGCAGTGACATCTTGCAAAGTCACGTCAGCAAAGCAAGTCAGAGGACAATCATTTGGGGGTGTTAGCTTAAGCAGGAAATTATCACCGCTCAGATAAAAGCTAGATTACAAGAAAGGTTAAACAGACCAATGGAAAGGAAAATGTGATGATCTGATTCAACAGACCAATGGAAAGGAATAGTTGCAGACAATCCAGCTCTCTGGGTGAATGTGAATACGAGAACCTAGTGTCAGAGTTACCAAATCATTTATCCCGAAAGGATGAGAAATTCAGAGTCCCAGAGTAAGGAAGAGGAATAAAAGATCCTAATACCACCCATTGGCGACGTGGGCCCGTAAGCCACACAGTCATGTTAGTAAAACAGTTTGCAAAGACTAGACTCAACCTTGGCCAAGGAGTTGGAAAGGGGCTTCCTATAGGCAGTCGGCTCTGATACCAACTTGTGACACCCCCGACTTAATCGTGCGCTTACCATACACGCAAATGCTCATGATCAAGCCTAGGGACTCACTTGAAGATATCACAACACGACTCGAAACACAAATAAAAGTCATACAAGCTTTATAATACAAGCCAGGGGCCTCGAGGGCTCGAATAAATAAGCTCGCGATCAAGCGTCAGCAGAAACAACGCAATATCTGAGTACAGGCATAAAAAGGAAACAAGTTATGCCCTAAGAAGGCGAAAAACATACAACGACTCTGATCGAAAGAGGCAAGGCCTCCTGCCTGGGAGCCTCCTAACTACTTCTGGTCGTCGGCGGTCTCCATGTAGTAGTAAGCTCCTCCAGAGGGGTACTAGTAGTCGTCGACTGGGGCGGCTGACTCCGGTGCTCTGCCATCTGGTCGCAGCAATCGGGTATGGGGGCAAAAGAGTAGCAAAGCAACCGTGAGTAATCATCCAAAGTACTCGCAAGACTGACATCAAAACTATACTAATTATGCATTGGTATCAAAGGAAGGGGCTGTGTCTATGGACTATACTGCAGAAATGCCAGAATAGAGGGGAAGGCCTAGCCTATTGAAGACTAGCATCTTCATCATCTTGCAGCATTAGAAGAGTGCAGATTAGTAGCATAACATAAATAAACAAGCATGTAGAAGCAAAGCCCAGAGGTCCTTCCTCGACTCCCTGCGAGAAAGCGATCCCGGAGCTTACAATTAATGTAACATGTATCCAGTTCAAGTTGTAGTAGATCGGGATACAGCATTGAGCGTCCTGTTACCGTGGACACGGCTATTCAAATAGATAACTTCCCTGCAGGGGTGCACTACTGTTACCCAACACGCTCGATTAACTCTGGCCGGACACACTTTTATCGGGTCATGCCCGGCCTCGGCTGATCGACACACCGCAGCCCTACCTAGACTCAACAGAGAGGTCCCCGCCGGTCTACATCCTAAGCAATCAGGGGTCTTGGGCCATCGCCCTGTGCACTCCGGGTCGTTGTGTGCAGGGTGGATACCAGCGCCAACGGCACGATCCGACCCGGCCACAATGCTGAACTGTGCATCTGACAGAGCTTTCGGCTGATACATACGGCGCCGAGGGCCCCATAAACCATTATCCCACGTGGTGGTAGTGCGTATATGGCCAGCGGCCAACTCAGATCAATACCCAAATCCGTTAGCGAATTATTAGGAGCTCGCGGTGACGATCAGTACTCCTGTCGTCCCGTCTCGAGGAAGTGCAACAAGGGCCAGGCCCATCCCTCTCTAGGGCGGTCTATGCCTGCCCGGCCGCGCCTCGCAATTATCTCGCGGGTACCCTCAAGGTCAACCCGACTTCACACCTCTCGCGGGTACCCCTCGGGGTCGACCTCGAGGACTGAAGTAAAAGTAGGGTATCCGTGTGTTCATCACATCAAGGGGGAATCCGAGGAATTACCCTCGATGGATTCCTACTCGACGTAATCCGTCAAGGAGAACCTGAAGCAATCACCCTCGGTGGTTGACACTTGAGGGGTTGCACGACAGAGTCATCATCGGGAAGGGGAGAGCGAGGAATCACCCTCTGCAATCACCACCGATGTGCTATACTACAGAGATATCATCAGGAGTGTAGTACGAGGTATCACCCTCGGCACTCGATAGTAGCCCTGCAGAGTCATACAACTAGTCTAGTATTCTTTTCTTTTTCGTCTGAGGGAACGTGGTAGCCCTGATCTAGCTAAGACTTGGGGGGGTGCGGCGATGTGACGGTATCTGCACATCGATCACATAGATCGAGGTACCAGTAACAAAGCGGGGCAACAGGGACAAGGGTGAGGGGTCACTGAGGAATCATTAACCAACCTAGTCTAAGCAGTTTAGGATAACAGGTAAGGTAACAACAGCAAGTTAAAAAGCAGGCTATGCATCAGAATAGGAGCAAGCAAGTACAGTAGCAAAATCTAATGCAAGCATGAGGGAGAAGGAATAGGCGATATAGGGATGATCAAGGGGGTTTTGCTTGCCTGGAAGCTCTGCTGCAAAGGAGGAAGGGTCGCCGATGACGTTGTTGTACTCGGGAGCAGCGTCGGCCTCGGGGTCTATCGGAGAGAAGAGGGGGAAGAAACAATAAATACAAGCAATAAATGCAATCACAGATGCATGGCATGGCAGCAAGCTATTCGAGGAGTGCCCTAATACAGTACTACGCAAGTTAGTCGGAGTGGGAAACATCTGTAGGTGTTTTACCAGCTCCGGGCGATTTTTGAACAGATGAATCGGAGGGGAAAGTTCCATGTTCATCATGTTAGAGAGGTGTGACAGGTATGTGGGTGGCATATTCGGATTCTTCATATTTTTCTGATCGTTTTTCATATATAAATTATTTTCATCCGAGTTACGGTTTATTTTATATGATTTTTCAAAGTTTTATTGAATTTCTGGAATTATTTTAAATATTAAATTCGAATTATCTGAAACAGTGTTAGGTGTCGTCAGCAGAACGTCATGAAGACGACAGCAGTCAAACTCGGCTGACCAGAGTCAAACCTGACCAGTGGGTCCCACTGGTGAGTGTCACAGTAGATAATTATGGCTTATTTAAACTAATTATAGATTAATTAGGCAGCGGGCCCCATCTGACAGTACTGTTTAAATTATCAGATTTAATTAACTGATTTATTTCTTATAAAAACGATTTAACTAAAGCGGGGCCCTCATGTCATACACAGTGGCTGCCCAGTCAGCATGTTTGACCGGGTCAACGGGGTCAATGGGACCCCACGGGCCCACAGTCATTGGCACAGAGGTGAGCCCCAGGCGGCCACGTCGGTGCCAGGTCAGCGCCGGCCACCGGAGCTGCTCCGGCGAGCCCGAGCGCGGCGGCGAGCCAGGTTAGAGCTAGCACGCGACGGCGCGAAGAGAGGGGAGAGAAGCAGTAGATTACAGCGGTCCTGCAGAGGTGCATAGCAGGTTTGGGGGAGGCCGGTGGTGGCAGATCGGCGGCAGCGATCCACGGCGTCCGAGATGGGAGGACGGGGTCATAGTGCTCGCTGCAGAGCATCCCGTCGTCGTCCAGTGGCACGGGGAGGGGTTGCGGATGGCGATGGAGCGATCCGGCACGGTGGCGAGGCATAGGAGCTACGGTGGCCGCGAGTTCAATGGATGGCATCCATGGTGGCACTCGGACGTCGATGCAATCGAGAGAGAGAGAGGGCAAGAGGGGGAGCTAAGAGGCTAGGGTTTCGCGGGAGAGAGAGAGGGAGCCCGGGGTGGCCTTATCAACGAGAGGGAGCCGCGGATGCTCGACAGCGCGCATCCGGCGCCGTGGACGGCCAGGGCGCGCTCGGCCTCTCTGGCGTGGCGGGAGGTTAGGGAAAGGCCGACTCAAATGGGCCGGGCCACACTGTTGGGTCGAGTGGGCCAAGTGCACAGTCCTCTTTTCCCATTTTCCTTTTCTTTTTCTTCTGCTTTATTCTTTTCTCTCATTTGAAAAATGTTTAGCCACCATGTGACTTTTGTTAAATATGTGAATTGGCCCAATAAATACTATGCAATATTTACCACTGCCAGAAAAAGGTTTGGATGCCTAAGGATTTCATTTGAAATTTATTTAAATGAAAATAGATTAAGTACTGCTGTTTTGGTACTGTTTTTGGGTGTTAGAGTCATTTAAAGAATGTTGGGTTTATTTTTATAATTGCTTAGGGATTATTTGCAATATTATGAACTATCTAGTTCTTGGATTTGAACAACTTTTAAATTCACTTTAAATTTGAATTAGAATTTGAAATGATATATGATTGCAATGATGATCAAGCATTGTTATGCATGGTGACTTGGCATGATTAAGAGGTGATCACTGTAGTTAATACATGGGGATGTTACATAATTCAAATTGGCATCATGGCCACAAGCATAGCAAGCATCAATTTCATCAAAAAGGGATATTTCAAACGAATTAAAGGGATCATAGAAATCATCATAACATTCATCCTTCAGTAAGCACGAAGGGAAATTAAATAATGTATGAGTTGAAGAGTTACTCTCATGAGAAGGTGGGCACGGGTGATCAATCCGCTCTTCCTCCTTTTGTTCTTCGCTCTCCTCCTCAATTTTTTCATCTAATGAGCTCACAGTGTCATCAATTTCTTCTTCCATAGATTCCTGCAAAATTTTAGTCTCTTCTTGGACAGCGGAGGTGTCCTCAATGTATTCTTTAACATAAGCATTAGAAGCATAGTTTTCATAGCTATATTTAAGTATGGCAAAATTTTCAGATTTGTAAAGAGTAGCATCACACTTTTCAATCAAAGAAGCAATTTCATATGCACCCTTAAAAGCAACAAATTCTTCAATTTGTTCAATATCATAGTAACTATAAACACCTTTAGAATAAGAAGATATGATTCCATTATCACTAAACTCACATTGGTATGGAAGGTGTTTCTTAGGGTCTTCAGAACAACAAGTAAAATCATGTATTTCACATAAATTCCAAGCATAGCAATGCATAGTATTAATATGATGCCATAAAAGTTTCCCTTTTTGAGATAAGCGGTGTTGCACAAAATGAGCATGCTCATCTAATGATTTTCCCTCAACTAAGCTAGTTGTGTTTTCAGCACGAACACATAGGGATCGAAGATGATCCAAGTAGAAAGTTTCAGTAGTATGATAGATTTTGGGTGGTTCTTCAACCATTGATTTTGCAAGTACAACTAATTTTTTTGGTATTTTACGTTTCCTACCCATAACTAAAGATAGAAAACAAGAGCACAAAATAAAAACTACTTAGTGGTAAAGCAAACAAGCACACACGAGAATATCAACCCCACGCTATTGCTCCCCGGCAACGGCGCCAGAAAAAGGTCTTGATAACCCACAAGTATAGGGGATCAATTTTAGCTTTTTCGATAAATAAGAGTGTCGAGCCCAACGAGGAGCTAAAGGTAGAATTAATATTCCCTTCAAGTTCTATCGACCACCGATACAACTCTACGCGCACTTAACGTTCGCTTTACCTAGAACAAGTATGAAACTATTTTGTAGGTGATAGGATAGGTTTGCAAGAATAAAACTAGAAGTACTTTGCAAGAATAAAACTACGAGTAATTTGCAAGATAATAAAAGTTAGTTGTTTAGTAGAAAGCTTTAGTAAAACAAGAGAATGATTTGTCCCTAGGCAATTGATTACTAGACCGGTAATCATTATTGCAATTTTATATGAGGGAGAGGCATGAGCTAACATACTTTCCGTACTTGGATCATATGCACTTATGATTGGAACTCTAGCAAGCATCCGCAACTACCAAAGATCATTAAGGTAAAACCCAACCATAGCATTAAGTATCAAGTCATCTTTACTCCCATACGCAACAACCCCCTTACTTGGGTGTAAGCTTCTGTCACTCTAGCCGCCCACCATAAGAGAATTATGAACGTATTGCAAACCCTACAGCGGGAATCCCTCACGCTTGCACGAAACGGAGGGCACCATAGGACAGCACCAAAATAAAATATACAACTCAAACCTATCACGATCATCAATCAACCCATAGGACAAAACGAATCTACTCAAACATCATAGGATTGCCACAAATCATTGGATAATAATATGTAGCATTAAGAACCATGTTTAAGTAGAGATTACAGTGGGGAGAAGATGTGTTACATCGTTGCATAGAGGGGGATAGAGTTGGTGTTCACGGCGGCGAAGTTGTTGGTGTAGATCGCCATCACGATGTTTCCCCCGGCGGCGCTCCGGCGCCACCGGGAGAGAGGGGGAGAGAGCCCCCCTCCTTCTTCTTCTTCTTCCTTGGCCTTCCCACTAGACGGGAGGAGAGTTTCCCCTCTGGTCCATGGCTGCCATGGTGGCGGAGGGGCAGGAGCCCCTCCTTGATTGGATCTCTCTCTCTGTTTTCTTCTATTTCGCGCTCCTATTTTCTGGCCTTTCACCGTTTCTTAAATTCCCGGAGATCCATAACACAGATTGCACTGAAATTTTAACACGATTTTTTTCCGGATATTAGCTTCCTTGCGCACGAAGAAGAGCCCCAACCGACTTACAGTGTGCCCATGAGGCACCAACGCGCGCCAAGGGGAGGCGCACCCATGTGGGTTGTGGAGGATGTGGGCCTTCGTTTGCGTTTATTCCACCTCCCAAAAATCACATATATTCCAAAATAATTCTCCACAAAATTTTATTGCATTTGGACTTCGTTTGATATGGATTTTCTGTGAAACAAAAAACAAGCAGAAAACAGGAACTGGCACAGGGCACTGGATGAATATGTTTGTCCAAGAAATCATATAAAATGTTGCCAAAAGTATGTGGAAATTGTAGGATATTGGCAAGAAACGATAAAAAATTATAGATACGACGGAGACGTATCAGTGCTACGGGGGGGTCGCGGTGGTCTGTGGTGGCCGACGGAGGCAAGTAGGGCAGCGCCGGAGTGGATGTCGAGGAGGGTGGGGGGTGTACGGCCGAGATGGGGAGGGGAAAATTTTTACTCCACAGGTGGGCGGCCGAGTATATTTAAGAGTCAGAGCGGCTGATGCGTAAAACAATTCCTCCTCTAAACATTATAAGGGATCTGTTAGGTGTAGTTTATAGGAGGAAAATTAAATTTATCCTCCTCTAAAGCTTTATAGGGTCAGTTAGAGATGCTCTAATACCCTAACCTACTCAAAGATTACATGACACTGTTTACCATCAAACTCTAACGGACTCCCTTTATCACAACTTCCGTAAGTTGAGGTTACCTTTGAATTACTCTAAGGTCATGAATGGTAATGCTTTCATGAAGCCTTCCTCAACTTGACACATACACGCGACTCACGCGCGCACACACACGAAGTGTACTTTCAAAGTGTCAACGATCTAAAGTGGAACATTTCTTATTGGGCGACCCGTTATTTAATGTTCAAAATGGCAACATTCTTGCTACTTGTGAGCTGAGTTCGGATTTCCTCGAAGAGGAGAGGATGATGCAGTACAGTAGAGATAAGTATTTCCCTCAGTTAAGAACCAAGGTTATAAACTAGTAGGAGAGCCACACAGAACCTCTTTAGCAGCACTTACACACACAAAAGCAAATACTTGCACCCAACGTGAAGAAGAGGGTTTTCAATCCCCTTGGCGGTTACTTGCAAGGATTAATTCTGATAGTGATAGGTAGATAAATAAATTGTAAACTAAAATAAAGTAAATAAAATTGTAGCAAGGTATTTTTGATTTTATATATGATAGATAAATGACCCCGGGGCCATAGTTTTCACTAGAGGCTTCTCTCTCGAACACATAGCATACGGTGGGTAAACAAATTACTGTTGGATTCATGACAATGATCATGTATATAGGTATCACGTCTAAGACAAGTAGACCGACTCCTGCCTGCATCTACTACTATTACTCCACCCATCGACTGCTATCCAGCATGCATCTAGGGTATTAAGTTAATGAAAACAGAGTAATGCCTTAAGCAAGATGACATGATGTAGACAAAGTAAACTCAAACAATATGAATAAACAACGTCGTTTTATCCATAATGGCAAAAATACAAATACGTGTCTTGTCCCCTACTTTGTCACTGGGATATTGAACATCGCAAGATTGAACCCATTACAAGATAAATCAATCTAGTTGGCCAAACCAAACGGATAGATCGGGGAGAAATACAAATCTATAACAATCATTCATAAATAAGTTCAGAAAAGACTCAAATATTTCTCATGAATAATCTGATCATAAACCCACAATTCATCGAATCCCAACAAACACACCGCAAAAGAAGATTACATCGAATAGAACTCCAAGAACATCGAGGAGAACATTGTATTGAAGATCAAAGAGAGAGAAGAAGCCATCTGGCTACTAGCTATGGACCCATAGGTTTGTGGTAAACAACTCACACATCATCGGAGGGGCAGCAAGGTTGATGTAGAAGCCCTCCGTGATCGATTCGCCCTCCAGCAGATCGCCGGAAAAGGCCTCCAGATGGGTTCGCGGAAGAACAGAAGTTTGTGGCGGCGGAAAAGTTATTTCATGGGGCTCTCTATTGGTTTCCCAATATTTGAGAATTTATAGAAGTGGAATTAGGTCAAAAGGATCCACGAGGGGCCCATAAGGCATCAGGGCGCGCCCCCCCTGGGGCGGCGCCCTGTTGCCTTGTGGCCTCCTCGTGATGCTTCTGGCCACCTCCCGAAGTTTCCAGGGTCTCTTTTGTCCAGAAAAAAATCCTCAAAAAGTTTCATGGCATTTGGACTTCGTTTGGTACTGATTTCCTGAAAAACCAAAAACAAGCAGAAAACAGCAACTGGCACTGGGCACTAGGTTAATAGGTTAGTCGAAAAAATAATATAAAATAGCATATTATTGCATATAAAACATCCAAGATTGATAATATAATAGCATGGAATAATAAAAAATTATAGATACTTTGGAGACGCATCAAGCATCCCCAAGTTTAATTCCTGCTCGTCCTCGACTAGTAAATGATAAAAACAGAATTTTTGATGTGGAATGCTACCGAACATGTTTCATCATGTAATTCTTCTCATACGGTATGAATATTAAGAAACGAGTGATTCAAAGCAATAGTCTATAATTTGATATAAAGACATCAATACTCAAGCATAAGAACAAACAATCGTGCCTTTGAAAATAAAAATGCTATAGAATGCTATCCCTACAAAATCATAATGCCCGTTATGCTTAGTCTTCCTAACACAAAGTATTAATCATGCACAACCCCGATGTCAGCCGAGCAATTGGTTCATACTTTTTAACGCGCTTCAGCTTTTTCAACCCTCACGCAATACATGAGCGCGAGCCATGGACATAGCACTATGGGTGGAATAGAATATGATGATAGAGATTAATAAGGGGAAGTCAAAAAAGGAACATAGTCTCGCATCGATGCGGCTAATCAACAGGCTATGGAGATGCCCATCAATTGATATCAATGCGAGGAGTAGGGATTGCCATGCAACGGATTCACTAAGAGCTATAAGTGTATGAAAGCTCAAACTGAAACTAAGTGGGTGTGCATCCAACTTGCTTGCTCATGAAGACCTCGGGCATTTGAGGAAACCCGTCATCGGAATATACAAGCCAAATTCTATAATGAAAAATTCCCACTAGTATACGATAGTGATAACTCAGGAGACTCTCTATATGAAAAACATGGTGCTACTCTGAAGCACAAGTGTGGAAAAGGATAGTAACATTGCCCCTTCTCTCTTTTTCTCTCATTTTTGGGCTCCTTTTTTTTTTTTTTTTTATTTCCTCACTGGGACAATGCTTTAATAATGATCATCACACTTTTATTTACTTACAACTCAATATTACAACTCGATACTAGAACAAATATGACTCTATATGAATGCCACTAGTAGTGTACCAGGATGTGCAATGATCTAGCGTAACATGTTGTTGACACCAGATTATGGCATGATCAAAAACATAATTAAGGTGGCCTCAAATGGAAAAATTCTCAACATGTGAAAGTTCTGTATCGTCAAAGCGAGAAGCTTTGTTGTTTGGGTCGTCACCATCCGATCTCATTTAAAAGGCCGAAACTGTGCTCGAAGTACTAAGATTTTGGCACTCAGAATAATGTTTGGCCAATTACGCCTTGAAGATGACCTCATATTTGAAAACTTTCTACATGAATTATCTTCGTATCGTCGAAACGGTCGATTTAGATATAACAATCGTCCCAATCCGAGTTCGGATGCAAAAGTTAGAGGCAATACTCTATGGACCGGCCCTGAGCATAAAAGTGGCGCGAGGTACCAGACACCCATCTAACTGATGTCTGATGGGTCGCGCGAGATATTCGGCCTTGCCGGTCGAATGAGTGCTGATACGTCTCCAACGTATCTATAATTTATGAAGTATTCATGCCATGTTTATTATAGTTTTGTATAATTTTGGTGCACTTTTATATGGCTTTTATATGATCTTTATGGACTAACATATTGACCTAGTGCCTAGTGCCAGTTGTTGTTTTCTGCTTGTTTTTGGTTTTCCAGAAAATCTATATCAAATGAAGTCCAAATGCAGCGAAACTTTTTAACGATTTTTTCTGGAAGGAAAGAGACCCAGGAAGCTTCGGGGGAGCAGCAAAAGACCCACAGGGGCCCCACAAGCCACCAGGGCGCCCACCCCCCCCCCCCACAGGCGCGCCCTGGTGCCTCGTGGGCCCCCTGTGGCACCTCTTTGCATGATTCCAATGCAGAAAAATCATATATATTCAGAAACCCCCGAAAGTTAACCTAGATGAGTTTTTACGCCGCCGCAAGCCTCTGTTCCGAAGTGATCTCATCAGGAGCCCTTTTCCGGCACCCTGCCGGAGGGGGGAATCATCACCGGAGGCCATCTTCATCATCCCGGTGGTCTCCATGATGAGGAGGGAGTAGTTCACCCTCGAGGCTAGGGGTATGTACTAGTAGCTATGTGTTTGATCTCTCTCTCTCGTGTTCTTGATTTGGCACGATCTTGATGTATCGCGAGCTTTGTTAATATAGTTGGATCATATGGTGTTTCTCCCTCTCTATCTTTTTGTGATGAATTGAGTTTTTACCTTTGAGGTTTCACCATTATCAGATTGAATACTTTTATTGATTTGAGAACACTTGATGTATGTCTTGCATATGAATACCCGTCGTGAAAATGGGGTATTATATTGATTCACTTGATGTATGTTTTGGCATTCAACTCGCGGATTCCCGAGGTGACATTGGGGTAATCTTTGCATAGGGGTCGATACACGTTTTCGTCCTAATTTCTCCGGTAGAAATCTTGGGGCACTCTTTGAAGTTCTTTGTGTGGATTGAATATTATGATCTGAAGTTGTTTGATGCATATCGAATAATCAACTCACGGATACTTGTGGTGACATTGGAGTATCTAGGTGACATTAGAGTTGGTTGATGCGAATCATATGGTGTTATTTTAGTACGTACTCTAGGGCTGTTCATGACACTTATAGGGATGGCTCAATAGATTGATCGGAAATGATAACTTTGAGGTGGTTTCGTACCCTACAACAATTTCTATCTTATGTTCTCCGCAAATAGGAACTTTGGAGTGATTCTTTGTCGCACGTTGAGGGATTGTTATATGATCCAATTATGTTAGCACTGTTGAGAGATTGCAATAGTGAAAGTATGAACCCTAGGCCTTGTTTTCAAGCATTGCAATACCGTTTGTGCTCTATTTTATCACTTGCTACCTTGCTGTTTTTTTATTTTCAGATTACAAAAACCTATATCTACTATCCATACTACCCTTGTATCACCATCTCTTCGCCGAACTAGTGCACCTATACAATTTACCATTGTATTGGATGTGTTGGGGACACAAGAGATTTCTTGTATTTGATTGCAGGGTTGTTTGAGAGAGACCATCTTCATCCTACGCCTCCCACGGATTGATAAACCTTAGGTCATCCACTTGAGGGAAAATTGCTACTGTCCTACAAAACTCTGCGCTTGGAGGCCCAACACGAGTCTACAAGAATGTGACTCCCCCGACTCAATCGTGCACTAATCATACACGCAAATGCGCACGATCAAGCCCAGGGACTCACGGGAAGATATCACAACACAACTCTAGACACAAATTAAAATAATATAAGCTTTATATTACAAGCCAGGGGCCTCGAGGGCTCGAATACATAAGCTGGAATACACAAGAGTCAGCGGAAGCATCAGTATCTGAGTACAGACATAATTAGACAAGTTTGCCTTAAGAAGGCTGAGCAAAACAACGACACTAGATCAAAAAGGCGCAGGCCTCCTACCTGGGAGCCTCCGAAACTACTCCTGGTCGTCGGTCTCCACGTAGCAGAAAGCTCCGCCGGAGGGGTAGTAGTAGCCGTCGTCGGGGTCAGCTGGCTCCGGGGCTCCATCATCTGATCGCATCAATTGGGTATGGGGAAAAAGAGGTTGCAAAGAAACCATGAGTACTCATCCAAAGTACTCGCCAGACTTACATCAGAACTATTCTATTTATGCCTCGGTATCAAATGAAGGGTTGTATCTGTGGACTAGACTGCAGAAATGCCAGAATAGAGGGAAGGCCTAGCCTATCGAAGACTGGCATCTTCATCATCTTGCAACATTAGAAGAGTGCATATTAGCAACATAACATATAGCAATATGTAAGAGTAGCAATGCCCAGCGATCCTTCCTCGACTCCCTACGAGAAAGCGATCCCGGAGCCAACATGTTATTAAGCATCACAAGTATCCAGTTCTAGTTGTAGAAGATCGGGATACTTTCCGAGCGTCCTGTTACCGTGGACACGGCTATTCGAATAGATAACTTCCCTGCAGGGGTGCACCAACTTACCCAACACGCTCAATTAACTCTAGTCGGACACACTTACTCGGTACATGCTCGACATCGGCTGATCGACACATCGTAGCACTACCTAGGCTCAACAGAGAGGCCAGCACGCTGGTCTACATCCTAAGCGCTCAGGGGTCTTGGGCCCATCGCCCTTTGCACTCCTGCGTGTTGTGAACGCGGCTGGTGAGGAAACCTAGCCCCCTTAATACAAGCGCAAGGTTTCCCAGTCCAACCCGGCGCACACCGCGCAACCGCTGATGATGTGTACTACACAACTTATTCTTGTAGACTCGTGTTGGGCCTCCAAGCGCAGAGTTTTGTAGGACAGTAGCAATTTTCCCTCAAGTGGATGACCTAAGGTTTATCAATCCGTGGGAGGCGTAGGTTGAAGATGGTATCTCTCAAACAACCCTGCAACCAAATACAAGAAATCTCTTGTGTCCCCAACACACCCAATACAATGGAAAATTGTATAGGTGCACTAGTTCGGCGAAGAGATTGTGATAAAAGTGTAGTATGGATAGTAGATATAGGTTTTTGTAATCTGAAAATATAAAAGTAGCAAGGTAGCAAGTAACAAAAGTGAGCACAAACGGTATTGCAATGCTTAAAAACAAGGCTTAGGGTTCGTACTTTCGCTAGTGCAATCTCTCAACAATGCTAATATAATTGGATCACATAATCATCCCTCAACGTGCAATAAAGAATCACTCCCAAGTTCCTATTAGCGGAGAACATAAGATAGAAATTGTGTGTAGGGTACGAAACCACCTCAAAGTTATCCTTTCCGATCGGTCTATTGAGCTATTCCTATAAGTTTCACAAACAGCCCTAGAGTTCATACTAAAATAACACCATATGATACACATCAACCAACTCTAATGTCACCTAGATACTCCAATGTCACCACAAGTATCCGTGAGTTGATTATACGATATGCATCAAACAACTTCATAATCATAATATTCAATCGACACAAAGAACTCCATGGCGCACCCCGAAGTTTATATCGGAGAAAAGATAATGAAAACGTGCATCAACCCCTATGCATAGATTACCCCATTGTCACCGCGAGAATCCGCGAGTTGAATGCCAAAACATATATCAAGTGAATCAATATAATACCCCATTGTCACCACGGGTATTCATATGCAAGACATACATCAAGTGTTCTCAAATCTCAAATATTCAATTCGACAATAACGAAACCTCAAAGGGAAAAGATTCGATTCATCACAACAAAGATAGAGAGGGAAGAAACACCATATGATCCAACTATATTAACAAAGCTCGTGATACATCAAGATCGTGCCATATCAAGAACACGAGAGAGAGAGAGAGAGAGATCAAACACATAGCTACTAGTACATACCCTCAGCCCCGAGGGTGAACTACTGCCTCCTCATCATGGAGGCCGCCGGGATGATGAAGATGGCCTCCGGTGATGATTTCCCCCTCCGGTAGGGTGCCGGAACGGGTCTCCAGATGGTATTTCGAAGGTACAGAAGCTTGCGGCGGCGTAAAAACTCATCTAGGGTTATTTCTGGGGGTATCTCTATTTATAGGATTTTTCAGCGTTGGAATCAGGTCAGACGGAGCCACGTGGGCCCCAGGAGGTACCAGGGCGCGCCTGGGGGCGTGGCATGCCCTGGTGTCTCGTGGGCACTGGGTGGCCCCCCTCCAGTGGGTCTTGGTTAGAGTATTTTTTATTTGTTCCATAAAAAATCTCCAAAAAGTTTCATCCAATTCCAAGAACTTTTATTTCTGCACAAAAAGCAACAGCATGGCAATTCTGCTGAAAACAGCGTCAGTCCGGGTTAGTTCTAATCAAATCATAGCAAAACCATATAGAATTGTTATAAACATGGCATGAATACTTCATAAATTATAGATACGTTGGAGACGTATCAGCATCCCCAAGCTTAATTCCTGCTCGTCCTCGCGTAGGTAAATGAGAAAAGAAATAATTTATGAAGTGTGAATGCTAGCATAGTGCAAAAGTTTGATCAATGATAATTTCAATCACTTTTTCTTGCATCAATATATATCATAATTAGTAGATCATAAAACTTCTCATGATCAAGTAGCAAGCTATTCACATGTTTAAAGTATAGGCCATAAACTTTCTTGAAAACTAACAAACTATGTTCTCAGTCATCAAACAATTGCAATTCATCTTATTTTCAGGAAGGGTCTATGTAAGAGCTTTGATCTAGCAAATTCCACATACTCAACTATCATTTAGTCTTCCATGATTGCTGACACTCAAAGCATATTTTTAGAACAAACCGTTTCAGTCAAACACATAGGAAGATAGGGGCTTAATGTTTTGCCTCCCAACTTATTTATCTCATGGATAATGTCAACAATAATAACTCATGATCACTTATATTCAACTAGATATATGTGCCTGGATCATTCCCTACCACATGATGCTTGCCAACTAGAGAATAATTGAGGTTGAAACGAGAAGAAATAAGACTCTTGCATAAAAGTAAATGCATAAAAGTAAAAGATAGGCCCTTCGCAGAGGAAAGCAGAGGTTGTCATGCGCTTTTTATTTTTGGATGTCAAGCCCTTAATGCAAAGGAACGTCACGTTATATTGCCCCTTGTGATAGCAAACTTTATTATGTAGTCCGTCGCTTTTATTTCTTTACCATCACAAGTTCGTACAATGCTTATTTTCCCTTGCATATTTAAGGAGCAATTTTTATTGCTTTTTGCACCGATGACAACTTACTTGAAGGATCTTATTTAATCCATAGGTAGATATGGTGGACTCTCATGGCAAGAAACTGGGTTTATGGGTTTTTGGATGCACAAGTAGTATCTCTACTTTGTACAATTTTTTGGCTAGCAAAAGATCCTAAGCAAGCACCACATGTTAGAGTATCCATGACAATATAACTTCTATGTGAATATAAACAAACATAACTCATTACGTTGTCTTCCTTGTCCAACATCAACTACTTGATCAAGCTTGAAAATAATTAATGGGGGCTCACAATCATAGAAGATGTCCAAGATAGTATATTTATATGTGAAATTTCTCTTCCTTCAAAACTCTTTCATGAATTGTTCATGTGACCAATGCTATGTTTGTTAACTTTCAATAAATTTTACCACTTATACTTCTTGTATGTGAAGTCACTACTCCCCATAGGACAAGCATATGAAGCATATAAATTTCAACTTTATGATATTCCATTCATTTCAACAATTTACTCATAGGATATAAGTGAAGAACAAGAGTAAATGACAAACTACTCCAAAAAGATATAAGTGAAGACCGAATGAGTAGTTAAGTAAATAGGTAGCTATGTGAGGACTCTCTCTCATTTAAAAATTTCAGATCTTATTATTTTATTCAAACAGCAAGGAAAACAAAATAAAATAACATTCCAAGAATAGCACACATCATGTGAAGAAGCAAAAAACTTAGGCTCAACGAAAACTGACCGATAGTTATTGAAGAAGAAAGGTGGGATGCCTACCGGGGCATCCCCAAGCTTTGATGCTTGAGACCTCTTGAAATATTAACTTGGGATGCCTTGGGCATCCCCAAGCTTTAGCTCTTGTGTCTCCTTAATTACTCTCATATCACGGTTTCTCTAAATCTTAAAAACTTCATCCACACAAAACTCAACAAGAACTTGTGAGATAAGTTAGTATAAATCAACTCAAAACCTTAACATTCTCTACTGTAGAAAATCACTAAAATTATAATTAAACATTTCATACTAAATGCCTCTGCATATTTAACACTCCTATCCACAAATAGAAACATTAAACAAGCAAACATATGCAAACAATGCAACTATAACAGCAATCTGCCAAAACAGAACAGTCTGTAAAGGGTGAATAAGAATCCATACTTCTCTAACTCCAAAAATTATGAAAAATTACCACGTGACAGAGAACTCATGCATTCTTACTGTGTAAGAATTTCAGATTTTTATCATGTTCTGACTATTCAGGAATATTCTGGACATAACAGAAAACTTTCTGTTTTCAAACAGCAACACATGAACTTGCAAACTGAGCATGGTAAAGGCGATAATTGGCATTTTATTGAACTAAAATATACAAAACATGATAATTGATCACAGCAAGAAAATCTCAACAAAATAAAATGATGCTCCAAGCAAAACTCATATTATGTGACGAATAAAAATATAGCTCCGAGTGAGGTTACCGATAGTGTTGAAGACGAAAGAGGGGATGCCTTCCGGGGCATCCCCGAGCTTAGACGCTTGAGTCTTCCTTGAATTTTACCTTGGGGTGCCTTGGGCATCCCCAATCTTAGGGTCTTTCCACTCCTTATTCTCCTCATATCGATATCTCACCCAAAACTTGAAAACTTCAATCACACAAAACTTAACGGAACTTGTGAGATAGGTTAGTATGATAAAAATAAATCATCCACTTAGGTACTGCCAAGACAAGATTCATAATTGTTATCTCATAATGCCTACTGTACTATCATTTCCACAATTTATATTACTCAATATAAGCTATGGAAACACTAAAACAAGCAAACTATGCATCGAAAACAAAATCTGTCAAAAACAGAACAGCGTGTAGTAAGCGATTTAAAAACCATACTTCTGTACATTCAAAAATTCTTAAAAATTAGAACAACGTAAAAAATTTGTAACCCAATACTGTGTAAAAAGTTCAGAATTTTTTCACACTCCAGTACAGAATAGAAATTCCAGCACTGGACGCAAAAGTTTCTCTTTTTGCACAGGATGAAATCAACAAGCATCCACACTATCCCAAAGGCTTTACTTGGCACATTATTGAAAGAAAACATATAAAACATGATTACTACAGTATCTTAATCATGTGAACAAAAAAAACAGTAGGGGTAAATGTTGGGTTGTCTCCCAACAAGCGCTTTTCTTTAATGCCTTTTTAGCTAGGCATGATGATTCAAATGATGCTCACATAAAAGTAAAGAATTGAAACACAAAGAGAGCATCATGAAGCATATGAATAGCACATTTAAGCCTAACACACTTCCTATGCATAGGGATTTTGTGAGCAAACAATTTACAATTTGTGGGGGCAAGAATCAGCTAGCATAGAAAGGCAAAACAAGTATAACTTCAAAACTTTGAACATAAAGAGAGGAAACTTGATATTATTGCAACACCTACAAGCATATGATCCTCTCTCATAATAATTTTCAGTAACATCATGAAGAAATTCAACAATATATCCACCACACAAAGCATTCTTGTCATGATACATAAGCATAGAAATTATATTACTCTCCACATAAGCAATTTTCTTCTCATTCATAATAGTGGGAGCAAACTCAACAAAATAACTATCATGAGAGACTTGATTGACATAATCAAATTGAACATTAAAATCATGATGACAAGTTTCATGGTTATCATTATTCTTTATAGCATACATGTCATTACCAAAATCATCATAGATAGCAACTTTGTTGTCATAATCAATTAAAACCTCTTCCAAAATAGTGGATTCATCATTAAATTAAGTTTTGACCTCTCAAAATCCACTTTCATCAATATAATCATCATAAATAGGAGGCATGCAATCATCATACATAAATTTGCTCATCAAAACTTGGGGGACTAAAAATATCATCTTCATCAAACATAGCATCACCAAGCTTATGGCTTTGCACATCATTAGCATCATGGATATTCATAGAAAGCATACTAACAACATTGCTATCATGCTCAACATTCAAAGATTTTATGCCAAACATTTTATTGAATTCTTCTTCTATCAATTGAGCACAATTTTCCGATCCAGCATTTTCAAGAAAGACATGATAAAGACGAATAATATGAGGCAACCTCAATTCCATTTTTTTGTAGTTTTCTTTTATAAACCAAACTAGTGATAAAACAAGAAACTAAAAGATTTGATTACAAGATCTAAAGATATACCTTCAAGCACTCACCTCCCCGGCAATGGCGCCAGAAAAGAGCTTGATGTCTACTACACAACTTATTCTTGTAGACTCGTGTTGGGCCTCCAAGCGCAGAGTTTTGTGGGACAGTAGCAATTTTCCCTCAAGTGGATGACCTAAGGTTTATCAATCCGTGGGAGGCGTAGGTTGAAGATGGTATCTCTCAAACAACCCTGCAACCAAATACTAGAAATCTCTTGTGTCCCCAACACACCCAATACAATGGCAAATTGTATAGGTGCACTAGTTCGACGAAGAGATGGTGATAAAAGTGTAGTATGGATAAGAGATATAGGTTTTTTTAATCTGAAAATATAAAAACAGCAAGGTAGCAAGTAACAAAAGTGAGCACAAACGGTATTGCAATGCCTAAAAACAAGGCCTAGGGTTCGTACTTTCGCTAGTGCAATCTCTCACCAATGCTAATATAATTGGATCATATAACCATCCTTCAACGTGCAATAAAGAATCACTCCCAAGTTCCTATTAGCGGAGAACATAAGATAGAAATTGTTTGTTGGGTACGAAACCACCTCGAAGTTATCCTTTCCGATCAATCTATTGAGCTATTCCTATAAGTGTCACAAACAGCCCTAGAGTTCGTACTAAAATAACACCATAGGATACACATCAACCAACTCTAATGTCACCTAGATACTCCAATGTCACCACAAGTATCCGTGAGTTGATTATACGATATGCATCAAACAACTTCATAATCATCACATTCAATCCACACAAAGAACTCCCAGGAGCACCCCAAAGTTTCTATCGGTGAAAAGATAATGAAAACGTGCATCGACCCCTATGCATAGATTACCCCAATGTCACCGCGGGAATCCATGAGTTGAATGCCATAACATATATCAAGTGAATCAATATAATACCCCATTATCACCACGGGTATTCATATGCAAGACGTACATCAAGTGTTCTCAAATCTGAAATATTCAATCGGATAATAACGAAACCTCAAAGGGAAAATATTCGATTCATCACAACAAAGATAGAGAGGGAAGAAACACCATATGATCCAACTATATTAACAAAGCTCGCGATACAACAAGATCGTGCCATATCAAGAACACGAGAGAGAGAGATCAAATACATAGCTACTAGTACATACCCTCAGCCCCGAGGGTGAACTACTCCCTCCTCGTCATTGAGGCCACCGGGATGTTGAAGATGGCTTCCGGTGATGATTTCCCCTCCAGTAGGGTGTCGGAACGGGTCTCCAGATGGTATTTCGAAGGTACAGAAGCTTGCGGCGGCGTAAAAACTCATGTAGGGTTATTTCTGGGGGTATCTCTATTTATAGGATTTTTCAGCGTTGGAATCAGGTGAGACGGAGCCACATGGGCCCCACGAGGTACCAGGGCGTGCCTGGGGGGCGGCGTGCCCTGGTGCCTCGTGGGCACTGGGTGGCCCCCCTCCAGTGGGTCTTGGTTCCAGTATTTTTTATTTGTTCCGTAAAAAATCTCCAAAAAGTTTCATCCAATTCCAAGAACTTTTATTTCTCCACAAAAAACAACACCATGGCAATTCTGTTGAAAACTGCGTCAGTCCGGGTTAGTTCTAATCAAATCATATCAAAACCATATAGAATTGTTATAAACAAGGCATGAATAATTCATAAATTATAGATTCGTTGGAGACGTATCAGCTGACATCTGAAGAGCTTCGGCTGATACATACGACGCCGAGTGCCCATACTATTCCCGCATGGTGGTTAGTGCGAAAAGGCCAGAGGCCTACTCAGATCACATATCCTAACCCATTGGTGTGTTGGGAGCTCGCGGAAACGAGCAGCGATCCACGATCTGTGGTCCTGTCGCCCCATCTCGTGGACTTACGGGAAGGGCTCGGAATGCCCGGCCGTGCCACGTAATTATCTCACGGGTACCCTCTCGGTTAACCCGACTCCACATCTCTCGCGGGTACCCCTCGGGGTCAACCCGACTTCCACAAGTTTCTGAGGTAAAGTCAAAGTAACCGTGTGTTTATACATCAAGGTGGAATCCGAGGAATCACCCTCGTTGGATTCCCACTAGATGTATCCGTCAAGGTGAACTCGGAGGAATCACCCTCGATGGGTTCACACTTGGAGGGTTGCACAACAGAGGCATCGTCGGAGGTGGTGAAGGAGGAATCACCCTCGGTAACCCACAACCGACTAGCTAGGCTACAGAGATTTCATCTGAAGTGATGTATGAGGTATCATGCTCGGCACTCGATATTAGCTCTGCAGAGTCGTACAACTTAGGGGGTGTGTGGTGATTTGCTGGTCTCAGCCCGTCGATCACATTGATCGGGGCACTGGTAACAATGCGGGGCAACTAGGACAAGGATGAGGGGCCACAGATGGATCACTAACCAACCTATACTAAGCATTTTGGAGAGCAGGTAAGGTATCAATAGCAGTTACAAAAACAGACTATGCATCAGAATAGGTAATATCGGGACAACAATCGTAGCAATTCTAATGCAAGCATGAGGGAGAAAGAATAGGTGATATAGGCATGTTCAAGGGGGTTTGCTTGCCTGAAAGCTCTACGGCAAAATAGGGGTCGTCGGTGGATTAGCAGTCCTCAGGGGCAGCGTCGGCCTCGGGGTCTACCGGAGAGAAGAGGGGGAAGAAACAATAAATAAAAGCAAATATGCAACACAGATGCATGGCATGGCAATATGCAGTGCTGGGGGTGACTTAATGCAATGCTACACGTTGCAGGCAGAGCCGAAAAATATCGGGGGATATTTTCCCGGCCTTAGGCAGTTTTCGGACAGTTGATCCGGAGGGGAAGGTACCATGTTTGTGGCGTTGTGGGATTGTAACAGCTACATGGAGGGCATATTCGGATTTGTCTCGTTTTTCTGATCAACTTTCATGTAGAAAACTTTTCGATCCGAGCTACGGTTTATTTTCTATGAATTTTCAAAGTTTTAAACAATTTTCTAAAATTCCTGGATTTAATTTAAATTTGAAAAGAATAGAAAAGGTTTTATTGCATCAGCATGATGTCAGTGTGACGTCAGCGGTCAACCCAGCCGGTCCAGGTCAAACCTGATGGCTGGGACCCACATGTCACACATAGTGAGCTAAATAGAGATTAATTGAACTAATTAGAGGTTAATTAGCAGGTGGGACCCCACTGTCAGTGACTAATTAACTAACTAAATAACTTAATTAGGTTTAACAGATAAAATTAATTATAAAACATTAATTAAACGTGTGGGGCCCGCCTATCAGTGAATGGGGTTGCCCAGTCAGCACGTTGACTGGTCAACCCAGTCAACTGGGGCCCCTGGGCCCACTAGTCAGTGAGCCAGGGAGGCCCACGTGGCGGCCAGCTCAGCGGTTGCCGGCGACTCATCGCCGGCGATGTCGAAACACGGCAGCGACCTCGGGTCCTCGTCAGAAAACGCGTACAGGGCACCGTTTCGCGCGCGGTTAGGCGCGTTCGAACGTGCCCTCGACGGTGCGTCGATCTACGGTGGTGGCGCGAGCTGGGGTGGCCGGACTTGGCCGGAACGGCAACGGCAGGCGGTGGCGCATTCAGGCGAGCTCGGCTAAGCCGCTACGGTGCACGGGGATAGGCGTGCGTGCGCGCGTTGGGCTCCTGGGAACCCCAGGAGCATGTTGCGGTGCTCGGGCGAGCGTGGCAGTGGCTGTGGCCACGACGACGAGCTCGACGGCGGTGGTGAGTACGGCCATGGTGAAGTAGCTAGCAAGGGGGCGCGCGCAAGCTCAAAGAGTGAGGGGGAAGAGGTGGAGCTCACCGGGGAGGCTCACGGTGGCCCGGTGGGAGCTTAGTAGCAGCAGCGGCGCTGGAATCGACGCGGATCACCGGCGACCCGAGGAGGAAGACAAGCTCGCCGCGTTTGCTGTGGTGGATCCCGGCTCCAATGGCTGGCACCAGGCAATGGAGAAGTCAATGGCGGAGCCCTACGGCATGTCGGCGAGGCAAGAAGAGGACAGTGGATGCGGGATCGACGGCGATGGTGACGGAGGCGGTCGGGTGCTAGAGAGAGAGGGCGAACGAGCGAGGGAAAGAGGGGAGAAGTGGCTAGGGTTTGCCAAAGAGGTGCGGGCGACGCCCTTATCCACTCCGCGGCGGCGACGGCACCGGGGATGGCCGACGCATGCGCATCGCCGGCGTCGGGCGTGCGCGGCGTCAACACGCGTAGAGAGAGAGTGGGAGGAGGGTGAAAGAGGGAGGTGGGCTGGGCCGGTGCACTGTGCACTTAGGACCAGCTCACAGTAGCTTTAGGCCTTTTTCATTTTTCCTTTTTTGTTTCTTTTTCCAGCAACCTTTTGCATTTATTTTGAGCCATCAAATGACTTTGCAAAAATATGGAGCTGGTTAAAACAAATACTTGGGAATATAGTGCACTGCCTCAAAAAGTTTGGGCAAAGTTTGAATCCATATGAATTTTTCATAAATGGAATAGCATTTAAAATCCTCCTTTTTGCACTGTCTTAAATGCCATAGCTCTTTTTAGCAAATAGGTGATGTTGTTTTCCTGAACAAATATTTGTTTTGGAATATTTGCTAAAATATGAACTATTTTCCAGCAACTTTTGTGCAACTTCAAAATTCACTTGCAAGTTGAATTGGAATTTGTGGTGGAATTGGAAATGAGATATTAATCCAATGTGATCAAGCATTGCAAATCAACTTGACTTAACATAATCATTATGGATCACTGTTGCTCATTACACAGGGGTGTTACAATTCTGCTCCTCTAAAAGAAATTCTCGTCCCAAGAATTCAGGAGGTTGAAGGGAAAAGATCGGGGTATTCTTCCTGAAGATGATCCTCGCGTTCTCAAGTGGCTTCTTCTTTAGCATGATTTGACCACTACAATTTAAGGAACTTGGTTGTCTTCTGACGGGTCCGACGATCAGCTTGATCGAGATTGCGGATCGGATGCTCTTTATAAGATAGGTTATCTTGTAATTCAAGCAATTCATGATCCACTACTCGGTGCGGATCCTTGAAGCAACGGCGAAGCTGCGACACGTGGAAGACGTCGTGGTTGTGAGAGAATTGCGGCGGCAACTCCAATTTATATTCCACATGTCCACGTCTGGCGAGAATGTAGAAGGAACCAATGTAGCGAGGAGCTAACTTGCCCTTGATTCTGAAGCGATGAGTGCCCTTCATAGGAGTGAGACGCAGATAAGCTTGCTCACCAGGTTGATAGATCGATCCCAGTGTTTTCGATCATAATTGCTCTTCTGGCGAGACTGGGCCGCCTTGAGATTTTCACGGACAATACGGACTTGCTCTTCGGCGTGTTGGATAATATCCGGACCAATGAGCGGCCGTTCCCCAGTTTCTTACCAATTCAGAGGGGTTCGACACTTACGTCTATATAATACCTCGAAGGGGGCCATTTTCAAGCTGGCTTGATTGCTGTTGTTGTAAGAGAATTCAGCATACGGGAGAGATTCCTCCCACTTCTTGCCAAATGAAATGACACAAGCACGCAGCATATCTTCAAGCACTTGATTGACTCGTTCAACTTGGCCTTGGGACTGGGGGTGATAAGCTGAACTCTAGGTTATATGAGTTCCCATAGCTTCTAGGAAACTTGCCCAGAACATAGAGGTGAAGAGGCTACCACGGTCTGAACTGATCTCCTTCGGAATACCATGGAGTGATACAATTCTGGAGATATACAAATCTGCTAACTGACTAGCAGTGATCGTCTCCTTGACTGGCAGAAAATGGGCAACTTTGGATAGTTGATCGATGACAACAAGAATTGCGTCGTGGCCTTTCTGCGACTTGGGGAGGCCAGTAATGAGGTCCATTTGAACCTTATCCCATTTCCATTCAGGAATAGAATGCGGTTGCAGAATTCCGGCAAGCTTCTGATGTTCTGCTTTAACGCGACGGCAAACGTCACATTCAGCAACATATCGAGCAATGTCCTGCATCATTTTCGACCACCAGTACCTTTGACGGAGATCACGATACATCTTGGTGCTACCCGGATGAATAGACAGTGGTGTATCATGCGCCTCATTCATAACTTTGTCGGTCATAAGCTCGAACCAAGGTACTACAATGCGATCTCTGAAGTATAGGGTTCCATCTTCAGCAAGCGAGAAATCTCTGGACTTTTGAAGGTCAAGATATCTTTTCATCTAATCAACTTCAGCATCTTTTGCTTGCGCAGACTTAACAACTTTCTCAAGATTCGGCTGCAGAACAAGGGTATTAAGAGAACCCTGTGGAATGATGTGGAGGTTTAGTTTGCGAAGTTCTTCATGAAGAAGGGGTTGAGCTCGCTGAACCATGAGGTTGTTACAATAGGACTTGCGACTCAAAGCATCGGCCATTACATTAGCCTTGCCAGGGGTATAAGAAATACCATAGTCATAGTCTGTAAATGTTTCCAACAATCGATGTTGGCGGAGATTGAGATTCGACTGAGTAAACAAATACTTCAGACTCTAATGATCCATGTATATCTCACAACGAATACCGAGGAGGTAATGCCGCCACAGCTTCAATGCATATATCACTGCAGCAAGTTCAAGATCATGCACTGGTTAGTTCTCTTCATGAGTACGCAACCGTCGTGAGGCATAAGCAATCACTCTGTGCTCTTGCATCAGGACACAGCCTAATCCTTGATGAGAGGCGTCGCAATAAATGACGAATTCCTTGCGAGAATCCGGAGGAGCAAGCACTGGGGCAAATGTGAGCTTGTCCTTGAGTGTTTGGAAACTTTCCTGACATTTGTCTGTCCACTCAAACTTAACGCCTTTGTGAACCAGATTAGTCAGGGGCTTGGCAATCTTGGAAAAGTTCTCGACAAATCGGCGGCAATACCTTGCGAGTCCGAGAAAACTTCGGACTTGCTTGACATTCTTCGGGGGAGTCCAGTCAAGAATAGCCTGAACGTGTTCTGGGTTGACAGCAATGTCATCCTTGGAAATCACATGCCCAAGGTAGGTCACTTCGGATAACCAGAATTCACACTTGGAATATTTGGCATACAATTGATATTCCAGGACTAGACGGAGATGTTCAGCATGTTCTTCCTTATTCTTGGAATAACCAGGATATCATCCGAATAAACCATGACGAATTTGTCGAGGTAATCCATGAAGATATAATTCATCAGGCGGGAGAACATTGCTGGAGCATTAGTTAAGCCGAAAGACATGACAGTGTACTCATATGAGCCATAGCGAGTAACGAAGGCGGTCTTCGGGATATCCTCTTCACGAACTCGGATTTGATGGTAACCCAACCTCAAGTCGAGTTTAGAGAATGCCGAGGATCCAGCAAGTTGATCATACAGATCGTTGATCCGAGGAAGCAGATATTTGTCCTGAATGGTTGCCTAGTTGATAGGTCGATAATCTTGGACCAACCAGTTCGTACCATCTTTCTTCTTGACAAAGAGAGAAGGTGCTCCCTAGGCAGAGGAACTTGGACGAATGAAACCCTTGCGAAGTGATTCGTCGATTTCCTCCTTAAGCTCACGGAGTTCATGCGGTGGCATCTTGTAGGGACGCTTCGCAATAGGAGTGGTGCCTGGTTTTAAGTCGTTAACAAACTCGACAGCTCTAACAGGGGGTACTCCTGCAAGTTCTTCTGGAAAGGCATCCTGGAAGTCACGAACGACTGGAACGTTTTTGATCCCCTCAAGAGGAGTAGCGTTTAACGCGTTCAGGGCATAAATCTGAGCCTCGGCATTTTGAACGAGATGAGCATGGTAGTTTACTAGCTCATCCGAGGGGTGCAGGAGGTGTACGACTTTGGTGGCACAATTTTTTAAGGCGGTATGATCCTTCAACCAATCCATTCCCAGAATGAGGTCAACTTTGGAAGACTTCAAAATAATTGGAAATGCATGGAAGTCCACCCCTTCAATTTCAATGGTAACATCAGGGCTGAACATAGAGGCTTGACATTGGCCCACGGGAGTGTTTACCACTAACGGTTGGTGCAGTTTCTCATATTTAATGCCATGCATGAATGCAAAATCTTCTGATATGAAAGAATGCGATGCTCCTGAATCAAATAAAACAGAAGCTGGTACTGAGTTAACGAGAAGAGTACCCATCACAGTCTCTGGTTGGTCTTGAGCTTCAGTCATATTAACATGATAAGCCTGACCACGACCATAAGAGGGTCTGGCATTGAAGTTGCGAGGCTGATTGTTGCCACGGCCATTAGCACGGCCAGCTGACGGAAGCACAAGCTGATTCTGATCCTGAGAGCAGTCTCTGGCATGGTGACCTGGATGGCCACACTTGAAGCAAAGTCCATTATCGGGACGGGGAGCAGGAGCTCGAAGCATTGGAGCTTGAGGTCTCAGCTGCCTCGGTGGCCTTGGAGCAGGCACAGTTGGACGGTACATGCTGTGAGGAATCCAGATACGGCGCTTCTGGGAAGACGAGCCCGAAGATGAGCCCGCTTCACGGGTGCGCTTAAGAGCGTCCTTGTGATCCTTCAAACCAGTCTCAACCTATATGGCCTTGTTCACCAAGGTGGCGAGGTCGGCAAAGTCTTGGACTAGAAGTGCGAGCTTGATATCTGGGTTGAACCCTTCACGGAACTTCTCCTGTCTGCAGGCATCAGTAAAAATATCCTCTTCAGCAATGCGAGATAGTTCCAGAAACTCCCGCTGATAGACCTCCACAGTTTTCCTGCCCTGGGTAAGGTTGCGGAACTCGCGCTTCTTCCGGTCCATGACACCTTGCGGAATGTAACGGGCACGGAAGGCAGCCTAGAACTCCACCCAGTTCCAACAGCTAGGGTACGCCTGTGACTGTCCCACCCAGTTCCAAAAAGTATGACGCAAATGTGACATAGCTGGCAGGGGCCACATTAGCAGACTCCATCTCGAAGGTGATGTCACGGAGCCAGTCATCAGCATCAAGCGGCTGAACTGAGTTGCGGAAGATAGTTGGGTTAAGGCGCACGAAATCTTGCAAGGTTATTGGTGCTGGCTACAGGTTGGCATTGGGACGAGGAAACTAATCCATAACCCCTTGTATGAATTGGCGGTTCAGTTCAAACTGCTGCATCATTCCAGCCATATAGTCGGGCGATGGTGGATTGTTGGCACCACGGCCGCGACCTGCGGGTCTAACCATCCTGCTAAAGTCAACAGGGGGTAGTTTAGCAACGAGTATTGCAGATGTATGGAATCATTCATGAAGTAACACGCACAACAAATGAAGTGCAATAGATACAACATCATAGTCAAACATGACATACAGATCCATACTTAGATTCGGTTACAAGCCAGCGTTACAACAACGGAAAGGAAAGCTAGACATCTAGGCGGCACGCAGGCATGCGGTGAAGGGATACAACAACAGGACATAGCGATAGCTACATCAACGTCGGAGAAAACCACAGAAGCTAGGCAGCTGCACGTGACGACGCAGGGTGCCCTCGATATAAGGATCCTGCGCTCCATGAACACTCTGGTGCAGAACCTGGTCCTAGAATGGAAGAAGAGGACCATGTGAAGCAGTACAACCTCCAACAGCAGGCCACTCAAGACCTGGTGGCATCTCCGTCCTGCGCAGGTAAAGGATGTACTCTGGATGAATCCCTGCACTGACTGCTGGTAGCAACTGTGTCAGAGCATTGTAAAGACGAGCATGAGTGGCGTACAACTCGACAGCAAGAGCTCGGACAGTGCGATCCAGAGCCTCAGTGTACTGTACCAAAAGCTGCGGGTCATTGCGACGTCACACGTACGGGGTATAGACAGCAGTGTAATATCCACTCTCATCCCCAGTGGGGGCATAAGGGATATATCTGAAAGCAGTCTCCTCCAAGCGACTGTGCTCTCCACGGAGACGGGCAATAGCAGTATAGGCAGCATCATGGACAGCCATGTCAACAGTCACTTGAACACCATGAAAGGTATGCAACTCAGTGATGGAGTTGTTCTGCCGATCAAAGATACGAACCACAGCGTGGTACTGCTCCTGGTTGAACTCGCGGTAGTCCTCGTAAACAGTATACTCGGGGTACTAGCGATATCCCAGCCTGGTCAAAAGATCGACCAAGATAGTAGGGAACCCAGTCGCATCAACAGCTATGGTGCGGCGTATGAGCTGTCTTGCGGGACGCATCTGAAACAAGGAAGTGTAGATGTCAAATGACAGTGTGAGAAGTATATGATTGCATTGAAAAGAATGTTTGCAGATAATCCAGCTCTCCGGGTGAATGTGATTATGAGAACCTAGCGTTAGAGTTAGCAAAATCTTTAACCCAAAAAGAAAAGAGATCAGAGTCCCAGAGTAAAGAAGAGGAATAAAAGATCCTAATACCACCCATTGGCGACGTGGGCCCGTAAGCCACACATCCATGTTAGTAAAATAGTTTTTCAAAGACTAGACTCAACTTTGGCCAAGGAGTTGGAAAGGGGGTTCCTACAGGCAGTCTGCTCTGATACCAACTTGTGACGCCCCCGACTCAATCGTGCACTAATCATACACTCAAATGCGCACGATCAAGCCCAGGGACTCACAGGAAGATATCACAACACAACTCTAGAAACAAATTAAAATAATACAAGCTTTATATTACAAGCTAGGGGCCTCGGGTGCTCGAATACATAAGCTCGAATGCACAAGAGTCAATGGAAGCATCAGTATCTGAGTACAGACATAATTAGACAAGTTTCCCTTAAGAAGGCTGAGCAAAACAACGAGACTAGATCGAAAAGGCGTAGGCCTCCTGCCTGGGAGCCTCCGAAACTACTCCTGGTCGTCAGTATCCACATAGCAGAAAGCTCCGCTGGAGGGGTAGTAGTAGCCGTCGACGGGGTCAGCTGGCTCCGGGGCCCCATCATCTGATCGCAACAATCGGGTATGTGGAAAAAGAGGTAGCAAAGCAACCGTGAGTACTCATCCAAAGTACTCGCAAGACTTACATCAGAACTATTCTATTTATGCCTCGGTATCAAATGAAGGGTTGTATCTGTGGACTAGACTGCAGAAATGCCAGAATAGAGGGAAGGCCTGACCTATCGAAGACTAGCATTTTCATCGTCTTGCAGCATTAGAAGAGTGCATATTAGCAACATAACATATAGTAATATGTAACAATAGCAATCCCAAGAGATCCTTCCTCGACTCCCTGCGAGAAAGCGATCCCGGAGCCAACATGTTATTAAGCATCACAATTATCCAGTTCTAGTTGTAGAAGATCGGGATACTTTTCGAGCGTCCTGTTACCGTGGACACGGCTATTCGAATTGGTAACTTCCATGCAGGGGTGCACCAACTTACCCAACACGCTCGATTAACTCTGGCCGGACACACTTACTCGGTCCATGCCCTCTTAGCCCTACCTAGGCTCAACAGAGAGGCCAGCACGCCGGTCTACATCCTAAGTGCTCAGGGGTCTTGGGCCCATCACCCTTTGCACTCCTGTGCGTTCCGAACGCGGGCGGTGAGCAGACCTAGCCCCCTTAATACAAGCGCAGGCTTTCCCAGTCAAACCCGGCGCGTGCCGCTCAACCGCTGACATCTGAAGAGCTATGGCTGATACATACGACGCCGAGTGCCCATACTATTCCCGCATGGTGGTTAGTGCGAAAAAGCCAGAGGCCTACTCAGATCACATATCCTAACCCATTAGTGTGTTGGGAGCTCGCAGAAACGAGCAGCGATCAATGATCTGTGGCCCCGTCGCCCCGTCTCGTGAACTTATGGCAAGGGCTCGGAATGCCAGGCCGTGCCACATAATTATCTCGCGGGTACCCTCTCAGTCAACCCGACTCCACATCTCTCGCCGGTACCCCTCGGGGTCAACCTGACTTCCGCAAGTTTCTGAGGTAAAGTCAAAGTTACCGTGTGTCTATACATCAAGGAGGAATCTGAGGAATCACCCTCATTGGATTCCCACTAGATGTATCCGTCAAGGTGAACTCGGAGGAATCACCCTCGATGGGTTCACACTTGAAGGGTTGCACGACAGAGGCATCGTCGGAGGTGGTGAAGGAGGAATCACCCTCGGTAACCCAAAACCGACTAGCAAGGCTACAGAGATTTCATCAGAACTGATGTATGAGGTATCACCCTCGGCACTCGATATTATCTCTGTAGAGTCGTACAACTTAGGGGGTGTGCGGTGATGTGCTGGTCTCAGCCCGTCGATCACATCGATCGGGACACTGGTAACAAAGCGGGGCAACTAGGACAAGGATGAGGGGCCACAGATGGATCACTAACCAACCTATACTAAGCATTTAGGATAGCAGGTAAGGTATCAATAGCAGTTACAAAAACAGGCTATGCATTAGAATAGGTAATATCAGGACAACAATTGTAGCAATTCTAATGCAAGCATGAGGGAGAAAGAATAGGTGATATAGGCATGTTCAAGGGGGTTTGCTTGCCTGGAGGCTCTGCGGCAAAAAAAGGGGTCGTCGGTGGAGTAGCAGTCCTCAGGGGCAGCATCGGCCTCGGGGTCTACCGGAGAGAAGAGGGGGAAGAAACAATAAATAAAAGCAAACAATGCAACACAGATGCATGGCATGGCAATATGCAGTGCTGGGGGTGACCTAATGCAATGCTACACGTTGCAGGCGGAGCGGGAAAATATCTGGGGATATTTTCCCGGCCTTAGGCAGTTTTCGGACAGTTGTTCCAGTGGGGAAGGTTCCATTTTTGCCGTGTTGTGTGCTTGTGACAGCTACATGGAGAGCATATTCGGGTTCGTCTCATTTTTCTGATCAACTTTCATGTACAAAACTTTTCGATCCGAGCTACGGTTTATTTTCTACGAATTTTCAAAGTTTTAAACAATTTTCGGAAATTCCTGGATTTAATTTAAATTTGAAAATAATAGAAAAGGTTTTATTGCGTCAGCATGATGTCAGGGTGACGTCAGCGGTCAACCCAGCCGGTCCAGGTCAAACCTGACGGCTGGGACCTACCTGTCATAGAAAGTGAGCTAAATAGAGATTAATTAAACTAATTAGAGGTTAATTAAACTAAATAACTTAATTAGGTTTAACAGATTAAATTAATTATAAAACGTTAATTAAACACGTGGGGCCCGCCTGTCAGTGACTAGGGTTGCCCAGTCAGCACGTTGACTGGTCAACCCAGTTAACTGAGGCCCCTGGGCCCACTGGTCAGTGAGCCAGGGAGGTCTACGTGGCGGCCAGCACAGCGGCTGTCGGCGACTCGTCGCCGGCGACGTTGAAACACGGCGGCGACCTCGGGTCCTCGTCGGAAAATGCGTACAGGGCACGTTCGAACGTGCCCTCGACGGCGCGTCGATCTACGGTGGTGGCGCGAGCTGGGGTGGCCGGACTTGGCCGGAACGGCGATGGCAGGCGGCGGCTCGTTCGGGCGAGCTCGGCTAAGCCGCTACGGTGAATGGGGAGAGGCGTGCGTGCACGCGTTGGGCTCCTGGGAACCCCAGGAGCATGATGCGGTGTGATACGTCCATTTTGCATCATGTTTTGCTACTATTATTTATAGTGTTTTTAATCATTATAACACTTTTTGGAGTAATTCTAATGCCTTTTCTCTCTTAATATGCAAGATTCACTCAAGGAGGGAGAATGCCGGCAGCTGGAATTCTGGACTTGAAAAAGCTCTGTCAAGATACCTATTCTACACATCTCCAAATGAGCTGAAATTTTACGGAGAATTATTTTGGAATAAATAAAAAATATTGGAAGCAAAAAAGTACCAGAGGGGGCCACCCAGGTGCCCACGAGGCACCAGGGCATGCCACCCCCAACAGGCGCGCCCTGGTACCTCGTGGGGCCCCTGGCCCACTTCTGGCCCCAATTTTCTGGTATATAAGTGAGTTTGACCTAAAAAAATAAGGAGAAGACTTTTGGGACGGTGCGCCGCCGTCTCGAGGCGGAACTTGGGCAGGAGCACTTTTGCTCTCCGGTGGAGAGATTCTGCCGGGGATACTTCCCTCCGGGAGGGGGAAATCGTCGCCATCGACATCACCAGCGACCCTCTCATCGTGGGAGGGTCAATCTTCATCAACATCTTCACCAGCACCATCTCATCTCAAACCCTAGTTCATCTCTTGTATTCAATCTTTGTCTCAAAACCTCAGATTGGTACATGTGGGTTACTAGTAGTGTTGATTACACTTTGTAGTTGATGCTAGTTGGTTTATTTGGTGGAAGATTATATGTTCAGATCTATTATCCAATTCAATTCCCTACTGATCATGGGCATGTTGATGATGTGTGAGTAGTTACATTTGTTCTTGAGGACATGGGAGAAGTCTTGTCTTAAGTAATCATGTGAATTTGGTATTCGTTCGATATTTTGATGATATGTATGTTGTTGATTCTCTTAGTGGTGTCCTGTGAACGTCGACTACATGACACTTCACCATCTTTGGGCCTAAGGGAATGCATTGTGGAGTAGTAATTAGATGATGGGTTGCTAGAGTGACAGAAGCTTAAACCCTAGTTTATGCGCTATTCCGTAAGGGGCTGATTTGGATCCATATGTTTAATGCTATGGTTAGAGTTATCTTAATTCTTCTTTCATAGTTGTGGATGCTTGCGAGAGGGGGTAATCATAAGTGGGAGGTTTTTTCAAGTAAGAACAGCACCCAAGCACCGGTCCACCCACATATCAAATTATCAAAGTAGCGAACGCGAATAAAACATACATGATTAAAGTGACTAGATGAAATTCCCATGTGTCCTCGAGAACGTGTTGCTTATTATAAGAGATCATTCCGGCTTGTCCTTTGCTATAAAAAGGATTGGGCCAACTTGCTGCACTCTTTGTTACTATTGTTACTTGTTACTTGTTACAAATTATCTTGCTATCAAACTACATGTTACCGATAATTTCAGTGCTTGCAGAAAACACCTTGCTGAAAACCGCTTATCATTTCCTTCTGTTCCTCGTTGGGTTCGACACTCTTACTTATCAAAAGGACTATGATTGATCCCCTATACTTGTGGGTCATCAAGAATCTTTTCTGGCGCCGTTGTCGGGGAGTGAAGCGCCTTTGGTGGGTGGAATTTGGTAAGGAAACATTTATATTATGTGCTGAAATTTACTGTCACTTGTCACTATGGAAAGTAATCCTTTGAGGGGTTTGTTCGGGGTATCTTCACCTCGACCGGAAACACCAAAAGTTGCTCCTCAACCTACTGCACCTACTTAAAATATGGAATATGAAATTCCTTCGGGTATGATAGAGAAACTGCTAGCTAATCCTTATGCAGGAGATGGAACAATACATCCTGATATGCACTTGATCTATGTGGATGAAATTTGTGGATTGTTTATGCTTGTAGGTTTATCCGGAGATGGAGTTAAGAAGAAAGCATTCCCTTTATCTTTTGGGGGAAAAGCATTGACATGGTATAGGCTATGTGATGATACCGATACATGGGACTGGAACCGATTGAAACTAGAATTCCATCAGAAATTTTGTCCTATGCATTTGGTTCATCGTGATCGGAATTATATATATAATTTTTGGCCCCGTGAAGGAGAAAGCATCGCTCAATCTTGGGGGAGGCTTAAGTACATGATGTACACATGCCCCAATCATGAGCTCGCAAAGGAAATTATCTTACAGAATTTTTATGCTCGGCTTTCTCATGACAATCAAAATACTCTCGATTCTTCTTCGACCGGCTCCTTTATGAAGAAAACTATTGAATTCAGATGGGATCTTCCGGATAGAATTAAACGCAACTCTTAAGATTGGGAACTCGACAAAGGTAATGAGTCAGGTATAATACTTGAGTTCGATTGTGTTAAATCTTTTATGACTACCGATGCCTTTCATAAGTTTAGCACTAAATATGGACTTGACTCTGAGATAGTAGCTTCCTTTTGTGAATCATTTGCTACTCATGTTGATCTCCCTAAGGAGAAGTGGTTCAAATATCATCCCCCTGTTAAAGAAAATATTGAGGAATCCATTAGTGTTAAAGAAGAAACAATTGTTTACTGATGTCTAAGGTTTATCAATCCGTGGGAGGCGCAGAGTTTTGTAGGACAGTAGCAATTTTCCCTCAACTGGATGACCTAAGGTTTATCAATCCGTGGGAGGCGTAGGTTGAAGATGGTATCTCTCAAACAACCCTGCAACCAAATACAAGAAATCTCTTGTGTCCCAAACACACCCAATACAATGGTAAATCTAATAGGTGCACTAGTTCGGCGAAGAGATGGTGATAAAAGTGTAGTATGGATAGCAGATATAGGTTTTTGTAATCTGAAAATATAAAAACAGCAAGGTAGCAAATAGTAAACGGGCATAAAAACGGTATTGCAATGCTTAGAAACAAGGCCTAGGGTTCATACTTTCAGTAGTGCGATCTCCCAACATTGTTGACATAGTTGAATCATATGTAAATCCCTCACGTGCGACAAAGAGTTCACTCCAAAGTCACAAATAGCGGAGAACAAACGAAGAAATTGTTGTAGGGTACGAAACCACCTCAAAGTTATCCTTCCCGATCAATCTTATGAGCCATCCCCATTAATTGTCACGAACAGCCCTAGAGTTCGTACTAGAATAACACCTTAAGATACACATCAACCAAAACCCTAATGTCACCTAGGCACTCCAATGTCACTACGAGTACCCACGGGTTTGATTATACGATATGCATCACACAATCTCAAATTCATCTATTCAAACCAACACAAAGAACTTCAAAGAGTGCCCCAAAGTTTCTACCGGAAAGTCAAGAAGAAAACGTGTGCCAACCCTTATGCATAAATCCCCAAGGTCACGGAACCCGCAAGTTGATCACCAAAACATACATCAAGCGACTCAAGTGAATATCCCATTGTCAACACAGATATCCATATGCAAGACATACATCAAGTGTTCTCAAATCCTTAAAGACTCGATCCGATAAGAAAACTTCAAAGGGAAAACTCAATTCATCACAAGAAGATAGAGAGGGGAAAACTCCATATGATTCATCTATATGAACAAAGCTCGCGATACATCAAGATCGTGCCATCTCAAGAACACGAGAGAGAGATATCAAACACATAGCTACTGGTACAAACCCTCAGCCCCGAGGGTGAACTACTCCCTCCTCGTCATGGAGACCGCCGGGATGATGAAGATGGCCTCCGGTGATGATTCCCCCCTCTGGCAGGGTGCCAGAAAAGGGCTGTAGATGGGATCTCTTTGGTACAGCGGCTTGCGGCGGCGTAAAAACTCATCTAGGTTAACTTTCGGGGGTTTCTGAATATATATGACTTTTCAGCGTTGGAATCACGCGAAACGGAGCCACGTGGGCCCACGAGGTACCAGGGAGTGCCTGGGGGGGTGGCGCACCCTGGTGCCTCGTGGGCACTGGGTGGCCCCCCTCCAGTGGGTCTTGGTGCCAATATTTTTTATTTGTCCAATAAAAAATCTCCAAAAAGTTTCAGCTCATTTGGAAAACTTTCATTTCTGCACAAAAAACAACACCACGATAGTTCTGCTGAAAACAGCGTCAGTCCGGGTAAGTTCTAATCAAATCATACCAAAACCAAATAGAATTGTTATAAATATGGCATGAATACTTCATTAATTATAGATACGTTGGAGACATATCAGCATCCCCAAGCTTAATTCCTGCTCGTCCTCGAGTAGGTAAATGATAAAAGAAATAATTTATGAAGTGTGAATGCTAGCATAGTGCAAAAGTTTGATCAATGATAATTTCAATCACTTTTCCTAGCATCATAACAGCAACTTTTTCTCATAAAAGTTATCATGATAAGGTAGCAATTAAAAACGGAAATTTTGATGCGGAATGCTACCTATCATAATCATCATATAATATTTTCTTTTGTTGCATGGACATTGGACTTGAATGATTCAAAGCAAGATCATTATTATAACAGCAGTATTTATTATCATAAAACTTCTCATAAGCAAGTAATAATTCATCACAACAATGAAGTATAAGGCATAAACTTTCTTGGAAACTAACAAACTATTCTAGTCAACAATGCAATTGCAATTCATCATATTTTCAGGAAGGGTCTCATGTAGGAGCTTTTTATCAAGTCCACATACTCAACCATCATTTAGTCTTCTATGATTGCTAACACTCACGACATATATATGGAGCAAAATTTTCAGCCAGATACATAGAAAGATAGGGGCTTGTGATTTCGCCTCCCAACTTATTCACCTCAAGGCTGATGTTAACAATAATAACTCATGATCACTCATATCCAACTAGATATATGTGCCTAGATCTTTCCCCACCACATGATGCTTGCAAAAGAGAAAAATAAAAAAGAAGTAGAGGAGAACACTATTGACTCTTGCATAAAAAATAAATTCATAAAAGTAAATGCATAAAAGTAAAAGATAGGCCCTTCGGAGAGGGAAGCAGAGGTTGTCATGTGCTTTTTATTTTTGGATGCACAAGCCCTTAATGCAAAGGAACGTCACGTTATATTGCCCCTTGTGATAGCAACCTTTATTATGCAGTCCGTCGCTTTTATTTCTTTACCATCACAAGTTTGTACAATGCTTATTTCCCTTACAATAAAAGATCATACATATTTTAGGAGCAATTTTTATTTCTTTTTGCACCGATGACAACTTACTTGAAGGATCTTATTCAATCCATAGGTAGATAAAGTGGACTCTCATGGCAAGAAACTGGATTTAAGGGTTTTTAGATGCACAAGTAGTATCTCTACTTCGTGCAGATTTTTGGCTAGCAAAGATGTTGGGCAAGCACCACATGTTGGAGGATCTATAACAATATAACTTCTATGGGAATATGAACAAACTTAATTCATTACGTTGTCTTCCTTGTCCAACGTCAACAATTTGACATAAAATACTTAATGGGGGCTCACAATCATAAAAGATGTCCAAGATAGTATATTTGCATGTGAATCTTCTCTTCCCTTATTAACTTTTTCATGAATTGCATAATTGACTAATGCTATGCTTGTTAACCTCCAATAAATTTTACCACTTATACTTTTCTTTATGTAATGTCATTACTCTCCATGGGACAAGCATATGAAGCATATAAATTTCAACTATATGATATTCAATTCATTTCAACAATTTACTCATAGGATAAAAGTGAAGGACAAGAGTAAATGACAAACTACTCCAAAAAGATATAAGCGAAGATCAATGAGTAGTGAAACAATTAAGTAGCTATGTGAGGACTCTCTCTCATTAAGAAAAAAGGTTTCAGATCTTGATACTTTATTCAAACAGCAAGCAAAACAAAGACACAACCAAGTATAGCACACATTATGTGGACAAGTAAAAACTTGGGTTCAATGGAGACTAACCGATAGTTGATGAAGAAAAGTGATGGGATGCCTACCGGGGCATCCCCAAGCTTGAATGCTCGTTAGTTCTTGGAATATTAACTTGGGGAGCCTTGTGCATCCCCAAGTTTGAACTCTTGTGTCTCCTTAATTCTTCTCATATAATAGTTTCCCTAAGTTTCAAAAACTTAATCCACACAAAACTTGACAAGAACTTGTGAGATATGTTAGTATAAATCCACTCAAAACCTCAACATTCTCTACTGTAGCAAATCACTAAAATTATAATTAAACATTGAATACTAAATGCCTCTGCATATTTAATACTCCTATCCTCAAATAGAATCATTAAACAAGCCAACATATGCAAACATAACAGCAATCTGCCTAAACAGGACAGTCTGTAAAGGATAATTAAGAATCCATACTTAGATAACTCAAAAAATTCTGAAAATTTACCACACTGGAAATAATTTATCAAAGTTGACTGTGTCAAAATTTCAATATTTTAACACATTCTGACATTTCTGGGCAATTTAATCAATAGCAGCAAACTTTCTGTTTTGAAACAGCAACTCATAAACTTGCAAACTGGGCATGGTAAAGGCTATAATTGGCATTTTATTGAACTAAAAGATACAAAACAAGATTATTGATGACACAAAGAAAATATTAATCAGAATAAAATGACGCTCCAAGCAAAACTCATATTATGTTACGAATAAAAATATAGCTCCAAGTGAGGTTACCGATAATGTTGAAGACGAAAGAGGGGATGCCTTCCGGGGCATCCCCAAGCTTAGTTGCTTGGGTCTTCCTTGAATATTACCTTGGGGTGCCTTGTGCATCCCCAAGCTTAGGGTCTTGCCGCTCCTTATTCTCCTCATATCGATATCTCACCCAAAACTTGAAAACTTCAATCACACAAAACTTAACGGAACTTCGTGAGAACGCTCAGTATGATAAAGAATAAACCATCACTTAGGTACTGTCCAAGACAAGATTCACAATTGTTTCCATATAATGCCTACTGTATTCTATCATTTCCACCATTTATATCTCATAATATAAGCTATGGAAACATTAAAACAAGCAAACTATGCATTGAAAACAGAATCTGTCAAAAACAGAACAGTCTGTAATTATCTGAGTAACTACCATACTTCTGGAACTCTAAATTTTTTCAGAAATTAGAACAACGTCAACAATTTGCATATCAATACCGTATAAAAAAATTTAGAATTTTTTTCACGCTCCAGTAAAATCTGGGAAATTAAACACTGGAGGCAAAAGTTTCTGTTTTTGCACAGAATTGAATCAACAAGTATCCACACTATCCCAAAGGTTTACTTGGCACTTTATTGAAAGAAAACATCTAAAATATGATTACTACAGTAACTTAATCATTTGTACACACAAAAACAGTAGGTGTAAGTATTGGGTTGTCTCCCAACAAGCGCTTTTCTTTAATGCCTTTTAGCTAGGCATGATAATTTTGAATGATGCACTCATAGAAGTAAAGGATTGATACATAACGGGGGCATCATGAATCATAAGTTCTTCTCTCGTAATAATTTTCAGTAGCATCATGAATGAATTCAGCAATATAACTATCAAATAAAGTATTCTTTTCATGACCTACAAGCATAGGATTTTTATTACTCTCCACACAAGCAATTTTCTTCTCATTCATAATAGTGGGAGTACCGTATGAAACTCAAATGCTATAAATTGTTTCCACATTAAAAGAGTGATGTTCAGTAAAAGGATTTTCATAATTATAACAAGTATAATAATAATCACCACTATTTTTCATAACATAAGTATCATCACAATAATCATCATAGATAGGAGGCATGAAATCATCATAACAAATTTGATCATTCAAAGTAGGGGGACTAAAAAAATCGTCTTCATTGAGCATAGTATCCCCAAGCTTGGGACAAATATTAATTGCAGCAAATACGTTCTCAAACATGTCATTATCATCAAACATAGCATGCCCAAGCTTGTGGCTTGGCATATCATAAGCATAATCACTATTATCATCAATAGTATGAATAGCACTAATAGTATAACAATTATTATCATATTCCTCCAAGTTGGTGCCATAAAGATTTTCAAGATTATAAGAAGTATCATTATTTTCCCAATCATAATCATCACAATGAGTAATAGGAATCACAAAATCATACTTAATATCATCACCCTCCACAATTATATTTGATTCATTTTCATGAGGCACAAGGGTAATAGGAGCAACATTACTTGAGAGAGATACCTTTTTACCTCTACTTTTCCTTCTTTTCTTTTTCTTCTTCACCACCTCATGTGTGGGTTTTATCAATTTTTCCGTGCACTTTATTGAAGATATTGGTTGAATAAAAAGCTCCTCCTCGTTACCTGATTCATCATAAGAAAAAATAGGAGGATATTGGGAAACCTCTTTCCCTTCATTAGTATTCTCTTCATTTCTATTTGTTTTCTTGTCTTTAAATAATTGGCAATATAAGGATTCTCAATGCAATTTACCGCACAATACTTATAAATTTCCTCTAGATCAAAATCGAGAAATCGCTTGAGATTATATTCTGGAATATCCCTAGTTATACGTTTCATTTCTTCATACCCCAGAAGCAGACTAAGTTCATTATGATGCGCAAGGGTAATAAAGTTATCACAATTTTTGGACACGAGTCGATCATGAAACAATTTGCAGTGGAGATTTAAATGACAATGTTCATTGCAAAGTTCACAAGGATGGCAAGAAAAATTAAATCTTTCAGCACAATCATCTAGCCTCTCTTGCAACCCTTTAGTTTCTAAATATTTATGCCTCTTACAAAATCTATTTTCCCTTTTTGGTATGCATTTGCACTCCCAATTCACTCCACAAAAATTGACATCCTTATAGGAGACATCATTATCATGACTAGTGCAATCATCATTAGTATTATGGATATTCAAAGAATTCATACTAGCAACATTGCAATCATGCTCATCATTCAAAGATTTTATGCCAAACATTTTATTGAATTCTTCTTCTATCAATTGAGCGCAATTATCGGAATCCTTATTTTCAAGAAAGACATTATAAAGATGAATAATATGAGGCAACCTCAATTACATTTTTTTGTAGTTTTCTTTTATAAACCAAACTAGTGATAAAAAAAGAAACTAAAAGATTTGATTGCAAGATCTAAAGATATACCTTCAAGCACTCAACTCCCCGGCAATGGTGCCAGAAAAGAGCTTGATGTCTACTACACAACTTATTCTTGTAGACTCGTGTTGGGCCTCCAAGCGCAGAGTTTTGTAGGACAGTAGCAATTTTCCCTCAAGTGGATGACCTAAGGTTTTTCAATCCGTGGGAGGCGTAGGTTGAAGATGGTATCTCTCAAACAACCCTGCAACCAAATACAAGAAATCTCTTGTGTCCCAAACACACCCAATACAATGGTAAATCTAATAGGTGCACTAGTTCGGCGAAGAGATGGTGATAAAAGTGTAGTATGGATAGCAGATATAGGTTTTTGTAATCTGAAAATATAAAAACAGCAAGGTAGCAAATAGTAAACGGGCATAAAAACGGTATTGCAATGCTTAGAAACAAGGCCTAGGGTTCATACTTTCAGTAGTGCGATCTCCCAACATTGTTGACATAGTTGAATCATATGTGAATCCCTCACGTGCGACAAAGAGTTCACTCCAAAGTCACAAATAGCGGAGAACAAACGAAGAAATTGTTGTAGGGTACGAAACCACCTCAAAGTTATCCTTCCCGATCAATCTTATGAGCCATCCCCATTAATTGTCACGAACAGCCCTAGAGTTCGTACTAGAATAACACCTTAAGATACACATCAACCAAAACCCTAATGTCACCTAGGCACTCCAATGTCGCTACGAGTACCCACGGGTTTGATTATACGATATGCATCACACAATCTCAGGTTCATCTATTCAAACCAACACAAAGAACTTCAAAGAGTGCCCCAAAGTTTCTACCGGAAAGTCAAGAAGAAAACGTGTGCCAACCCTTATGCATAAATCCCCAAGGTCACGGAACCCGCAAGTTGATCACCAAAACATACATCAAGCGACTCAAGTGAATATCCCATTGTCAACACAGATATCCATATGCAAGACATACATCAAGTGTTCTCAAATCCTTAAAGACTCGATCCGATAAGAAAACTTCAAAGGGAAAACTCAATTCATCACAAGAAGATAGAGAGGGGAAAACTCCATATGATTCATCTATATGAACAAAGCTCGCGATACATCAAGATCGTGCCATCTCAAGAACACGAGAGAGAGATATCAAACACATAGCTACTGGTACAAACCCTCAGCCCCGAGGGTGAACTACTCCCTCCTCGTCATGGAGACCGCCGGGATGATGAAGATGGCCTCCGGTGATGATTCCCCCCTCTGGCAGGGTGCCAGAAAAGGGCTGTAGATGGGATCTCTTTGGTACAGCGGCTTGCGGCGGCGTAAAAACTCATCTAGGTTAACTTTCGGGGGTTTCTGAATATATATGACTTTTCAGCGTTGGAATCACGCGAAACGGAGCCACGTGGGCCCACGAGGTACCAGGGAGTGCCTGGGGGGGTGGCGCACCCTGGTGCCTCGTGGGCACTGGGTGGCCCCCCTCCAGTGGGTCTTGGTGCCAATATTTTTTATTTGTCCAATAAAAAATCTCCAAAAAGTTTCAGCTCATTTGGAAAACTTTCATTTCTGCACAAAAAACAACACCACGATAGTTCTGCTGAAAACAGCGTCAGTCCGGGTAAGTTCTAATCAAATCATACCAAAACCAAATAGAATTGTTATAAATATGGCATGAATACTTCATTAATTATAGATACGTTGGAGACATATCAGCATCCCCAAGCTTAATTCCTGCTCGTCCTCGAGTAGGTAAATGATAAAAGAAATAATTTATGAAGTGTGAATGCTAGCATAGTGCAAAAGTTTGATCAATGATAATTTCAATCACTTTTCCTAGCATCATAACAGCAACTTTTTCTCATAAAAGTTATCATGATAAGGTAGCAATTAAAAACGGAAATTTTGATGCGGAATGCTACCTATCATAATCATCATATAATATTTTCTTTTGTTGCATGGACATTGGACTTGAATGATTCAAAGCAAGATCATTATTATAACAGCAGTATTTATTATCATAAAACTTCTCATAAGCAAGTAATAATTCATCACAACAATGAAGTATAAGGCATAAACTTTCTTGGAAACTAACAAACTATTCTAGTCAACAATGCAATTGCAATTCATCATATTTTCAGGAAGGGTCTCATGTAGGAGCTTTTTATCAAGTCCACATACTCAACCATCATTTAGTCTTCTATGATTGCTAACACTCACGACATATATATGGAGCAAAATTTTCAGCCAGATACATAGAAAGATAGGGGCTTGTGATTTCGCCTCCCAACTTATTCACCTCAAGGCTGATGTTAACAATAATAACTCATGATCACTCATATCCAACTAGATATATGTGCCTAGATCTTTCCCCACCACATGATGCTTGCAAAAGAGAAAAATAAAAAAGAAGTAGAGGAGAACACTATTGACTCTTGCATAAAAAATAAATTCATAAAAGTAAATGCATAAAAGTAAAAGATAGGCCCTTCGGAGAGGGAAGCAGAGGTTGTCATGTGCTTTTTATTTTTGGATGCACAAGCCCTTAATGCAAAGGAACGTCACGTTATATTGCCCCTTGTGATAGCAACCTTTATTATGCAGTCCGTCGCTTTTATTTCTTTACCATCACAAGTTTGTACAATGCTTATTTCCCTTACAATAAAAGATCATACATATTTTAGGAGCAATTTTTATTTCTTTTTGCACCGATGACAACTTACTTGAAGGATCTTATTCAATCCATAGGTAGATAAAGTGGACTCTCATGGCAAGAAACTGGATTTAAGGGTTTTTAGATGCACAAGTAGTATCTCTACTTCGTGCAGATTTTTGGCTAGCAAAGATGTTGGGCAAGCACCACATGTTGGAGGATCTATAACAATATAACTTCTATGGGAATATGAACAAACTTAATTCATTACGTTGTCTTCCTTGTCCAACGTCAACAATTTGACATAAAATACTTAATGGGGGCTCACAATCATAAAAGATGTCCAAGATAGTATATTTGCATGTGAATCTTCTCTTCCCTTATTAAATTTTCATGAATTGCATTATTGACTAATGCTATGCTTGTTAACCTCCAATAAATTTTACCACTTACACTTTTCTTTATGTAATGTCATTACTCCTCATGGGACAAGCATATGAAGCATATAAATTTCAACTATATGATATTCAATTCATTTCAACAATATACTCATAGGATAAAAGTGAAGGACAAGAGTAAATGACAAACTACTCCAAAAAGATATAAGCGAAGATCAATGAGTAGTGAAACAATTAAGTACCTATGTGAGGACTCTCTATCATTAAAAAAAAGTTTCAGATCTTGATACTTTATTCAAACAGCAAGCAAAACAAAGACACAACCAAGTATAGCACACATTATGTGAACAAGTAAAAACTTGGGTTCAATCGAGACTAACCGATAGTTGATGAAGAAAAGTGATGGGATGCCTACCGGGGCATCCCCAAGCTTGAATGCTCGTTAGTTCTTGGAATATTAACTTGGGGAGCCTTGGGCATCCCCAAGCTTGAACTCTTGTGTCTCGTTAATTCTTCTCATATAATAGTTTCCCTAAGTTTCAAAAACTTCATCCACACAAAACTTGACAAGAACTTGTGAGATATGTTAGTATAAATCCACTCAAAATCTCAACATTCTCTACTGTAGCAAATCACTAAAATTATATTTAAACATTGAATACTAAATGCCTCTGCATATTTAATACTCCTATCCTCAAATAGAATCATTAAACAAGCGAACATATGCAAACATAAGAGCAATCTGCCTAAACAGGATAGTCTGTAAAGGATAATTAAGAATCCATACTTAGATAACTCAAAAAATTCTGAAAATTTACCACACTGGAAATAATTTATCAAAGTTGACTGTGTAAAAATTTCAATATTTTAACACATTCTGACATTTCTGGGCAATTTAATCAATAGCAGCAAACTTTCTGTTTTGAAACAGCAACTCATAAACTTGCAAACTGGGCATGGTAAAGGCTATAATTGGCATTTTATTGAACTAAAAGATACAAAACATGATTATTGATGACACAAAGCAAATATTAATCAGAAGAAAATGACGCTCCAAGAAAGAATCATATTATGTGACGAATAAAAATATAGCTCCAAGTGAGGTTACCGATAATGTTGAAGACCAAAGAGGGGATGCCTTCCGGGGCATCCCCAAGCTTAGTTGCTTGGGTCTTCTTTGAATATTACCTTGGGGTGCCTTGTGCATCCCCAAGCTTAGGGTCTTGCCGCTCCTTATTCTCCTCATATCGATATCACACCCAAAACTTGAAAACTTCAATCACACAAAACTTAACGGAACTTCCTGAGAACGCTTAGTATGATAAAGAATAAACCATCACTTAGGTACTGTCCAAGACAAGATTCACAATTGTTTCCATATAATGCCTACTGTATTCTATCATTTCCACAATTTATATCTCATAATATAAGCTATGGAAACATTAAAACAAGCAAACTATGCATTGAAAACAGAATCTGTCAAAAACAGAACAGTCTATAATTATCTGAGTAACTACCATACTTCTGGAACTCTAAAAATTCTGAAAAATTAAAACAACGTCAACAATTTGCATATCAATACTGTATAAAAATTTCAGATTTTTTTTGACGCTCCAGTAAAATCTGGGAAATTAAACACTGGAGGCAAAAGTTTCTGTTTTCGCACAGAATTGAATCAACAAGTATCCACACTATCCCAAAGGTTTACTTGGCACTTTATTGAAAGAAAACATATAAAATATGATTACTACAGTAGCTTAATCATGTGGACACACAAAAACAGTAGGTGTAAGTATTGGCTTGTCTCCCAACAAGCGCTTTTCTTTAATGCCTTTTAGCTAGGCATGATAATTTTGAATGATGCACTCATAGAAGTAAAGGATTAATACATAACGGGGGCATCATGAATCATAAGTTCCTCTCTCATAATAATTTTCAGTAGCATCATGAATGAATTCAGCAATATAACTATCAAATAAAGCATTCTTTTCATGACCTACAAGCATAGGATTTTTATTACTCTCCACACAAGCAATTTTGTTCTCATTCATAATAGTGGGAGTATCGTATGAAACTCAAATGCTATAAATTGTTTCCACATTAAAAGAGTGATGTTCAGTAAAAGGATTTTCATAATTATAACAAGTATAATAATAATCACCACTATTTTTCATAACATAAGTATCATCACAATAATCATCATAGATAGGAGGCATGAAATCATCATAACAAATTTGATCATTCAAAGTAGGGGGACTAAAAAAATCATCTTCATTGAGCATAGTATCCCCAAGCTTGGGACAAATATTAATTGCAGCAAATACGTTCTCAATCATGTCATTCTCATCAAACATAGCATCCCCAAGCTTGTGGCTTGGCATATCATAAGCATAATCACTATTATCATCAATAGTATGAATAGCACTAATAGTATAACAATTATTATCATATTCCTCCAAGTTGGTGCCATAAAGATTTTCAAGATTATAAGAAGTATCATTATTTTCCCAATCATAATCATCACAATGAGTAATAGGAATCACAAAATCATACTTAATATCATCACCCTCCACAATCATATTTGATTCATTTTCATGAGGCACAAGGGTAATAGGAGCAACATTACTTGAGAGAGATACCTTTTTACCTCTACTTTTCCTTCTTCTCTTTTTCTTCTTCACCACCTCATGTGTGGGTTTAATCAATTTTTCCGTGCACTTTATTGAAGAGATTGGTTGAATAAAAAGCTCCTCCTCGTTACCTGATTCATCATAAGAAAAAATAGGAGGATATTGGGAAACCTCTTTCCCTTCATTAGTATTCTCTTCATCTTCTATTTGTTTTCTTGTCTTTAAATAATTGGCAATACTAGGATTCTCAATGCAATTTACCGCACAATACTTATAAATTTCCTCTAGATCAAAATCGAGAAATCTCTTGAGATTATATTCTGGAATATCCCTAGTTATACGTTTCATTTCTTCATACCCCAGAAGCAGACTAAGTTCATTATGATGCGCAAGGGTAATCAAGTTAGCACAATTTTTGGACACGATTCGATCATGAAACAATTTGCATTGGAGATTTAAATGACCATATTCATTGCAAAGTTCACAAGGATGGCGAGAAAAATTAAATCTTTCAGTACAATCATCTAGCCTCTCTTGCAACCCTTTAGTTTCTAAATATTTATGCCTCTTACAAAATCTATTTTCCCTTTTTGGTATGCATTTGCACTCCCAATTCACTCCACAAAAATTGACATCCTTATAGGAGACATCATTATCATGACGAGTGCAATCATCATTAGTATTATGGATATTCAAAGAATTCATACTAGCAACATTGCAATCATGCTCATCATTCAAAGATTTTATGCCAAACATTTTATTGAATTCTTCTTCTATCAATTGAGCGCAATTATCGGAATCCTTATTTTCAAGAAAGACATTATAAAGATGAATAATATGAGGCAACCTCAATTACATTTTTTTGTAGTTTTCTTTTATAAACCAAACTAGTGATAAAACAAGAAACTAAAAGATTTGATTGCAAGATCTAAAGATATACCTTCAAGCACTCACCTCCCCGGGAATGGTGCCAGAAAAGAGCTTGATGTCTACTACACAACTTATTCTTGTAGACTCGTGTTGGCCTCCAAGTGCAGAGTTTTGTAGGACAGTAGCAATTTTCCCTCAAGTGGATGACCTAAGGTTTATCAATCCGTGGGAGGCGTAGGTTGAAGATGGTATCTCTCAAACAACCCTACAACAAAATACAAGAAATCTCTTGTGTCCCCAACACACCCAATACAATGGTAAATTGTATAGGTGCACTAGTTCGGCGAAGAGATGGTGATAAAAGTGTAGTATGGATAGTAGATATATGTTTTTGTAATCTGATAATATAAAAACAGTAAGGTAGCAAATAGTAAACGGGCATAAAAATGGTATTGCAATGCTTAGAAACAAGGCCTAGGGTTCATACTTTCAGTAGTGCGATCTCCCAACATTGTTGACATAGTTGAATCATATGTAAATCCCTTACGTGCAACAAAGAGTTCACTCCAAAGTCACAAATAGCGGAGAACAAACGAAGAAATTGTTGTAGGGTACGAAACCACCTCAAAGTTATCCTTCCCGATCAATCTTATGAGCCATCCCCATTAATTGTCACGAACATCCCTAGAGTTCGTACCAGAATAACACCTTAAGATACACATCAACCAAAACCCTAATGTCACCTAGGCACTCCAATGTCACTACGAGTACCCACGGGTTTGATTATACGATATGCATCACACAATCTCAGATTCATCTATTCAAACCAACACAAAGAACTTCAAAGAGTGCCCCAAAGTTTCTACCAGAAAGTCAAGACGAAAACGTGTGCCAACCCTTATGCATAAATCCCCAAGGTCATGGAACCCGCAAGTTGATCACCAAAACATACATCAAGTGACTCAAGTGAATATCCCATTGTCACCACAGATATCCATATGCAAGACATACATCAAGTGTTCTCAAATCCTTGAAGACTCAATCCGATAAGAAAACTTCAAAGGGAAAACTCAATTCATCACAAGAAGATAGAGAGGGGAAAACTTCATATGATTCATCTATATCAACAAAGCTCGCGATACATCAAGATCGTGCCATCTCAAGAACACGAGAGAGAGAGAGAGATCAAACACATAGCTACTGGTACAAACCTTCAGCCCGGAGGGTGAACTACTCCCTCCTCGTCTTGGAGACCGCCGGGATGATGAAGATGGCCTCCGGTGATGATTCCCCCCTCTGGCAGGGTGCCGGAAAAGGGCTGTAGATGGGATCGCTTTGGTACAGTGGATTGCGGCGGCGTAAAAACTCATCTAGGTTAACTTTCGGGGGTTTCTGAATATATATGATTTTTCAGCATTGGAATCACGCGAAACGGTGCCACATGGGCCCCACGAGGTACCAGGGCGTGCCTGGGGGGGTGGCGCGCCCTAGTGCCTCGTGGGCACTGGGTGGCCCCCCTCCAGTGGGTCTTGGTGCCAATATTTTTTATTTGTCCAATAAAAAATCTCCAAAAATTTTCAGCTCATTTGGAAAACTTTCATTTCTGCACAAAAAACAACACCACGGTAGTTCTGCTGAAAACAGCGTCGCTCCGGGTTAGTTCTAATCAAATCATACCAAAACCATATAGAATTGTTATAAATATGGCATGAATACTTCAGTAATTATAGATACATTGGAGACATATCAGCATGCCCAAGCTTAATTCCTGCTCGTCCTCGAGTAGGTAAATGATAAAAAAATAATTTATGAAGTGTGAATGCTAGCATAGTGCAAAAGTTTGATCAATGATAATTTCATTCACTTTTCCTAGCATCATAACAACAACTTTTTCTCATAAAAGTTATCATGATAAAGTAGCAATTAAAAACAGAAATTTTGATGTGGAATGCTACCTATCATAATCATCATATAATATTTTCTTTTGTTGCATGGACATTGGACATGAATGATTCAAAGCAAGATCATTATTATAACAGCAATATTTTTTATCATAAAACTTCTCATGATCAAGTAATAATTCATCACAACAATGAAGTATAAGGCATAAACTTTCTTGGAAACTAACAAACTATTCGAGTCAACAATGCAATTGCAATTCATCATATTTTCAGGAAGGGTCACATGTAGGAGCTTTTTATCAAGTCCACATACTCAACCATCATTTATTCTTCTATGATTGCTAACACTCACGACATATATATGGAGCAAAAGTTTCAGCCAGACACATAGAAAGATAGGGGCTTGTGATTTCGCCTCCCAACTTATTCACCTCAAGGGTGATGTTAACAATAATAACTCATGATCACTCATATCCAACTGGATATATGTGCCTAGATCTTTCCCCACCACATGATGCTTGCAAAAAAGAAAAAGAAAAAAGAAGTAGAGGAGAACACTGTTGACTCTTGCATAAAAAATAAATTCATAAAAGTAAATGCATAAAAGTAAAAGATAGGCCCTTCGCAGAGGGAAGCAGAGGTTGTCATGTGCTTTTTATTTTTGGATGCACAAGCCCTTAATGCAAAGGAACGTCACGTTATATTGCCCCTTGTGATAGCAACCTTTATTATGCAGTCCGTCGCTTTTATTTCTTTACCATCACAAGTTTGTACAATGCTTATTTCCCTTACAATAAAAGATCATACATATTTTAGGAGCAATTTTTATTGCTTTTTGCACCGATGACAACTTACTTGAAGGATCTTATTCAATCCATAGGTAGATATAGTGGACTCTCATGGCAAGAAACTGGATTTAAGGGTTTTTGGATGCACAAGTAGTATCTCTACTTCATGCAGATTTTTGGCTAGCAAAGATGTTGGGCAAGCACCACATGTTGCAGGACCTATAACAATATAACTTCTATGTGAATATGAACAAACATAATACATTACGTTGTCTTCCTTGTCCAACGTCAACAATTTTACATAAAATACTTAATGGGGGTCACAATCATAAAAGATATCCAAGATAGTATATTTGCATGTGAATCTTCTCTTCCCTTATTAACTTTTTCATGAATTGCATAATTGACTAATGCTATGCTTGTTAACCTCCAATAAATTTTACCACTTATACTTTTCTTTATGTAATGTCATTACTCCCCATGGGACAAGCATATGAAGCATACAAATTTCAACTATATGATATTCAATTCATTTCAACAATTTACTCATAGGATAAAAGTGAAGGACAAGAGTAAATGACAAACTACTCCAAAAAGATATAAGCGAAGATCATTCAGTAGTGAAACAATTAAGTAGCTATGTGAGGACTCTCTCTCATTAAAAAAAAAGTTTCAGATCTTGATACTTTATTCAAACAGCAAGCAAAACAAAGACACAACCAAGTATAGCACACATTATGTGAACAAGTAAAAACTTGGGTTCAATCGAGACTAACCGATAGTTGATGAAGAAAAGTGATGGGATGCCTACCGGGGCATCCCCAAGCTTGAATGCTCGATACTTCTTGGAATATTAACTTGGGGAGCCTTGGGCATCCCCAAGCTTGAACTCTTGTGTCTCGTTAATTCTTCTCATATAATAGTTTCCCTAAGTTTCAAAAACTTCATCCACACAAAACTTGACAAGAACTAGTGAGATATGTTAATATAAATCCACTCAAAACTTCAACATTCTCTACTGTAGCAAATCACTAAAATTATAATTAAACATTGAATACTAAATGCCTCTGCATATTTAATACTCCTATCCTCAAACAGAATCATTAACCAAGCCAACATATGCAAACATAACAGCAATCTGCCTAAACAGGACAGTCTGTAAAGGATAATTAAGAATCCATACTTAGATAACTCAAAAAATTCTGAAAATTTACCACACTGGAAATAATTTATCAAAGTTGACTGTGTCAAAATTTCAATATTTTAACACATTCTGAAATTTCTTGGCAATTTAATCAATAGCAGCAAACTTTCTGTTTTGAAACAGCAACTCATAAACTTGCAAACTGGGCATGGTAAAGGCTATAATTGGGATTTTATTGAACTAAAAGGTACAAAACAGGATTATTGATGACACAAAGCAAATATTAATCATAAGAAAATGACTCTCCAAGCAAAACTCATATTATGTGACGAATAAAAATATAGCTCCAAGTGAGGTTACTGATAATGTTGAAGACGAAAGAGGGGATGCCTTCCGGGGCATCCCCAAGCTTAGTTGCTTGGGTCTTCCTTGAATATTACCTTGGGGTGCCTTGTGCATCCCCAAGCTTAGGGTATTGCCACTCCTTATTCTCCTCATATCGATATCTCACCCAAAACTTGAAAACTTCAATCACACAAAACTTAACGGAACTTCATGAGAACGCTCAGTATGATAAAGAATAAACCATCACTTAGGTACTGTCCAAGACAAGATTCACAATTGTTTCCATATAATTCCTACTGTATTCTATCATTTCCACAATTTATATCTCATAATATAAGCTATGGAAACATTAAAACAAGCAAACTATGCATTGAAAACAGAATCTGTCAAAAACAGAACAGTCTGTAATTATCTGAGTAACTACCATACTTCTGGAACTCTAAATTTTTTCAGAAATTAGAACAACGTCAACAATTTGCATATCAATACCGTATAAAAAAATTTAGAATTTTTTTGACGCTCCAGTAAAATCTGGGAAATTAAACACTGGAGGCAAAAGTTTCTGTTTTTGCACAGAATTGAATCAACAAGTATCCACACTATCCCAAAGGTTTACTTGGCACTTTATTGAAAGAAAAGATATAAAACATGATTACTACAGTAGATTAATCATGTGGACACGCAAAAACAGTAGGTGTAAGTATTGGGTTGTCTCCCAACAAGCGCTTTTCTTTAATGCCTTTTAGCTAGGCATGATAATTTTGAATGATGCACTCATAGAAGTAAAGGATTGATACATGACGGGGGCATCATGAATCATAAGTTCCTCTCTCATAATAATTTTCAGTAGCATCATGAATGAATTCAGCAATATAACTATCAAATAAAGCATTCTTTTCATGACCTACAAGCATAGGATTTTTATTACTCTCCACACAAGCAATTTTGTTCTCATTCATAATAGTGGGAGTATCGTATGAAACTCAAATGCTATAAATTGTTTCCACATTAAAAGAGTGATGTTCAGAAAATAGATTTTCATAATTATAACAAGTATAATAATAATCATCACTATTTTTCATAACATAAGTATCATCACAATAATCATCATAGATAGGAGGCATGAAATCATCATACTAAATTTGATCATTCAAAGTAGGGGGACTAAAAAAATCATCTTCATTGAGCTTAGTATCCCCAAGCTTGGGACAAATATTAATTGCTGCAAATACATTCTCAAACATGTCATTCTCATCAAACATAGCATCCCCAAGCTTGTGGCTTGGCATATCATAAGCATAATCACTATTATCATCAATAGTATGAATAGCACTAATAGTATAACAATTATTATCATATTCCTCCAAGTTGGTGCCATAAAGATTTTCAAGATTATAAGAAGTATCATTATTTTCCCAATCATAATCATCACAATGAGTAATAGGAATCACAAAATCATACTCAATATCATCACCCTCCACAATCATATTTGATTCATTTTCATGAGGCACAAGGGTAATAGGAGCAACATTACTTGACAGAGATACCTTTTTACCTCTACTTTTCCTTCTTTTCTTTTTCTTCTTCACCACCTCATGTGTGGGTTTAATCAATTTTTCCCTGCACTTTATTGAAGAGATTGGTTCAATAAAAAGCTCCTCCTCGTTACCTGATTCATCATAAGAAAAAATAGGAGGATATTGGGAAACCTCTTTCCCTTCATTAGTATTCTCTTCATCTTCTATTTGTTTTATTGTCTTTAAATAATTGGCAATATAAGGATTCTCAATGCAATTTACCGCACAATACTTATAAATTTCCTCTAGACCAAAATCGAGAAATCTCTTGAGATTATATTCTGGAATATCCCTAGTTATACGTTTCATTTCTTCATACCCCAGAAGCAGACTAAGTTCATTATGATACGCAAGGGTAATCAAGTTATCACAATTTTTGGACACGATTCGATCATGAAACAATTTGCATTGGAGATTTAAATGACCATGTTCATTACAAAGTTCACAAGGATGCCGAGAAAAATTAAATCTTTCAGCACAATCATCTAGCCTCTCTTGCAACCCTTTAGTTTCTAAATATTTATGCCTCTTACAAAATCTGTTTTCCCTTTTTGGTATGCATTTGCACTCCCAATTCACTCCACAAAAATTGACATCCTTATAGGAGACATCATTATCATGACTAGTGCAATCATTATTAGTATTATGGATATTCAAGGAATTCATACTAGCAACATTGCAATCATGCTCATCATTTAAAGATTTTATGCCAAACATTTTATTGAATTCTTCTTCTATCAATTGAGCGCAATTATCGGAATCCTTATTTTCAAGAAAGACATTATAAAGATGAATAATATGAGGCAACCTCAACTACATTTTTTTGTAATTTTCTTTTATAAACCAAACTAGTGATAAAACAAGAAACTAAAAGATTTGATTGCAAGATCTAAAGATATACCTTCAAGCACTCACCTCCTCGGCAATGGTGCCAGAAAAGAGCTTGATGTCTACTACACAACTTATTCTTGTAGACTTGTGTTGGGCCTCCAAGCGCAGAGTTTTGTAGGACAGTAGCAATTTTCCCTCAAGTGGATGACCTAAGGTTTATCAATCCGTGGGAGGCGTAGGTTGAAGATGGTATCTCTCAAACAACCCTGCAACGAAATACAAGAAATCTCTCTTGTCCCCAACACACCCAATACAATGGTAAATTGTATAGGTGCACTAGTTCGGCGAAGAGATGGTGATAAAAGTGTTGTATGGATAGTAGATATAGGTTTTTGTAATCTGAAAATATAAAAACAGCAAGGTAGCAAATAGTAAATGGGCATAAAAACGGTATTGCAATGCTTAGAAACAAGGCCTAGGGTTCATACTTTCAGTAGTGCGATCTCCCAACATTGTTGACATAGTTGAATCATATGTAAATCCCTCACGTGCGACAAAGAGTTCACTCCAAAGTCACAAATAGCGGAGAACAAATGAAGAAATTGTTGTAGGGTACGAAACCACCTCAAAGTTATCCTTCCCGATCAATCTTATGAGCCATCCCCATTAATTGTCACGAACAGCCCTAGAGTTCGTACTAGAATAACACCTTAAGATACACATCAACCAAAACCCTAATGTCACCTAGGCACTCCAATGTCACTACGAGTACCCACGGGTTTGATTATACGATATGCATCACACAATCTCAGATTCATCTATTCAAACCAACACAAAGAACTTCAAAGAGTGCCCCAATGTTTCAACCAGAAAGTCAAGACGAAAACGTGTGCCAACCCTTATGCATAAATCCCCAAGGTCACGGAACCCGCAAGTTGATCACCAAAACATACATCAAGTGACTCAAGTGAATATCCCATTGTCACCACAGATATCCATATGCAAGACATACATCAAGTGTTCTCAAATCCTTAAAGACTCGATCCGATAAGAAAACTTCAAAGGGAAAACTCAATTCATCACAAGAAGATAGAGAGGGGAAAACTCCATATGATTCATCTATATCAACAAAGCTCGCGATACATCAAGATCGTGCCATCTCAAGAACACGAGAGAGAGAGATCAAACACATAGCTACTGGTACAAACCCTCAGCCCCGAGGGTGAACTACTCCCTCCTCGTCATGGAGACCGCCGGGATGATGAAGATGGCCTTCGGTGATGATTCCCCCCTCCGGCAGGGTGCCGGAAAAGGGCTGTAGATGGGATCTCTCCGGTACAGAGGCTTGCGGCGGCGTAAAAACTCATCTAGGTTAACTTTCGGGGGTTTCTGAATATACATGATTTTTCAGCGTTGGAATCACGCGAAACGGAGCCACGTGGGCCCCACGAGGTACCAGGGCGTGCCTGGGGGGGTGGCGCGCCCTGGTGCCTCGTGGGCACTGGGTGGCCCCCGCTACAGTGGGTCTTGGTGCCAATATTTTTTATTTGTCCAATAAAAAATCTCCAAAAAGTTTCAGCTCATTTGGAAAACTTTCATTTCTGCACAAAAAACAACACCACGGTAGTTTTGCTGAAAACAGCGTCAGTCCGGGTTAGTTCTAATCAAATCATACCAAAACCATATAGAATTGTTATAAATATGGCATGAATACTTCATAAATTATAGATACGTTGGAGACGTATCATTTACCATGTTGATCCAGTTGTGCCTACAGCTTATATAGAGAAACCACCTTTTTCTGTTAGGATTAAGGAACATGCTAAAGTTTCAACTATGGTTAACAAAAGTCACACCAGAGCACCTAGACCCCCTGATCAAATTAAAGTTGAACCTAATGTTGCTATGGTTAAAGATCTCTTGGTTGATAATATAGATGGGCATGTTATTTACTTCTGCGATGAGGCAGCTAGAATTGCTAAACCTGATTCTAAAGATAAAAACAGACCCATTGTGGGCATGCATGTTGTCTCAGTTAAAATAGGAGATCATTGTTATCATGGCTTATGTGATTTGGGTACTAGTGTGAGTGCTATCCCGTTTACCTTATATCAAGAAATTATGAATGATATTGCACCTGCTGAAATTGAGGACATTGATGTTACTATTAAACTTGCAAATAGAGATACCATTACACCGCTTGGGATCGTTAGAGATGTTGAAGTCTTGTGTGGAAAAATCAAATACCCTACTGATTTTCTAGTCCTTGGTTCCCCACAAGATGATTTTTGTCCAATTATATTTGGTAGACCTTTCTTGAATACTGTTAATGCCAAGATTGATTGCGCTAAAGAAATTGTTAGTGTTGATTTTGGTGGTATGTCTCATGAGTTTAATTTCTCTAAATTTCGTAGACAACCTCATGATAAAGAATTGCCTAGTAAAGATGAAATTATTGGTCTTGCTTCTATTACCATACCTCCTACTGATCCTTTAGAACAATATTTGCTAGACCACGAAAATGATATGCATATGAATGAAAGAAATGAAATAGATAGAATGTTCGTTGATCAGCCACCCATCCTTAAACATAATTTGCCTATTGAAACTCTTGGAGGTCCTCCTCCACCTAAGGGTGATCCTGTATTCGAATTGAAGCAATTGCCTGACACATTGAATTATGCTTATCTTGATGAAAAGAAGATATATCCTATTATTATTAGTGCTAACCTTTCAGCACATGAAGAAAAGAGATTACTAAAAACTCTGAGGAAGCATCGAGCTGCTATCGGATATACTCTTGATGTTCTTAAGGCCATTAGTCCCACTCTATGTCAGCACAAAATTAATATGGAGCCTGATGCTAAACCAGTTGTCGACCACCAACGACGATTAAATCCTAAGATGAAGGAGGTGGTAAGAATTGAAATATTAAAACTTCTGGAAGCAGGTATAATTTATCCCATAGCTGATAGTAGATGGGTAAGTCCTGTTCATTGTATCCCTATGAAAGGGGGTATTACCGTTGTTCCCAATGATAAAAATGAACTCATTCCACAAAGAATTGTAACTGGTTATAGGATGGAAATTGATTTTAGAAAATGAAACAAAGCTACTAGAAAAGATCATTACCCCTTACCTTTCATTGATCAAATGTTAGAAAGATTGTCTAAGCATACACACTTTTGTTTCCTAGATGGTTATTCTGGTTTTTCTCAAATACCCGTGGCACAATCTGATCAAGAGAAAACCACCTTTACTTGTCCTTTTGGAACTTATGCTTATAGACGTATGCCTTTTGGTTTATGCAATGCACCTGCTACCTTTCAAAGATGTATGACTGCTATATTCTCTGACTTTTGCGAAAAGATTGTTGAGGTATTTATAGATGATTTTTCCGTTTACGGAACTTCTTTTGATGATTGCTTAAGCAACCTTGATCGAGTTTTGCAGAGATGTGAAGAAACTAATCTTGACTTGAATTGGGAGAAGTGCCACTTTATGGTGAATGAAGGTATTGTCTTGGGGCATAAAATTTCTGAGAGAGGTATTGAAGTTGATAAAGCTAAGGTTGATGCCATTGAGAAAATGCCATGTCCTAAAGCTAATTAAAGGTATAAGAAGTTTCCTTGGTCATGCTGGTTTCTATAGGAGGTTTATTAAAGACTTCTCTAAAATTTCTAGGCCTCTTACCAATCTTTTGCAAAAAGATGTTCCATTTGTTTTTGATGATGATTGTCTAGAAGCCTTTGAAATACTTAAGAAAGCCTTAACCACTGCACCCATTGTTCAACCACCTGATTGGAACTTGCCTTTTGAAATTATGTGTGATGCTAGTGATTATGCTGTTGGTGCTGTTCTAGGACAAAGAGTTGATAAGAAATTAAATGTTATCCATTATGCTAGTAAAACTCTAGACAGTGCCCAAAGAAATTATGCTACTACTGAAAAAGAATTTTTAGCAGTTGTGTTTGCATGTGATAAATTCAGATCCTATATAGTTGATTCTAAAGTAACTGTTCACATTGATCATGCTGCTATTAAATATCTTATGGAAAAGAAAGATGCTAATCCTAGACTTATTAGGTGGGTTCTATTGCTACAAGAATTTGACTTACATATTATTGATAGAAAGGGAGCTGAGAATCCCGTAGCAGATAATTTGTCTACAATTGAAAATGTTCTTGATGGCCCACTTCCTATTAATGATGATTTTCCTGACGAACAATTAGCTGTCATAAATGCTTCTCGTAATACTCCTTGGTATGCAGACTATGCTAATTACATTGTTGCTAAATTTATACCACCTAGTTTCACATACCAACAAAAGAAAAAGTTCTTTTATGATTTAAGACATTACTTCTGGGATGATCCACATCTTTATAAAGGAGTAGATGGTATTATTAGGCGTTGTATACCTGAGCATGAACAGGAACAAATCCTACGGAAGTGTCACTCCGAAGCTTACGGAGGACACCATGCGGGAGACAGAACTGCACACTAATACGTCTCCGTCGTATCTACTTTTCCAAACACTTTTTCTCTTGTTTTGGCCCCTAATTTGCATGATTTGAACGGAACTAAACCGGACTGACATTGTTTTCAGCAGAATTGCCATGGTGTTGTCTTTGTGCAGAAAATCAAAGTTCTTGGAATTGGATGAAACTTTCTGGAGATTTTTTATTGAATATATAAAAAATATTGGCATCAAAAACTACTGGAGGGGGACCACCCAGTGCCCACGAGGCACCAGGGCGCGCCACCCCCCCCCCCACCACCACCAGGCGCGCCCTGGTACCTCGTGGGGCCCACGTGGCTCCGTCTGACCTAATTCCAACGCTATAAATTCAGTTTTCCAGAGAAAAAAATAGGAGAGGAAGTTTTATTGCGTTTCACGATATGGAGCCGCCGCCACCTCCTGTTCTTCATCGGGAGGCCAGATCTGGAGTCCGTTCAGGGCTCCGGAGAGGGGGATCTTCCGGCATCGTCATAATCAACCATCCTTCATCGCCAATTTCATGATGCTCACCGCCAGGAGTGAGTAATTCCTGCGTAGGCTTGCTGGACGGTGATGAGTTGGATGAGATTTATCATGTAATCGAGTTAGTTTTGTTAGGGCTTGATCCCTAGTATCCACTATGTTCTGAGATTGATGTTGCTATGACTTTGCTATGCTTAATGCTTGTCACTAGGGCCCAAGTGCCATGATTCCATATCTGAACCCTTTATGTTTTCATGAATATATTTGTGTTCTTGAAACGATATTGCAAGTTATACGCACCTCCTATGTGTTATGATTCGCATACCCCAAGGTGACAATAATTGGGATTCTTTCCGGTGATTGCCATAGTTTGAGGAGTTCATGTATTCACTAAGTGTTAATGCTTTGTTCCGCTTCTCTATTAAAAGGAGGCCTTAATATCCCTTAGTTTCCTTATGGACCCCGCTGCCACGGGAGGGTAGGACAAAAAATTTCATGCAAGTTCTTATCGCAAGCACGTATGACTATATACGGAATACATTCGTACATTACATTGATGAATTGGAGCTAGTTCTGTGTCGCCCTAGGTTATGACTGTTACATGATGAATGTTATCCAACGAATATCACTGATCCAATGCCTACGAGCTTTTCACATATTGATCTTGCTAAGTTACTACTATTGCTACTGCTGTTACAATTGCTATTACTACTGCTGCTACCGTTACTGTTACTGTTACTATCATTGCTACTGCTATCAAACTATCATATTACTGTGCTACTGATCACCCTGCTGCAGATATTTAGTTTCCAGGTGTGGTTGAATTGACAACTCAACTGCTAATACGTGCAAATATTCTTTGGCTCCCCTTGTGTCGAATCAATAAATCTGGGTTGAATACTCTACCCTCAAAAACTGTTGCGATCCCCTATACTTGTGGGTTATCAAGACCTTTTTCTGGCGCTGTTGCCTGGGAGCATAGCTTTATTTGCTAAGTCACTTGGGATTTATATCTGTTGATCACCATGAAGAATCTGAAAGACACTAGAACCAAGATCGTTCCCTCTACGATGAGGGGAGGTAAGGAACTGCCATCTAGCTCTACACTTGATTCACCTTCTGTTTTGAGTAAACTTGCAACACCACAACATGCTATTAATTCTGATATGTCGCAAGTTATTGATGATAGTACCTCTACTATGAATGATACTCATGATGATGCTAGTACTATGCCTGATAATGCTGTGCCACTTGGTGAATTTCTTACTGAACAAATTGCCAAAGCTAAAGAAATTGAAAATGCTGAAACTCTTCAGAATTATGATTCACCTATTATGCCTAGCTCTCCTACTAGAGTTGAAACACCTGAGGAACAATGTTTTGATAGGGAGACCGCTAGAGCCATCCTTGCTTGTAATGATAGAGATGAAGTTATAAAATTGCTTGCTGATACGAAAGAAAAATCTATGAGGGAGAAAATGAAATATGATCCTAAGTTTGCTACCTCTCCCATATTTGTTACTGATAAGGATTACGAATTCTCTGTTGATCCTAAGCTGATTAAGTTGGTAGAATCTGATCCTTTCCATGGCTATGAAACTGAAACCGTTGTGGCACATCTATCTAAATTAAATGATATAGCCACCCTATTTGCTCATGAGGAAAAAATTCGCTATTACTATATTCTTAAGTTATTTCCTTTCTCATTAAAGGGTGATGCTAAAGAATGGTATAATACTCTTGCTCCTGGATGTGTGCGTAGTCCCCAGGATATGATTTATTACTTCTCTGAAAAATATGTTCCTGCTCATAAGAAACAAGCTACCTTATAGGAAATATTTAACTTTGTGCAAATTGAAGAAGAGAGTCTCCCACAAGCTTGGGGGAGGCTTCTCCAACTACTTAATGCTTTGCCTGATCATCCTCTCAAGAAAAATGAAATACTTGATATCTTCTATAATGGACTAACCGATGCTTCTAGGGATTACCTAGATAGTTGTGCGAGTTGCGTTTTCAGGGAACGGACTATTGAGCAAGCTGAGGAATTATTGAATAATATATTGAAGAATGATAATGATTGGACACTTCCTGAACCACCGCCTAAACCCACTCCGAAGAAGAGGGGTATTTTATATCTCAGTCTTGAAGATATGCAAGAAGCGAAGAAATGCCAGAAAGAAAAAGGTATTAAAGCTAAAGATGTTAAGAATTTACCGCCTATTGAAGAAATACATGGTCTTGACAAACTGTCACAGGTAGTAGAGGTAAATTCTCTTATAAAGTTTAACGAAAGTGATATTCCTTACCACAAACCTCCTAGTCAATGCTTGTATAAATTTGACAATTATATGATGAAGCAAGATCATTTCAATGCAAATGTTATGAAACAATTGAAACGAAATACCTATATGATAGATCGCTTGAGTGACTTGTTATTTAGAATTGCTAATGATGTTAAAGGTGTCAGTAAACATGCATCTATGGTGCAAACTCAATTAGAACAAGTTGCTAAATCTCAGAGTGAATTGCTTAATGAAATGAATAACAATATGAATGATCAAGCTGTTAGAGTAATGACTAGAGGGGGTAGAATGACTTAGGAGCCACTTTATCCTAAGGGTCACCCTAAAAGAATTGAACAAGATTCTCAAAGAATTAATGATGATGCACTTAGTCCATCTAAAAGGAAAAAGAAAAAGAAAAATGATAGGACTTTGCATACTTCTAGTGAACCCGAGGTAGAAAAACCCTTGGAGGATAGTAATGATGTTTCTGTTTCCGATGCTGAAACACAATCTAGTAATGAACATTCACCTGATGATAATAATAATGATGATGCTCATGCGGATACCCAACCAGATAATGATGTTGAAATTGAACCTGCTGTTGATCTTGATAACCCACCTCATAAAAATAAATGTTATGATAAAAAAGACTTCGTTGCTAGAAAACATGGTAAACAAAGAGAACCATGGGTTCAAAAACCCATGCCCTTTCCTCCTAAACCATCTAAGAAAAAGGATGAGGAAGAATTTGAACGCTTTGCTGAAATGCTTAGGCCAGTCTTTTTGCGCACTCGTTTGACTGATATTATAAAGATGCCTCCCTATGCTAAATACATGAAGGACATTGTAATAAATAAAAGAAAGATACCTGAAGATGAAATTTCTACCATGCATGCAAATTATTATTTTAAGGATGGAGTGCCTAAGAAACTAGGAGACCCAGGAATACCAACTATACCATGCTCCATTAAAAGAAATTATGTCAAAACTGCTTTGTGTGATTTAGGAGCCGGTGTTAGTGTTATGCCTTTCTCTTTATATAAAAGACTTGATTTGAATAAACTCACTCCCACTGAAATATCATTGCAAATGGCTGATAAATCAACTGCCATACCTATCGGTGTTTGTGAGGATGTGCCCGTTGTAGTTGCAAATGTTACTATCCAAACAGACTTTGTTATACTTGATATGCCTGAGGATGACAATATGTCGATTATCCTTGGTAGACCCTTTTTTAATACTGCAGGGGCTGTTATTGATTGCAACAAAAGCAAGGTCACTTTTCATATCAATGGTAATGAACATACGGTGCACTTTCCAAAGAAACAATTTCAAGTGAATGATATTCATATTATTGATAGGACTCTGTCAATTACCACCAGAAGTTTCCAAATCCCTCTTCCGGTTGCTAAAAAGAAATATGAAACTTTTATTGTTGGGGAGATGCATATCCCCATTGAGGTAACTTAGTGTTATACGGAAATTCTTCGGTTTCATGTCACTCGGAAATGGTTTGTTAATAAGACTTGATCAACCTTATTAATGGATTCTTTTTGAGGGGCATGGGATCGATGAATTCAGTAGGCACAACCTTCTGTACCCACCTTTTATTTTCTGCTATTGTTAGTTAAATAAAATAAAATGCCATGACTACCCTGTTTTCTGAATTATCCGTGCAATAAAAAATGTCCAGAAATAAAAGTACTCAGAATGTAATAAAATTTTGACATGAATTTTTATTTAATATTTAAGAATTTTTGGCACAAAATTTATACCAGGAGGGTGCCCCTGGTGCCCACGAGGCAGCAGGGCGTGCCACCCCCCTGGCGCGCCCAGGTACCTCGTGGGCCCCACAGGGACCCCCTCACTTATCCCTTTAGCTTACTTCGTCTCTTACCTCTAGCAAAAATTCCTGGTATCTCTCCCTCTCGTGTTCTTGCTCACAAAACTGAAATTTTTGATCTCTTTGCTCGGAGCTCCGTTTCCGAAACTGTTTTGGGGGATTGCTCCTTGGTATGTTACTCCCCCATTGCTCCAATTAGTTTTTGGTTTAGTGGATTATATTTTGCATAATTAGCTATTGTTGGTGCTACAGAAAATGAGCTTGCATGTTGAAATATTTGAGTTACAAGTAGTTTGAATGCTTAATATAGCCTCTAGGCATCCATATGAGTAGTTGCTATCAATCTTGTGAAGTTTTATTGATATCATTTTGTGACCCAAAAATTTTCAGAAATTATTCTTAGGAAAATGAATATCTTCCGGAGAAGTTCTTCGAGGAGGAGGTCCTCGGAAGCTTCATCATGTGAAAGCTCGGCACGCCAATCATATGAGGAACCAAGGGCAAGTTCAGTGCGAGGTGCCGAAGCAAAATCATGTCGGTGGCCGTGCAACGAGTTCATGCTAGGTGCTGGCATCAAGGAGGAGTTTGACCAATATATTCACAATGTCGAGCTCTGCGCTTTCATCGCAGATAAGCCACCACAGCACTACAACCTCACTCATTCCTTCACTCAGTACTTTGACTTTCATCAGCACACTTCTTGAGTTTTATTTCACCTCTATGACAAATCTTATAATATGCCTCTAGAAGAATTCTGTGATGCATGCAAAATTCCATATTGGGGTTCATTAGACGAACCACCAAGATCTGATTATGAGTTGTTTCTTAATAGCCTTTGTAACGGTGAGGATAGGGGAATCACGCAGGCTAAAATTAATAGCATTCTTTTTCCCGCTATTAGGTAATTTGCGCTTTTTAATGGTAAATGTGTCGCTCGTAAGCAAGACTGTAGTGCACTTTGCGCCCCTGATCTGAGTCTTATTCATGCAGCCTTGACCGGTGGCAAGCTTTATAATCTTGGGGCCATTGTAGCACGTAGGTTGCAGCGTAATGCGGGTAGTGGTGATTTATATGGAGGAGTTTATGCCTCCCGCTTAGCTGCAAAGTTAGGGGTGTCGCTCAAATTCAATGATCCCCTCTTGCCTTATAAATATTTAAATTTTGAAGCAATGCGAGAACATAGGTTTTTAAAACGCAACGCACAGGGTTATGAATATAACCTAGTCTTTAATAAATATCACTGCATGTATGTTGTTTTACCTGCGCCTATTCTCTTTGATTTTAAGAACAAACATAGATACTTTCTTCATGAGAGTGAGGTGCACGAGTACAAGGCAGCTGTCGAAGCTCCTCGTCAGGCTGAGGAGGCAGCCCAGAACGCCTCTACGAGCTATCATTTCGATTATTATCCAAAACAGCCATGGCTGTAGACCGAGCTAGGCAAAAGCCTAAGCTTGGGGGAGTACGTATTCCTCACCGACATTACATTCATTTTCACACATTTCATTCCAGTTGTCGGTGTTCTTACTTTTTCATTGTATAATCCATGCTAGTTTTATTTTCCTGTTTTCTTCTTGTGTGTTTGAAAACTTTGAGAAAATCCAAAAATATTTCTTATTTCTTTTCGGCTTTTCTTTTTAGCTTAGTTAGTAGTAGTATTAAAAGAAAACCCAAAAAGATTTCCCATTTCATCTTTTGCTTGTTGGGAGTTCTTCGGTGTAAATAGTTTTCTTCTCTCGTTTTTCGTTTTCTTCTTTAATTTGCTTTCTTCAGAAAACTAAAAACTCCAAAAAAAATCAGTGTGTTTCTCTGAAATTCTTTTCTTTTGTTGAGTCATTGTAAGGAGAAGACCACGATGAAAATGTTGAGTGGTTCTCATATGCATTATTGTTGATTTAACAAAGAGCCCATTTTACCTTGTCTTCTCCTTTGAATAAAATGCTTGCAGATTCCAGCTTAGTCCACGGCACACTTGCACTATTTTTATTTTCATATCATTCGGTCATGCAAGTGAAAGGTAATAATGACGATGATTTGATGAAGTGACCGCGGCAAGGAAAAGCGGGTATGAACTCAACTTGTTCTTTGTTTTTGTAAATATGTTTAACTTAGTATCCATGATTCAGCATATTATGATTAAACATGTTTGTGATGACAATTAGAGATTATAGTTGCTCATGCCATGCTTAAGTAGCTAGGAGTGGATAATGATTTATCTTGAGTGTCAACATGCATTAAAATTATTGTGATGTAGTATGATGATATGGTATTCTCCTCTGAATGTTTCAAGTGGCTTGACTTGGCACATGTTCATGCATGTAGTTGATTCAAAACCAACATAGCCTCGATGATATTTATGTTCATGGTGTTTATATCCTACTCATGCTAGTATTCAATGTTGATTATTCATAATGCATGGTTATGACCGTTTTCGCTCTCTAGCTGGTCGCTTCTCAACCTATTTGCTAGCCTTCACCTGTACTAAGCGGGAATGCTGCTTGTGCATCAAAACCCTTAAACCAAATTTATTCCAGATGAGTCCACTACATCTACCTATATGCGGTATTATTCTGCCGTCCTAAGTAAATTTGCATGTGCCACCTCTAACTATTCAAATGAACATCTATTTTGTGTGCCCGTACCGCTCATGGAGCGACAGGGGGCGGTCAGTATCTTCCATGCTAAGCGGGTTATTCTCATGATGAGTGTTTACTCACTTGTCGTTGCACGAGAGGGGCTGGTAATCGGGATGCCCAGTCCCATCATTAAAAATGCAAAACAATAAAACAAACTCCCTCGGTCGTGACGTTGTTGGTATGGAGGGCACCCGATGATTCGGCTAGCCGTGGCTTGTGATTGTTGGTGGAGGGGGAGTAAACTTTACTTTACCGCCTGGGAACCGCCGCTAATGTGTTTAGCATGGAAGATATTGAAAACTCTCGGTCGTGACGTTGACAGGAAAGACATACCTCCCAAAATTTATTTATGTCTGATAGGAGCTTCGAGCTCTGGCACCTCTGCAAATCCATGCTTCCCTCTGCGAACGGCCTATCTATTTACTTTTATGTTATTTTACTTTTATTGTTGAGTCATCACCTTCTCAAATAAGCACCAGACCTGAGAGCGCTATTGTCATTCTCATGCATTGTGAATAGTTAATGTTGTGTGCATCATGACTGGATCTCTTCTACCATGAAATACAATGTTTAGTCGTTGCTTGAACTTTGGAGGTGCTCTGCATTTATGTTTTTCGGTCTCAGAAAGGGCTAGCGAGATACCATGTTATCATATTTTATCATAATTGTTTTGACAAAGTGTTGGCATTGGAGATATCTTATTATTGCTCGCTAGTTGATTATGCCATTGATATGAGTGAATACAATTTCTAAGAGTTATAATTTGCATGGTTAGTTATGATCTTTGCTGAAAACTTGGACACTACTTAAGCATATATATAGATACAAGAACAAAAGAGTTCGTAAAAGTTTGTCTTTATCACATTCAGTTTGTCAACTGAATTGCTTGAGGACAAGCAATGAGTTAAGCTTGGGGGAGTTGACACGTCTCCGTCGTATCTACTTTTCCAAACACTTTTGCTCTTGTTTTGGCCCCTAATTTGCATGATTTGAATGGAACTAACAAAGACAGACGTTGTTTTCAGCAAAATTGCCATGGTGTTGTCTTTGTGCAGAAAATCAAAGTTCTTGGAATTGGATGAAACTTTCTGGAGATTTTTTATTGAATATATAAAAAATATTGGCATCAAGAACTACTGGAGGGGGGCCACCCAGTGCCCACGAGGCACCAGGGCGCGCCAACCCCCCCCCCCCCTAGGCGCGCCCTGGTACCTCGTGGGGCCCACGTGGCTCCGTCTGACCTAATTCCAACGCTATAAATTCAGTTTTCCAGAGAAAAAAAATAGGAGAGGAAGTTTTATTTCGTTTCACGATACGGAGCCGCCGCCACCTCCTGTTCTTCATCGGGAGGCCAGATCTGGAGTCCGTTCAGGGCTCCGGAGAGGAGGATCTTCCGGCATCCTCATCATGAACCATCCTTCATCGCCAATTTCATGATGCTCACCGCCGGGAGTGAGTAATTCCTTCGTAGGCTTGCTGGACGGTGATGAGTTGGATGAGATTTATCATGTAATCGAGTTAGTTTTGTTAGGGCTTGATCCCTAGTATCCACTATGTTCTGAGATTGATGTTGCTATGACTTTGATATGCTTAATGCTTGTCACTAGGGCCCGAGTGCCATGATTCCAGATCTGAACCCTTTATGTTTTCATGAATATATTCGTGTTCTTGATCCGATCTTGCAAGTTATATGCACCTGCTATGTGTTATGATCCGCATACCCCAAGGTGACAATAATTGAGATTCTTTCCCGTGATTGCCATAGTTTGAGGAGTTCATGTATTCACTAAGTGTTAATGCTTTGTTACGGTTCTCTATTAAAAGGAGGCCTTAATATCCCTTAGCCACGGGAGGGTAGGACAAAAGATGTCATGCAAGTTCTTATCGCAAGCACGTATGACTATATACGGAATACATGCCTACATTACATTGATGAATTGGAGCTAGTTCTATGTCGCCCTAGGTTATGACTGTTACATGATGAATTTTATCCAACGAATATCACCAATCCAATGCCTACGAGCTTTTCACATATTGATCTTTCTAAGTTACTACTGTTGCTACTGCTGTTACAATTGCTATTACTACTGCTGCTACCGTTACTGCTACTGTTACTATCATTGCTACTGCTATCAAACTATCATATTACTGTGCTACTGATCACTCTGCTACAGATATTTAGTTTCCAGGTGTGGTTGAATTGACAACTCAACTGCTAATACTTGCAAATATTCTCTGGCTCCCCTTATTTCGAATCAATAAATCTGGGTTGAATACTCTACCCTCGAAAACTGTTGCGATCCCCTATACTTGTGGGTTATCACACACAAGGTATTACAATCTGGTTTTTATTGGCCTACTCTTTTCAAAGATGCTCGTAAGTTTGTCTCCTCTTGTGATGAATGTCAAAGAATTGGTAATGTTGGTAGACGTCAGGAAATGCCTATGAATTATTTACTTGCTGTTGAACCATTTGATGTTTGGGGACTTGATTATATGGGACCTTTTCCTAAATCCAATGGGTATACTCATATTTTAGTTGTTGTTGATTACATTACTAAGTGGGTAGAAGCTATTCCAACTAGTAGTGCTGATCATAACACCTCTATTAAAATGCTTAAAGAAGTTATTTTCCCAAGGTTTGGAGTCCCTAGATATTTAATGACTGATGGTGGTTCACATTTTATTCATGGTGCATTCCGTAAATTGCTTTCTAAATATGATGTCAACCATAGAATTGCATCTCCATATCACCCTCAAACTAGTGGTCAAGTTGAATTGGGCAATAGAGAAATAAAATTAATTTTGCAGAAAACCGTCAATAGATCTAGAAAGAATTGGTCTAAGAAACTTGACGATGCATTGTGGGCTTACAGAACTGCTTATAAAAATCCTATGGGTATGTCTCCTTATAAAATGGTATATGGAAAAGCATGTCATTTGCCTCTTGAGTTAGAACACAAAGCATATTGGGCAATTAAAGAACTGAATTATGATTTTAAACTTGCCGGTGAAAAGAGGTTATTTGATATTAGCTCATTAGATGAATGGAGAACCCAAGCTTATGAAAATGCCAAATTGTTTAAAGAAAAGGTTAAAAGATGGCATGATAGAAGAATTCAAAAACGGGAATTCCAAGTTGGTGAGCAAGTTCTACTATACAACTCTCGTTTGAGACTCTTTGCAGGAAAGCTTCTCTCCAAGGGATGGTGGAACGTGGACTCAGCGCCAACCACTCCATGATCACGGAGTTCACCCATGATCGCAAGGTGGATGACCGATCGATTGGGGACATCATCTTCAAGCTCAATGAACGAATTGACTACCTCCAAGGCCAAATCTATGATCTTCAAAACCAAAATTATGAGTATGAGGCAAGATTCAAAGGTATGAGTCTAGCTGCAAGTTTCAAGACTTCGGAGACTCGTTCATCCTTTTATGATGGGGCACCTATGCCCTGGAAGCCGGAGGACAAGCCCATCACTTCATCACCACCACCATCACCGAAGAAGGAGACTTGAGCACATGGGTATGGGCACTCCCCTTGGCTTGTGCCAAGCTTGGGGGAGGTGCCCCGGTATCGTATCACCATCACTTTTATTATCTTTACCTACTTTCAGTTCGATCCTTAGTTATTTCGTGATCTAGTTGAATAAAAGTTTAGTATGATCTATTTTCGAATGTTAGTTTCGTGATCCATCTATCTATGTAATCGAGTTGAGAGTTATATAATAAAGAGTAGTTTGAGTTTTTGCCTCTTTACTTTCATGTTCCAACTCTAGCAATGAAAATAATGAAAAAGATCATATGCTAATCCTATGGAAAGTAATGACATTACATAAAGAAAAGTATAAGTGGTAAAATTTATTGAATGTTAGCAAACATAGTATTAATCAATGATGCAATACATGAAAGAATTAATAAGGGAAGAGAAGATTCACATGCAAATATACTATCTTGGACATCTTTTATGATTGTGAGCCCCCATTAAGTATTTTATGCCAAATTGTTGAAGTTGGACAAGGAAGACAACGTAATGAATTATGTTTGTTCATATTCACATAGAAGTTATATTGTTATAGATCCTCCAACATGTGGTGCTTGCCCAATATCTTTGCTAGCCAAAAATCTGCACCAAGTAGAAATACTACTTATGCATCCAAACCCTTAAACCCAGTTTCATGTCATGAGAATCCACTATATCTACCTATGGATTGAATAAGATCCTTCAAGTAAGTTGTCATCGGTGCAGAAAGCAATAAAAGTTGCCTCTAAATATGTCTGAACTTTTATTGAAAGGGAAATAAGCTTTGTACGAACTTGTGATGGTAAAGAAATAAAAGCAACAGACTGCATAATAAAGGTTGCTATCACAAGGGGCAATATAAAGTGATGTTCCTTTGCATTAAGAGCTCTTGCATCCAACAACAAAAAGCGCATGACAACCTCTGCTTCCCTCTGCGAAGGGCCTATCCTTTACTTTTATGTATTTACTTTTCATGCAAGAGTCAATAGTGTTCTCCTCTATTTCCTTTTTATTTTTCTCTTTTGCAATCATCATGTGGTGGGGAAAGATCTAGGCACATATATCCAGTTGGATATGAGTGATCATGAGTTATTATTTTTGACATCACCCTTGAGGTGAATAAGTTGGGAGGTGAAATCATAAGCCCCTATCTTTCTATGTGTCTGGCTGAAACTTTTTGCTCCATATATATGTCGTGAGTGTTAGCAATCATAGAAGACTAAATGATGGTTGAGTATGTGGACTTGCTAAAATAGCTCCTACATGAGACCCTTCCTGAAAATATGATGAATTGCAATTGCATTGCTGACTAAGAACATAGTTTGTTAGTTTTCAAGAAAGTTTATGCCTTATACTCCATTGTTGTGATGAATTGTTACTTGCTCATGAGAAGTCTATGATAATAAAAATTGCTGTTATAATAATGATCATGATGCTTCTATGTCTGTATTTTGTTTTTATCGACACCTCTCTCTCTAAACATGTGGACATGATTATCGATATCGGCTTTTCGCTTGAGGACAAGCGAGGTCTAAGCTTGGGGGAGTTGATACGTCCATTTTGCATCATGTTTTGCTACTGTTATTTATAGTGTTTTTAATCATTATAACACTTTTTGGAGTAATTCTAATGCCTTTTCTCTCTTAATACGCAAGATTCACACAAGGAGGGAGAATGCCGGCAGCTGGAATTCTGGACCTGAAAAAGCTCTGTCAAGATACCTATTCTGCACATTTCCAAATGAGCTGAAATTTTACGAAGAGTTATTTTGGAATAAATAAAAAATATTGGAAGCAAAAAGTACCAGAGGGGGCCACCCAGGTGCGCACGAGGCACCAGGGCGCGCCACCCCCCCCTAGGCGCGCCCTGGTACCTCGTGGGGCCCCTGGCCCACTTCTGGCCCCCATTTTCTGGTATATAAGTGAGTTTGACCTAAACAAAATAAGGAGAAGACTTTTGGGATGGTGCGTCGCCGTCTCGAGGAGGAACTTGGGCAGGAGCACTTTTGCTCTCCGGCGGAGAGATTCCGCCAGGGATACTTCCCTCCGGGAGGGGGAAATCGTCGCCATCAACATCACCAGCGACCCTCTCATTGTGGGAGGGCCAATCTTCATCAACATCTTCACCAGCACCATCTCATCTCAAACCCTAGTTCATCTCTTGTATTCAATCTTGGTCTCAAAACCTCAGATTGGAACCTGTGGGTTACTAGTAGTGTTGATTACACTTTGTAGTTGATGCTAGTTGGTTTATTTGGTGGAAGATTATATGTTCAGATCTATTATGCAATTCAATACCCTACTGATCATGGGCATGTTGATGATGTGTGAGTAGTTACTTTTGTTCTTGAGGACATGGGAGAAGTCTTGTCATAAGTAATCATGTGAATTTGGTATTCGTTCGATATTTTGATGATATGTATGTTGTTGATTCTCTTAGTGGTGTCGTGTGAACGTCGACTACATGACACTTCACCATCTTTGGGCCTAAGGGAATGCATTGTGGAGTAGTAATTAGATGATGGGTTGCTAGAGTGACAGAAGCTTAAACCCTAGTTTATGCGCTATTCCGTAAGGGGCTGATTTGGATCCATATGTTTAATGCTATGGTTAGAGTTATCTTAATTCTTCTTTCATAGTTGCGGATGCTTGCGAGAGGGGTAATCATAAGTGGGAGGTTTGTTCAAGTAAGAACAGCACCCAACCACCGGTCCACCCACATATCAAATTTTCAAAGTAGCGAACGCGAATCAAACTAACATGATGAAAGTGACTAGATGAAATTCCCATGTGTCCTCGAGAATGTGTTGCTTATTATAAGAGATCGTTCCGGCTTGTCCATTGCTATAAAAAGGATTGGGCCAACTTGCTGCACTCTTTGTAACTATTGCTACTTGTCACTTGTTACAAATTATCTTGCTATCAAACTACTCGTTACCGATAATTTCAGTGCTTGCAGAAAACACCTTGCTGAAAACCGCTTGTCATTTCCTTTTGCTCCTCGTTGGGTTCGACACTCTATGTTGCTGTGCATAACTTGAGTTTCCAGTTCAGTATGGCTTCTCAGGAGGATGTGGTTTTCTCTATGCTCCTCAATGATCCTGCTCCTATCAGGCAATTGGATTATGTGCTAGCAAGTGCTATCCGCCCTCATCTAGCCACTTATGGACCTTGGAGGTCGGGCTATGGCTTGCAATATGATCATTTTCATGTTGATGTTCAGATTTCTCAAGGCACAGAAGGAATCATCATTTCTGCAGCAAACACTTCAGTAAACTATGAACAAGCACGACCTTCTTCGATCATTATTGAGGAACTGGCGGATGATGCTACTAGGGACACTATGGAAATATCAACTCCAATTACTGATGATAATGCTCTGGTAGCTCTGAATTATGAACATGGCAACATTGCTCGGGTTGCCCATCCTGAGGAGGGGATTGTTCAGTCTGTTTAGTCTGTTTTAACTTTTGACTCTCTTGATGTGGCTGAGAACACGCTGGCTATGAATGATGAAGCTCTGCCTCAGAATGCTGATACTATGATTGTTCCTGCTGTTGCCTCCAGCTCCTCTTCTTCTCATGGCAAAAAGCTGGCGCCAATCACGACCACGGAGCTTCGTCGCAGCACCAGAGCTAATAAATATGATGGCTTCCATGTGCCGCAACCCTCTGATCGCCGTCCATACAGATCCAAGGTGAAGCCGAGAGTCATCCCTGCTGCCAAGGCTTCGACCACCGTGATTCAGGGATCTGAAGAAGAAACTGGCGCCGTCCCTCCTCCTACTCCCGTGCCGGTGATGCAGGCTGTCGGAGTGCAGCTGTGTGCCATACCGGAGGCTGAGCTCTCTGCGGAAGTTCTTAACAAGCCCCCAGATGGGCCCTCTTCCTCTGCCTAATTTGCTTTATCTTTGATGGCCCTTTTGCAGAACTGGAATGTTCTTTGTTGGAACGTACGTGGACTTAATTCGCCTGAAAAACAATTAGCTCTCTCGAATGTAGTGGCCTCTAGTGGATGCTCGGTTATTTGTCTGCAAGAAACAAAAATGCCTCTAGTTGATCTTGCCATGATTAAATTTCTTTGCCCGAGACGATTTGATAAGTTTGCGTTTATTCCGTCAATCGGGGCCTCAGGGGGGATCCTAACTATTTGGAATAGCTCTGTTTTCTCAGGCCAAGTTATTTTTTCTGAACAATTTGCTCTAGGTATCCAATTCACTGCAAACCAATCTTCTCATGTTTGGACCCTTGTTAACATCTATGGTCCATGCACGGGCGAACACAGAGACTTATTCACCAAATGGTTATTTGATCTAATGATTCCATCCACTGAAGATTGGCTCCTTCTTGGAGATTTCAATTATATTAGATCGCCAGAAAATCATAATAAACCTGGTGGCAATGCTCAAGACATGTTCACATTTAATGACTTCATCAGAGAACAGCATCTCACTGAACTTCCTATCAAAGGTCGTAGATTTACGTGGAGCAACATGCAGAACGACACCCTATTGGAATAGCTCGATTGGTTTTTCACGTCTCTGAATTGGACTACCTCATTTCCAAACACTTTAGTCAAGCCACTTGGTAAGACAATTTCGGATCATGTCCCTTGCACAGTGGTCATTCAGACTAAGATCCCACGAACAAAGCTGTTTCGCTTTGAAACTTACTGGCTGGCCCACCCCGGATTTATGGACATGGTCCAGCAAGCTTGGGACAAACCGATCGTCAATGGCAATGCAGCCTCTATATTGGGCGAAAAATTTAAATCCTTGCGACAAGCACTCAAGCACTGGAGTAAAAACATTTCACGCCTTAGAGTGGCGATTGAGAACACTAATAAAGCAATCCTTGAGATGGACACCATTGAAGAGAAAAGAAACTTGACAACCCAGGAGAGTAACTTTCGTGCCATTCTTAAAAAACATATCCTCCGCCTACTCAAGTACCAGAAAGCTTACTGGAAGAAAAGATGCACAATCCGTTGGGTAAAGTTTGGTGATGAAAACTCGAAGTTCTTTCAGGCAATTGCTACCGAGTGCTATAGAAAGAACTGCATTGCTAGTCTTTGTATTGATGCTGATACAACAGTGGAAGACCATGCCGCCAAGGAATCTATAATTTTTAATGCGTTCAGAGAAAGACTAGCCAAAGCTCTCCCACTGGATATGAAATTTGATCTGCCTAATATCATTAAGACTTCTGATCAACTGGATCAACTGACTAACCCGTTCACTACGGATGAGATAGATGCAGTTATTAAAGATATGCCCGCTGATCGTGCGCCAGGGCCGGATGGGTTCAACGGAGCTTTTCTTAAATCTTGCTGGCACATTATCAAAAATGACATCTACAGGTTGTGTACTAAATTTCATGAAGGAACCCTGAACTTGGAGAGCATTAACTATGGTTACATCACCTTAATCCCAAAGAATCAATCACCGGAATCTGTCAATGACTTTCGCCCGATCACCCTCCTGAACTGCTGCCTGAAAGTGATCACAAAGCTGCTTGCTAATCGCCTTCAGAAGATTATTCTAAGCATTGTACACCGCAACCAATATGGATTTTTGAAGGGTCGTTCCATTAAAGATTGCTTAGCTTGGGCTTTCGAATTCATACACCAATGCCAGTCTTCCAAAAAGGAGATCATACTTCTCAAACTTGATTTTGCAAAAGCGTTCGATACCATTCAGCACTCTGCCATGATCGAGATTATGCGCCAAATGGGTTTCAATTCTAAATTGCTCCAGTGGATGGAGTCAATCTTTTCATCTGGAAAATCGTCTGTGCTCTTAAATGGAGTGCCTAGCCGCCAATTTCACTTTCGATGTGGAGTCCGTCAAGGTGATCCTCTTTCCCCGCTCATCTTCGTTATTGCGGCGGACCTTCTGCAATCTGCGATCAATGACGCATAAAATGAAAACCTCCTGAGCCTTCCCATCCCAGCGAGAGTATCAACTGATTACCCAGTCATTCAGTACGTGGATGACACCATGATTGTCATGCCTGCATGCCCGATCCAAGCTGCCAGAATGAAGCAAATCCTCTCCGACTACGCTTCCTCGATTGGGCTCCGAATCAACTTCCACAAATCAACTTTGATCCCAATTAACACGCCTGACACTCTCTGCCAGAGTATCGCCTCAATTTTTGGGTGCAATGTGGGAAAGATGCCGTTCACTTACTTGGGACTGCCACTTGGCACCACACGACCCACTGTGCAAGATCTTATGCCTCTTGTCTGTCGTGCTGAACAGAGAATTACTGTTGCCATGTCTATGATGTCCTATGCTGGTAAATTGGCTCTACTAAACTCATGGATCACATCCCTCTCCATGTTTTCAATGTGCACCATCAGACTAAACCCCAAGATCATCGAGCAACTTGATAAGATCCGACGACACTGTCTGTGGCTCAAAAAAACCGATCAGGGTAATAAGAGCAATTCTCTGGCAGCTTGGGATCTGGTCTGCTGACCCAAGAAACATGGAGGTCTGGGCATCATCAATCTCTGCGTCCAAAATGATGCGTTACTACTCAAATTTCTACACAAATTCTATAACCGTCTAGACATTCCTTGGGTGCAGCTAGTTTGGAAAACCTACTATATTGATGTCAGTCCTCACGCCCAAGACCCGTGTGGATCATTCTGGTGGAAAGATGTCATGCACCTCAGTCCAGTGTTTCGTGGGATCACCACAGTACAAATTCAAAATGGCAGCTCTGTATTATTCTGGAAGGATGCTTGGCAACATTAATTGCTATCAAACTCCTTCCCGCGGGTGTATTCTTACACAGCCAAGGAAGATATTTCAGTCTGGGACTACATGGCCATCAATGATGCCCGTGAGGCTTTCCAACTTCCACTCTCTCCGCAAGCTCATGATGAACTAATTCAGATGCAGAACGCGATCAGAGACACGGAAATAACAGCTGAAAATCAGGACAAGTGGACGTACATTTGGGGTGCTATTGTCTTCAGGTCCAAAGACTACTATCAGTTTTTCTTCAAAGACATCCCTATCCATGTCGCCTTTGAATGGCTCTGGAAATCCAAATCTATTCCAAAACACAAGGTCTTCGATTGGCTATTGCTGGCCGATAGATTAAACACACGTAACATGCTCAAAAGAACACATTACAATATCAGTTCTAATCTGGACTGCCTGCTCTGCGGTGCACACATTCAAGAAACAGTGGAGCACCTCTTCTTCCATTGCCAGTTCAGTAGAGAATGCTAGAGCATCAATGGCATTCAGTGGGCGGCGCACGACAACAAATTAAGACTGCTGGAGGATGCCCAACCTACCTGGCACCAACCAATGTTTATGGATATCTTCCTGGTGGCTGCTTGGAGCTTATGGAAAGAGAGGAATAATAACTACTTCAGACACATTGTACCCACTGTGCAATCCTGGAAGAATAGATTCAAAACTGATTTTGATAACCTCAGATATGGGACATCTGGGGAGAATAAAAACTTTGTCTCTACCTACCTGGCATGCCTTGTATAACTTTTCTCTTAGCACAGTCTCCTAAGCTTGTTGCTGATACTCTTAGTGCTTCACCACACCCAAAGTGGTGTTGGTTCCCCCATGTAAATATGTAACATTTACCATTATTTAATTTAAATTTGCAGTAGGAGCCTCTCCTACTGTTTCAGCTGTCAAAAAAATTGGGTGAGGCGGGCTCATTGAATGAATTGAAAGTGCGTTTATTTCCTTTATCCTTAACTGGCACCGCATTTTAATGGTTTTCTTCTTTACCGCACGGTTCTATTCATGTATGGTCGCAGCTGGAATAGAAATTTCAAGATCACTTTTATAGCGGCGACAATGAACTCAAGTTGTCACATCTTACATCGGTTAAGCAAAAGCATGATGAATCGGTCTCCGATTACGTCAAGAGATTTATAGAGACAAAAAACCGGTGTTATAGTTTGGCGATAACCGAGAGAGACTTGGCAGACCTTGTGCTTAATGGTTTAAAGACTCACATTAGAGAGAAGCTAGAAGGCTATGAGTTTTTAAATATCAACCAAGTCTTGCAAAGGTCTTTGGCTCAGGAAAGCCGAAGCAAAGATCTCAAAGAAGTCCATAGATATAAAGCTGATCGTCCTAAGATGAATATGGATGAATATGATAGTGATCACTCGGACGATGAGGGTGATATTTATGCTACTGAATTTGTTTGGCCATCCAAGGCCAAATCATTTACTTGCAATGATCTGAAACTGATTCATAAGAATCGTGATGAAGAGATGAAGTTTACCTTTAACATTGCTAAGTGTGATAAAATATTTGATGCTTTGCTGCAAGCTAAGATTATTAGGATATCTCATACTTTACCGCCGTTTGAAGAGTTGAAACGGCATGCTTATTGCAAGTATCATAATTCTTTTTCTCGTGCTACTAACGATTGCAATGTTTTTCGACGACAGATACAATCGGCCATTAATGACGAACGATTGAACTTTTCTGAGATGCAAGTTGATAAACAACCCTTTCCAATGAACACCATGGATATGGAGGGGAAGAAGCTGCTCATTCGGCCGGAAGTAGCCGAATCTGCTAATAAGTCCAATGTTGTCATAGGTGAGCCTAGGAAAAGCAAAGAGGACAGCAAGGTCTTGGGGAGACAGGTTGTGCTTGACAAGCAACCCGATGGCAAGGAAGTAATCAAGATGACCATCAAGAATCCTACACTCGGGGGGCAACCACAAGTGCAAGAAAATACTCGTGTTAAATTTGTTAAGCCCAAGGGTCCAGAAATTGGCAAGTGGAAGATGAATGAAGCTAAAGTGCAGCGCAAGAAAATCAAGCCAACTTTTGATATGTTGCTGTCCAAATATGCCAATCAAGCGGCCGGTTCTAGCTCTTACCGGTCATCAAGTTTGAAACGCTCAAGGTCACCTCCGAGCCAAGAGTTTCAGCATCACGCAAGGCCATATGGGTCGTGGGCACCAGGACCATGGATGGCGCCACCTCCCTATGCGCCATCCTACATGGGAGACTTCAATGGAGGATGGGGGCATGCACCAATGGCCCCTTATGCATTTCATCCAGGATGGGCAGAACCGAGGAGGCCCGTTCATGAGAGGCTTTCCTACCCCACGCGAGGTCGTTTGAACAACGGTGTCAATCGGCCAATGAAAGATAATCAAGAAAGGGTCAGCAAGCAAGTGTGGCATGCTAAATCACCAAGTGCTGCAGCAGTCGAGTCTAGGAAAGGCAAGGAAAATATCAATGCCGACTCACTCATCTTGGGCGACAAAACATTCACCAAAGAGCAGCCGATTGTGTATAGCAACCCGACTGAGCCGATACTTGCTATCGCGCCAAAAGCACCTCTCCCATTGAAGATAAATCAATCTAGTTGGCCAAACCAAACGGATAGATCGGAGAGAAATACAAAGCTAACATAATCATGTATAATAAAGTTTAGAAAAGACTCAATTACTTTCAATGAATAATCTGATCATAAACCCACAATTCATCGGATCCCAACAAACACACCACAAAAGAAGATTACATCAGATAGAACTCCATGGAGATAATGGAGAACATTGTATTGAATATCACAGAGAGAGAAGAAGCCATCTAGATACTAGCTATGGACCCGTAGGTCTATGGTGAACTACTCACACATCATCGAAAGGGCAACAAGGTTGATGTAGAAGCGCTCCGTGATCGATTCCCCCTCCAGCAGAGTACCGGAAAAGGCCTCCAGATGGGATCATGGAAGAATAGAGACTTCCGGTGGCGGAAAAATAATTTCGGGTGGCTATCTGGAGGTTTCCCAATATTTGAGAATTTATAGAAGTGGAATTAGGTCAGACGGAGCCACGTGGGACCCACAAGGTAACAGGGCGCACCTACCCCCCGGGGCGCGCCCTGTTGCCTTGCCGTCTCCTCGTTTGTCGTCTAGACTCCGCCCGAAGCTTCAAGGGTCTCTTATATCCATAAAAAATCGTCAAAAAGTTTCGTAGCATTTGGACTCCGTTTGGTACTGTTTTCCTGGAAAATCAAAAATAGGCAAAAAACAACAACTAGCAATAGGCATTGGGTTAATAGGTTATTTCCCAAATATTATATAAAATTGCATATTAAAGCATATAAAGTATCCAAGATTGATAATATAATAGCATGAAACAATCAAAAATTATAGATACGTTCTCTCTCCTGTGGGCATCATCTTGGAGCAGTGGTTCATTGGAGAGGTCAACTGGTGGAGCGGTGTTGCGTCGACCGCATTGAAGACGGTGGGTCTCGGCGGCATGGAGCAGTGGAGTCTCAGAGTTGGACGCAGATTGATCGACGCGGCGCAGGCTGGTGGCGCTGTCTTGTGTTGTGGTGACGTCGACGCACTACACCACAACACAGATGTAATGGCATGTAATCAACCGGGAGAAAGCTCTTAAGAGGGCAGATAAACTGCCAGGATAGTGGTTCTCCTGACCGATAGAACTGCCACAAGAACGGTTGCCGGCGATTACTTCTCCCGATAGATAGTTTTTTCCCGGCAGTTTCTCTGCCCTGGCCGATGTATTTGCCGGTAGTTCATTTTCTCCCGACATACTTGTTGTGTCATAGGAACTACAGTTACCGACAATATTACTACCGGCACAAGCATGTTAACCTGGCAGATAGAATGCCATATTGTTGTGTTTAACTAGAAAAAACTGTTTTATATATGCAACATGTACCTAATTTAATATCCATTCGGGAAATCAAGATAGATCACACAACTGACATACACTTCAATCGAAGTTACGCCTCATCAAAAACCTTAAACTTCCTTCGATATATACATAACATAACAAATACATATGTTTCTGATACATTCAGGAAAAGACCATATATAAGGTCGTTGATCCGGCACAAAAGGAGAAGTACGTATGTTTTCTAGATGTGCCAAACAACCAAAATGAACATCCAGTGGCGTGTGTGCCAAAGCAATCACGAAAATAAGCAAAACTTGCCAATGTCTCCACGTTCAACAAACAAGGGGAATTACATTTTCACTCCATCTTAATTGTAGGTCTTCCAAATCTTCAGCCGCTTGTAGATCTTCCAAACCATCAAGGCATCAACCGCTTGTATCATAAACATGTTGTATCATAAACATGCAACTAGTAATGGAAGCACAAGATAGCACAATAAAAATGCAATCTTTACATCACATAAGGACAAGTGTTCTAATGCAAATAGCACAAGTCAATATACATTGCATCATAGCACAACAAACATGTGTTGCTACCAATTCCGGGATAATGGCTCTGTTTGGATAGTGTCCTGGACATTGTGCCTGGAAAAAGTTGATGCAAGAAAGTTGCCTCATACGTTAGTGTCTTCATGCCTGGTCGGGCTAGCCTAGACTAGATGTGTTTGGATCATAGCCTGCCTGGTATATTTCTAAATGGACCATAAAGTAAACAAATCCGGTATGCAACAGCAGATTAGCCTTGGAATTGATGCACAGGCTGTTGCGCTTGTACCCAAGACTATGGTACTAATATCAGTTTTTCATAGCGACCAAACAGCTCGATCTATTTTGCCAAAACAGAGAAAAATTACGGTCTTTGGAAACCAAAGTATTCATTTTCCACACATTGAAAAACTGAGATTTTGAATTACTTGTTTTTTAACAACTGTGTTACCAAACTAGGCCTCACTGTTTTTTTAGGCAGAGAAAATACCATGGTTTTGATAATACTATGGTACTAATATCACAGTTTTTAATAGCAGCCAAACAACTAACGGTAATCATAAGAACTAGACAGATCTTGTGCTTAAGCCATGAGCAGCTATTGTAGGTCCCAGTCTGCATACCTGAGAGAACAAAAAACTATCCATAATCATATTAAATAGACACACACTGTGCAAGTGTGCAGCTAGATGGCTTATTCATAATTTCAAAAGATATGCAAGTATGCAACACACTTAGGAGGAAGTGGAAGTGTTCCCTGAAAGAAGCTATACCAAGTGTACCAGTGTAGTTTGTACAGTTTATAGAGATAATTTCATGAACTATGATTAGACTAGCTAGATATGTGCAAAGATGCAACAACTATTGAGATCACACAACTATTCTGACACTACAAAACTGAACCATGATTGATCAGCTGCTTTTTGATTATTTTGAAGAATTATTTACAACTTTTAGAGAATCCTACTTGTTGTTGTTTCACTTGGTAAATATTCAGTCCAGAGTAAATGCAAGCAAAAATTGGCAACAGAAACTTCATGTACAGAATAAAAAATATTTTTGTTATGGTATTTCTCCCGGCAGTTAACCTATGTAACTTGCATAAAACATGACAGTTCATGTACAGAAGGAACAAATAGAGCAATGATCACTTAAAAAAAAGGGTGCTAAAACTATAAAAATAAATAAGTTAGAAGAGTAGGAAGCAAGGAATCTGAATTGAGCACAATTAGAATGAAGTGCAATACTAAAAAAGCCATACCTGACAAGCAAAACTACATACAATTTAACACAAGATTGTTACTAAAAAAACTTTCAATGGTGCATGATATGGCATAAAGACATCCAGCGGTCTCACACACATGTATAAGGTGCAACTAATGAGTTGGACAATCCGCTTTCAAAATTATAAGGGGTGAGAAAGCCACAGATCTAAACTACTGTATGAAATAATTGAATCCTAGACTTATTACCTACTCAGATTCATTGTGGTCATGTTGCAGCCTTCGGAATGGACTTATAATCCACTTCCACCTGCATAGATAGAAGAAATGACTCTTAAGCAATCAACCATATATTCATTGGTAAATAACTAAATATAATCACAAGATCATAAGCTTACATGCTTAGGCCCTGTACGTGGCTTTCCACTGTGGACATAGAACTGACCGGAGAATCGTTTGCTTGCTCATGCCTTCAATCTTTGACCCCGTCCATCTCTATCTTCATCATAGCCAATTTCTACAGCATCTTGGTTTTGAACAGGGACAACTTTGGCAACTGTTCAATGCAAATGAAAAAGTTTCAAGTTGTAACTACGCCCAACATATCCTGTCCAATATATTTAGATGAAATAAAATGAGGATCTTGAAGGCAAACCTTTTTCTGGTGTGATCCTTGAACTAGACTGTTTGGATTCAGCTTTGCTTAATGTATTCTTTTCGTCCAAATCATTCAAGCCTCATTCATAAGCCTGAATTAATTGATCTGTGGTCATGACAGGCTTCCAAATCCCTAAGATTATAACCTTCAATGACATAAGAAAAAAAATCAGTATGGTGCACTGACTATATAGCATAAGAGAGGAACTACATGTGCCATCTATCAGAAATAAATTAGACGGATTGTTGTTAGAAGGGATAGAGAGGGATTGGTGGAATCAATTGTTTATTGCTTGAGCCTCATGAGCATATATATATAGGAGTACAATGATCTACTTGAAGTACAAGACAAGTAAGGACCAAATCCTAGTCTATCCTATACTTCCTAATAATCAATATACTCAACATCCTCCCGCAGTCACAACCGTAGCGACGCAGACGGTGAGACTGGAGAAGAATCCAAAGGTAAGCCGACGGACATCCCTCCCACAGCCGTAACGGTCGATGCATCACGGAAGTTGTGGCTGGAGTGGAAACCGATGAGGTTGCTCAAGCAGGGCGGTAGCTCTTTGTGCCGATGTCGATGTAGCCGAGAGCGTAGGGTGGTGTAGCCGTGATTGAGGTAGCCGTGCGAAGAATGCCGTGGTCGATGTCGAGCCGGGGTAGCCGGTGTCGAGGAAGTCGCCGTGGAGCCGTGGGCGCAAGGAGGCGCCGAGTTAGTCATGGGCGCAGTGGTGTCGAAGTAGTGGTGTGCCGGGAAGGAGACGGTGTTGACGATACATCGCGCCGGGTTTGCTAAGCCCGGGGACATTTCGTGGACGAAGGCACGCATCGGTGTTGCCAGCACCTGGCATGCGTAGACGGACGAAGACGAAGTTGACGAAGTGCCGCACCAGGCTTGCCATGCCTGGGGACACGTCGTGGACGAAGGCATGCATCGGTGTTGCCAGCACTGGGCATGCGTAGACGAGGGACCTGCACGAGCTGTACGCCACGTCGAGGAGTCGGAGGGGCCAGCAGAGAAGGACTTGACGACGGTTGCGGCGCCAATCGGCGCGGGGCTGATGTCGCCAATGGTGGTTGGAGTAGATGAAGTGGTCGGGGAAGATGACGGCGACGCTGGCAACGAGCTTGGTGTTGGACGAAGACGAAGGGGGTGGACTGGCGGCGCGGCTGGGGTGAGCGAGCGGCAGCGGCACCGAGGAAGTAGAGCGGTGGCAGCGGCCTGAGGAGGAGGCGGTGGCAGCTACGTTAGAGCGCGGTGGCGATGCTCGAAGTAGGCGAGGAGAACCCAACAGCGTGACGAAGACCGGCGCAGACGGTGGCATTCCCGCGCCGATGGAGGCGGCGCGGCACATACCACGGGAAGTCAACGCGCGGTGACGGCGGAGCGGACCACGGGTCGCGGCGCTCCGGCCCGAAGGGGCGACGCAGCGGCGTCGGGCAGGTCGGGGCGACGGCGGGGAAGACCTCGGGCGGCGGCGTGGACCGCGTGCCGTGTCGCTACGGCCCGAAGGGGCGATGCAATGGCGGTGCGTGGGTCGGTGATGTCGCGGGGACGGCCTCGGGCGGCGGCGGTGCCCGCGTTCCGTGGCGCTACAGCCCGAAGAGGCAGTGTAGCGGCGGCTCGCGGGTTGGGCCAGCCGCGGGGAGAACCACTGGCCGGGGGCGACGGCCCAATGGGAGGCGGCGTGGACCGCATGCCGCGCTGCGACAGCCCTAAGGCGCGACGCAAAGGCAACAGCGGCTACGGGGGTAGCCGATGGGAGGATCTCAGGGCGGCGGCGTGGACCGCGTGTCGCGGCACGACAGCCTGAAGGGGCGTCCTGCGGGAGCAGCGCGCGGGTCGGGGCAACCGGCGGGAAGACATCGGGGCGGCGATGCAGCGGTCCGAAGGGACATCGCTGTGGTTACCTGTTACTCGACCGGTGGAGGGGGCGCACTGAACTCGGGGACAATCTTCACAGGAACTGCGGAGGCGCGCTTAACCGACGGGCCCGATCGGTCATACGGCGTGGGCGGGTGATCAATCCAATTGTGCGCGAGGTACTGGACGTCGCTTGGTAGAGGCGGGGTGGTGGCGGAATCCGAGCTGAAACCGGCGACGACGGCCGGCGTGCGACGACGGCCGAACGAGCGCATCAGCGCCGGCGCCCGGGCGGCCAACGCAAAAGCGGCGCCTGAGCGGCTAGCCCCGAGCGGTGAACGCAACGCCGTATGGAGGCGGCCGTACATACGCGGCGAAGGCTGGGTGGTGATGCAGGAGTCCTGTTCAGAGCAGGGCGACGATGGTCGGCGAAAAGCGACGGGCGGGGGCGCGCAGCGACGGCCGTGACGGGCCGCCGCGTCGTGCGAGGCCGCCACGTCGGAGATCAGGCCGGGTGGTCGCGCTGATGTCGGAGTAGAGCCGCGGGGTCGACGGAGGCGGCGGGCGATGCAATCCGATCTATGGTCGGTGAACCAAAAAGAAAAAAAACGTCGATCAAAGAGGCCGGCGGGAGAGAGAAAAACCCGGATCAAGAGATCGGGAAAAAGACTCTCTAGGTCAGCCGGTCAACATGACCGGCGGACGAACCCTAGGTACGGGCGGCGCGGCCCCCGGTGGCGGTCATATAGAGGCCGACCACCCCGGGGCAGCACGCGGGGCGGAAGCGGCGGGCGGCGACTAGGGTTGGATCGGTTAGGCTGATACCATGTTAGAAGGGATAGAGAGAGATTGGTGAAATCGATTGTTTATTGGTTGAGACTCGTGGGCATATATATAGGAGTACAATGATCTACTTGGAGTCCAAGACAAGGCAGGACCAAATCGGAAATTGGCTTTGGCCCCTAGGAGCATATGCTCCTGCCATCGCCATCGGAAAAACATTTCGAAATGTCAAAAAATTCCGAACAAAAATTTGACACGTACAACTCGATATTCTATGTGCGCACGCCAAGTTTTGTGGAAAACCGGCATTTTCTGCGGCTTGTGCAAAAAAGACAAAGAAATGCCTCGTGAAAAGCCCTTTTTGCCACTGAATTTTGTCTTTTTCACACGCGACACAAAAATTGTCAAATTTTCACGAAACGACTTTGTGAGTGCGTAGAATGTCGAGATGTATGCGCGAAACATTTTGTCGGAATTTTGTGACATTTCAAAATACGTTTGAAACACATTTTAAAAAACAGGAGCATATGCTCCTAGGAGCCAAAACGCCCCTCTCGGACCAAATCCTAATCTATCATATACTTCCTAATAATCAATATACTCAACAATTGTATCAAAAATCAGTTAATGGTGCCATGTTTTTTTGTATTTCTTTTGGATAACGGTAGTTCTAGTGTCATCTTGTTTCAGCGGATACATATGTGTTATTTTTGCAAAGTGATAGATAATATAATCAAATGCTTTTTCGTGAAGGGGAAGAAGAGAAGAGGGAGGAGAGGAGGCAACCAAAGCCATGTACTAAATCCAAATTATATACCTTATGATTAAGATTGAACCACACAGCAAAATCACACAATCCTTATACCTATATGTCTGAATGTACTAGAACTTCTGTATGAATCAGATCAGATCAACTAGGCATGTTACTTCACAAATCCATAGTCTGTAGTGCAAGCTCTTGTAACTACTGATCAAATCAACATAAACATCGGGAACTAAAGTATCTAGCATCTAAGAGGAGAACTAACATAGAAGCAAGCAAAGAAAACTATTAAATCCGTAGAGATGCAGAGTCATGTGTGTACTTAATCATGTCCGTAAGATGACGAAATCAACTCCATGGCCAAGAAACCCAGTCTGTTCCACCCTCATCTGAGCATCAACTCTGAAAGAACTCATCCTCTTCTATCACTACATATTTACACATAAAAAACACTAATAAGATTACCCAACATATTTTATCCGAACAGCTAGCTGCTCAGCTCCGAACAGCTGAATAAGTGTTTGAAAATCAGCGGCCATGGCGTGCTGAAGAGGATGACTGCACATGCAGAAGCAGGAAGGGAGCGAAAGGATGAAAGATTACCCAAACAGTTGCTCGGCTCCGGCCTCCCATGTCCGCTCGCCTCCTCAAGCACCTCAGGGACAGATCCCCTTCCTCCGCTGCTCGCCCGTGACCCTGCCCGACTCCTCCCTATGCCGCTCAATCTCATCAGCATGGCGGTGGAGCCGACCACGATGGGCTAGATGTGGCCCATCCGCATGCAAGACTCCCGTGCTGCCGGCGAAGCAGCCACCGAGCAGCTCGAGGAAAAAGCCGCACCGTGGGAGCACCAGGGGGGCGCCATCGTGCTTCGGACGCCGCGCCACTACAAGAAATATGTCAACTTGTGACCTTCTGTCGGTGACCGTGGAAGAAATGGTCATAAATCTACGACCATTTGAGACCAATTGGTCGTAAGCTGTTCGGGGGGCTCCAAACCCTAAACCATAACGACCATTTTGGTCAGAAAGGTCGTAATTTCCTCACACGAAATGGTCGTAAAGCAGACAGCACTGGTCCGCTGCCTTATTTCTAGCTGATCACGACCAATATAGATGGTCATAACCTTGTAAATTGTTGTGCATTGCTATGACTAGGCGCCACCTCATCAGTTTTGCCTATGTGTCATGTCCATGTGTCAATTTTTTCCCTAGGTTGTGAAGCAGCCTACATTTCTGTCATTCCCAAAATTCCCAAAAAATTCTCATAAATTCTTTGGATCATATCTTCCTCAAATATGTCAAAAACCTTCCTTGCCTAGTTCAAAAATAATTCAGGAATATTCATTTTCCTATTCTGTTAAGAAGAACACTTTGTGAAGGAAGTGCTATTTATATTTTCTTGATTGCCCTCAAAATTTTTGGGCACTCTTTCCTATCCAAATCATTGCCTCATGACAAAATTCAGCTTCATTTGCCTAGTAAATCTTCCTCAGCAAATTTCCAAACTTTTTGTTCAGCTAGAAGCTTTGTGAAGGAAGTACTATCTAGGCATATCCTAATGCGTTGAATTTTTGCCACATCTTCTATATACCCAAATCATAGCTCTCCACAAAATTTGAGCCCCATCTAACAATCCATGTGGGCTCACCATCCAATCTTTGTTTCTGGTAATATTTTCAGTTTGTGAAGCAACTATATTTTATATTGCTTTATAATTGCTGAAAATTTACCAGGACATGACCCTGCCCATAGAACCTCCCTCCACCAAATTTTAGCTCATTTAATTTAGCCAATTTCCCTCAATATTTTTCCCAATTTTTTGTTCAGTGGAGAGCATTGTGAAGGAAGTAGCATTTTTATTTATCCAAATGGTATGAAATTATTACAGTGACTTCATATGCCCAAATATCATCCTCCTCCAAATTTCAGCTCAATCCAATCATCTATGTGAGCCCAGCTTCAATTTCTATTTTCTGGCCAGATTGTCACATTGCAAAGCAAGTGCTATCTAGACCCCTCCTATTGCCCTCAAACTTTTTGGGCACTCTTCCAAATCCAAATCATTGCCACACGCCAATATTCAGCTCCATTTGCCTAGTAGATCTTCCACTGCAAATTTCCAAAATTTCTATCCAGAGAGAAGCTTTGTGAAGGAAGTACTAGCTAGGCTTATCCAAATGATCTGAAATTTTTCCAAATCTTCCAAATGCTCAAATAATCACTCTTCACAAAATTTGAGCTCTATCCAGCAATCCATGTGAGATCATCATCCAATCTTTTATTCTGGTCATATTTTTAGTTTGTGAAGCAACTATATTTTATATTGCTTAATTATTGCACTTTTGTATTTTAAAATAATTTTATTTGCATTTTAAATGCAACAGTAGCACTGTTTGAATTTTGAGATTTCATGTGTATTTTATTTGACTTTCAATTTGAAGTAATTGAATTTTCAAATTTCAAAACCTTTGGAAATATTCAAAAAGAGAGAAGTAATATGACACTTCAAATATTCAGGGGCATTTGAAATATTTTTGGCCAAGGAATTCCAAATGGTTTGAAATTCAAATTCAAACTTATTTGAGGGTTTTGTTCAAATTATTTTTCTCCAAAAATAAAATATATGGAAAATAGGGTAACATGATTCCCTTCAACAGAAATTGGCAGAAAATAAATTTGAAATTATTTTGGTATTTTAAAATAATTTTATTTGCATTTTAAATGCAGCAGCAGCAATGTTTTATTTTTTATGAATTTGTTTATATTTTATTTGACACTTAAAAATAGTTCAAGTTTTAGGAAATGTTTGTTTGAAAATTCTGGTATATAATATGCCTATGTAAACTTTTATTTTATTTTCTCTTATTTCCTTCTTGTTCTCTTTTTTAAAAGAAAAGGAAACATGCTTTTGTTTTTGAAACGGCCGAAGCCACTGCCCGGGCCCAATAGACCATACCGGCCCAGCCGTGCTCTCCACTCCCGAATCCTTTTGGATCCGGTCACCGATCCCTTTCCCTCTCTCCCCTCCCACTGACAGGCATGCCCCACCAACCGCCCGATCCACCCGCGCGCTCTCCTTCCTCCCTCGCCTGATTCCCTTCCCGACGCCGGTGATTGCCGCCGCGCCCGCGATTTCTTGCCTTTCCCGTACGTCCCCTGTTTCCAAGACGAGGCCCCCTATAAAGCCTCGCCTCTCCCGCACTCATGCCACCCCTTCCTCCTCCCGGAGACCCCCTGACGCCGCCGCAATAGCTCGTCCGAGCATGCCTCTGCCGCTGCGCCATTGCCGCTCCCCTACTCCACTCCGACCTCCCAGAGCCTCGCCACCACCACCATTGCCACCGACGTCGTCGTTCGCACCTCCCCGTGCACTCGTCGGAGCTCCAACGCCACCGGAACGCCACCACCGCTCACCACCGAACGTCGGCGCCGCCGTCAAGCGCGCCATCATCGCTCCAGTCGTCCCCGAGCTCGTTGCCGCCCACCCCTAGACTCGTCTTCGTCCACTACATCGCCTGGTGCCAAAAAATAAAGAGCAAACTATGAGGCAGCTGTAGTTCAAATTTGACCCGCTTCCTGCTGAATCGGTAGAAATTTGTCTTTTTCACGAGAGGTGGATCAAAGCTTTTGACACGCAACCATTTGGTCAATTGTACATTAAATATGGCCTAATATTTTATAAAATTGACTTGGTCCAATTTTGCAACAAATATTTGGTAGGTTCTTCACAAAAAAACTCATTTTGGGCACTCGAAAAATGGAAAATGGAATTTTCGTGCAAAGAAAATGAAAACTTCCTTAGGCAACATTGTTTGTCATTCCAATATGCAAACTTGTGCAAAATATGATATCATTTGAACAAACTATGCCATGAATGTTGCCATAACATTGGCCACTTGCTTTGAAAGCCATGGATCTTCATACATGATAGCTCGTTTCTGAGTACACTTTTTTAAGACATTTGCCGTAGTTCAAGTTTGTTATTTTTTCTAGAAACTAGGTCACATATAATGACGCAATGCGAAGGTTTTCAATTTTTTCGATTTTTTTTTAATTTCTTGTGCTCGTTTCAAAATGCGGTCAAAACGGCGGGCATGACCGTTCGTACCTAGGGTTGAATCTTACAAAACTTTTGGAGTTTCTCTGATTAAATAGATACTTATGTACCTAGGAATGATTTATGGAAAAAATAAAGAGCAAACTATGAGGCAGCTGCAGTTCAAATTTGACCCGCTTCCTGCTGAATCGGCGGAAATTTGTCTTTTTCACGAGAGGTGGATCAAAGCTTTTGACACGCAACCATTTGGTCAATTGTACATTAAATATGGCCTAATATTTTATAAAATTGACTTGGTCCAATTTTGCAACAAATATTTGGTAGGTTCTTCACAAAAAAACTCATTTTGGGCACTCGAAAAATGGAAAATGGAATTTTCGTGCAAAGAAAATGAAAACTTCCTTAGGCAACATCATTTCTCATTCCAATATGCAAACTTGTGCAAAATATGATATCATTTGAATAAACTATGCCATGAATGTTGCCATAACATTGGCCACTTGCTTTGAAAGCCAGGGATCTTCATACATGATAGCTCGTTTCTGAGAACACTTTTTTAAGACATTTGCCGTAGTTCAAGTTTGTTATTTTTTCTGGAAACAAGGTCACATATAATGACGCAATGCGAAGGTTTTCAATTTTTTTGATTTTATTTTAATTTCTTGTGCCCGTTTCAAAATGCGGTCAAAACGGCGGGCATGACCGTTCGTACCTAGGGGTTGAATCTTGCAAAACTTTTGGAGTTTCTCTGATTAAATAGATACTTATGTACCTATAAATGATTTATGGAAAAAAATAAAGAGCAAACTATGAGGCAGCTGCAGTTCAAATTTGACCTGCTTCCTGCTGAATAGGCAAAAATTTGTCTTTTTCACGAGGGGTGGGTCAAAGCTTTTGACACGCAACCATTTGGTCAATTGTACATTAAATATGGCCTAATATTTTATAAAATTGACTTGGTCCAATTTTGCAACAAATATTTGGTAGGTTCTTCACAAAAAAACTCATTTTGGGCACTCGAAAAATGGAAAATGAATTTTTCGTCCAAAGAAAATGAAAACTTCCTTAGGGAACATTGTTTGCCATTCCAAGATGCACCCTTGTGCACAATATGAGATCATTTGAACAAACTATGCCATGAATGTGGCCATAAGATTGATCATTTGGCTTGAAAGCCATGAATCTTCACATATGATAGATCATTTCTGAGAACACTTTTTTTAAATAATTGCCGTATTACAAGTTTATTATTTTTCCTGGTAACTTGGTCACATATAATGACACAATGTGAGGGTTTTCCAATTTTTTGATTTTTTTTGAATTTTTCATGTCCATTTCAAAATGCTGTCAAAACGGCAGGCATGACCGTTCCTAGCTAGTAGTTGAATCTTGGAAAACTTTTGGTGTTTCTCTGATTAAATAGATACTTATGTACCTAAATATTATTTTTGGAAAAAATAAAGAGCAAACTATAAGGCAGCTATAGTTCAAATTTGACCCGCTTCCTGCTGAATCGGCGGAAATTTCTCTTTTTCACGAGAGGTGGATCAAAAGCTTTTGACACCCAACCATTTGGTCAATTGTACATTAAATATGGAGTAGTATTTTAGAAAATTGATTTGGTCCAATTTTGCAACAACTATTTGGTAGGTCCTTTACAAAAAAACTCATTTTGGGCACTCGAAAAATGGAAAATGAAATTTTCGTGCAAAGAAAATGAAAACTTCCTTAAGCAACATTGTTTGTCATTCCAAGATGCAAACTTGTGCAAAATATGAGATCATTTGAACAAACTATGAGATCATTTGAACAAACTATGCCATGAATGTGGCCATAACAATGGCCATTTGCCTTAAAAGCCATGGATCTTCATACATGATAGCTCGTTTCTGAGAACACTTTTTTAAGACACTTGTCGTAGTCCAAGATTGTTATTTTTCTTGGAAACTAGGTCACATATGATGACACAATGCGAAGGTTTTCAATTTTTTTGATTTTTTTTTTGAATTTCTTATGCCCATTTCAATATGCGGTCAAAACAACGGGCATGACCGCTCGTAGCTAGGGATTGAATCTTGCAAAACTTTCGGAGTATCTCTGATAAAATAGATACTTATGTACCTAGAGATGTTTTTTAGAAAAAATAAAGAGCAAATTATGAGGCAGGTCTAGTTCAAATTTGACCCGTTTCCTACTGAATCAGTGAGACTTTGTTTTTTTATGACAGGTGGATCAAAAGTTTTTGACACCCAACCATTATGTCATTTGTACATGTAACATGGTCGAATATTTTTGAAAATTGTTGCGGTCCAATTTTGTAACTAATATTTGGTAGGTTCTTCACATTGGTGAAAACAATATAAGAAAATTAAAAAGCAAAAACACAATTACATAAGCTTGATTGTCATTGGTGGAAACGTTTGTGCCATGGATCGATGACATGGCACACATCCATCCATCCATCCATTTATGTAATGAAAAAAAGAGCAAAGGAAAGAAAAAGAAAACCCCACCCGCAGCCCAACCACCCAAACCCTAAATCAGATCCCCTCCCACTCCAGCCGCCGCCGCCCCCATTCTCCCCAGATCCAATCCAAGTCCCCCTCGTCCACCGCCCCCTTCCTCCCGTCACCATACCAACCTCGCCGCCGGCCTCACTCTCCCCCCTCTCTTCTCCGCCCCACCCCTGGTCCTCCCGCCACTTGAGCGCGCCACCCACCGCGTCCATAGAGAACCCCTCGCCCTCCACGTGCCCTCGTCGGCTCGGTCACGATAATCTCCGCCATGTCCTCGTCGGCCCAGGGGCGCCGCCAAGAGCGTCCCCATCGAGGCGGAGCCGGCCACCAAGCAGGAGATCGAGGATGCCATGATGAAAATCGCACTCGGCAGAGAGTAAGCCCCCCCCACCCCGCGCGTGCTTTCCTTCTCCTCTTTCTCTTTGCGCTGCCGCGTTCAAGTAGAATGACCGTGTGGTTATGCTTGCAGGGCCGGAAGCAACGCCGATGACGCGGACGGGGATGAGGATGACGACGCCCCGACCGACATGCCGCCGTCGGTTCCTCCGCCGCACCCCTCCCGGCCCCACTCTCCCTCAACGACAAGGTGGGCGCCCGCTTCCTTCCTAGCTAGATCTCCTGGATTGGGTACATATGGTGATCTGATCTGGTTTGCCTTGTTTGTTCGCGCCAGGCGGCGGGGTTGGCGGTGACCGGGCGGCGGGGGACTGCGGGGTGTGCGCGATCTGCCTCGACAGGATCCCGCTCCAGGAGACGGTGCTCGTCAAGGGCTACGACCATGCCTACTGGTGAGCCCCCTCTCTCCTGTAGGAGATATGCCCTAGAGGGAATAATAAATGTTATTGTTTATCTCCATGTTCATAATTATGTTTATGTTCCATGCTATAACTGCTATGGTTCTCGAGTCTGCAATAACCACGAGGCTCGAAGGAAGACTCATATGCATGTGTGGAATAATAAACGGTAAAATGTATTCCTAGTCTGGCCTCTAAGACTAGCTCAAGTGTTGCATGATGGTTCTGTTTTAATGATCATAGGCATGACTATGCCGGCAACTTTGAGGGCACAATGTTAGGAGAACACTTGTGTTGAATCGACCCGAATTGATGTTATGCTATGAGATTCATTCGTCACAAGTTAATGGTTAATAACACAGAGATGGTTTACGTTTGCATCATTCCTTCGACCATGAGAGTATCGAGTTTCTTCATGCTTGCTTCATGAACTTTGGGGTTTGTTAAACGTCATCCGTAAATGGGTGGCTATTACGGTGGCTTACGGGTTCATGGAAAAGTATGTCAAGTAACTTGATAGCTCAAGATTGGGATTTGCTCCTCCGACGATGGAGAGATATCTCTGGGCCCTCTCGGTGTAACGGTATCCACCATCGTCTAGCCAGACACATTGTGATTTGATCACAGGGATGCCGGAACACGGGAACGAGAAAAGAGAACAAAACCGGTAACGAGGTAACTGGCATTGTGGACAAGTGTTGATCCATGGGGATGCCGATGATTCTCACCTTGGGTATTTGTAACACATCACGAAGCAACAGGAATAGCCCACGGCAACTGGAGGTTCACTCGAATATTCATTCGTGTGGGTATAGGGGTCAATATGGGTGTCCACGGCTCCGATGTTGATCATTGATCGGAAAGTGTTCCGGGTCATCTCTATACTTCACTAAACCTATAGGGTCACACGCTTAAGGGTCATCTATCTGCTGAATACTAGACAGGGAGTCTGAGAGAAAATCACTGGAAAAGTTTCGGACACAACGGAAACGTTCCGGAGAGGACACCGGAATAGTTCCGGTAAAACTGAAAAGTTGTTTCAGGGTATACCATTAAGTCAAATTGGTTTCGACACACGTCTGGAAATTCTTGGAGGGTGCCAGAATAGTTCCGGAAACTTCTGGGATTTTTTCGGAGGAAAAACCGGAAATGTTCCGGAGCAGCCGGAACCGCTATGGTAGCTTTTCGCTGAAGAAAAACATTGTTCCGGAATTGTTTCGAAATGCATTCAAAATTGTTTTAGTGGGTACTGGAATTGTTCTAGGCACACAGAAATAATTTGGGATTTAACGGACGCAGAAAAATGTCTTTGTGAATAGTGAAAGTGCTTTTTGGTTACTTTATGGAAAGCCACCTTTTGGGATATTTCCAAAAGGCTTCTAGAAGGGCTTGGGGGCCAAGGAAGCCCCTCATGGAGGGGCCCCAAGGGGTGGCCGGCTAAAGGGGGTGGAGCTCCTTGGAGCTCCACATGCCATCCCTTTTTGCTTTATTCTTTTATGTAAAGACATAAAGTGGGGGCACTTTTGGTATTTTTGAATGCCAACTTTACGCCTTGGCTTTCCTATAAATAGAGGTGGAGGGGGTGCTCTCCACACTCATCCCTTGCTCTCATACACATGACATAGACTTGTCTGGCATCTCTCTCCCTCCAAGCGAAATAGTTTTGTAGAGCCGAAAGGCTGTCTGGGTTCCGGTAGGAACGAGTTCTAGACGGCGAAGCCCTGCCGGATAGATGACACCGTATGTGTGCAACTCTGTAGAGAGATCGTAGTTTCGGTCTTAGTTCGAGAGTGCCTCCCGAAGGGCTGTCCGAGTGGCCGTCCGAGTTTCGAGGGTCCTCCCGAAGGGCTGTCCGAGTGACCGTCCGAGTTTCAAAGGTCCTCCCGAAGGGCTATCCACGACACCGTCCGAGGGACTGTATGACTGCCTCCCGGAGGGCTGTCTGAGGGGCAGTCGAGGGAGTACATCCTTGCGGTTGGGAGGTTGTAAATCCTAGCTGCGGGGATCTGCACCACCGATCGTCATCGACCCTACTTCCGCTGCGCTATGAGTCGGTAACGAAAAAGATCAAACCTTGTATGCAGTCTCCATAGTGGTCCTGGGCTGGTGCTTAGGTCGGAAAATTTTTGTTTTCTGCTGTGTTCCCCTACAGTGGCATCATGAGCCGTGCTATGCGTAGATGCGGGTTACGATCTAGAATACATAGAGATGTATGGGTATTGCACAATATAATTTGTAGTAGATGAGTTCTACTGCTGATAATTATTTGTGTGGGTAGCAGATGAAATCTGTTACCCGATGTTCTTGTTGCTTCCCTGGAATTTTCATATTTCTGATCATGATAACAGCATGGTGGGTTTTCAAAGTTCTGGCAATCCGCGATCCTGATTGATCAACGAAGTGCTAACAGTTCTTTGAATTCCACCATAGTTAAAAAGAAAGATGAAATTTCACAGACGAAAGGGCAATGCAGATATGATCCGCACGGGGGTCATCCGTATGACGAAGTTTAGTATGGGGCTCGAGATTTTATTATCTCGTGTTTCATAAACCCCGCGATGTTAATCTAGCGACTTGAATAATCATGCTTGATGATAAAACGTTGGTAGCTGCGGTTTAAGTCAAAACCATAGAAGCCACGTAAAATAAAATTTTGCATAAACCAATTAGAGGCGTCTAACTTGGTTTTGCAGGATGGTTTGCATGTGCATGTGATGTGGTATATCATTGCTCATATTAATTTGATTATGTATGAGATGACTATATGATGTAAATTTACTAACATGACCTGTGTGTCATGATTCGGCATGATGGCTGGAGCCATATGATTGTCACTTTAAACGACCTGCGTGTCAACCTTAAGTAATGCACTTATTTTATTAGCTATAGAGATAGCAATATTATCTGGTGCATCGACAAGGTGGTGGCAAACTTCGCAAAGGTGATCACCGACGCGAATGCCGAAGACGAAGAAATTAAACATTTCTCCGTCAGAAAGGGCTATACCATATCATGCTATTATGAATTGCCTGAGATGTTTATCCCTTATGATGCACCCTTTTTGATTGCGCGGTAGACGCTTTTATTAGGGTGATCTCTCACAAAAAATATCAAGTAGTTAGTGTTCTCCCAAGTGTAGCACCGTTACGGCACCTATCTTCTCGGAGTGCGTCATGTCTCCATGAGTACAAACGATTAGGGAAGTGTGAGGCGGGTGAGGTTAGATCTCGCAGCGAGATCACTTGGTTGTCTTGATGTTCTGGCTTGATCGTCCTGAGCTCGGAACACGCCCATCGAAAGATGAACAAGAATCACATAGAGATGTGATTGGCAAGTTGGCCTACCGATTAAAATTCTCGTCATCAGTGATGTCCACATCAATGGCATTGAATTGAAATGCAGGTCTTGTATCACTCACAATCAATTATGAGAGATATTGATTTGAGTGGGAGTGCACTGTAGAATTAACTTGTTTAATTCTCTGTGCAATTAATTATGAACTTTGTCTAAGTGAAATTTGCATAATAGTTGTAGAATAATGGCTCGCGTTTCCACCTTCCCTGTTAAAATTGAATAAGATGTTAAATATCTGGTTAAAACTTTACGGTTGGTAACGTAATGTGAGGATTGTCCTCAAAAGTGCCGAGAAGGATTTTGTCCTATCACATGTTTTCGGTATCCTCCCGCTAATGCTATGGATAATGTGACTCTCGTCCTTCGATCCAAAAGCTAAAATTCCGTTACGGTCAAGTGCAATATGTTTGTTTCCATGAGACCTGAACTTCAAAAGTTTTGGGATAGCTATGTGATATTCATGGAACTGAAAATCATTTTCAGACACAAACAAAGGCTAAAAGATATGGGATATCCAAAGCAATGTTTGTTTTGCAAACTATTAGTAAAAGTGTTTACTATGCATTTAACTAATACAAGAGGGATCCAGAAGAACGCTTGTCATATGATGAAAGGTGAATAAAACAACAACTTAAAGAGAAAGGAAATGTCCAAAGGGTGTTAGTGTGACTTACACACCTAGGAAGTCCGGGGCTAACGCCACTCTTAAGTTGAGTGCTTCTTCTGAGAGTAGGAGAAATACTGAGAGTTAAACTGTTAGAAGTATAAAGGTAAAAGAGAGAAGACTGGAATGTCCAGCTCATGTATGAAAGTCATACAAGTTATTGATGTATAGAAGCCTGGTCAAAGAAATAGTTCTTGGGAATTGTGATTAAATTGTTAGTCACTAATTCTTGGGTATTGTGAGTTGAACACAAAGATACCCGCTCGATTGCATTCTGCTGCGACTCGATGCAAGAACTACTACGGCATAAAAGACTTGCCGGAGTGAGGTTTAGATATGCGCTGAGAACATAGTAAAAGTTGCTATACTCGGTACATTACCTAGATTTATTTTCATAATTCATTTTAGAGTTTTTATACACTCTAGCCCATTGCATAAGGTATCTTGCAAGAAGGTTGTTCATAAGAGAACTTTTGATGTTCGATGTTATGAATAACATAAGGGCCGTACTTTCATTATGAATGAGATGTATGTTATGAATATTGATAATAATACATTACCTCTGTATTTACTTTCATACATCATTTTAGAGTTTTATACACTCTAGCCCATTTGCATAATGTTTGTTGCAAGAGTGTTGTTCATGAAAGAACAAATTGTTGTTCGGAATCATGAATAACATAAGGGCCATGCTTCCATCGTGGATGGGATGTATGTTATGAATATTGATGGTAATATGATACATCCATAACACTGACGCTAAATGTCGCAAGACTAAGAGAATACCACACATGTGTGGCACTGCATTTGGTCACATTGGAGAAACCAGCATGGAGAAATTCCATAATGATGGATTTTGAAGTCGTTTGATTATGAATCATCTGACACTTGCAACTTTCCTCCGAAAAGTGAAGTGACTGAAATACCGTTCACAGGCCATAAGGAACGAGCAACGAACTTATTGGTGATTATACATTTTGATGTATGTAGTCCGATAAATGTTGTTGCTAGCAGTGGATTTAGCTATCTTCAGAAATGACTCAAGCAGATATATAGATATTTACTTGATGAGACGTAAGTATGGATCTTTTGAAATCATTCATGAGGTTTTCAATATGAAGTACAAATTATTGTAACAAGAAAAATATGTTTCTGCAAACTAGATTGCCGAAAGGAATATTTGAATTACAAGTTTAGCGAATGTCTGATGAGTTGTGAAAAGAGTTTCATAACTTACACCTCCCGGAACTCCACTGTGAGTGGTACGTCCGTGAAGATGTAATCAAACCATTTATGACATGGTAAGATCAAAGATGACATAAATCAATTTGCCATTATCCCTTTTAAAGTAATGCATTAGAGACTGCGGCTTTTACACTGAAAAGAGCACCATCAGGTCTGTTGAAATGATGCCATGGTATGGTACGCCCAACCATGCTTTGTCTTTTCTTAACATTTGGAATATGGGGTTGTGTAAAATATTTACAAACCTATTCCAAATCAGACAAGTACTACTTTGTAGGTTATCCCAAGTAATTGGGAATTCCTCCACCACTATACCGAGGCAAAAATGTTTGCCACAAAGAACGGTGTGATTTCGAAGAAAATGTTTCTTGCAAAAAGGTGAGTGGGAGGACAGTGTGACTCGACGAGATAACAGTATCTTCGTCATCAGATAAAAGAAAAGAAACCTTGGAAGTAATTCCAGAGTTTCCTACTGCGATTGATACAGAAGCCTCTACATGAGATGTGTGGACTTCGGTCGAACTTGCAACTGAACCACGTAGGCAAAACTCGTGCAAACCTCTCAGGTGCGCAAGCAAGATATTGTTGTTAGACAACAGTATACCTACGATACACAAGGAAGCGTTGATGGGCCCTGACTCCGGAATTGGCTAAATGCCAATACAATACGAGATAGTTTCCATAAATGATTCAAGATTATATCTTGATAAACCCTTCGGAAGACTTAGAGTCTAACGGACATTAATGGAACTATAAACTGATGTGGATAAAATGTTTTATCCATAAAGCTCGACTTGTTGCAATAACAAATTCAAGGAGTTGACTACGATGAGATTGTCTCACCGTAGCGATGCTTAAAGTCAGATCGGGTTAAACTAGCAATTAACACATATTTCAATCTTGAGATATGATACATGGATGCCAAAAGGATTTCCATGTGATGGAAATACAACCTGGAACTTACATGTGATACAGTCCAAGATATTTTGTCAATCCAGAGGATGCTAGTAAGTATGCAAATTCAGAGTTCCAGCAATGGAGAGAAGAGAGGAAAATGGAGTTGGAATCTTCGTTTTTGATGAAATAGTCAAAAGAGTTTTGATTTCATCAATGGATAACAAAGATGCTTGTGGTTACAAGAAAGTAAGTGGGAGCATAATAATATTTCTAAAAACTTTGTGTGCTTGAAACATTGTTGATTGGAAATAATATAAATTTCTTGACACGAATTAAGACTTCATTGGGCTAAATAGTTTTTCGATGAAGTGCTTGGGCTAAATAGCCTTGATATTAGGCATATTTATCTACGAGATAGAATTGCCTAATAGGCTAAGCCAAAAATACATATTGACAAGATGCTAAAACAGTTTAGCATTAAAACGCCAAGGAGTGATTCTTGCCGAAGTCACATGGAAAGGGTTTTTGCAAGACTCGGTGTCCCAAAACACTGATGAGCAAAATACATGATGGAGATTCCACACACTCTTGTGTTTGGATAAATGATGTATTCCATGGTATGTAAACCAACCAGATATGTCCAGTACTCCCAAGGAGTTGCGAGTATAGATACCAAAGTGATCAAAGTACTGATCATGGGACAACAGTGAAAAATGTCATTAAGTACTAAAGTAGCACTGATGACATGTTTTCTCGCAAGTAGAGATCATGAATTGCTCGTTGTAAGTAATTACATCGATACAGTCTTCATCAATGCTCCATGCAATTTTTGATTTAAGTTAAGGGTTTTGTGTAATACAGAATATGGTGGCACGGTGTTTGGAAATCGTTCCAAACAGGTTACTGTGGCGAATTCTATAACTAAGGCTAAGTATGTTGCCGCTTTCAAAGCGACATAGAAGATGTTGAATCATACAGTTCGTTCATGAACTTAGTATGGTTCCAAGATGGCTTTGGTCAATGGAACACTATTGAAGATAGTTGCTCCATAGCTCAGTCTGAGGAATCAAGGTTTGACCAGTGATTCACATATATACGAAGCCAAGTCCACACAAAATATGAATTTTGTGAAAACGTGAAAACGCAAGGATATGCGGAGATACACACGGAACTGAAGTTGTCAGATCCGTAGGACATCAGGCTATACCACAAGCGAAGCATTTTTTACACCGGTATGCCATAGGTGTAAAGTGCATTAGCATTGACTAGATTATTGACTCTAGTGCAAGTGGGAGTCTGTAGGAGATATGCCCTAGAGGCAATAATAAATGTTATTGTTTATCTCCATGTTCACAATTATGTTTATGTTCCATGCTATAAGTGCTATGGTTCTCGAGTCTGCAATAACCATGAGGCTCGAAGGAAGACTCATATGCACGTGTGGAATAATAAACTGTAAAATGTATTCCTAGTCTGTCCTCTAAGACTAGCTCAAGTGTTGCATGATGGTTCTGTTTTCCTGATCATAGGCATTACTATGCCGGTAGCTTTGAGGGCACAATGTTAGGAGAACACTTGTGTTGAATCGACCCGAATTGATGTTATGCTATGAGATTCATTCGTCACAAGTTAATGGTTAATAACACATAGATGGTTTACGTTTGCATAATTCCTTCGACCATGAGAGTATCGAGTTTCTTCATGCTTGCTTCATGAACTTTGGGGTTTGTTAAACGTCATCCGTAAATGGGTGGCTATTACGGCGGCTTACGGGTTCATGGAAAAGTATGTCAAGTAACTTGATAGCTCAAGATTGGGATTTGCTCCTCCCACGATGGAGAGATATCTCTGGGCCCTCTTGGTGTTACGGTATCCACCATCGTCTAGCCAGACACATTGTGATTTGATCACAGGGATGCCGGAACACAGGAACGAGAAAAGAGAACAAAACCGGTAACGAGGTAACTGGCATTGTGGACAAGTGTTGATCCACGGGGATGCCGATGATTCTCACCTCGGGTATTTGTAACATATCGCGAAGCAACAGGAATAGCACATGGCAACTGGAGGTTCACTCGAATATTCATTCGTGTGGGTATAGGGGTCAATATGGGTGTCCACAGCTCTGATGTTGATCATTGATCGGAAAGTGTTCCGGGTCATGTCTATACTTCACCGAACCTATAGGGTCACACGATTAAGGGTCATCTATCTGTTGAATACTAGACAGGGAGTCTGAGAGAAAATCACCGGAAAAGTTTCGGACACAACGGAAACGTTTCGGAGAGGACACCGGAATAGTTCCGGTTAAACTGAAAAGTTGTTTCAGGGTATACCATTAAGTCAAATTGGTTTCGACACACGTCTGGAAATTCTTGGAGGGTGCCAGAATCGTTCTGGAAACTTCCGGGATTTTTCCGGAGGAAAAACCGGAAATGTTCCGGAGCAGCCGGAACCGCTATGGTAGATTTTCGCTAAAGAAAAACATTGTTCCGGAATTGTTTCGGAATGCATTCAAAATTGTTTTAGTGGGTACTGGAATTGTTCTAGGCACACAGAAATAATTTGGGATTTAACGGACGCAGAAAAATGTCTTCGTGAATAGTGAAAGTGCTTTTTGGTTACTTTATGGAAAGCCACCTTTTGGGATATTTCCAAAAGGCTTCTAGAAGGGCTTGGGGGCCAAGGAGGCCCCTCATGGGGGGGCCCAAGGGGTGCCCGGCCAAAGGGGGTGGAGCTCCTTGGAGCTCCACATGCCATCCCTTTTTGCTTTATTCTTTTATGTAAAGACATAAAATGGGGGCACTTTTGGTATTTTTGAATGCCAACTTTACCCCTTGGCTTTCCTATAAATAGAGGTGGAGGGGGTGCTCTCCACACTCATCCCTTGCTCTCATACACATGCCATAGACTTGTCTGGCATCTCTCTCCCTCCCAGCGAAATAGTTTCGTAGAGCCGAAAGACTGTCTGGGTTCCGGTAGGAACTAGTTCTGGACGACGAAGCCCTGCCGAATAGATGACACCGTATGTGTGCAACTCTGTAGAGAGATCGTAGTTTCGGTCTTAGTTCGAGAGTGCCTCCAGAAGGGCTATCCGAGTGGCCGTCCGAGTTTCAAGGGTCCTCCCGAAGGGCTGTCCGAGTGACCGTTCGAGTTTCGAAGGTCTTCCCGAAGGGCTGTCCACGACACCGTCCGAGGGACTGTCTGACTGCCACCCGGAGGGCTGTCCGAGGGGCAGTCGAGGGAGTACATCCTCGCGGTTGGGAGGTTGTAAATCTTAGCTGCGGGGATCTGCACCGCCGATCGTCATCGACTCTACTTCCGCTGCGCTATGAGTCGGTAACGAAAAAGATCAAACCTTGTACGCAGTCTCCATAGTGGTCCTGGGCTGGTGCGTAGGTCAGAAAATTTTTGTTTTCTGCTGCGTTCCCCTACATCTCCCCCGATCCCCTTTGCCGCACCTGATTTCACACTGGATGTCCGGTTTGTGTTGTAGATTGCTATGCCATGCCTTTGTCTCGTAGATGATTTTGTCGCTGTAGCTTAATTTCGATCGGAAACCCTAGCCGATTGGATTGGATCGGATTGGATGGGACCGTGCTATGTGTGCCACCGCGAATCTGAGATTATTAGTAAAGGGGTCGGGTTTGGAGATGGGATTGGGAATGCCGGTGGCTACTAGCTGATTTGCTGGTTGAGCGCCTTGATCGTTCTTCTGGTTTGGTCTGTGTCACGCCGGGCCTGGGCTATGTTGTTTGTTGAGCCAGAGATTTACCAAGGGTTTGGGTTCAGAGACGCTGTTGGCTGATATCTGCTGTGATTTGGTTGCAGGTGAGGAAGGTGGACATGCTCGACGGAGTCACCATCTTGCGGTCCGAGAAGGTCAAGGATGAGATCGTCCTCGATGGCTACGACATGGAGCTCGTCTCCCGCTCTGCCGCCCTCATCAACTAGGTGAATCAAACAGGATCCAGAACCTGTCTTTGTTCATGTGCATGCTGTGTTACCTGAATAATTTGATTGATGTGGTGCAAATGATATTGTATCATGTTTGCTTTTGCTCTTTGTGGAAACTAGTATGCTAGATGTGCTTAGAAATCATTGCAATGTCTTCAGATGTTGGATGTCGAGTGTTCTTTGTTTGCGATGCATATATGGCTGCTTGTGCTGTTCAACTGTGACACCCTGGTTTTTGCTCCTTGTTTTTTTTTCCTTCGCGGGATTTGACTCCCGTCTTTTTTTCGATGTTCTCGGATTTTCGCTCGCCTTTGGGTATATGAAGATGGTCATTTAGTCTTGCCTTTCCTATCCAACCAGAGACTCTCTCCAACCCAACCTTGCTATCCCAAACTTATTCTCCGGATTTTGCCGCCAAAACCCTACTCTCCGGTGTACCGGAAGGGAAACCCTAATTCCTTCCGTTACAAAGGAACCCCAATTTCCTGTGATCTTTTGCCTCCCAAATTTTTCCCAGTGATCACCCTATCTTTTTAAACCCTGGATATGCAAAAATATTGCCAAGTCATTTGCAATATTTTTCATTTAAAATTAATTCCTTTTTCTGCTGTTTAAAGGAATTAAATCCAGGAAAATATCTATCCATCTACAAAGTTCATGAAAACTTGTGGAGATATTCTTTGTGATCATATTGAGCTCCCATAAAAATATTGGCCATAATTAAATAAGGGAAATTGCCTTTTCCTATTTAAAGCCAATATTGCACTTTGGGCACCTTCCAAAGGAGTTACTATTTTGGTACCCAGGAAAAATCCCAAATAATTTGTGGAGCTTCTCCTATCCATATATTCACCATTTCCATCAAGATCCCAAGTTGTACAGATCAAATTTTGAGAGCATCATCCAATTCTTGTTTCTGGACTTATTTTGAGGTTGTGAAGCAACTATATTTTATATTGCTTCAAAAATTCTCAAATTAATCCAGGACCTCACATTCCCTGAATGATGTGACCATGCAAAAATTCACATCATTTTACCTAGCCATTTTCTCTCAAAAATTCCATCTAGTTTCTGTCCAGATCCAAGCTCTGTGAAGGAAGTACCACTTTGGCATTTCCAATTGAGCTGAAATTTTTCCAGTACCTTCATATCTCCAAATCATCACTCCCCACCAAAATTAAGCTCATTTCATCAAGCCAAATGAGTGCAGCTTCAAGGTCAAGTTTCTGGACCAGAATTTGCATTGCAAAGGAAGTATATGCAAAACTTGTCCAAATGACATCAAATTTTGCAAGCACCTAGTCCTTCCTACCAAATTTCCCTGTGATAACTTTTCCAGCTCATTGGCACCTCTGGTTGACCACAGCTTCCTCTCCAAGTTTCTGACCAGAAACTATTCTGGATCATCCCGGCCACTCTAGAGCAATCCTGGTCCATCCAATGACCCATCTCATCTATATGATCGATGCCTTCCGTGTTTGACAAGATTTGGAACCCATAGGAGGGCCAGAACACGACATGCCCGTGGTGACCACGTGAGCTGCACGCAGAAACTGTGCACCGCGTGTTCGTCGCGTCGGGCAGGACAGCTCGAGCAGCCTCCGCTTGTCCGAGCATGCCGACCTGACTCCCCGTCGACCACACCCCCATCTCCAGTCACTTCCCCCTCCGTTCTCTTCCTCCCCGAGTTCTCCCGAAGCCGCGGCCAGCTTCTCCACTCTCCCAGAGCCCCTGCCGACATCGCCTCCTCCCTCCGCGTGGCCTCCAGCACCAGGACGGCGATAAGATCACCACCTCGGCCGTGCTCATCCCCTCGCGCCGGGCGTCTATAAATAGCCAGCCAAAGCCCCCTCTCGATCTCACACCAGCATCCTCTCCCTCCCCAGCATCCCCAAGTTCCAGCCCTCGAGCGCCCGTGCTCAACTCCTCTCCCACGGCCGCCATGACCGCCCACGGTTTCTGCTCGAATTCGAGCAAGCCGTAGCCCCTCTCCTCTTCTTTTCACCACCAGTGAGGTCCACGAGGTCCGGCGACCCTTCTCTGCTCTTCGGCCCCTCCTCCGGCTCACCGAAGCGCCGTGCCCATTCATGCCGAAACCGCCGTCCGCCGCAGCCGAAACGCTGCTCAGGTCCGAGCTCCCCGGCGTCCAAGCCTGGCACCCCTGGATGCGCCTCTCCGCGGTGAGCTCATCCATGGCCAGAGCGCTGTCGTAGGTGCCACGCAGCCTCGGCCCCGAGCTCTCCATCGCCGCCGTCCGCCTCCCTCTGGGCCCTCTCTTCAGAGCCTCCCCGCTGCCGTCGCGGGTACTCACGGGCACGGCGGTGAGCGCCACTTCCATCCCGCCCCTCGCCGCGGGCTCTCGGCCACCGGAGCTACGGCAACGGCGACGGCAGCCGCTCTCTGTAACCAGCGTCGGGAGAGGAGGGGGGAAGAAGAGAAGGAGAGGGGGAGGAGAGAGAAGGCAGGCGGGGCCCGCCTGTAAGTGGCTCAACCACTGGGCCCGCAGGCTTAAGTGGACGCGTAAAGCCGAGGATGCGCTTTCCACTTCGGAAAGCGTACTATGGAGGAATGCGTTTTCACCTCTGGAAGGTGTAAGCCGCAGAAATGCGCTTTTCCTTCTGGAAAGCGTATTTCCAGAGAAGGCGCCACCCGCAGCGCTGGCAGGGACCCGGTGGTAAATATTTTCTTTACAGAAAGGTCCCTGGCAGTCAATCATCAATATCTTTTCGCTCACAACTCCGATCGAGGTGAATCCAACGCCCACGTCTTAAGTTCATCGAGTCCGTTCCGATGGTATCATTTTAATAATGTTTCCACACTGTGAAAATGACCATTTTGCCCTTGCCCTTCTATCAGCCCTTTGAGGGAGAATCTTTTCCGACGAATCTTTCTGTGAGCTGACCGCACTTCTCCCGGAGTACTCCTTCACCCCCAGGCAAGCCGACCATCTGATATATGCCCTGAAGCATTGCTCTATGTTATTCTTGCGTGTTTAATTAATGTTTATGCCTGTGTTAGAAATAGCTAAACTCCTGCTAGTTTGAATTTGCTACCTGCATTACCTGCTAATGTTCATCATATTATCGCACTATCGACTCGTTGTGATATTGTATGGAGGTAGGTTGTTATGTTTTCATCGTGCATTATTGTGGTCATCGCAATGATTAAGAAAATGTGACTTAATGACAACAACCTCCTCCGTCGACTGGATCGAGTCATAGTGCCACCTATCCGGACTTACCCGTGCAGCCACATTTGCCGGTATGGGACGGCCCTAGCTTGGTCTATTGTCTTGCCTCTTGTCGGTACCACCAAATAGGGAAGGTTAGGCGTGCGCCCTACCCTGGCCCGGTAGGCGGCGATAACCTTGTGAGCCCAGTTTATGGTTATGTGCGCACGTCCCCGTTTGGGACAGTCTTGTTTGGCCACGACGGTGGCAGGTGTCACGGGGTGACACAGGGGCCACCCAGGACATGACCCTAGGAGGGTATGATTGTCGGTGGGACCGTAAGGTTTTGTTGGAGCAGCACTGGTCCACCCAAATGGGAACATGTACTAAAGTACGAGGCCAGGCGCTCCATGGTGTGGGTAAAGTGCGCAACCTCTGCAGAGTGTAAATCTATTCGAATAGCCGCGTCCTCGGTCATGGACAGTTCGTATAGGCCCCTATTTGGTCTGTGTCGAGTCTAAAGGAACAAACTATATAATGTTATTGCTAAGACTAAAGCAGAGAATGGTAAGGTTTATCAGACTTGCAGTACAGAGGCATGGACATCAGATGATGTCAGAGGTTTGAATGCTAGCCATGAGATGGCTATGAGATGATCGGTTGGGTGACCGCAAAGCTTGGATCGGATTTGGATCGTGAGCATATTCGAAGTTCGGATTATTTACCTGATATACTTTACTTTACTGCATTTACATCAGTAATTATCATGCTAGATAATCCTGCTATGACATGATGATTAATGCTGCTAAATGATTAATTTTGCAAGATAATCCTATCATAACATGATAGTGAATACTGTTAAGATAACAAGTGCATGCTTGAATGCCATGGATTGCATTGCTTGGTGTATATGTTGGTTTGGTTTGCTTGCGAGTACATTCAAAAGTACTCAGCGGCCTTCAATGTGGCCAGGTTCACCTAAGGATCCGACATTCGCTAGCGAGGAGCCAGAGTGTTCGCGGGCTAGAAGAGTAACCCAGTCAGATCCCTGTGGATTGGAGCCGCACCAAGACCGTGCTGCCTTAGATAGAGCCTTTCCGCTGCCCTCACCCTTGTAATATATCATGTAAGACTGATATATTCCATTAATAGAAAAGCTTGTGTTCATGATACTTGTTGTAAAAGCGCATGCCAGAGTGATTTTCCTGGGCTGGCATGTGCGGCGACTGTCTGACTACAGTGATAATCAGGCGGGGCGCCACAACAGATGGTATCAGAGCCAGGCTGACCGTAGGTTACCCCTAGCCAGATTTCATTGCCTCCTGACCAGTAGAAAGCCCAGATGGATTTCAGCCATCTTTGCCAAACAGGCACGGCTACTATTGATCATAAGCCAACCCCATAGGTTTTTGGCTCCATCAGACCCAACTCTCGTGGCCTTTGCCTCCGGTGTAAGATGTCCGCACCAGGCTACGACCCGTGAGCCCTGAACCCCTAGGCAAACCAGATGTCCCCACCTTGCTTGCTAGCCATGGCATTTCTCTTCTCAAATCAAGTTTCCTTTGGGAAACGCATATAAATTCCATCTCTTCCTGACAACCCTAGGATCGCTGACTAAGCCACTTTGGCTATGGTCGTGCGTCGAGTTTGATGTTCCCTAAGGAAGTAGTAGGAGCTTGACACCAATTGCTACCAGGAGCATTGTGTGGTTTTGCTTCTAAATCCTTAGAGGTACATCGAGTGCGCTATACTAGTTATATTAGTGAATCTTTGGCCACATGTGTAAGGTCCGCAAAATTCGAGCTTTATTTGCTTTTTGGTTTTTCGCGGTTCTTGTTTCTTTTGTCGGTTCCGCTCTGCCACTTCGACTGGATCCATCTGCGAGAGCTGTCAAGAAGACCCGAGCACAACTTGGATAATAGCCAATAATCCAAATTCAGTAAGAGTCAAGCCAAGCCAACTGCCCGATATTCAGAACAGTATCACCGGATCTGTCAAGAATGAAGAATGGGTCAGAAGCAGAGTTGGCGTGCAACAGACAAGGCCAGACTATAGACAAGGGAGTTTGCCACAGAATAGATCACACCAAAGGAACAGCGAGATGAGCTATCAGGAATGGACACTGGCAAGAGTAAATTATTCGGTCCTCGACACAAGGATTATTTTAGTTAATGGGGTGAACCTTGAGTCTTTTCTCAATGAACTCAAGAATCATTTATTACCCACTGAAGACATATCTCAAGAATGTGAAGATGCCGAGAGCAACCACAAAACTCTGGTATGCTGATACAAATTTCAAAGCATATTTTGGAAATCCTTAGAGCATATACAAATTTTCCGGGCACTGTGAACAAGGTTTGCGAGAAATATGGATAAGCTCACGGCTGCCCAAAATCAATGAGGATTCCAAATACCCGGGGGCTCAGCTAAACCGAATGGGATTATCCGCCAACTGCTTACTATCAGCACACATCTGGATTAATCTTCAACACGAAGTCGGCAACCGTTGCAATGATCAGACCAGCGAAAGAACAAGCGGTGTGCATGACCCACGGGATATCCTCAGACAAGGTATGGCCTACACCAAGTTTTGATTCCGCTATGGATAAATTCTGGATACTACGAAAGGAAACCAGAACCGGCCACAGGTCCGACTGTGCATCACAATGCAAAGCTTTCGGTACAAGAAACCCAGCCTTCCTCCGCAAGCTATCAGGAGGAGCTTACAACACAAGACTCTCAATCATCCTTGCTACGCCACCAGGGAGAAAATCTTCTGGGATACGGTACTCCAACCTTCCTCAGCCCGCTACCGCGGAAAGCGTCCGACACAAGGCACCTGACCTTCCGCAGTAAGCCACATGAAGGAAAGTTTCTGGCGTACGACACCCAGCCTTCTTCGGCACGCTACCCTGGTAGAAGCTTCGAGCATAAGGAATTCAACCTTCTTCAGCACGCCAACGTGCCCACAAAAATCTTGTCAGAAGCATGAACTAGTTCGGACACACATCCGCCTCAGAACTCAGTGGTTATGAAAGAATTTGTTCTACCTTTGCATATGTTGTGAGCATGCAGTCCAGTGGATCAGTTAATGCGAGCCACTCGTACACAGGAATGACTGTGTTCAGAGAAACATCGACCCCATAGTTCAAAGAAGAATATGAGCACAGCAATCCCTACGAGATATGCAAGAGTAAATTGTGAATGCAAGCCCAACAAGCTGGGATATGACCAAGGAGCCATGATGGTAGGTCATGACAAGTTCCCCAAAAGGAACCCCCAAGAACAAGGAAGTCTTGAGTAAACAATTCCCGCGACGGTCAATGAAGTAAAGCTCCACAGACAAGGTGATATTGCCAATCCATGTCAGACTCTTGCATATACGGCCACAACAATGCAGCCAGCATGTCATACTCATCGTGAATATGGGCTATCAACCAAGTTAAGACGATATGCTTTGAAAGATACACCGGATGTTAACCATGCTATGTTCAGCTCCGTGGTCATAGCAAGGACCACAAAGGCTATATATGGCAGAGCCACCTCAGAGATTACCGTCTATGATTACTTTGTGATCATGCCCGACATTTCAGTTGGGAATCACCTGAGGACGAAGTCAGAATGCAAGAGGCAGAAGGAAACATCAGTATAGAACCAACAGCCAGACTAAGGATTGATCCTGAGCAAGACACGGGGACAATTGTCCACAGATACTCAGGAGGAATAGTGGATGTATGCATGTAATAAGAAGGATGTCATGCCCATGAGAGTCAGTGTACGAAGTATCGCAATAAAACCCGAAGCAGCTAGTCCCAGGACATGGAAACCAGATTATTTGTCGATACTCGGAGCTACCCACTAAACCCAGCCAACAAACTACCAGCACAAAGGGTTTGCCTGACAGGAAAGAGAAGGATTCAATGCAACCGTCGGAAAAAGACAGCACCTGAGCCAGCAAAAGAGGCAGTTAAAAGGACCATCAAATCAATGAAGACAAGGCAGCTGATGGATCCAAGTCGCACACAGGTAAGTCCCCCTTGCCGGGAGGTAAGCCCGGAAATCTCGAGGACGAGATTTTCTTAAGGGGGGTAGGTTTGTGACACCCTGGTTTTCGCACCTTGTTTTTTTTTTCTTCGCGGGATTTGACTCCCGTCTTTTTTTTGATGTTCTCGGATTTTCTCTCGCCTTTGGGTATATGAAGATGGTCATTTAGTCTTGCCTTTCCAATCCAACCAGAGACTCTCTCCAACCCAACCTTGCTATCCCAAACATATTCTCCGGATTTTGCCGCCAAAATCCTACTCTCCGGTGTACCGGAAGGGAAACCCTAATTCCTTCCGTTACAAAGGAAACCCAATTTCCTTTGATCTTTTGCATCCCAAATTTTTCCCAGTGATCATCCTATCTTTTTAAACCCTGGATATGCAAAAATAGTGCCAAGTTATTTGCAATATTTTTCATTTAAAATTAATTCCTTTTCCGCTGTTTAAAGGAATTAAATCCAGGAAAATATCTATCCATCTCCAAAGTTCATGAAAACTTGTGGAGATATTCTTTGTGATCATATTGAGCTCCCATAAAAATATTGGCCATAATTAAATAAGGGAAATTGCCTTTTCCTATTTAAAGCCAATATTGCACTTTGGGCACCTTCCAAAGGAGCTACTATTTTGCTACCCAGGAAAAATCCCAAATAATTTGTGGAGCTTCTCCTATCCATATCTTCACCATTTACATCAAGATCCCAAGTTCTACAGATCAAATTTTGAGAGCATCATCCAATTCTTGTTTCTGGACTTATTTCGAGGTTGTGAAGCAACTATATTTTATATTGCTTAAAAAATTCTAAAATTAATCCAGCACCTCACATTCCCTAAATGATGTGATCATGGAAAAATTCACATCATTTTACCTAGCCATTTTCTCTCAAAAATTCCATCTAGTTTCTGTCCAGATCCAAGCTCTGTGAAGGAAGTACCACTTTGGCATTTCCAATTGAGCAGAAATTTTTCCAGTACCTTCATATCTCCAAATCATCACTCCCCACCAAAATTCAGCTCATTTCATAAAGCCAAATGAGTGCAGCTTCAAGGTCAAGTTTCTGGACCAGAATTTGCATTGCAAAGGAAGTATATGCAAAACTTGTCCAAATGACCTCAAATTTTGCAAGAACCGAGTACTTCCTACCACATTTCCCTGTGACAACTTTTCCAGCTCATTGGCACCTATGGTTGACCACAGCTTCCTCTCCAAGTTTCTGACCAGAAACTATTCTGGATCATCCCGGCCACTCTAGAGCAATCCTGGTCCATCCAATGACCCATCTCATCTATATGATCGATGCCTTCCGTGTTTGACAAGATTCAGAAACTGTGTCCGCGTGTTCGTCGCGTCGGGCAGGACAGCTCGAGTAGCCTCCGCTTGTCTGAGCATGCCGACCTGACTCCCCGTCGACCACACCCCCATCTCCGGTCACTTCCCCCTCCATTCTCTTCCTCCCAACGCCGCGACGAGCGCCGCCACTGTGCGCCCGTGACGCCGTCGTCTTCCTCTGTCTCCTTCCTCCCCGAGTTCTCCCGAAGCCGGGGCCAGCTTCTCCACTCTCCCAAAGCCCCTGCCGACATCGCTTCCTCCCTCCGCGTGGCCTCCAGCACCAGGACGGCGATAAGATCGCCACCTCGGCCGTGCTCATCCCCTCGCACCGGGCGGCTATAAATAGCCAGCCCAAGCCCCCTCTCGAGCTCACACCAGCAACCTCTCCCTCCCCAGCATCCCCAAGTTCCAGCCCTCGAGCGCCCGTGCTCAATTCCTCTCCCACGGCCGCCATGACCGCCCACGGTTTCTGCTCGAATTAGAGCAAGCCGTAGCCCCTCTCCGCTTCTTTTCACCACCAGTGAGGTCCACGAGGTCCGGCGACCCTTCTCTGCTCTTTGGCCCCTCCTCCGGCTCACCGGAGCGCCGTGCCCACTCATGCCGAAGCCGCCGTCCGCCGCAGCCGAAACGCTGCTCATGTCCGAGCTCCCCGGCGTCCAAGCCTGGCACCCCTGGATGCGCCTCTCCGCGGTGAGCTCATCCATGGCCAGAGCGCTGCCGGAGGTGCCCCGTAGCCTCAGCCCCGAGCTCTCCATCGCCGCCGTCCGCCTCCCTCTCGGCCGCTCTCTTCAGAGCCTCCCCATTGCCGTCGCGGGTACTCACGGGCACGGCGATGAGCGCCACTTCCATCCCGCCCCTCGCCGCGGGCTCTCGGCCACCGGAGCTACGGCAACGTCGACGGCCAGCCGCTCTCTGTAACCGGCGTCGGGAGAGGAGGGGGAAGAAGAGAAGGAGAGGGGGAGGAGAGAGAAGGCAGGCGGGGCCCGCCTGTAAGTGGCTCAGCCACTGGGCCCGCAGGCTTAAGTGGACGCGCAAAGCCGAGGATGCGCTTTCCACTTCGGAAAGCGTACTCCGGAGGAATGCGTTTTCACCTCTGGAAGGTGTAAGCAGCAGAAATGCGCTTTTCCTTCTGGAAAGCGTATTTCCAGAGAAGGCGCCACCCGCAGCGCTGGCAGGGACCCGGTGGTAAATATTTTGTTTACAGAAAGGTCCTTGGCAGTCAATCATCAATATCTTTTCGCTCACAACTCCGATCGAGGTGAATCCAACACCCACGTCTTCAGTTCGTCGAGCCCGTTCCGATGGTATAATTTTCATAATGTTTCCACACTGTGAAAATGACCATTTTTCCCTTGCCCTTCTATCAGCCCTTTGAGAGAGAATCTTTTCCGACGAATCTTTCCGCGAGCTGACCGCACTTCTCCCGGAGTACTCCTTCACCCCCAGGCAAGCCGACCATCTGATATATGCCCTGAAGCATTACTCTATGTTATTCTTGCGTGTTTAATTAATGTTTATGCCTGTGTTAGAAATAGCTAAACTCCTGCTAGTTTGAATTTGCTACCTGCATTACCTGCTAATGTTCATCATATTATCGCACTATTGACTCGTTGTGATATTGTATGGAGATAGGTTGTTATGTTTTCATCGTGCATTATTGTGGTCATCGCAATGATTAAGAAAATGTGACTTAATGACAACAACCTCCTCCGTCGACTGGATCGAGTCATAGTGCCACCTATCCGGACTTACCCGTGCAGCCACATTTGCCGATATGGGACGGCCCTAGCTTGGTCTATTGTCTTGCCTCTTGTCGGTACCACCAAATAGGGAAGGTTATGCGTGCGCGCTACCCTGGCCAGGTAGGCGGCGATAACGTTGTGAGCCCAGTTTATGGTTATGTGCGCACGTCCCCGTTTGGGACAGTCTTGTTTGGCCACGACGGTGGCAGGTGTCACGGGGTGACACAGGGGCCACCCAGGACATGACCCTGGGAGGGTATGATTATCGGTGGGACCGTAAGAGTGCCGGGCAATAGACAAGGTTTTGTTGGAGCAGCACTGGTTCACCCGAATGGGAACATGTACTAAAGTACGAGGCCAGGCGCTCCATGGTGTGGGTAAAGTGCGCAACCTCTGCAGAGTGTAAATCTATTCGAATAGCCGCGTCCTCGGTCATGGACAGTTTGTATAGGCCCCTATTTGGTCTGTGTCGAGTCTGGAGGAACAAACTATATAATGTTATTGCTAAGACTAAACCAGAGAATGGTAAGGTTTATCAGACTTGCAGTACAGAGGCATGGACATCAGATGATGTCAGAGGTTTGAATGCTAGCCATGAGATGGCTATGAGATGAGCGGTTGGGTGACTGCAAAGCTTGGATCGGATTTGGATCGTGAGCATATTCGAAGTTCGGATTATTTACCTAATATACTTTACTTTACTGCATTTACATCAGTAATTATCATGCTAGATAATCCTGCTATGACATGATGATTAATGCTGCTAAATGATTAATTTTGCAAGATAATCCTATCATAACATAATCTCCGGATTTTGCCGCCAAAACCCTACTCTCCGGTGTACCGGAAGGGAAACCCTAATTCCTTCCGTTACAAAGGAACCCCAATTTCCTTTGATCTTTTGCCTCCCAAATTTTTCCCAGTGATCATCCTATCTTTTTAAACCCTGGATATGCAAAAATAGTGCCAAGTTATTTGCAATATTTTTCATTTAAAATTAATTCCTTTTTCCGCTGTTTAAAGGAATTAAATCCAGGAAAATATCTATCCATCTCCAAAGTTCATGAAAACTTGTGGAGATATTCTTTGTGATCATATTGAGCTCCCATAAAAATATTGGCCATAATTAAATAAGGGAAATTGCCTTTTCCTATTTAAAGCCAATATTGCACTTTGGGCACCTTCCAAAGGAGCTACTATTTTGGTACCCAGGAAAAATCCCAAATAATTTGTGGAGCTTCTCCTATCCATATCTTCACCATTTACATCAAGATCCCAAGTTCTACAGATCAAATTTTGAGAGCATCATTCAATTCTTGTTTCTGGACTTATTTTGAGGTTGTGAAGCAACTATATTTTATATTGCTTAAAAAATTCTAAAATTAATCCAGCACCTCACATTCCCTAAATGATGTGACCATGGAAAAATTCACATCATTTTACCTAGCCATTTTCTCTCAAAAATTCCATCTAGTTTCTGTCCAGATCCAAGCTCTGTGAAGGAAGTACCACTTTGGCATTTCCAATTGAGCTGAAAATTTTCCAGTACCTTCATATCTCCAAATCATCACTCCCCACCAAAATTCAGCTCATTTCATAAAGCCAAATGAGTGCAGCTTCAAGGTCAAGTTTCTGGACCAGAATTTGCATTGCAAAGGAAGTATATGCAAAACTTGTCCAAATGACCTCAAATTTTGCAAGAACCTAGTACTTCCTACCACATTTCCCTGTGACAACTTTTCCAGCTCATTGGCACCTATGGTTGACCACAGCTTCCTCTCCAAGTTTCTGACCAGAAACTATTCTGGATCATCCCGGCCACTCTAGAGCAATCCTGGTCCATCCAATGACCCATCTCATCTATATGATCGATGCCTTCCGTGTTTGACAAGATTTGGAACCCAGAGGAGGGCCAGAACACGACATGCCCGTGGTGACCGCGTGAGCTGCACGCAGAAATTGTGCACCGCGTGTTCGTCGCGTCGGGCAGGACAGCTCGAGTAGCCTCCGCTTGTCTGAGCATGCCGACCTGACTCCCCGTCGACCACACCCCCATCTCCGGTCACTTCCCCCTCCATTCTCTTCCTCCCAACGCCGCGACGAGCGCCGCCACTGTGCGCCCGTGACGTCGTCGTCTTCCTCTGTCTCCTTCCTCCCCGAGTTCTCCCGAAGTCGCGGCCAGCTTCTCCACTCTCCCAAAGCCCCTGCCGACATCGCTTCCTCCCTCCGCGTGGCCTCCAGCACCAGGACGGCGATAAGATCACCACCTCGGCCGTGCTCATCCCCTCGCACCAGGCGGCTATAAATAGCCAGCCCAAGCCCCCTCTCGAGCTCACACCAGCAACCTCTCCCTCCCCAGCATCCCCAAGTTCCAGCCCTCGAGCGCCCGTGCTCAATTCCTCTCCCACGGCCGCCATGACCGCCCACGGTTTCTGCTCGAATTCGAGCAAGCCGTAGCCCCTCTCCGCTTCTTTTCACCACCAGTGAGGTCCACGAGGTCCGGCGACCCTTCTCTGCTCTTTGGCCCCTCCTCCGGCTCACCGGAGCGCCGTGCCCACTCATGCCGAAGCCGCCGTCCGCCGCAACCGAAACGCTGCTCATGTCCAAGCTCCCCGGCGTCCAAGCCTGGCACCCCTGGATGCGCCTCTCCGCGGTGAGCTCATCCATGGCCAGAGCGCTGCCGGAGGTGCCCCGTAGCCTCGGCCCCGAGCTCTCCATCGCCGCCGTCCGCCTCCCTCTCGGCCGCTCTCTTCAGAGCCTCCCCATTGCCATCGCGGGTACTCACGGGCACGGCGATGAGCGCCACTTCCATCCCGCCCCTCGCCGCGGGCTCTCGGCCACCGGAGCTACGGCAACGTCGACGGCCAGCCGCTCTCTGTAACCGGCGTCAGGAGAGGAGGGGGAAGAAGAGAAGGAGAGGGGGAGGAGAGAGAAGGCAGGCGGGGCCCGCCTGTAAGTGGCTCAGCCACTGGGCCCGCAGGCTTAAGTGGACGCGCAAAGCCGAGGATGCGCTTTCCACTTCGGAAAGCGTACTCCGGAGGAATGCGTTTTCACCTCTGGAAGGTGTAAGCAGCAGAAATGCGCTTTTCCTTCTGGAAAGCGTATTTCCAGAGAAGGCGCCACCCGCAGCGCTGGCAGGGACCCGGTGGTAAATATTTTGTTTACAGAAAGGTCCCTGGCAGTCAATCATCAATATCTTTTCGCTCACAACTCCGATCGAGGTGAATCCAACACCCACGTCTTCAGTTCGTCGAGCCCGTTCCGATGGTATAATTTTCATAATGTTTCCACACTGTGAAAATGACCATTTTTCCCTTGCCCTTCTATCAGCCCTTTAAGAGAGAATCTTTTCCGACGAATCTTTCCGCGAGCTGACCGCACTTCTCCCGGAGTACTCCTTCACCCCCAGGCAAGCCGACCATCTGATATATGCCCTGAAGCATTGCTCTATGTTATTCTTGCGTGTTTAATTAATGTTTATGCCTGTGTTAGAAATAGCTAAACTCCTGCTAGTTTGAATTTGCTACCTGCATTACCTGCTAATGTTCATCATATTATCGCACTATTGACTCGTTGTGATATTGTATGGAGATAGGTTGTTATGTTTTCATCGTGCATTATTGTGGTCATCGCAATGATTAAGAAAATGTGACTTAATGACAACAACCTCCTCCGTCGACTGGATCGAGTCATAGTGCCACCTATCCGGACTTACCCGTGCAGCCACATTTGCCGATATGGGACGGCCCTAGCTTGGTCTATTGTCTTGCCTCTTGTCGGTACCACCAAATAGGGAAGGTTATGCGTGCGCGCTACCCTGGCCCGGTAGGCGGCGATAACCTTGTGAGCCCAGTTTATGGTTATGTGCGCACGTCCCCGTTTGGGACAGTCTTGTTTGGCCACGACGGTGGCAGGTGTCACGGGGTGACACAGGGGCCACCCAGGACATGACCCTGGGAGGGTATGATTATCGGTGGGACCGTAAGAGTGCCGGGCAATAGACAAGGTTTTGTTGGAGCAGCACTGGTTCACCCGAATGGGAACATGTACTAAAGTACGAGGCCAGGCGCTCCATGGTGTGGGTAAAGTGCGCAACCTCTGCAGAGTGTAAATCTATTCGAATAGCCGCGTCCTCGGTCATGGACAGTTTGTATAGGCCCCTATTTGGTCTGTGTCAAGTCTGGAGGAACAAACTATATAATGTTATTGCTAAGACTAAACCAGAGAATGGTAAGGTTTATCAGACTTGCAGTACAGAGGCATGGACATCAGATGATGTCAGAGGTTTGAATGCTAGCCATGAGATGAGCGGTTGGGTGACTGCAAAGCTTGGATCGGATTTGGATCGTGAGCATATTCGAAGTTCGGATTATTTACCTGATATACTTTACTTTACTGCATTTACATCAGTAATTATCATGCTAGATAATCCTGCTATGACATGATGATTAATGCTGCTAAATGATTAATTTTGCAAGATAATCCTATCATAACATGATAGTGAATACTGTTAAGATAACAAGTGCATGCTTGAATGCCATGGATTGCATTGCTTGGTGTATATGTTGGTTTGGTTTGCTTGCGAGTACATTCAAAAGTACTCAGCGGCCTTCAATGTGGCCAGGTTCACCTAAGGATCCGACGTTCGCTAGCCAGGAGCCGGAGTGTTCGCGGGCTAGAAGAGTAACCCAGTCAGATCCCTGTGGATTGGAGCCGCACCAAGACCGTGCTGCCTTAGATAGAGCCTTTCCGCTGCCCTCACCCTTGTAATATATCATGTAAGACTGATATATTCCATTAATAGAAAAGCTTGTGTTCATGATACTTGTTGTAAAAGCGCATGCCAGAGTGATTTTCCTGGGCTGGCATGTGCGGCGACTGTCTGACTATAGTGGTAATCAGGCGGGGCGCCACAACGGATGGTATCAGAGCCAGGCTGACCGTAGGTTACCCCTAGCCAGATTTCATTGCCTCCTGACCAGTAGAAAGCCCAGATGGATTTCAGCCATCTTTGCCAAACAGGCACGGCTACTATTGATCATAAGGCAACCCCATAGGTTTTTGGCTCCATCAGACCCAACTTTGCCAAACAGGCACGGCTACTTCTGTCGTTGTGCTGCTGTTGTTTGTGGTTTGTCCAGTTTTGGCCTGTATAGTTGCTTCTTTCTCTTCATGTATTATTACGTGCTCCGTAATGATTTGGTTTTTGCTTCCATATAATCTCCTTCTACATTTTGTTCCTGTGTAATCCGATCTGCAATGATTCCGTTTTTGGTTCCATATATTTAATCTGCTTCTATGCTCTGTTCTTGTATAATTTTCTCGGTAGTGATTCTGTTCTTGTGAAAAGTTGCAGTCTGGAGTGCCCTGGGTTCTGGATCAACCTTACTCCCCCTTGGCACTCAACCGAGCTGCTGTTTTGCTTAACGCCGACGCACATCTCCGCCACTCCCCAACACAGGTGAGCAGCTCGCCACGCAAACTGGCTGTGGTTTGTCTCTTTGTTTGTCTCTGCGCAAATCTACCCTTGGCGCTCAAGTCTCCCTTGTATTCGTGTCTACAGCCACATTTCTTACTGCCGTCGCTGGAACCTGCTGTTCTGTGCGTTCGCCTTCCAGGGACAACATGTATGTGCTTTTCTTACTTGTTTTCCTTTATTTAAGCTGATCGTCGAAGGAATTCAATACACTCTAATGCTGGTAGCCTTTATGTTCACTCTTTTACAGGAGCTCCAGGCCTAATTTTTTTGGAGTGTGAAGCCGTGAAGCCAAGTGCGAATCAGTGAAGCCCTACTTAGCAAAGAGTTTTTTGATTCTATAGTAGACTGTAAATTGTAATATTGTAACGGATTGTAAAAGGCTAATGTAGTGTTATTTGATGAATTATATTTGTTCTGTACTGTTTGAAATAGTGATTATGTATGTTGAAAAGATGTGAAATGGAAACTTGACCAGTGGGACCCACTTATGAATATAATCTGAGCAATTTTGAAATTTCTGACATGTGGGACCGATGTATGGCATTCTGACTAGTGGGACCGGCTCCAAAATATAATGACTGAAAATAGAAAATCAATTGATTGTAAGAAGGCCAAGGCCCAAAAATAAAGAAGCTGAAATATTGGGCTTGGCCCATGTAGCCCACAAGAATTGACTTGAAAAAAAGCTCGAATTGTTGGGCTTGGCCCATGTAAAACACCGAATTGGACCGGGCTGATTCTTATCAACGACCAATTCAATTGGTCACAATTTTGCCACGTCAGCTTGCCACGTTGGATCCGACGTGGCCTGCACAGACAACTAGTGACCAAAACAATTGGTCGTAGAATCTACGATCTTTTATTTTGGTCGTAACCTTCTACGACCATATCACAAAGAAGGTCGTTAAGTTTCATTAAAGACGACCAGCTTTTGACCAACTGTTTTTGGTCACAAAAAGGTCACAAATAGAAAATAATGACCATTCAATGACCAATATTGATGGTCGCAAGTTAGCATATTTCTTGTAGTGTGCACCAGGGGGGAGGGAGACGCCGCAGTGTTGCCCGGGGAGAAAGCATGGGGAACCCACGCTGTGGTGCGGCAGAGCGTGTTTGGGGGTAGCCGCGTTGGTCGGGGAAGCGGGCGCTGGGTGCGGCGGAGGTCTAGGATGAAGCGGCGAAGGGTTCTCGGTGGCGAATGAGGAGGGTGTGGCGGTGGTCGGGAAGGAAGTCGGCGCTTCGGTGGGTTGGTGGTGGCGGCGGCGGTGGTCTGGGTGACGGTCGATTTGGCAGGCGAATCCTATTTGTATTTGTAAACGGGCGCCTGCAGTGCCCTGCGCTGGGCCGGCCCATATAGTAGTCTTTTCTTCTGTGTTTTTAATACGCAAAAAAACGTGCGCCGGTGACGATTCGAACCAACGACCGAGTCCTCCTCTTCAGCGCCGGTTACCACTACTGGCGCCCGCACACCACTCGTAGCAGGCCGGCCCAGCAAACTGCCAGCAGGAGAAAAAGTTTATTCGCTCGTGTATAGCTAAAAACAGGAAGGATTTCTGGTAGAAGCGGGATTCAATCTCTGCCTCCCAACATCTGTAGCCGATACTATAACTAGTACGTCAACTAATCTGTATGTTCTTTTAAAGGACAAAACTCTATTTGACCCTTGTGGATATATATCCAGTCTATTATACGTATTATTTTATAATAAAAGTGAAAAAAGAATTCACAATAAAAAACTTGAACTTGAAGAAAGTTCATATATTTAAAAAGGATCATACAAATATTGAAAGAAGTTCATAGGTTTTGAAAAACGTTCGGAAATTTGAACAAGTTCATCCATTTGAAAAAAGTTCATCCATTTTGAAAAAAGTTCATACATTTGAAAAACGTTCTTCCATTTGAACAAAAGAATATCATACATTTTGAAAAAAACACACATTTGAAAAAAGTTCATCTATTTTGAAAAAAAGATCATCAAATTTGCAAAAGTTCATCGATTTTGAAGAAAAGTTCAAAAATTTGAAAAAAGTTCAACGAATATTTGAAAAAGGTTCACAAATTTGAAAAAAAAAGTTCATCAATTTTGTAAAAACAGTTCACAAATTTGAAAAAAGTTCATCGATTTTAAAAAAAGTTCACACATTTGAAAAAAGTTCATCGATTTGAAAAAAAGAATATCATCTATTTAGAAAAAAAAAACACATTTGAAAAAAGTTCATCTATTTTGAAAAAAAGTTTATCAAATTTGGAAAAAGTTCATCGATTTTAAAAAAAAGTTCAAAATTTGAAAAAAGTTCATCGAATTTTGAAAAGGTTCACAAATTGGAATAAAAATGTTCATCAATTTTGAAAAAAGTTTATGAATTTTGTAAAAATATTTCACAAATTTGAAAAAAAGTTCATCGGTCTTGAAAAAAGTTCATCAAATTTTAAAAAAAGTTCTCGAATGCTAAAAATAGTTCATCAATTTTGAAAAAAAGTTCACAAACCTAAAAAAGTTCATCGATTTAGAGAAAGTTTTACCAATTTGAAAAAAGTTCATGATTTTGAAAAAAAGGTTCACGATTTTGGAAAAAGTTCACGAATTTGAAAAGAGTTAATGAATTTTGGAAAAAGTTAATCTATTTTGAAGCAAAAAAATGACGGACTTGTAAAAAGAGACAGAGAAAAAAGTGAAAAGAAAAGAAAGAAAAAATGAAAGAAAAATGAAAGAGTAAAAGACAGAAAAACATGTATGTAAGCATGGTAGGTGATGTGGCCAGGTGGTTGTTGCGTTGGTACTAAACTCGTGCGTCGCGGGTTCGAATCACAGCTCGTGCCTGTTTTTTTTGTAGTTTAGAAACAGGAAAACAAAATGAAATGGGCCGGCCCATCGCGTAGCGGGGGGTGCGCGCCCGTTTGCGGGAACCAAAGGAAGCGACGCTGAAGGCGCCGAATAGCATTTGGCCCAACGAACCCCTCTTCCATACAGACTGGTGCAACCACCCCGCCAACCAGCCGGATCTGGTTAATTAGAACCTTTCCTTCCTTTTATTCTTTCTTTTCCGTTTTCTCCATTTTTCATTTTTTTCGTTTTGCTTTTTCCTATTTTGTTTTATATTTTTTCTTTTTTCTTCTTCCTGGGTCAATGAATTATTTTTCAAATACGTGAACTTTTTCTTTAAATAAATGAATTATTTTGAAATTCGATGAACTTTTCCAAGTTTAATGAACTTTTTTTAAAATTGATGAACTTTTTTTTTCAAATTTTTGTGTAATTTTTTTTAAATCCATTAACTTTTTTTCATTTTTCTGATAAACTTTTTTCAAATCGATGAACTTTTTTTTTCAAATCCGTTGAACTTTTTTCAAAATCGAAGAACTTTTTTCGTATTCGATGAACTTTTTCTAATTATGATGAACTTTTCTCGAATTCAATGAACTTTTCACAGATTCGATGAATTTTTTCAAATTATGATGAACTTTCTCAAATTCAATGAACTTTTTCAAATTTGATCGACTTTCTTCAAATTCAATGAATTATTTTTTCAAATTCGAAGATATTTTCTAAATCAATGAATTTTTTTTCAAATTTTTCAATTGTTTTCAAATCCGATGAACTTTTTTTCATATTTGTGAACTTTTTCAAAATTTCATCAAATTTGAAAAAAAAACTTCATCAAAAAATGAAAAAAGTTTATCGATTTGAAAGAGTTCACGAATTTGAAAAAAAAATCCATCAGATAAGAAGAAAAAAAACAAAAAAGGGAAGAAGGAAAAAGGAAAGAAGAAAACAATATAAAAAGGAAAAAAGATGTAAACATTCACACGCGCCTAAGTGACCGAGTGGTTAGCGTAACGTAGCAAAAAAAATGAGGTCGCAGGTTCGATTCATTCCGTGGGCGCCCACTTTTTCCTTTATTTTCCTTTTGCGTGCGCCCCCGTATTGGGCCGGCCCAAGAGCGCGGCAGCGTGGGCGCCGAAACTCCTAGTTGGGGCCGAAGGCGCTAACTAGGAGCTCCCAATTTGGCGACGGTTCAATTTGGGGAGCAATTTTGGAACGGGTTGAGATGAGTGGTCGATATTACTAGGAATTCGGGATTGTTTCGGTGGCTAACTTTCCGCTGGGCGAATATTTTCGGTCTCTCACGCGCTCTCCCGTGCATTTAAGCCCAATAAATTTCACTTGCTGGCTCACATCATGGCCCAGCAGTTACTGACACGTAACTTAGTTCTGCCGGCAGAAAATAGGTCGTGAGTGGTAGGAATCATCCGGGGCAGTTCATATGCCCCGGTAGATGAACTTCTACTGGCAGTTTCTCTGCCCATAGTCACTTGTGCCGGCAGTAATATAATCCCCGGCAGATTTTTTGTCCTTGTTAATGTATTTCTCCCAGCAGTTAACTGCTCCTAATTAAGTGTTGGGTGATGGCAGATGGGACTGGCAAGATCTATGCAGTGATTCCTTCTGAAGACGGGATGGCGGAAGATGGCGGCGGCGGATCCTTGAGCGTGCGTAGGCGGTGCACGTTATGCGACGCCTAGACCGGATGGTCTTAAGGCCTCTGGATTAGATTGTGTCTGTTATGCGGACAGGGCACATCTGTATACTTGTAGGTGTAGCACTACTAGAAAAAAGGCTGTTAGTGGCGCACCTGTTTTTGCTATTAATGGCGCACTATAGGTGCGCCACTATTAACACGCCATTAATAACAAATAGTAATGGCGCACCTCTGGTGCGCCATTAGTAATCCAAATACTAGTGGTGCACCACCTGGTGCGCCATTATTAACACTTCAGGTGCGCCACTGCTAATAGAGGACAGTGCGCCACTACTAACACCCATGATGCACCATTGCTATTTATTTTTGCGTTTTTTTTTTTTTGCGATTTTATTTTGTGATTAAATCAAAAAAAGTTAGTAATGGCGCACCAGGAGAAGGTGCGCCATTGCTATCCCGATGTTTATGGCGCACCCCTAAAAGGTGCGCCATTGCTATCCCGAAGTTTATGGCGCACCCCTAAAAGGTGCGCCATTGCTATCCCGAAGTTTATGGCGCACCCCTAAAAGGTGCGCCATTGCTATTTTTTTTGCGATTTTTTTTTTGCGATTTTTTTTTGTGATTTTTTTTTTTTGCGATTTTTTTTTTTTGAATTTCGTTCTGGTTTGCATCTTTGTGTCGGGAGGAGGTGGGACTGTGAGGAGGAAGTAGAGGAGGAAGGAGAGGAGGCAGAAGAGGAGGGAGGAGAGGAGGGAGGAGAGAGGAGAGGAGGAGAGGAGGGAGGAGAGAGGAGAGGAGGAGAGGAGGGAGGAGAGAGGAGAGGAGGAGAGGAGGGAGGAGGAGGGAGGAGAGACCGTGAGGAGGAGGGACTGTGAGGAGGAAGGAGGAGGGACTGTGAGGAGGAAGGAGGAGGGAGGAGAGACCGTGAGGAGGAGGGACTGTGAGGAGGAAGGAGGAGGGACTGTGAGGAGGAAGGAGGAGGGAGGAGGGAGGAGGAGGTCACCGGCCGGAGAGGAGGGAGGAGGAGAGACCGTGAGGAGGAGGGACTGTGAGGAGGAAGGAGGAGGGACTGTGAGGAGGAAGGAGGAGGGAGGAGGAGGTCACCGGCCGGAGAGGAGGAGGAGGAGGAGGTCGCCGGAGCGGAGGAGCAGGAGGAGGAGTTCGCCGGAGAGGACCGTTAGGAGGAGGTCGCCGGAGAGGACCGTGAGGAGGAGGTCGCCGGAGAGGACCGTGAGGAGGAGGGAGGAGGAAGGAGGAAGGAGGAGGAAGGAGGAAGGAGGAGAGGAGGAGGAGGAGGAGGTCGCCGGAGAGGACCGTGAGGAGAAGGTCGCCGGAGAGGACCGTGAGGAGGAGGGAGGAGGAAGGAGGAAGGAGGAGGAAGGAGGAAGGAGGAGAGGAGGAGGAAGGAGGAGGAGGAGGATAGAAATGTGTGGAGGAGGAGGGAAGTGGATAAGGGTAGTGGGGGTACGTGCGTTTTGAAACTGCCCAGACTTAGTAATGGCGCACCTAGGTGTGGTGCGCCATTACTATTTTTAAATTTTTTTGAATTTGGAAGGCGGGAAAATAGTAGTGGCGCACTATGCACTGGTGCGCCATTGCTAACTTTTTTTATTTTTTTTATTTTTTTGCCTCCAGATCTTAAAATGGCTGTAACTTTTTTTCTGTTAGGTTTTTGAGGATTCTGAAAAATCGATAACGGGCATAGCCGGTCAAAATTGGATGTAACTTTTCGAGTAGTATCTTTTTCATATAAAAAACTTTTTCATCAGAGGTCGTATGCAAAAGTTACGGCCATTTTACCGAAACACGACGGTTTTTTTTTTGCAAAAAAATTCAAAATTCATGTTTGTGAATTTTCGTAACAACTAGAACACATAACACATGGGCATCTATTTTTTTGAATTTTTTTGAATCTTTTATCATTTTCTTTTATTTTTTTTTAAACCGAAAAGGCGATCCACAGGGGGGGTGGGTGTGTGTGGGGGGGGTGTGTGTTTGTGTGTGTGTGAGACGTTAGTAATGGCGCACCCTCCCTGGTGCGCCATTGCTAACCTTAGCAATGGCGCACCAGGGAGGGTGCGCCATTACTAACCTCACACACACGCAGGCACACAGCCCCACCAGACATAGCAATGGCGCACCACACCAAGGTGCGCCATTACTATGTAGCATAGTAATGGCGCACCTTGGTGTGGTGCGCCATTGCTATGTCTGGTGGGGTGGGGGGATGGACAAAAAAAATAGTAATGGCGCACTGCTCAGGTGGTGCGCCACTACTAAGAAAATAACAATGGCGCACCTGCTTCTGGTGCGCCATTGCTATATAGCAGTGGCGCACCACCACCATGGTGCGCCACTAATAGGGATATTGGCTATAGCCATTTTTCTAGTAGTGTAGCGACTTTGTTCGCCTAGAAGGGGGCTTCGGGTTGATCCTTGTATTCATTTTGTCAGACTCTGATGAATAATTAATAAAGATGGTTGGGTGCATCATGGTGATGCAGAGGCTGGGGGTAATCCTCCTTTTCAAAAAAAAAACATATGAAGTTGTCACATCACATGAGACGCCTCTCACCCGCGGCCACATATATGGAATCTTTGAAATGTGTGTGTGTGTGTGTGAGAGAGAGAGAGAAAGATATATATATATAGAGAGAGAGAGAGATGTACTATGTATGAAAACGAGCAAGTTAATAATGCATCATGTGTTGTGGCTTGTGTTTGTCGAAGGACACCTCTCCAACGGCGATGGTACAATAGAACACTCAATGCATTGTTCATTTTAGGACTTCATCGTCATCTTGAGTACAACATTGTCGGCTCATATTTATGTTCAACAATAATTAAAAGACTAGTACAAAGATTGTTAGGGTTTAGCAATAAAGTGCCATTACAAGGCACGGTTAACTGTCACATCCTAACTACTAACTCCAGTAAGTATTTAGCACATTAACATTTCCCCACAATTCTATACAGCGTAAGGTTGAGATTTGAACGACGTGCAAGCATCAGCTTGGTGAGTGTGTCTGCGACTTGATCTACGGAAGACATCAACCACTCCCATGGCCATTTTATCTCTAACAAAATGGCAATCAGCCTCAAATGCGTTTTGTGCTGGCATAAAATAGATGGTCGACCGTGGGATACGTCTTGCACATGCCATCACACAATAACCTGGGGGCGCTAACCCGCAATTCGTTCTGCAAGGACTGCAACCAGGTCATCTTGGTAGTTTTGATTGCCAAAGCCTTGTACTCTGCTTCTGTGGATGATTGTCAGACACCGTGAGCTAATTTCTCACACTCCATAAGATGAGGTTGAGGCCTCGGAGCAGACGACGCGGGCTGGGGTTAGGCGGCGTAGATAGCGTTAACTCAATTCTACTGTGAAGTATCTAAATACCAGGAAAATAATTCAGTGAACCAATGGTCCTTGCAGGACATGTGGCAGATATAGGCACTAACGAGTGGCATGCAGTAATTCACTTGTTAGGTCCACAGGTAGTCCAAGGACGCACGGCCAATGGCTGATCGAGAATCTTAGCGCTGGGGTGCCACATTTTACCTATACTTTTTTTTTGCAGAAAAAACTTCCAATCTATTCATCAACTGTGGTGGCGGTGTAAAGAACACCAGAAGAAACAAAAATTACATCCAGGTACTTAGACCACCTAGCGACGACTACAATCATTCGAGCCAGCATTATAATCCTGATACATTGGTTCAAAATTTGTGGAAACTTAAATTACAAATGAATTAATTTGGTCTAAACATCATTTTAATTCCAATAAATACATAGCATTAACTTTGTATAACTAGTGTTAATTATCACTGTCACCGACACGGACAACACGGACACGCACACTGACCGGTGTGTTCTCCATGGCTAGGTAATCACATGATCATGTGCTGCTGACACACACACACACACACAGAGCGTGTGTCCTTCCGTGTGGGAGAATAGTGAAGGCAACCGCTGTCCGGACGTTGAATTTTTGTCGAGAAACGACAGTGGCAAAATCTGAGACTCAGACCCAAGGCCAACCTCAGCCCGTCCTCTAGCTAGCTGTGATTATCACAGACATGGACACTGGCCGGTCTGTGTTGTCCTCGATGGCTACGTACGCATTATGATGTGCTGCAAGCAGACACCGTGGTCCAGACGTTGAGTTGTCGTCGTCGAAAGCACGTACGTACTAGGGGGTCGGTTTGTGTTCGTGGAAGAGAACGTCTCCGGCTCCACTCTGTGCAGAGACGGACAACGACGATCGACACTGGTCCAAGCGCAGATACGGAAAGACAACGAGGCGTGAAAACGCCGGCACACAGCATGTGTGGGACGAGTGAAAGCAACGACACTGGCACACAAAGTCCGGACGTCGAATTGTCACAGTGGCAAAACCTGAGACTGGGACGCATGGCCTACCTCAGCCCGTCTTGTACCTGGATACGATTATCAGTCACGGACACTGGCTGATGTGTCCTTCATGGCTACGTATGCATCATCATGGGCGCGTTTGGTTCACATCTGTATTTTAGGGCATTTTACATACTTGTCCCGATTGGGCCTGATTGAGCTAATGCAGTCTAAAAACCAACATCTGCATGTAATTTGGTTGCCTGCATTAGGCTCCTTGCATGCGGGGAGCAATGCGTTAGCACGCTGTTTGATTGCCTGCGTGGTTGTTGTTAGACAAACAACACGTTGTTTGGTTGCAACCGGCTAAAGATGTGATCACCACTTCTCACGAGTGGTGACCTTACCACACACACAAAACATTGTCTTCTTCTAATTAGGAAACAAATGACAGTTTATCCTAGCTACTAGCAAATGACATTACAAATTATTAAGTGCCAATATGGCTGAATAGTCGAAAGTTCAATGATGCTAACTAGGTGGAAGTTCATCCTCATCCTCTTCCTCTCCTTCTTCTCTTCCTCTTCTTCTTCTTCTGTTGTTGCCTCTTCTTCTTCTTCTTCTTTAGATCCTGCTCTGACCTCTATTATCCCACATTGCCTGAGCCCATTCCAACCTTTTATTCTTCCACGCTTCGTTGTCAAACGCCTCCACACCATGGCCGGAGTTGATCACCTCATCAGGAGTCACATCATCCTCCTCCGGCACAAGTTCATCAGTTCCCCATTGCAGGATCCAGTTGTGAATGATGCAACATGCAAGAACAAGTTTGACCTCGGTAGGGTAAGGGTGGAATGGCTTCTGATCCAGGATCTTAAACCTGTTCTTCAGAGCTCCAAATGCCCTTTCAATAGTTACTCTAAGGCTGGAGTGTCTAAGATTGAACAGCTCCCGTAGAGTCCTAGGATAGTTCCTACCAGAGAACTCGTTCAGATGGTACCTGATTTTCCTGAAGGGTGGAAGAACACCTGACCGACAAGCATAGCCAGCATCTCCTAGGTAGAACTTGCCATCTGGGATGTTGATGCCATCAGGTCTACACATGCTGTCACTGAGAATGTTAGCATCATGTGCTGATCCTTCCCAGCCAGCCAAGACAAATGTAAACTTCAGATCAAAGTCAACAGCATCAAGCACATTCTGGCTTGTGTAGTGCTTTCTCCCTCTATATGCTGCAGCTTGTGACCTCGGCACTCTGGCAGTGACATGAGTACCATCTATTACGCCAATGCAATCCTGGAATGGCATTACAAGATGGTGTTATGGCTAGAACAAGAACAAGAACAGCATATGAAGGCATTAACTGTTGGGGAACGTTGCATGGGAAACAAAAATTTTCCTACGCACACACAAGATCTATCCATGGTGATGAGCATCTACGAGAGGGAGAGTGGATCTACATACCCTTGTAGATTGCTAAGCGGAAGCGTTAAGAAACGCGGTTGATGTAGTCGAACGTCTCCGCGATCCAAATCGCAAGTCGTCCCTCGATCCAAGCACGATCCAGCGCCGAACGGACGGCACCTCCGCGTTCAACACACGTACGGCTTGATGACGATCTCCGCCTTCTTGATCCAGCAAGAGGGAGCGGAGAAGAAGAAGAGTTCCAGCAGCACGACGGCGTGGTGGTGTTGATGAAGAACTATTTCAGCAGGGCTTCGCCTAAGCACTACTGAAATTATGACGTAAGAGGAACTAGAGGTTGCCGGCACACGGCTTGGGGCAATCTAATGTCTCTCGTGTGCTAGCCCTACCCCTCTATTTATATGTTGAGCCTTGGGGTCTAAACTTGGAGTAAAAGCCTCCTCCAGGTCAGTTTTGCCCGCACAAGGTCGGTTTGGCCCGCAGGGAAAGAGTCCAACTCGGATCCCTGCAGTACCGCGCACAAGCGGTAGTACCGCTTACGATAAGCGGTAGTACCGCTTGACCAGCTTAAGCGGTAGTACCGCTGACGATAAGCGGTAGTACCGCTTGACCAGTTTAAGCGGTAGTACCGCTGATACAGTAGCGGTAGTACCGCTTAACCAGCTTAAGCGGTAGTACCGCTGCTACAGTAGCGGTAGTACTGCCTTACCATCTTAAGGCAGTAGCAAAACTTCCTTTTGCACTTTCCAATACCTCGTGGGTTTTATCCCTTTGGCCCATATAAAGTGTTGCTGCACCCGAACACTTCGGTAAACATCCGGAACCCCTTTCCGGTGAATTCCGGAACCCTTCCGGTAACCAAAAACACTATTATCACATATATCAATTTTTACCTCCGGACTATTCCGGAGATCCTCGTCATGTCCGGGATCTTATCCGGGACTCCGAACAACTTTCGGTCACCAACAAAATAACTCAACTATACTAATCGTCACCAAACGTTAAGTGTGTAGACCCTGCGGGTTCGAGAACTATGTAGACATGACCGAGACACCTCTACGGTCAATAACCAATAGCGGGACCTGGATGCCCATATTGGCTCCTACATATTCTACGAAGATCTTTTATCGTTTGAACCTCTATGTCAAGGATTCAGTTAATCCCGTATGCTGTTCCTTTTGTTCTTCGGTATGTTACTTGCCCGAGATTCGATCGTCGGTATCTCTATACCTAGTTCAATCTCGTTACCGGCAAGTCTCTTTACTCGTTCTGTAATACAAGATCTCGTGGCTAACACTTTAGTCACATTGGTTGCAAGGCTCATTGTGATGTTGTATTACCGAGTGGGCCCTGAGATACCTCTCCGTCACACGGAGTAACAAATCCCAGTCTTGATCCATGCCAACCCAACAGACACCCTCGGAGATACCTGTAGAGCACCTTTATAGTCACCCAGTTATGTTGCGACGTTTGATACACACAAGGTATTCCTCTGGTGTTAGTGAGTTGCATGATCTCATGGTCATAGGAACAGATACTTGACATGCAGAAAACAATAGCAATAAACTGATACGATCATATGCTACGTTCGTAGTTTGGGTCTTGTCCATCACATCATTCTCCTAATGATGTGATCCCGTTATCAAATGACATCTCATGTCAATGGCTAGGAAACCTTAACCATCTTTGATCAACGAGCTAGTCAACTAGAGGCTTACTAGGGACACAGTGTTGTCTATGTACCCACACATGTATTTGAGTTTCCAATCAATACAATTATAGCATGGATAATAAACGATTATCATGAACAAGGAAATATAATAATAACTAATTTATTATTACCTCTAGGGCATATTTCCAACAGTCTCCCACTTGCACTAGAGTCAATAATCTAGTTCACATCACTATGTGATTTACATTGTAATGAATCGAACACCCATGCAGTTCTGGTGTTGTTCATGTTTAGCCCTTGGAAGAGGTTTAGTCATCGGATCTGCAACATTCAGATCCGTGTGTACTTTGCAAATATTTATGTCGTCCTCCTTGATGTAATCGCGGATGGAATTGAAGCGTCGCTTTATGTGTCTGGTCCTCTTGTGAAATCTTGGTTCCTTGGCTAGAGCAATGGCACCAGTGTTATCACAAAACAGAGTCATTGGGTTAAGCGCACTAGGCACTACTCCAAGATCTGTCATGAACTCCTTCATCCAGACACCTTCCTTCGCCGCCTCCGAGGCTGCGATGTACTCCGCTTCGCATGTAGAATCAGCTACCACGCTTTGCTTGGAACTGCACCAGCTAACCGCACCCCCATTAAGAATAAATACGTATCCGGTTTGAGACTTAGAGTCATCCGGATCAGTGTCAAAGCTTGCATCGACGTAACCCTTTACGACGAGCTCTTGATCACCTCCATAAATGAGAAACATGTCCTTAGTCCTTTTCAGGTACTTCAGGATATTCTTGACCGTCGTCCAGTGTTCCATTCCTGGATCACTTTGAAACCTTCCGACCATACTTATGGCAAGGCTGACATCGGGTCTTGTGCACAGCATTGCATACATAATAGAGCCTATGGCTGAAGCATAGGGGATGACACTCATCTTTTCTCTATCTTCTGCAGTCACCGGGCATTGAGTCTTACTCAACTTCACACCTTGCAAAACAGGCAAGAACCCCTTCTTGGACTGATCCATTTTGAACTTCTTCAAAATCTTATCAAGGTATGTGCTTTGTGAAAGTCCTATTAAGCGTCTTGATCTATCTCCATAGATCTTGATGCCTAATATGAAAGCAGCTTCTCCTAGGTCCTTCATTGAAAAACTCTTGTTCAAATATTCCTTCACGCTTTCCAACATTTCTATATTGTTTCCAATCAGCAATATGTCATCCACATATAATATTAGAAACGCTATAGAGCTCCCACTCACTTTCTTGTAAATACAAGCTTCTCCGTAAACTTGTATAAACTCGAACGCTTTGATCACTTCATCAAAGCGAAGATTCCAACTCCGAGATGCTTGCACCAGTCCATAAATGGATCGCTGGAGTTTGCAAACTTTGTCAGCATTCTCTGGATCGACAAAACCTTCTGGTTGCATCATATACAACTCTTCCTTAAGGAAACCGTTAAGGAATGCTGTTTTGACATCCATCTGCCAAATTTCATAATCGAAAAAGGCAGCTATTGCTAACATGATTCTGACGGACTTAAGCATCGCTACGGGTGAGAAGGTCTCATCGTAGTCAACTCCTTGAACTTGTGAAAAACCCTTTGCCACAAGTCGAGCTTTATAGACGGTGACATTACCGTCCCCGTCCGTCTTCCTCTTAAAAATCCATTTGTTCTGAATGGCCTTACGCCCTTCAGGTAATACTTCCAAAGTCCATACTTTGTTTTCATACATGGATCCCATCTCGGATTTCATGGCCTCTAACCACTTCTCGGAATCCGGGCCCATCATCGCTTCTCCATAGCACGTAGGTTCATCGTTGTCTAACAACATGACCTCTAAGACAGGGTTGCCGTACCACTCGGGAGCAGTACGCGTCCTTGTCGACCTACGAGGTTCGATAGCAACTTGATCCAAAGCTTCATGATCATCATCATTAACTTCCTCTTCAGCTAATGTAGGCTCCACAGAAACAACTTTCTGCACTGCGCTACTCTCAGGTTGAAGTAAAGGTTCAACAACCTCATCAAGTTCTATCTTCCTCCCACTCAATTCTTTCGAGAGAAACTCTTTCTCAAGAAATGTTCCGTTTTTAGCGACAAACACTTTGCCTTCGGATCTGAGATAGAAGGTATACCCAACTGTCTCTTTTGGGTATCCTATGAAGACGCATTTCTCCGCTTTGGGTTCCAGCTTTTCAGGCTGAAGCTTTTTGACATAAGCATCACATCCCCAAATTTTAAGAAACGACAGCTTTGGCTTCTTGCCAAACCAAAGTTCATATGGCGTTGTCTCAACGGATTTCGATGGTGCCCTATTTAAAGTGAATGCAGCTGTCTCTAATGCATAACCCCAAAAACGATAGTGGCAAATCGGCAAGAGACATCATAGAACGCACCATATCCAATAAAGTTCGATTACGACGTTCGGACACACCATTACGCTGTGGTGTTCCAGGCGGTGTCAGTTGTGAAACAATTCCACATTGTCTTAAGTGACTGCCAAACTCATAACTCAGATATTCTCCTCCTCGATCAGATCGTAGGAATTTAATCTTCTTGTTACGATGATTCTCAACTTCACTCTGAAATTGTTTGAACTTTTCAAACGTTTCAGACTTGTGTTTCATTAAGTAAATATACCCATATCTACTTAAGTCATCAGTGAAGGTGAGAAAGTAACGATAACCACCGCGCGCCTCAATGCTCATTGGACCGCACACATCTGTATGTATGATTTCCAATAAGTCACTTGCCCGTTCCATTGTTCCAGAGAACGGCGTTTTAGTCATCTTGCCCAAGAGGCATGGCTCACATGTGTCAAGTGATTCAAAATCAAGTGACTCCAAAAGTCCATCAGCATGGAGCTTCCTCATGCGTTTTACGCCAATATGACCTAAACGGCAGTGCCACAAGAAAGTGGTATTATCATTATCAATCCTACATCTTTTGGCATCAATGTTATGAACATGTGTATCATTACTATCGAGATTCAATAAGAATAAACCGCTTACATTGGGTGCATGACCATAAAAGATATTACCCATATAAATAGAACAACAATTATTCTCTGATTTAAATGAGTAACCGTCTCGCAATAAACAAGATCCAGATATAATGTTCATGCTTAACGCAGGCACCAAATAACACTTATTTAGGTTCATCACTAATCCCGACGGTAATCGAAGAACGAGCGTGCCGACGGCGATCACATCAACCTTGGAACCATTTCCCACGCGCATCGTCACTTCGTCCTTCGCCAGCCTCCATCTATTCCGCAGTTCCTATTTAGAGTTGCAAATATGAGCAACCGCACCGGTATCAAATACCCAGGCACTACAACGAGGGTTGGTAAGGAACATATCAATAACATGTATATCATATATACCTTGTTTGTTGTTGGCCGCCTTCTTGTCAGCCAAATACTTGGGGCAGTTCCGCTTCCAGTGTCCAGTTCCCTTGCAATGAAAGCACTCAGTTTCTGGTTTGGGTCCAGCCTTGGGTTTCTTCACAGGAGCAGCAACTGCTTTGCCACCCTTCTTAGATTTACCCTTCTTACCCTTGCCATTTTTCTTGAAACTAGTGGTTTTATTGACCATCAACACTTGATGCTCCTTCTGAATTTCAGACTCAGCGGCTTTCAGCATCGCAAACAGCTCGGCGACTGACTTGTTCATCCCGTGCATGTTATAGTTCAACACGAAGCTCTTGTAGCTACGTGGCAATGATTGAAGAACTCTGTCAGTGATAGCCTCTGGCGGAAGGGGCATCCCCAATTCAGCCAGACGGGTGGAGTACCCAGACATTCTGAGCACGTGATCACTGATAGACCCGTTCTCCTCCATCTTGCAAGTATAGAACTTATCGGAGATCTCATATCTCTCGATCCGGGCATTCTTCTGAAAGATAAACTTCAACTCCTGGAACATCTCATATGCTCCATGACGCTCAAAACGTCTTTGAAGTCCCGGTTCTAAGCCATACAACATTGCACATTGAACTATTGAGTAATCATCAGAACGAGCCTGCCAGGCGTTCACAACGTCTAGAGACTCAACTGGAGCGGGTGGATCACCAAGCGGTGCATCAAGGACATAAGCCTTCTGGGAAGCCGTAAGGATAATCCTTAGATTACGGGCCCAGTCCACAAAGTTACTTCCATCATCTTTCAACTTAGCTTTCTCTAGGAACGCATTAAAATTTAGGGGTGCTACTGCGCGAGCCATGATCTACAACATAAATATAGCAAAGACAACTTAGACTATTGTTCAAGATAATGAGTTTAATTAATCATATTTAATTAAAAACTCCCACTCAAATTGACATCCCTCCGGTCATTCGAGTGTAACATGATCCAAATCCACCAACTCAAGTCCGATCATCACGTGAGTCGAGGTGGTTTCAATGGTGAACATCTTCATGTTGATCATATCTACTATATGACTCATGTTCGACCTTTCGGTCTCTTGTGTTCCGAGGCCATGTCTGTACATGCTAGGCTCGTCAAGTTTAACCCGAGTGTTCCGCGTGTGCAACATGGCTTGCACCCGTTGTATGTGAACGTGGAGTCTATCACACCCGATCATCACGGCGTGTCTCGAAACGACGAACTTTCGCAACGGTGCACACTCGGGGAGAACACAATTTATCTTGAAATTTAAGTGAGGGATCACCTTATAATGCTACCGCCGTCCTAAGCAAAATAAGATGCATAAAAGGATTAACATCACATGCAAATCATAAGTGACATGATATGGCCATGAACTTGTGCTTTTGATCTCCATCTCCAAAGCACCGGCATGATCTCCATCGTCACCGGCATGACACCATGATCTCCATCATCTTGATCTCTATCAACGTGTCGCCATGAGGTTGTCGCGCCGACTGTTACTCCCACGACTATTGCTAACGTTTAGCGATAAAGTAAAGCATTACATAGCGCTTAATGATTGACACGCAGGTCATACAATAATTAAAGACAACTCTATGGCTCCAGCCAGTTGCCGTACTCATCGACATGCAAGTCGTGATATTCTATACAACACATGATCATCTCATACATCACATATATCTCATCATGTAATTGGCCATATCACATCACAACATACCCTGCAAAAACAAGTTAGACGTCCTCTAATTGTTGTTGCAAATTTTACGTGGCTGCTACGGGTTTGCAAGAACCGTTCTTACCTACGCAAAACCACAACGTGGTGTAGTGATTGCTTTTTGATCTTCTAAAAGAACCCTCTTCATTGAAATCGATTCAACTAAAGTGAGAGAGACAGACACCCGCTAGCCATCTTTATGCAACGAAGTTACATGTTAGTTGAAGGAACCTGTCTCGCGTAAGCGTACGCGTAATGTCGGTCCGGGCCGCTTCATCTCACAGTACCGCCGAATCAAATATCAACTAGTAACGGCAAGCAATATGTATACACCCACGCCCACAACTCGTTTGTGTTCTACTCGAGATCTCATCTACGCATAGACCTAGCTCATGATGCCACTGTTGGGGAACGTTGCATGGGAAACAAAAATTTTCCTACGCACACACAAGATCTATCCATGGTGATGAGCATCTACGAGAGGGAGAGTGGATCTACATACCCTTGTAGATCGCTAAGCGGAAGCGTTAAGAAACGCGGTTGATGTAGTCGAACGTCTCCGCGATCCAAATCGCAAGTCGTCCCTCGATCCAAGCACGATCCAGCGCCGAACGGACGGCACCTCCGCGTTCAACACACGTACGGCTTGATGACGATCTCCGCCTTCTTGATCCAGCAAGAGGGAGCGGAGAAGAAGAAGAGTTCCAGCAGCACGACGGCGTGGTGGTGTTGATGAAGAACTATTTCAGCAGGGCTTCGCCTAAGCACTACTGAAATTATGACGTAAGAGGAACTAGAGGTTGCCGGCACACGGCTTGGGGCAATCTAATGTCTCTCGTGTGCTAGCCCTACCCCTCTATTTATATGTTGAGCCTTGGGGTCTAAACTTGGAGTAAAAGCCTCCTCCAGGTCGGTTTTGCCCGCACAAGGTCGGTTTGGCCCGCAGGGAAAGAGTCCAACTCGGATCCCTGCAGTACCGCGCACAAGCGGTAGTACCGCTTACGATAAGCGGTAGTACCACTTGACCAGCTTAAGCGGTAGTACCGCTGACGATAAGCGGTAGTACCGCTTGACCAGTTTAAGCGGTAGTACCGCTGATACAGTAGCGGTAGTACCGCTTAACCAGCTTAAGCGGTAGTACCGCTGCTACAGTAGCGGTAGTACTGCCTTACCATCTTAAGGCAGTAGCAAAACTTCCTTTTGCACTTTCCAATACCTCGTGGGTTTTATCCCTTTGGCCCATATAAAGTGTTGCTGCACCCGAACACTTCGGTAAACATCCGGAACCCCTTTCCGGTGAATTCCGGAACCCTTCCGGTAACCAAAAACACTATTATCACATATATCAATTTTTACCTCCGGACTATTCCGGAGATCCTCGTCATGTCCGGGATCTTATCCGGGACTCCGAACAACTTTCGGTCACCAACAAAATAACTCAACTATACTAATCGTCACCAAACGTTAAGTGTGTAGACCCTGCGGGTTCGAGAACTATGTAGACATGACCGAGACACCTCTACGGTCAATAACCAATAGCGGGACCTGGATGCCCATATTGGCTCCTACATATTCTACGAAGATCTTTTATCGTTTGAACCTCTATGTCAAGGATTCAGTTAATCCCGTATGCTGTTCCTTTTGTTCTTCGGTATGTTACTTGCCCGAGATTCGATCGTCGGTATCTCTATACCTAGTTCAATCTCGTTACCGGCAAGTCTCTTTACTCGTTCTGTAATACAAGATCTCGTGGCTAACACTTTAGTCACATTGGTTGCAAGGCTCATTGTGATGTTGTATTACCGAGTGGGCCCTGAGATACCTCTCCGTCACACGGAGTAACAAATCCCAGTCTTGATCCATGCCAACCCAACAGACACCCTCGGAGATACCTGTAGAGCACCTTTATAGTCACCCAGTTACGTTGCGACGTTTGATACACACAAGGTATTCCTCTGGTGTTAGTGAGTTGCATGATCTCATGGTCATAGGAACAGATACTTGACATGCAGAAAACAATAGCAATAAACTGATACGATCATATGCTACGTTCGTAGTTTGGGTCTTGTCCATCACATCATTCTCCTAATGATGTGATCCCGTTATCAAATGACATCTCATGTCAATGGCTAGGAAACCTTAACCATCTTTGATCAACGAGCTAGTCAACTAGAGGCTTACTAGGGACACAGTGTTGTCTATGTACCCACACATGTATTTGAGTTTCCAATCAATACAATTATAGCATGGATAATAAACGATTATCATGAACAAGGAAATATAATAATAACTAATTTATTATTGCCTCTAGGGCATATTTCCAACATTAACAACATATTGTGAGTGCTCACCTTGAAGTATGGATACCATCTTGGGCTAGTGCGAATCTTGGTAGGAGTCCGGCCACTTGGTGACACGATCATCTCTCCTCTGAGTTCCCCAATAGCATACAACACTTGCTTGAAGTACCTGGAGATGGTCTCTATTGATCTCCTGAACGTGTTGTGGATAACCCTGAACCTCTGGTTATGACCAACAACATGAAGGAACATGGCCACTTGCTCTTCAACACTGGTGTGGATGCTATCTTCTAGCATCCCCCTGCTCCTGAAGGTCTGGACAAATCTTGCAAATGATGCTCTTCTCATTCTAAGCTTCCACAGAGCCTCTATGTCGTTGCAGTTGTAGATGTAGTTCAGATTCGCTATCCTCTCCCTATCCCGGATTAACATCGGACCATACCGGATTTGAGGTCTCCCATTCCGACGAACAGCTCTCTTATGGACCAACAGGATTCACGCTTGAACGATAGCTATCAGCGATGCTGCCTGAACTAGAAGCTTTGTCTATTCATCGACAACCTAAGCGACATCCATGATGCGGTCAGCCTAGGCGCTACCGACCCTAAACGGTCCTAGCAGAGGAGGGGGAGGGGGTAGCTTACCAGCTTCCCGGTCGGGGGAGACATGCCGGAGATGAGGATGGCCGGACGGAGTCGAAGAAGATGGGGAGAAGCAGCTGCCGGTGCCGGGGAGTGCTGCTGCCGCCACCAACGCCGCCGCCGCCGTCGCAGCCGCAGATCTGAGTCGTCGCCGCCACCAGTGCCAATAACAGAGGATGGCTTGTCCTAGAGCTAGGGGTGAGCGAGTAAATGGCGTGGTGAGGGTATATTTCGCGTCATCCTGCCTCCGCAGATTTTCCCCTCCCGCCATCTCCGACCGAATCCCCCCTGCACCGCGCCCTACGCCGCGTTTCCCTTTTGCGCCCGACCACTAGTAGAAAAAGGACATATAGTCCCGGTTGGGAACCCCCTTTAGTCCCGGTTTTCCCAACCGGGACTATGGAATCGGGACTAAAGGCATAATCCTTTAGTCCCGGTTGTGTCTCAACCGGGACTAAATGTCATCCGGGCTATAAATAATAATGCCTCCCGTGGGATTCGAACCCAAGACCTCATGTATTGCCTCGCGCGCAGCTTACCACCCCACCTACACAGCACATGTGACTTTGGATGGGATGCTTTCCTTTTGAACTAGCCTATGGAGGACCTTTAGTCCAGGTTGGTGTTATCAACCGGGACTAAAGGGTCCTTTAGTCCGGGTTGGTAATACCAACCGGGACTAAAGGTAGACCCTTTAGTCCGGGTTAGTGTTATCAACCGGGACTAAAGGGTCAAGGCCTTTAGTCCCGGTTGGTAACACCAACCGGGACTAATGTAGGACCTTTAGTCCGGGTTGGTGTTACCAACCGGGACTAAAGGTCCTCTGACGGACATGAAATTTGGAACCGGGACTAATGCTCATATTAGTCCCGGTTCCAACTCTAGCCGAGACTAATGTGCTAAACAAAAGGTCCTTTTTCTACTAGTGGACTCAGCCTGGCTCACTGGAAACGGCCGATTCGAGCGTTCCCAGCGAGCCAGGCTCTGGTGTGCTTTAAGTTTCATGCCGATGCGAGCCAGGCCTCAATGCGGGCAACCAAACGGCCCATTTTCATCCCGCCACGGCCTGGTTGGACTCTATGCAGCCTACCAAACGCGTCACATGTGTAAGAGAAGAGAAGAGAAGAGAAGAGAAGAGAAGAGTCAAGGCAACGACACCCGCACGATCGCACGCGCGGGGTTGAATGGTCATCGGGAGCATGTACGTACGTCCGTCCCAAACTGAGGTGGCTTGTGTTTGTGGAAGAGAACTTCTTTGGCTCCACTCGTTGCGCAGAGACGGACAACGACGATTGGAATAAGGAAAACGTTTCACGCCGGGGCGCCGGCCGAAGCTTCGGCCGGTCTCCCCGGCTCGCTCGCTCGCGCACCTATCCCACGTAGCCACGTGCCCTGGCCCACGCGCTGCATCTCCCTTTCCCTTATCTCTTTGGAAAACGTTTCACGCCGGGGCGCCGGCCGAAGCTTCGGCCGGTCTCCCCAGCTTGCTCGCTCGCGCACCTATCCCACGTAGCCACGTGCCCTGGCCCACGCGCTGCATCTCCCTTTCCCTTATCTCTTTGGAAAACGTTTCACGCCGGGGCGCCGGCCGAAGCTTCGGCCAGTCTCCCCGGCTTGCTCGCTCGCGCACCTATCCCACGTAGCCACGTGCCCTGGCCCACGCGCTGCATCTCCCTTTCCCTTATCTCTTTTGCACCAACCGTTTTGGCTGCACAAATCTTATCTCCAGGACGTCGCTGTCTCTACTCTTTCTTCTACCTTTCGCATCCCCAATCGCTCTAGCCTCCACCCTGTGAGCTTTTGCTTCCACCCTTTTCTCCCCTGACAACAAAACCACCATGAGGCTACTACAAGGACGCGTCGCTGGTCCTCGATTTCATGACGACGCTCGCTGCCAATCTCCTCTCCGTCTTGGCTGCGAGCCCTCGATGTTGCTACAACCACGGCCTCGTCGCCAGCGTGAGATGTGCTACAACCATGGCGAGGCGGTGCTGTTACCGGCGTCGCACGCTACTATGACTGCAACGTCGCGGTGCTACAACCGCATGCACCCGTGCTGGAACCGGCATGTAGGGCTGCTAGAACCGGCGCGAGGAAATGCTGCAACCCCGGCGTGCGCCCGCGCTAGAACTAGCACATGGCGATGCTGCAACCGGCCATGTGGTGTGCTGGAACCGGCTATCTGGTGTGTTGGAACCGGCGACAAAAAATGATACAATCGATGAGACTGTGTGCTGGGAACCGGCCGCCGAAGCCGCCGGAGCTGCATCCAGTGACACAAATTGCTACATCCGGCATCGAGTTTTGCTGGAACCATAGAAATCCGCGCATCAACGCTACAAGCCAGGTGGGTGGCACCGGCAAGCCATTTTTTTGCTGGAACCGGCACACCCGTTTGGTACAACCGACGGGCATTTTTGCTACAGCCAGGAACCGGGGGCGAGGTACACTACAAGCTCGTCGGCGCGTGCTGGAACCGGCGACCGTCGTGCACCGGAACTGAGAGCATCGCCACCGGAGTTGCAACCGCGAGCAAACGCTTCTGCATGTGCGGAGCCGGTGAGGGCGGCAACCGGCCGGTGGCCGGCGACCGGCGGCGAGGGCGGCGACCGGCCGGTCAGCGACCCGGTGATGCTTCAAGGCCAGCCGTCTCTTTTTGTCCATGGCGCTGCGGAGGAGCTTTTTCTGCGAGCGCAGGCAATGAAACAAGAAAGCTTCACAGGAGGGCAGAGAATCATGTGGCTCTGGGTGTTTTGATCGTACGGTTTGGGTGCGACCGGCCCAAATTTGGGCCGGTGGACCGGTGCGTAGTAGTGGCCTTGGAATAATCATGCCTCTAAATTCACTGGTCCAAGCCCATATTTAGGACAGTAAAACCGAGCCTAGTTCCAGTCTTCTCATGACTTGGGCCTTTCTAACCGTCCGATCAAGCGTCCCACATGTTTTCGATCATTACATTTCTGTGCAGTTACACGTTCTAGCGAGTGGGCCGACTATCCTAAGAGGATAGCTTCTTCGGTGGCAAAAACGACGTATTCTGATTGATTGGGCCATGTGCACCAGCAGACGGCTCGTATTGCATCGGGATAACATAGTCAAGGTTCACTAGGGACGTGAGTGTGCGACGGACTCTTCAGTGCGAGCCCTTCCTTCTGGTCCGCTAGAGAAGTGCTGGCGGCCGACCTATGGTTCCACACTGAAAATACAGACAATAGACTTCCTCGCGTGCGAGCGTTGCAACGCTCGAATAATATTTGCCCGCAGCGCATCTGGGACCAAGCCCCGTAAATCTCTCCCCAACCCAATTAATTCCACCACACCCCCCCCCCCCCCCCCCTATTCAACTGTGGGCCCACACTAATTAATCTCACCCCCTGATTCAACTGTGGGCCCACACTAATTAATCTCCCCCCTGATTCAACTGTGGGGCCACTGATTGATGCATGCATGCACGAATTAGCCACGCAGAAAAATGAAGGAACCAGTACACATTGATTACCAGATGCAGATGAAGTTTGGTCGGAAATCGAGCGCCGCGACGCGCGCGCGCGGAATAGACTTCCTCGCGTGAGCGTCTACATGTTGCATGCATGCAATGAATTATCTTGTACTACAAATGGGAAGCAAATCTGTTTAAAGTAGACTTTTTGTCCCGTCAGTCTAATTCATGGGGTGGCAAGGATCTTTGTGAAGGCCTTGGCCAACGGAGTCGCGCCTCGTCGGCACAATCTAGTGGGCAAGCACTAGAGCGCGTTCATCAAGGGGGAGTACTGCATGATAACTTCATTTTTATGAAAAGGCGAAATGTATTAATACCATAAAGATACCAATTACACCCTATCTCTGCACCAACAAGATGGCTCAAAGAGATCAAGGATGCACATAGCCTGAAAAGAAAACAAAAAAGAAAGGGAAAAAACAAAGGCCTCGCCACAGTGATCAACTCCTCTCAGCAGCAGCACACAAACCGCCACCAAAGACAACACTCGGAAAACATAAAAGGTCTTCAAAAGCGAAGCCTTAAAGAAGGAAACAGTGCACAAGCGTCGTCGTCGTCCGATCCAAGATTTTAAGTTTTCACCCTAGAGAAAGTCCGAGCTGTCAAAACAATACCTTCAGCCAGATAATTGCCAGGCACAACCAATGAAGGTCAGACCTTAGATTTTCACCCGGAAAGGTAGGACTCGGCACCGAGGAGCACCACGAAAAATGAAATCCTCCAGTGCTACCGCCCCCACTTGTCACTGTTGCTTATGAAAGTTATCAAACACTTGGCTGACTCCATCGCATCCAAGGCCACCTCCGCCTTACTGATCCTCTGATCTCAGCCACCATGACTTTCTCCACCGCTGTCTACGCCTTGGAAATCGAGATACCGACATGTCCCATGGTGTCAACAAACAACAGAGCTTCGCGCCGCGCCCTCATGGAGCCGCATAGGCTGATCTGGACGCGCACGACCGAAAACTATCCGATCCAGATATCCTTGGGCAAGATCTCCGGCAACAGTCCCGAAACATGTCGACGGCCAGATCAAGGAGGACCGATCATGCAGATCATTGACATAATGCGAGAAGAGCACTAGGACCGCTACCACACCGCTGCCTCCACCACATCAACGTCATCGCTGCCATGGCGGAGGACACCGGCCCACGCTGCCCACAGCTCGCACCGCCGACTGAAGACGGATGCCAGATCGGGGCGGATGCTGAACCGCCGCCACCCCCTCGCCTGCACGATCCGCCACCTCGAAGCCCGCCGTGCACCGCCGATCCCGAGCATTGCCACCGTGGGGATCCACCGCCACACCACCGCGACCCTCGTCTTCGCGGTGTCCCTGCCCAATCATGCCGCTCCGTGGCGGAGGCCCTGCGCGAGAAGGCGAAACGCCCTGCCGCCGACGACGCCGGACAGGCTTTACCCTGCCGCGTTCTCTGGCAGCGGCGAGGGATGAGGGAAGAAGATGAGGGTGCTAGCGGCGGAGGCGGGAGCGCCCTCCCTGTCGCCCACGGGAGCGACGTGGGAGGGTCAGATCCAATCTCCCCGTCGTTCAAGGAACATCAAGGAGACTACACACATTGGGTGAGCCAGCGTGTCTACTAACGTTGGATATTTCGAATGCTTTCGATGCTTTGGACTAGGCCTTCCTCCTTCAGATGCTTGTCCAGATGGGTTCCGGCCATAGGTGGACCTCACGGATTTGCGGCCTCCTTTCCACTGCAACCACTCGGGGTGCTTGTTAACGACGTGCTTGGCAGAACTATCTGCAATGCAAGAGGCACGCGTCATGGGGACTCCCTCTCACCAATGCTCTTCATATTGGTCATGGAGGCCCTGCAACTTATGTTCAGCTATGCTGATGGACAGCAGCTGTTAACCCCCCTTGCCAGGTGTGGATCGGACTCGTTAATAGGGTGTCGCTCTTCGCCGATGAAGTTATGCTATTCCAGAAACCCACTCCAACAGAATTTGCTGATGGCACGGCCATCATCGAGGATTTCGGACATGTGACAGGGTTGCATGTCAACGCGGCAAGTGCAGCGCCATCCCCATCATGTGCATGAACACGATGATTGAGATGATCCTTCAGGAGCTTGCATCCCCATCAGCACGCTCCCCACCAAATATCTCGGGCTGCCTCTCTCTATATGTAAGCATTCAGAACCCTAGTTGGATGAGATCGTCGAGGCAGTTTCCGCAAAGCTGCCCACCCGGCGCTTGACGGGCATGGAGAAGGCAAGGCAGCTAATCCTTGTCCGGTCCGTGCTTTGTGCCATGCCAATTCAGGCCATGCTGGCTTTGATGTGCCTCCGAAAATCCTTGCCAGTATCACCAAGATCCGCTGGAGCTTCTTCTGGGCCGGCTCTTCCGACACAAGGGTAGGGAAGTGTGCGGTGGCCTGGAAGGACATGTGTACTCCCATGTGGGTAGGCGGCCTAGGGCTTCTTGACTTCAAATGGCTCAACGTGGCTCTGGGAGCGCGTTGGTTGTGGTTGAAATGCACTGACGGCGGCCAGCCATGAGCTGAATTCGACATATTAGCGCCGCTGGAAGCGAGGAAAATCTTCAAGCAGCCGTGTTCGTTGATGTGGGCAATGGCAGTTCCTCATATTTTTTGGGAAGATAGATGGCTCGAAGGATACAGAATTCTGGAAATTGCCCCTAATCCCTATGATCGGATCAAACCAAAAGTACGGGAAACACGGACAGTCATTGATTACTTGTTGAACATAATTAATTAGAGATTGGCCTTTTAGAATCCGGGTGCCTGGAATCCCATCTATCAACACCGTCCATACAAAACAGGAGTCTCAGGGATCTGTGTCAAGCACTGCAATGGTTCTTGTTTAGCAGGCCTATTTGAACAGTGACGGTGGAATCACTCGCTCCTCCCAAGATTCACCATCGCGCTCTCTCTCTCTCGTGGAAAACAATTATTTTTTCACTCTCACGTCCTCTCTCTTCTGACATATGTCAGTGCATGTATAACACCAACGAAGTATCAATGCATATTATTGATCCAATCGAGAAAGACTGCTACTATTATCGTATTGTCCGTTAATTTGCATCAAGTTTGTGGCTCACATTTGTGCCTGTTGCGTTAGTCGAAGACAAGAACTCCTCCAGATCCAAGCATCAGTGAAGATCGAGACTGACAACTACTATGGTACGTTAAGACTATTCATTGTAGCGAGTTGACGACTTTTCTTCAGGGTACACGAGGACAACTACGTTGGGTGCATTGAGTACGACATTCTCTGCGCGTACGGCTGCATGTAGCACCATAATAAAGGAAAATACAATAATGGAAAAGTTAGACATGTCATGGATTTAAAAAATGGAAATTTTAGAAAATGTAGAGAGAAATAATCAGAACTAGAAAACCGGGAGAATTCGAGAAAAGTACAAAAATATTTCCATTCCTTTCACTAATATTCCTATTTTTTATGATTATCTGTTGATTTCCCTATATTAACTGTGGATTATTAAGAAAATTTACGCTTTCTATGTACTTGTTATTATTTCCCCTGTATAAAAATTTGCTAACTTTAAATTTTTAAAGGAGATTTTTCCAGACAATTTCTTAATTATTAATTTTAACATATGACGTTTTCCCCCACTAGTATTAATTCCCAAGCAAGCAACGGAGGTTCTTGAGGCAAAATAAGTTATGTTTCTAGATAAATGATAGGCGAACACTTCCTCCATTCCATATTATTTGAATATTGTTTGACCTTGACTATAGAAAAATATATAAACATCTACAGCACCACATGAGTTTCACTGAAATTCATCGTAATACATATTTCATATTATATACGTTTGATATTGTTGATAACAACATAGTATGAGAAATTAATCATAGTGTCCGTCATCTTCAAGAGAGAATACTAAGACTTTCATGTCAAATAGACTAACGACACCTGCAGCAAGCCAGCAAATACACCTGGGCAACCAGCTTTTTTGACTCAAAATGAGCGCACACCTGGCCAGAAATTAATCATAGTGTCCGTCATCTTCAAGGGTGAATTTTATTGACTCAAAATGAAGCATCAAATGCATACAAATGCAATGAGCGCACACCTGGCGTCAATATAGATAGGATGCACATGCCAACATCAACGCACATACAGAAATAAACATGCCGTCAAATAACGGTCATATAAGATCAAATCAATGCGTAAGCGAGGAAAAAAATAATACCCCCAAAGCATCAAATCCGCAATCGACAAACTTCAATAAAGGTAGCATCCTAGATTCCATAAGGTAGTCAAATGCCCTCTCTAGTTTGCTAAGGCTGATAGTACCAACACGGTTAATAGAGCAAAATGTTCTGATGCATGTCCTTTGTACGTCATAATTAAAACCACAGACCTTGATCTTCAGATTCACTAGTTTCCTTTGTTTTTAGGGCAACTTCTAGGCACACAGAATCCGACATCTCGAGTTTGATCAAGTATCGTTAAATAAGGATTCCGCATGCAACAATTAATTGACGAAAATGTAAAGTGATAAAGTTGCGTTTAGGAAGACAGTGGCTATTCATCATACGTATTTATCTCTATTCCTAATGTCTCAGTTGGTAGCGTAGCATCCATTTTCGTCCCCCACTTTCGTCTGGGTTTTTTCGTCTCCCCTCCCCTTGGTTTTTTTTCGTCTCCCCTCCCCCTACGCACGCAAAAAAAAAAACCCCACCTCCTTTCCTCTCGATCCCCTCGGCATACGATCTTCCTCACAAGATCGCCGCCGCCGACCTCTCGTGCGAGATCGCCGCCGATCGCCGCCGCCGACCTCTCGTGCGATCTCGCTGCCGCCGACATACGGGATCGCACGAGATCGCTGCCGCCGACCTCACAGGGAAGACGCGATCTCGCCGCCAACCTCTCGTGCGATCTCGTCGCCGCCGCCGACCTCGACGTGCGATCTCAACGCCGCGGATGGCGCCACCCACTGCCGGCCCTTGGACCGTGCTGCTCGACCATGCTCGAGAGCGCGGCGCCAGCTCTCGATCCATCCGGAGACGGAGATGGAGACGTCGCAGCGGAGGCAGAAGCAGGCGCTCGATGCGGCGCTCCCCCGTCCCTCCTCCTCCTGCGTCAGCTGCAGGCGCTCGATTCGGTGCTCTCCCGTCGCTCCTCCTCCTCCATCGCCGGGAGGGGCGTGGCCTTCTACTTGCGCCGCTGCTCCAGGTTCTCCTCTCTCTCTCTCTCTCTCTCTGACTATTGCGATGGAACTGCAGGAGACGAACAAGTTGGGCTCGGACGTTGCTGGCCGCCGGTTTGGTCTGCAAGAGGATGCTCCCCTCTCCCTCTGTAATTAACAGGCAAGGTACCATCTTTCTCTCTCAAATATGATGCATCCATCATTTGGGTAATAATTTTTTCCATGAGCTTACAGCTTCTATGTCCTAATCAGAAATTAGATTACCGTATGGCCCTCAGTTGCCCCTGAAACCTCAACTACTGAAGTTGCTGAGGTTACAGCCATAACCCTCTTGCTTTGGACAGATCTTATAATTTCTTTTGCATAAGTGTGCCAACTGCTGAACTGTGTTTTGATTTTCGGTTTGAGAATTTTTTCGCCCCAGGCCGAGATGGCCGAAATTCGGCCATTTTCAAAAATTTCGGCCAAAATTTGACCAAAATTTGACTAAAATTTGATCCAAATTTGTCCAATTTGACCAATTTCGGCGGAAGGTAGATTTCGCCCCAGGCCGAGATGGCCGAAATTCATTTTTTTCGGCCGAAATTCAGAACACAGCTGCTGAACTGATTCATGTGGCTGGTTGTTATTGGGCATTTGTGTGGTTATTTCAGTATCAGTGCAAGATCATCTGGCTATTTGAGTATTTATCTTGGTACATGAACAAAGTCAAATCAAAATAACACATGAATACTTGACATGGCTATCTGTTTTAGTCTCGCATTGATATTTTACTCTCCTGAAGCATTCCACATGGACCATACAACTCTGAATATAATCAGCGTTTTGTTCAAAAAGGTAACTACATAGCTCAGTTTGCAATCGTTCGTGCAGACATCAGAAATGCCTGGTTTCTGCAAGGATGGTGATTGGTGAATATGAGAGATGTCCTGATTGGTCTTCCCTCCAGTGGTATCCAACTCCATTTGTTTAAAATCCATATAGATTATATTGAGGTGCTAATTATGTTCTCATATCAGTGATGCTTTCCTTTGATTACAGTTATTATTTCTGCTTAATAAAAAAGAATCTTCTTTAGAGTGTGCTCCACTAGCCATTAATTGTTGAAACTGCTTTGTTTTTGTTAGTGGTGCAACATATCATGGTACTTTATGGCTGTTGGAATTTCGTATCTTTCCCTTTACCCTTTGGAATGGTGAGTACTGAGTAGTATATTCATTCCGACATCACCTGTAGATTATCTTTGCACAAGTTTTGGATTCTGAAATACCCAGATGTTATGTTCAATCAGCGATGTGCATTGTGATTTATGTACTAGCATAGCTGGTCCAAAGAAAGAGTTACAACTACTGACTCCTAAGTAACACTGCATAGGATATGCGATTATTTAGTACGACATCGGAAAGATGAATTATTTTTGTTTGGTTTCACATTTTTTATTGGAAGAACGAGATGTCCGGTATCAAATATCATTAAAAAAGACGAAGAATAAATATATATTTGCTGAGATGCTTTGTTCTTTTCCTATTTACATGTATAAGCTACACTACCTTGGACCTTCTATGGCCCTCATTGTTGTTTGGAAACAGTTCTGGTCTTTGCTATAACAATGCACACTTTTCTTTGGAAATAACAATATGCTCATTGATGTTGCCCAATTTCCAATTGATGGATAACATGGCTACTGTCCAATTTCTTATTCTCCTTCCTTTTCCCTTCTTCTTGCAAGCTTTATGATTACATCTGCAAGGTAGTAGTAGGGAGATTGTCGCTGAATTCCAACATGTAGGAATATCTTGCTTTCAAAACTTCATTTATCTTTCTGCAATATGCCATTTTCTATGTAGTTTTGAAGTTTACAGATCATGTATATTTATTATCATATCCTGCCCAAAACCTATGTAGGCATGGATCTGCCGCCCCTCCATTCCGGCAATCATCTTCAAGTATTTGGGGCTGGGCCTCGATGGCTTGATGCTCGGACCTCGACAGGGATCTGCACCATTTTATCTGCAAGCCGACGTGGATTCGCCGCCCACTCCCCCCGTCCTACCTCTTTCACATTCCTTCAGGTACCTCTTCCTCTCATCTCCATTCCCACCCCCTCATTGCAGTTTTGGTTCATGCATAGTAATCTGACATGGCATGTACATAATCAGAGGATGGATTTAGTTTTAATGCTATATTTCCTATTCATAATCAGTAGACAGGAAACATGTAGAATCTCTTACCATTCTGTCATAGATGTTTCATGGATGAAGTAGATTTTAAAATCAAGCTCTTTACTGGTATTTTAATGTGAGGATTGACACAATTGTTTGACTACCTTACCAATTTAAAGATGGCCTTGATGCACAAGGAAGGCGAGGCCTAGGTAGCTGCAGAGCCAACCAAGGATGCTGGTCAGGCTACCTAGCTCACCATCAAGGTCGCCCACAGTTGGCTACCACTTCCTTTCCTTTCCTAATTTCTATAAGATTTCCTTCTCTTCTTTGGTAAGAGCGTAGCTGGCAGGACCTTGATACTGCTTTGGATGCATGCCGTCTTTTCCGTGCATACGTTGCTGGTCCTCCCGTGCCTCCGGTGTATCTTTTGTCTTCCCATACACGCCCAAGAAGCCTAGCAGGTTCACGCAAAGATTCTTCGTCACGTGCATCACGTCGATTGCAGAGCGGACCTCTAGGTCTTTCCAATAGGGTAGGTCCCAAAATATAGATTTCTTCTTCCACATGGGTGCGTGTCCGTCAGCGTCATTCAGAACAGATTGTCCGCCAGGACCCTTTCCAAAGATTACTTTTAAATACTTGACCATATCAAGTATATCATCACCAGTACGGTGGCGAGGCTTCTTCCGGTGATCTGCCTCACCTTTGAAATGCTTGTCTTTCTTTCTTAAGAGATGCTTGATCGGAAGAAATCGACGATGTCCCAGGTACACATTCTTCTTACATTTATCTAAATATATACTTTCGGTCTCATCTAAACAGTGCGTGCATGCGTGGTATCCCTTGTTTGTCTGTCCTGAAAGGTTACTAAGAGCAGGCCAATCATTGATAGTTACAAACACTTGGAAAAAAATTAACGAAGAAGCTTACGAACATTGCTGGTTATCTAGAACTTTTGCTGAGACATGTGTGAATTCAGCCCGGATATCTCATTGTGTTTACCAAAGTGGCGATGATTTTGGGGCACCGGATGGTCAGAATAAAAGGCAAATAAGAGAGTTATTCTTGGAGCCATTCGTAATGGGAAAACATTAAGTGATGGCAGCATTAAAGTATTGATAGGTGTATAATTTATTTGAATGTATAGAAGATAGTACTTCGTCATAGAGAGATGACATGTATGGCTAATTATTTGTAGGTATGATTTTGTTTTATACTAACAGTATATATACAATGAGTATGTGTTCGCTCAAGATTTGGGGTAGTGGCACAGTAAATCTTGTATTAAATTGATGTATGGAATATGTCGTATGGCAATATGCTTATTCATTACATGTCTTTATATGAATTTCTGTTTAATGTTGAGCATTTTTTTAATATATGGGCATTTTTCGAGTTGCTGATTGGAGTTTAATCAACTGGAGTGATTCATTGCCGTATAAGTAAGCAATGGATCTATGCTGGTCAACTTGGTTCTGCTTTATTCTCGTTGCTGCAGAATTCCAAACTTTTTGGCACAATTTCAGCCATTTTTCGTTTAAATTCGCTCATTTTTCTTTTGAGAATTAAAAAATTAGAGTATGCTTTTCGTTCGGAATTTTCCGAAATTTGTCCAAAAAGCCGAATTTCGTCATTTCATTAAGGGGCGGTTAATTTTGCAAAACGAAATCCAAAACCTTGCCACAACATGTTATGCAGAGCAAGCGAAACAAGTTATGAACACCCAAGCCCCTACGGGTTTTGTCAATACAGGAGAAGGACCAAGCTGGCAAATCAAGAACAAGCATGGGGTAGATTCATGTTGCTGACAGGTGGAGTACAGAAGCACCAATCTTCCAGCACGGCGCAGCAGCGAGGCCTTCCAGGTAGGCAAATGGCTAGCAACATGATCCACATACTGCTGAAGTTCCATCTTCGTCAGTCGAGAGAGAGAGAGAGAGGAAGGTCAAGGTAACGCACTGGAAAGCTCTTTATAGGACAGGCAAGTCTGAGGAGCACCACATCAATATTCGTCGCTTCACAGCGGATGAGGGAGGCAGAACTTTTCCCCAAATTATACCGCAGCCCAGATGCCGTCCGTACATATGCAAAGAGACCATGGAAGCCTCGGCCTCCTCCATCTGGAGCCTGATTAGTAATACTGCGTCATCGGCATAGAGAGTCGGTGCTTAATACCGCAGCGAGCAATGGAACCAAATGAGTGGTTGTCATCTCCTTTCTTGAGTAATGCTGTCAGCGCATCCATGACAAGGACGAAGAGGATGGGGGATAGAGGGTCTCCCTACCGCAGCCCACGGGCATGCAAAAATTTGTCTCCAGCCGAGCCATTGATTAGCACTCTCGTGCTAGCCGTAGAGATAAGCATAGCCAGCCTAGCAATTCACTTAGGGCCAAAACCTCTGTGGCGAAGAAATTTCAGCAAGAATGGCCAGCCCACAGAGTTGAATGCTTTGGCAATATCTAGTTTCAGCATTATGGAGGCAACGTTGCGACGATGGAGAGTACGGATTGATTGCTGCACCATGACAAAATTATCCACAATCGAGCGCCCGACAATGAAATCACTCTGATTGGCATGCACCAGTTTCGGATTAGCGTTCTTGCTTGAATGGCCATCAGCTTCGAATGATTTTTTCCCCAAAACTACGCGCCAAGCTGATGGGGCGGTAATCTCGGATGTCAACAGCCCCAGGCCCCTTTGGAATAAGTGTGATGATGACATCATTAAGAGGAGCAACGCCTCTTCCATCGCTACTATCAAACGCTTGAACCACACACATTACATGTAAATCTGAATGGGGAGATGGAGCTAGCCCCGATCTCATTTCAGTTGATATGCATACTCATTATAAAATATTGTTGCATAAGTAGAGAATTACATGGTAATTCAAACAAAAAGTACAACATATGGTATACTTCTTTGGTTATATTTTCTTAGCCTCCCCTATGATCAAATCTTGGCTCCACCAATGGCAGGATTTTCCGTTAATTATTTCTCAAGAATATACCGGTATCACAAAATACTTAGCTTTGAAGAATTTATCCTTCCAGCTACATGTGTGATTTTGGAACTAACAATAGTTTCTCCTTCCGGCGCACGGTTAGCCCAAACACCTCTGTCATATTGATGTCTTTCCTGTCAACCCCAAGCGGCGGTTCCCAGTCAAAATGGTACATCAAGTTTGCCAACATAAGCTCGACGGCTGCGATTCCGAGGTTTATACCAGGGCACATCCTGCGTCCTGCCCCAAACGGCAAGAGCTGGAAATCATTCCCCTTGAAATTGACACCCACGGCACTGCCTTCATCTATAAATCTTTCAGGTATGAACTCTTCAGCGTCCTCCCAACAACTAGAGTCTCTACCAATGGCCCATACATTGATTAAGACATGTGTCTCAGCAGAAACCATGTACCCATCGATGTTGCAGTCAGCCATAGCCAGGTGTGGAGCAAGTAAAGGCGCAACAGGATGAAGTCGGAGTGACTCCTTTATGACTGCTCTGAGGTATGCCATCTTGGTAATAATGTCTGCTTCGCTGACAACTTCCTGTCCCCTCGGTACGATACTCCTTACCTCGTCTTGTAGCTTCCCAATCAGGCTGGGGCTCCTCACAAGCTCAGCCAAGGTGAATTCGAGGGTGTTAGATAGCGTCTCTGTTGAACCAAAAAATACATCCTGGGGATATCAACTAATTAGGATACAATAATATATACATATTTATTTATTTTTTATCAACATATATAATTTTGAAGGTACTATTTTTACTTACGATTAGCAGAGCTTTCATGTGCTCTCTTGTGAGACCATACTCCATCTGAACAGATAATAGAATATGTACGAAATTGCCACCCGTGTGATCAAACACTGACTTGTCCTCGCTATCATGATAATCGATCACCTTGTCCAGCAGATCATCCCATCTATTCTTCACTCTCTCAGCCTTTGCACTAACGTTCCTCTTAAGCAGCCCTACCCTAGCCAATGTTGGGTAGAACTTCTCCATGTTGAACCCTCCTAGCAGATGTGATGTTTCGCTAGTGAGGTCCTGGAACAACTTGCTTCGTCCTTCTTTTAGGAAGAATTCTCCTGACACGATGCGGCATGCAATGTCACACGTGAATGACTTGAGCAGCTCACTCATGTCCAACACACCACCTACTGCGGCAGCCTCATTAATCTTGGCCATCACCATGCTCACCTATGATGACATGTATCTTGAAGTATGAGAGTAGCTTACATTTATGGAATATTTAGGAGAGGGCAAAACGTGTCAATTTTCTACATTTTGTTTGTGACGTGGTATGTTTGTGATAATAAAATTGCGAACAACGCCGATGGTCGGAAATCATTGACTAAAAAGGGACGTATATAATGGTAACATACTGATTTAAAAACAAAAATATCTGGCTCTCAATAAAAATGTAAGAAATGTAGAATATCCTAATTATTGGATGTTGTTTATTCATCAATTAACCATTTTATTTAGAAGACCATCTTCTAGGCCCTCACCCTCGTTCCTAGATTGATGCCGGTGTTAAGTAGGATGAGGGTCTCCATGTGTATATCTATAATGGATTTGGCAATCCATGACCTTTCCTCTCGCTATTGCTAGAACCAACCGGCAGTCTATGGTTGTATCAATTCAAAATGTGCGCCAGCTCTCATGCTTCCTCCTCAAACTGTGGAAGTTTTGGTCAGCACATATGCCTCTCCCCATATGCTACATATAAATGAGGGCATCCTAAACGCGGACCTTCAAAATGCCCGCAAACGTTTAGATCGACATGTCCGAACGCTGCAGGCCATCCAACGTCGTCCCGCATCGGTTCGCAGAAGCGTCCATTGGGCTTTGCGGGAGTCCGGATAACCCACAAGTTCAAGTCGGCGACATGGCAAGCCCGACGCCTCAAAAATAAGGCAAAGGCTGGGACGTCTGGCAAAAAGAATGGCGGAGTGGGCAGCGGGCGGCGGGCAAGGGGACAGGGTGCAAGGGGCGGTCTGCGTGGGCAAAAATGCCTTTTTTTTTTCTTTGCATGAATAGCCACACTGGATCTTTTGTGACCAGATGCTTGTAAAAGCTATGAACATCCGCCTCTTTTTGGTTATCGGGCGCTATGAACACTGCACTTTAATTTGCCCGTCTTGTTATGAATTCTGCTATTTTCTATAATTATTTCGAATGTTCCAGACTTAAAACAAGGACGGATGTTTAGGGACAGGATTGGATGACTAGCTCCCGTATCCAAGTCCGCGGACGAGTTTGGACCAGTCCACGGATGAAACATTGTAACATTGGAGTTGATATCCTGATCTTCACCGACATGAAACCATTATGGGCATCCCTTTGTATGTACCAACGCTTTTGTTCATACTTGGATTATTAACGGTTAGGTTTGATGCATGTGTCGTGTGTGGGCGCGCGCTTGTGTGGTAGAGCACAAATGCAGAATCGGTGCCTTGCCCAGTTCATTTTTGTTTTGATAAAAATACTATTTTGAAAGGAAATAGGAAAAAAAAACAGGACAATAAAAAAAATCAGAGCAAAGTGTATTAGGCAAGGATCAAACTCGAAGACACGGAGACTAATTTGAGTAAGAAATCCCTCTATCTGGGAGACTTCTTACTTAAATGCAATTATTTTATTCTTTTAGTTGGAGTTGGTGGAACCTTAGGTGGTTCTCGGAAGAAGATAGCGAAAAAAATTATCCCTAAAATCGAAACTAAAAGGAACGTATAAACCAATGCTTCCATAGATTCGATCACTCAGACCAACTGCAAGAAGCCCGACAAAGGCCCAGTGCCAACTTGGCCGAGTTGGTTTGGATATTTTTTTTTAATGAAGTTCAACCTATATTATTCATACACCCATGATCTAAAGTCTATTTTTTAACACAGTACAATCGTAGGTACTCACAAACATATACATACACTCACTCTTATGAACGAACGCACGCACACTCTGCTCCTATGAGCACCTCCGAGATACTAAGCCGGCAAGAACATCTCAGGATAGTCGTAAATAAAACCAGGAAAATACGAGCACCAGTGCCAAATTTAGGACTTTAACCCCGATGGGCTGAGTATACCACTATCCTCTTACCATCCAATCACAGATTGGTTCGCCTAAGGTTTATTTTCTTACAAATTAAATATGATGGGTATCTTTTATGTCCGACGTGACGCACTCCGTGACTTGTCGTGCCCATCTCTTTGTTTGAATAGTTCTGTTCTTCTATTTGTTTCTTGTCAACTGATTATCTAATTTTATTTTCCCAATCCACAATTTTTTCTCATCATCTATCTAAAATAGAAAGACGTTTATGCATTTTCCAATTTCAAGCCTTCATATTGTATTTCAAGCCTGGGCCCGCAATTCCCAGTGACAATCTTGGCCGCGATAATAAAAGAGACTTCTATCAAACAGGACGAAAACTGAAATAAAAACATTAAAAGTTACCTCTTCAATGGCGACGCTGCGGCGAGACTGCACCTTTTTAACACTCAACACGTGGTTCGTGAGGAGCTTCTTTGCCTGCCGCCAGTGCTCGCCATATGGCGCAAAGGCGACGTCGGATGAGCCGTACAAGATGATGTCAGGGACCATGGAGCGGGGCCGCGACGCAAAGACGTGGTCGTGCGTGCGCAGCACCGCCTCCGCGGCACGTGGCGACGACACGATGAGCGTCCGCACGGCGCCGAGACGGAGGAGCATGAGGCCGTTGCGGCCGTGCCTTGCAGCGAGGGCGCCGAGGGAGATGTGCGGGAGAGAGCCGATGAGGTGCAGGTGCCCGATGATGGGCAGTGCCGGTGGAGAAGGCGGGAGGTGGCTTTCTCGCTGCTGCCTTTTTCCTGTCTTCCCATTCACAGTGAACCAATAATAAAGCACAAACAAGAGGAAGAGCGGGAAGAGGAACAGAAACCATGCCGGCTGAAGCTTCCCTAGTATGAGGAGATCTGGCATGGGAAATTATTGTCTAGCCCAGCTCTTTGTGGAGCTCTGCCGGAAGTGGTTCTTCTGCACCAGCTTATCCAGCTGCTTATAAGCTAGCCAGGCAGAGTACCTTAGGAAAACGTTTTGAGACGGCGCGCCGGCCCAAGCTTCGGCCGGTCGCGCCGCGTCGCTCGCTTCAGTTTTCTCGCCACGTGAGCATCTGGAACCACCCACCACCTACCTCTTCATCTTATCTCTTCACGACGCAGTACAACCAGTCATTCCCCTCAAGTCTCTCTCCTCCCAATCCCTATCTCCTCAGGCACGGCAGACAATCTCCCCGGCGAGCGGCTCCTGCCATGGTGCTCGTACGGCTCCTACCTCCACGGCTGCGACGCACGTCGCCTTGTCCGCCTCCGCTAGCAGCTGGATGCGCGCTCTCTCCATGGCCGCCATGGCCAAGCTGCACCCGGCCACGGCGGCAGCGAGTTTGTGCTGGAACCAAGGGGGTTTGCTGGAACCAGGTATTTTTTTGCTGGATCCACCTTTTCGTTTTGCTACAACCCCTTTTGTTTTTTGCTACCATCTCCCATTCGATTTTGATGAACAACTTCGTTTTTTTGCTGGAACCAGTGCCCGGTGTGCTACAACCAACTGATGTATGTGCTACAAGATCGGTGTCTCGTTGGGAAAGCTACATCCAGCGGCGAGGAGTGTTGTATCCAACGCCGTTAGACGTCGGAAGCTGCAATCGTGCATGCCAGAGCAGCAACCGGCTACTGGGGGAGCTGCAAGAGAGGGTCGCCCTTTTTTGCCGATGCGTTCTTTTTGCTGAACCAATTTTTTTGTTTTTGCTGGAACCGGTGTATTTTTTGCTGGAACCGAGATAATTTTTTGCTTCATCGGTGCAGAGCTCTCAAATGCTCATGTCGTTTTTGCTAGAACCTAAGTTTGTTTTTGCTAGAAGCGTTTTTTGATTTTGCTTCAACCGACCACTGGACTTCGACCCGCGGCGAAGTTTTTTGCTGGAAGATTTTTGTTGCTTCCAGATTTTTTGCTGCTTGGCACTCTGACCCACGGCGAGGCGGAGACGCAGAGATGCTACAACCAGCCACCCGACTACCACAGGCATCACCGGAAGCTGGATCCAGCAATTTGTTTTGCTACCACCATATATTTTTACTGAACCAGCTCCAAAATTTGCTTCCACCCTGTTCTGTTTTTGCTGGATGCAGCTTTTTTTTTTGCTTCCACCATAACGGCGACCGGTGGCCGGCGGCGAGGACGGCGACCAGCGGGGAGGGCAGCGACAGGCGAGCGGGCCGGGCGGTGCTTTCAAGCCGGGCGCATCGCTCATCCATGGCGGCGTGCTGGAAGTTTTTTTTGTAAAAGAAGAAGACGCCTGGTGGAAAAAGAGGAAAGAATCGTGCGGCTATGAGTTGTTCGATCGGACGCTGCTAGTACGACCGGCCCAAAAGTTGGGCCGGCGCTCCGGCGTATAGTAGTGCCCGAGTAAAACTGACTATTCCCGACCGCTGCGCCCCGCCTCAAGATCTGCCCAACTTGCTTGATCCAAACACATCCATCCGTCTTAACCCCGCCCCGCGTCGCTCCCACAGGGGCGACTTGGGCTGAACCCTGGCGCAGCCGCCACCCTTTTTGGGGGGGGGGGGGAGGACTGAGCAGCGTGATGGGCTTAGCCCAATTGGCTAGCGCTAGGAAAGGTCAAGCGTCACATCATCTCGTACGCATATAGGGACCGCTAGTTTCCTCGTATGTTCGTCACTCAAGACTCAACAGTCGCCCGTCGGTAGTCGCTCCCGATTCTTGCCGACGCAGCCTGCAAGGAATCAGCATGCCGGCTGCCGGCCCTACCGTTGGTCCCGATTCTTGTCGTCCTGCACTGTGCTGTCGTTGGACCGTCTTGATCTTGTCCTCCGGCCGTCCGTGAGGCTGCAAGGATTTCATTGATCACCGTCCTCTTGATCTTTCCAAAGTACGTATATGATTTATCCATCCCTAATTTAAGTATACATGGTATAGGATTGTTAAGATGTTACTGCTGACGTACAAATTTCTATTTGTATGTACTATTTTTTCTTCATAATTTTAGGTCATTAGTTGATTAGTCTTACAATTTTGCCTCTGAAGCATTTGTCGGGTGCTGCAAAAAGAAGAAAAAGAAAAGAAAGCAATCTCCCAATTCAAAGACAGAAAGGTTATTTATTTTATTTTTTCATCTTCAAGCAATGTTGCTGTGAATAAAGAAAAAGGACAAGAAACTAATCCTGGGCAGAGAAATAATCATAATTCAAATGCAGATATTGAGATCAGTGAAGATGGTACAAATACAGGGGAGCAAATAAATTTAGAAGTTGATGTCAACCCTAAAAGTATGGAGTCACTAGAATTTGGTTCTTATTTCATGTCAGTTTCATTTTGCTATTTTTTTTATCTTTCTATTGCAATATGACTGTTCCCAATAATTATTATTAGACATCTCAAACTGATGATGTATGGCTGAAAATTTACTTTTAGTAGTTTGCAAATGAAGTTACACATATACATGTTTATTTATTTTTATTTTTATTTTTTATTTTTTTTAGAAAAGGGGGGAGACCCCTGGCCTCTGCATCTGGGCGATGCATGCAGCCACTTTATTAATTATTCACAAAGACCTTACAAAGTAATACATCAATACGTTTGAAGCCACCATCTTGACAACATTTGTCGCTACTCCTATCCTTAATAAAGGGGTGCCGATACTCCGAGCCGAATACCAAACAGATTTCGCACCCTAGCCTAACATCTAAAACCGTAGGCCCCAACCAAGCCACAGTGTCGGGTCTGAGGCACACACCGGTCCGGCGCACTCTCAGAGGCCACCGCCGTCGTCTTCCACCGATCCATCTTCAGAGTTGTACTGACGCATCGACCTTGCCAGGCTTATCTGCCGTCAACGCCACCACGACGCTAGACAACGCCACCATACTGCGATCGTCCATCATCACATGCCCACCGCCGAGACCCCGCTGCTACATGTTTATATATTGTGCAAACACATACATCTACATATAATATTAGGGGCTGTTGAACATACGTTATCCATGCACATGTATACTACTAGGGTCTGTGTATTTTGTACTGCCGTGCCTCCTCTCTCCCCCGTATATTTGTACTTCTTGGGAGACAAGTAGAGGCCGGCCCCCCTGTACCTATATATGTGCTCATGCACACGATCAATCAATTGTCGATGCATGCAATCCCTACTTTCCCATCTAACATGGTATCAGTTTAGCACGCGATTTTCATCGCTTCCGCCCACCTCCTGCCGCCGCCGCTGCCCCTTGCCGCCGCCGCCGCAACCTGCCGCTGCCGCACCTCTTTCCCCACCCCGCACCCGCCCTCCCTTTCCTACCGCTGCTGGACCTTGCCGCCGCCGCCGCTGCCGCACCTTGCCGCTGCCGCTGCCCACCTCTTGCCGCCGCCGCACCTTGCCGCCGTCGCCGCTGCCCCTTGCCAGCCCCGCCGCCGCCGTAACCCGCCGTCGCCGCACCTCTTTCCCCACCCCGCAGCCACCCCTCCCTCTCCTGTAGTTGCCTTTTCCTCTCCCTACCCTAAACCCTAGCCACCATCTACCATAGCCGCTGCCATGGCCTCCCTCGCGTCCACCTTCTCCGGCGCCTCCAACCCGTTCGCCGGACTCGCGCCGCCGGCACCACCGCCACCCCAGCCGCGGCCCCCCGCGCCGCCGGGCTACTTCCCCATGCCCATCCCGAGGGCCCCGGCGCCAAGTCTACTCGGGTCACGACCGGCGGGTCATCAGGCCTACCTCGCCGCACCGCAGCAGCCGGCTGGTGCCGGCTACGCGGATCTGCCCGCCCCGCCGATGGCCGGCGGCTACGCCCCGCCCGCCCCGGTTCAGCCCTACGGCGGCTTTACCACACCACAGGTTTCCCCGCCATGGGACAACGTGGCTCTGCCCGCCCCGCCGATGGCCGGCGGCTACGCTCCGCCCGCCCCGGCTCAGCCCTACGGCGGCTTCACCATGCCGCAGGCTCCCCCGCCATGGGACCCTACTCCTTTGGCTGCGCTGCACTCGGTCCCGCCCACCGGCGGAGATTGGTACATGGACTCGGGCGCCACCGCCCACATGACATCTCATCCCGGTAACCTAACTTCCTCCACTCCGGTTCATACTTCGACTCGCATCACCGTCAGTGACGGTTCCTCTTTACCTATCACTCATGTTGATCGTACTTCTTTTCCTTCCACATCTATGCCACTCACCATGTCTAATGTTCTTGTTTCCCCTCATTTAGTCAAGAACCTTGTTTCTGTTCGTCGTCTTGCTCGTGAGAATCCCATTACCGTTGAATTCGATGATGTCGGTTTTTCTGTGAAGGACGCCAGTACCCGGATGGTTCTCCACCGATGTGATAGTCCTGACGAGCTCTACCCGGTGCACTCCTCCGCCACCACCTCCACCACTCCAGTCACCCTTGCCGCCGGTGTCGACCTTTGGCATGCTCGTTTGGGACACCCGAACTCCACCGTTTTGCGTCAAATTCTTAAGAGTTTTTCATTCTCATGTAATAAGATCGACGACCATACTTGTGAGGCTTGCCGCCTCGGCAAGCATGTTCGTCTTCCTTTTAGTGCGTCCACCACTATTTCCACTTTTTCGTTTCAATTGCTTCATAGTGATGTTTGGACATCTCCAATTGCAAGTAACACGGGCTATCTCTATTATTTGGTGATTTTAGATGATTTTTCTTATTATGTGTGGACATTTCCTCCTCGTCGCAAATCCGATGCCTTAGCCACGCTCACGGCATTTTATTCCTATGTCACCACACAGTTCGGTCGCCCCATACTTGCACTCCAAACCATTTTCCGCCTAACCTGCCCCTACACTTCTCAGCAGAATGGCCACGCTGAGCGCATCCTACGCACTCTCAATGATTGCGTTTGCACATTACTCTTTCACTCTAATGTCCCTCCCAGGTTCTGGCCTGATGCTCTCGCCACCGCCACTCTTCTTCTTAACATTAGACCGTGTCGTCCCCGTTGGAACTACGCCCCTCACCAACTCCTCTTCGGTGCGTCTCCATCGTATGATGGCCTTCGCACATTCGGGTGTCTCTGCTATCCTAGCATCGTGTCTACCGCCCCCCACAAACTCGCACCACGATCACTTCCTTGCATCTTCCTTGGCTACCCTTCCAACACCAAAGGTTACCGGTGCTATGACCCTGTTTCCCACCGTGTGTACACCTCACGGCACGTGTACTTTGACGAGAGGGTGTTTCCTTTTAACCAGGTACCACCGTCTGCAGCGCCTTCGGCGGAGCCGCTCGCCGCACCCCCAGCATGGTGCGGGACCCGGTCGCGGCCCACCACCGCCTCTCCGGTTCGGCGGCTGCTCCCTCCTCCACCACCGGTCGCGACTCCCCCCGCAGCCTCTTCAGGTGCCGGTGCCGTGGTCGAGTCGGACCAGGCGTCTCCCTCGGGTGCCTCAGCTGGTGCCCCTTCCTTGGGACCGGCGGACGACGACGTCGCGGCAGCCACAAGACATCATCACCCATTCCCTCCTCCGCTCGTGCAGCCCTTCGGGATGAGTTCGACGCGTTGCAGCGCAACCGTACATGGCATCTTGTTCCACGGCCTCCCCATGCTAACGTCATCAGTGGCAAGTGGGTGTTCTGCAACAAGACACGTCCTGACGGTTCTCTCGAGCGCTACAAAGCTCGTTGGGTGGTTCGCGGATTTCCCTAGCGTGCCGGTGTGGACTTCACCGACACTTTCACCCCGGTTGTCAAACCGGGCACGATCCGCACCGTCCTTCAGTTGGCGGTCTCTCGCGCTTGGCCTGTGCATCAGTTGGACGTTTCCAACGCCTTTCTGCATGGGCACCTTGCAGAGCAGGTGTACTGTCAGCAGCCCACCGGTTTCGTCGATGCCGAGCATCCGGATCACGTGTGCTTGCTCTCCCGTTCTCTCTACGGGTTGAAGCAGGCGCCACGGGCGTGGTACCAGCGTATCGTGGCCTTCCTCCAGCAGCTTGGCTTTCGGTCCACCCGCTCCGATGCTTCACTCTTCGTTTATCATCAGGGTGCTGCCACCGGGTACCTTCTGTTCTATGTCGACGACATTGTAGGAGATATGCCCTAGAGGAAATAATGAATGTTATTGTTTATCTCCATGTTCATAATTATGTTTATGTTCCATGCTATAACTGCTATGGTTCTCGAGTCTGCAATAACCACGAGGCTCGAAGGAAGACTCATATGCACGTGTGGAATAATAAATGGTAAAATGTATTCCTAGTCTGGCCTCTAAGACTAGCTCAAGTGTTGCATGATGGTTCTGTTTTCCTGATCATGGGCATGACTATGCCGGCAATTTTGAGGGCACAATGTTAGGAGAACACTTGTGTTGAATCGACCCGATTGATGTTGTGCTATGAGATACATTCGTCACAAGTTAATGGTTAATAACACAGAGAAGTTAACGTTTGCATAATTCCTTAGACCATGAGAGTATCGAGTTTCTTCATGCTTGATTCATGAACTTTGGGGTTTGTTAAAAGTCATCCGTAACTGGGTGGCTATTACGGCGGCTTACGGGTTCATGGGAAAGTATGTCAAGTAACTTGATAGCTCAAGATTGGGATTTGCTCCTCCGACGATGGAGAGATATCTCTGGGCCCTCTCGCTGTTACGGTATCCTTCATCGTCTGGCCAGACACATTGTGATTTGATCACGGGGATGCCGAAACACGGAACGAGAAAAGAGAACAAAACCGGTAACGAGGTAACTGGCATTGTGGACAAGTGTTGATCCACGGGGATGCCGATGATTCTCAACTCGGGTATTTCTAACATATCGCGAAGCAACAGGAATAGCACACGACAACTGGAGGTTCACTCGAATATTCATTCGTGTGGGTATAGGGGTCAATATGGGTGTCCACGGCTCCGATGTTGATCATTGATCGGAAAGTGTTACGGGTCATGTCTATACTTCACCGAACCTATAGGGTCACACGCTTAAGGGTCATCTATCTGCTGAATACTAGACAGGGAGTCTGAGAGAAAATCACCGGAAAAGTTTCGGACGCAACGGAAACGTTCCGGAGAGGACACCGGAATAGTTCCGGTAAAACTGAAAAGTTGTTTCAGGGTATACCATTAAGTCAAATTGGTTTCGACACACGTCTGGAAATTCTTGGAGGGTGCTAGAATCGTTCTGGAAACTTCTGGGATTTTTCCAGAGGAAAAACCGGAAATGTTCCGGAGCAGCCGGAACCGCTATGGTAGCTTTTCGCTGAAGAAAAACATTGTTCCGGAATTGTTTCGGAATGCGTTCAAAATTGTTTTAGTGGGTACTGGAATTGTTCTAGGCACACAGAAATAATTTGGGATTTAACGAACACAGAAAAATGTCTTCATGAATAGTGAAAGTGCTTTTTGGATTACTTTTTGGAAAGCCACTCTTTTAGGCTTTTGCTCAAAAGATCTTTGGGGATGACATGGATGGATAGGAACCCCTTTGGGGGGGACCCACTAGGGTGTGGCCGGCCACATGAGGGGCTCCTCCATGGAGCCCCACTTGTCCCATGGCTTCACCTTTATGCCCTTGTGAAGGACTTCATTCATGTGCATTTTGGGTTTTATTGTAAAACCATCCTACCCCCTGGCTTTCCTATAAATAGAGGTGGAGAGGAGCTCTCCACATTCATCCCTTGCTCACATACACATGCCATAGACTTGTCTGGCTTCTCTCTCCCTCCCAGCGAAATAGTTTCGTAGAGCCGAAAGGCTGTCTGGGTTCCGGTGGGAACTAGTTCTGGACGGCGAAGCACTGCCGAATAGATGACACCGTATGTGTGCAACTCTGTAGAGAGATCATAGTTTCGGTCTTAGTTCGAGAGTGCCTCTCGAAGGGCTGTCCGAGTGACCGTCCGAGTTTCGAGGGTCCTCCCGAAGGGCTGTCCGAGTGATCGTCCGAGTTTCGAAGGTCCTCCCGAAGGGCTGTCTGCGACACCATCCGAGGGACTGTCTGACTGCCTCCCGGAGGGCTATCCGAGGGGTAGTCGAGGGAGTACATCCTCGCGGTTGGGAGGTTGTAAATCCTAGCTGCGGGGATCTGCACCGCCAATCGTCATCGACTCTACTTCCGCTGCGCTACGAGTCGGTAACGAAAAGATCAAACCTTGTATGCAGTCTCCATAGTGGTCCTGGGCTGGTGCCTAGGTCGGAAATTTTTTGTTTTCTGCTGTGTTACCCAACAGACATCATCCTGACGGCATCTTCCCCTGAGCTTCTCCAGCAGCTCACGGCTCGTCTTCGTGATGAGTTCGTCCTCAAGGATTTGGGGCCACTGAATCAGAAGTATGCCCACGAGCTTCTTGAGCGAGCCGGCATGCTTAACTGCAAGCCCGCCGCCACGCCTGTCAACACGAAGGCCAAGGTCTCTGCTACGGAGGGCTCCCCTGCACCCGATGCGGTGTTTTATCGCTCCATTGTTGGTGCCTTGCAGTACCTCACGCTCACACGCCCGGACTTGCAGTATGCTGTTCAGCAGGTGTGCCTCCATATGCACTCTCCGTGTGATTCCCACTGGACCTTGTTGAAGCGTATTCTCCGGTACATACGCGGCACTATGTCCTTGGGTCTTACGTTGACGGCTTCCACCTCCACCGACATCGTCGCCTACTCCGATGCAGACTCGGCTGGCTGCCCCGACACTCGACGCTCTACATCAGGCTATTGTGTCTACCTTGGGCCCTCACTGATCTCGTCGTCGTCCAAGTGACAACCCACGGTCTCTCGCTCGAGTGCTGAGGCGGAGTATCGGGCGGTGGCTAATGCCATCGCCGAGTGCTCTTGGCTCCGTCAGTTGCTCCAGGAGTTGCTTTGTGACATTCACAAGGCCACGCTCGTCTACTGTGATAACGTCTCCGCCGGCTACCTCTCCGCCAACCCTGTTCATCATCGCCGAACGAAGCACATTGAGCTTGACATCCACTTCGTTCATGAACAGGTTGCACTTGGGCATGTTCGGGTTCTTCATGTCCCCACCGCCCAACAGTTCGCCGATGTCATGACTAAGGGGCAACCGACTTCCGTCTTCCAGGAGTTTCAGTCCAGTCTCTGTGTCTCCTGCGACACTTCGACTGCGGGGGGGTGTTGAACATACGTTATCCATGCACATGTATAGTATTAGGGTATGTGTATTTTGTACTGCCACTAGTAGAAAATAGGGCATCTGTCCCGGTTCCAAAGGGCCTTTAGTCCCGGTTCTGGAACTGGGACAAAACGATCGGGACTAATGCCCATCACTTTTAGTCCCGGTTGGCTTACGAACCGGGACTAAAGGTGCTCCACGTGGACGCTGTGGGGCGCCCAGGCAGGAGGACCTTTAGTCCCGGTTGGTAACACCAACCGGGACCAAAAGGCAGCCACGCGTCAGCAGCTCCCAGGCGCTGGGGGTTTTTTTTTTGAAAGGGGGGGTTTAGGGGTTTTCGAGGGTTTAGGGGTTTCATAATGTGTTAGCTAGCTACTACATATAGAGAGAAGTGACCTCTCTTTCTCCGTGCTTGGTCGACGCTAGCTACTACATATAGAGAGAAGTCGACGCTAGCTAGTAAGCAAATGAAGGAAACCATTAATTACACAAGATCGTCATGAACATATATAGAGAGAAGTGACCTCTCTTTCTCCGTGCTTGGTCGAACAACAAGTTTTCGTATATCTATCTGACGCTACTACATATATACAATATAACATCCCTGACATCATCAAGCGCCAAACTCCCATTGAATTTCCGTATGGTATTCTTCCTTTTCATGTATGACGTGGTCAAGTAAGAATCCCGCCCATTCCTCTTGAATTGCTCGTATGCGATCATGTGGTAGGAGTTCATCCCGCATCTGCCACATCTAATTTAAAGAAGGGGGTCAATACATATATATGAATGAAACTCAACACAATTGATGGTAATAAAATAAAATTGTGAATATTGTTTACGTACTTCAAATTGTTTGTCAGACAAGAAGCCCCGCTTAGAGGTCTTGTGGCGAATGAACTCGCAAACGTAGTATCCACATAAATTATTCCCGGGTGCCTGCCACAAGCACTTTACGAGAATAGAGTTCAATCGAACTGATAATCAAGCATGATAATGGTATTGATGAAACTAGAATCAATGAGAGATGCGCGGAACTAGCTAGTACTACTTACTTTGGGGTGTGTAAATCGCAGCTCGTTCTTCAGACCCGGAACCATTCCGGTGAACTGTTTCCAAACCCTGCCAGGCAAAGAAAATGATTACTTGATATCAGGAAATGAGCGAAAGTTGCCGATATGGTCCCGGTATTGATTGAACTTACTTCTGGAGCATTGCAGTCATGTCCGCATAATCCTTGGGATCTTTACGTCTCGAGTCTAAGACAGTTACTACTCCCCCGTCAAGCTTAATGGATAGCAGAATAAAGTGGAACCTGCGCACGCATAACTCATCAATTACAGTACTTAACCTCGAGTAAGCGAAACCGAATATGCACAAGACAGTAACACTCACTTGAAGTTGTAAGGAAAGAGTATTTCCCTTTTGTTTTGATGTCGAAGGAACGCTTTTAGCAAGTTTTCCTCGGTATCTTTAACTCTATTTTGTACCGCCCATTCATTTACGGTATTTGGGCTTATGAACCCAATGTCATAGATTTGTCTTTTTGGACATTCGACGATCTTCAATCTGCATAATATAGTGAGGATAATTATATATACATGCAATGAACGAGCTGAGCTAGAGACTTAATTACAGAAGTAATACTTACAGACAGTAGCAAGTCATGAGTTGTTTGTCGAGGGCCTCTTGATTGAATAACTAAAATAACTCCACAAATTCAACAGGCATCAGGTCGACTCCAATGAGGTCGTGCTCATCTTTAATTCTCACCATAAAACTATCGGACCCATTCTTCCTGCAGCTTTCCAAGTACCACTCATGCAATCTTCGCATCATCGTTGTTAGATGAGGATGATCAGGTTTGACGAGAGGCTTCCCGTGCTCGTATCTAAAGATCTCTACTACCTCAGCCGTTTCAAACTGTACATCATCGCCCACGTAATCACCAAGAGTGGTACCGGGCAGTAGCCCTGGATGATTAGCGATATCGCTAGACACCTTGAGCGGGGGGCACGATTGCTTCTCCTGTTCGCCGAGCTGGGGAATTGTTTTCCCACTTCTTCGTCTTGAAGCACTGGCAGTACTTCCCGACCGCCGCGCTTCATCATATGTCTTTTCAATACAGCGGTCATAGTTGGATTGCGGCGGAGGCGGTGGTGGTCGCTTAAGGGCGTCCAAAGTGCGCTTTGCTTTCACCGGATCTATTGTTTCCTTCGGAGGTGGACGTTTCCATTCAAAATGGGCCTGCAGTTCGGCTTTCACGATGTCATCGGTTTCCTTGTCAGTCCTCTCATATCGTAACTTTGGAGGAACCCTGAGGCTTGGACCAAATTTGAATTTCTTCCCGCCTTTTGTACTGCTGAGTTCGCTGACGCGCCGGAGACAGCTGAGGCGGAAGAGGACTCTGCTGAGGGGGCTCATCCGGCTGAGTCTGTTGAGGGGCCTCATCCGGCTGAGCTGGACTATGAGGAGTCTGTTGAGGGGCCTCATCCGGCTGCGTCTGCTGAGGCGGCGTCCAGTTTGGAAGCTTGATGTTCTCCTTTCTCCATAGACAGGTACTCCTTAAGGCATTTTCCAGAAGATTATCCCCTTCACGTGTAGGGTAGTCAAGCTCCAGCCCCTCAAATCCCTCCATTATTTCATGCACCATGACAATAGCATAGCCATGTGGAATCGGACGGCAATGGAAAGTTCCCTCAGCACGAGGAGGTAAAACAGAGCCGACCGCCGCCTTCAAGGTCAGGTTCTGGCATTTCGCCATTAGCACACAATGTTCAGCCTCCGTGATACTATCCACGGGGTAGCGAGGAGCCGTGATATCAGGCTGAACGAGCTCCGTGGAAGCCACACTGCTTCTCCACTGAGATGGTGGGGTAGCTTCTGGGGCAGTGTCGAAGGAAGGATCTTCGTGCCACTGAGATGGTTGGCCGGTAGCTCGCTGGCTCTCAAGTTCCTCTAGTTTCTCTAATCTTGCACTGAGCTTATGCATTTCGCTTGCTTCCTCTTTCTTCTTTCTCTCTCGGCTTCTATATCCACCGCTGTCGGGACACCCATGCACCCACGGAACGGAGCCTGATGTGCCTCGTGTTCGTCCAGGGTGTTCAGGATTCCCAAGGGCCTGTGTCAGCTCGTCATTCTCTCTGTCGGGATGTAACCTCCCTTCCTGCGCTGCCTTGCTTGCTTCCTCAAGCTTCTTGACGGGTATTGCAAGTTGAGCTTTCGTCCAAACACACTTCCCTGTTTCTGGGTCCAAAGTTCCCCCAACCCCGAAGAACCAAGTCCTTGACCGATCTGGCCAGTGCAATGTCGCTGGCTGGACCCCTTTAGCAAGCAGGTCTTGCTCAGCTTTGTCCCACGTAGGCCGGGCTTTGCTGTAGCCACCTGACCCCGTAACATGGTGATACTACTTCTTTGCAGCATTTAGCTTATTTGTCGTTGACCTTTGCTTGCCCTTGTCCGATTTCTTGTAGGCCACAAATGAGGGCCAGTGATCTTTTATCTTCTCATATGGACCGGTGAATTCTGGAGTCTTGTCTTTCTCGACAAACTTTTTGTTCAAATCTTTCTTCCAGTTCTTGAATAGTTCTGCCATCTTCTTAAGAGCAAATGCCTTGACCTTATTCGGATCCGCCTCTGGCGGTAGGCTGAAATTTGTCATCAGCGAGGTCCAAAGATCATGTTTCTGTCTATCCTGGACATAAGAAACTTCAGGGTCCATCTTCTTATTCCATTCTTGGATGCTGATCGGGACGCTGTCCCTAACAATAACTCCGTACTGATGTATAAATGTGTCCCTGCTCCGCTTGGGAGCAATCGGTTGGCCATCTCGACCGACTTCTTCGATCGTGAACCTTTCATCCTGGCGCAACCTTTTCTTCGAGCCTCGTCTCCTTACGGAGGTTTGGCTCGATCCGGAGGGCTAATTAAAAGAAGAAAGAAGCGTTAATATATGTACATACAAAACAATTAATGCATCAAGTCAGCAGAGGCTTAATTAATATATGTATATATACCTCGCCGGACTTTGCAACAGTTAAGGCTCCCTCCTCCGTTCGGTCACCGGAGCCATCATGAACTCCTTCCTCCTCCATTCGGTCACCGAAGCCGTCCTGATCTCCTTCCTCCTCCATTGGATCACCGGAGCCGTCATCCTCTCTTTCCTGACCATCGGTGTCGTTGAGAAATGACAAGGTGATATCACCTCCGTCGCGGATTATATCCCCCAACAACTCTTCTTTTTCTAAGTCTCTGTCCATAGTTTCTGCAAATATTACAACCATGAGAGATGGATTAGTGGCAAACATAGACCTAGCTAATCACAACAAGGAATCAAATGCATATATGAGCAATGGATTAGTCACAAACATCATGCAAAGTTATCGGGGGTTATACTTTCGAGAGATGATACTTTGCGGACCGCCTCTCTCATGCATGTCCGATGTCCCCCCTCATGTTGAAGTTATCGGGGTTATACTTTCAGGAGAGGACACTTTACAAAAAATAATCGCTATGCAGGAGATCGAACTATCCATTCTACCACATTGACCTATGCCGGCCGCCTACCGAATAAATAAAGTCCCTTCGGTTCACTGAGGTAAGACCGGTGAATTAGACGCCAATATATAGTATTATACATAACAATTACGGGTAGGGGCGGGAGGGGGTAGATCGACAACGCTCTTTCTTCTAGGGTTTGGGTGGCCTCGAGAGTTGGTCGGGCGAGCGGACCGGGAGTAAATTTTGAATATATGAGTCTTTTAACTCATTTTGAATACGAGTTTTAACAGAAAACATTCATCAAACAAACTTAATATGATTTTTAACAGAAAACATTCATCAAACAAACTTAATATGAGTTTTAGCAAGATCATCATGAACAAAAAATTCACACTTATTTCTATGAACAAAAAAAAAATCCACATGACAACATCTCATCTCATCTCCACAAAACATCTCATACATCTCATACATCTCATCTCATCTCATCTCCACATGAACATTATCTAAAAAAACAGAGCACCATACATCTCATCTCATCTCATCTCCACATGAACATTATCTATCTATCTATTCATCTAAAAAAAACACATTTTTAGCAACGGGGCCGGCGGCGACCATGGAGCAGTGGCAGAGCAAGGGGCTCGGGGGCACGCGGCGACGGGGAGCAGGGGACCTTGGGAAAGGGGGGCTTACTGGGGGGGCGCGGCGATGGCTGGAGGCCGGCGACAAGGACGGCGGGCTCGAGGGGGCACGCGGCGACAGGAAGGAGGGCGCGCGAGGAGGTCCGGCGCGTCGGCGAGGGCGTCGGGGCAGGGCTCGGGGAGGCGACGATGCGGTCCGGCAACCTGGCGGCGTCGAGGTGGTCGTCGGCGCCGTCGGGGGAGAGGAGGAGATCGAAGAAAACTGAATGGAAAACTTTTAAGTGCTGCTTATATACCCAGAGCATTGGTCCCGGTTGGTGGCACGAACCGGGACGAAAGGGGGGCCTTTCGTCCCGGTTCGTGCCACCAACCGGGACCAAAGGTGTATTTTGCCAGGCGAAAGGGCGGGAAGCCCAAACCATTGGTCCCGGTTGGTGACTCGAACCGGGACGAAAGTGGGGCCTTTCGTCCCGGTTCAAGCCACCAACCGGAACCAATGGTCTGTGCTACCGGATGCAAAACTTTAGTCCCACCTCGCTACTTGAGAGGGGCTCGGAGTTGTTTATAAGCGCTGCTGCCGCTTCCCTCTCGAGCTCCTCTCTACTGCAGGCAGTAAATGCCTATCTGACGCCCTGTTGGGCCTGCTTGCACTGCGGGCCTGCATCCTGGCCCATCTCTAGGGTTTCTAGTCGTATGCAGGCCGTGGTGGCAAGTAGGTGGGCCTTTTTTTTATTTTTTGCATATGTTATGTTTTTAAAATTTTAATGTTATTTTTTGCATATGTTATTTTTAGTTATATAATTTTAGTTGCATAAATTTTATATAATTTTAGTTGCATAAGTTTTATTTTTTATTAATTCTTTTTAATTGATTCCTTTTTCTATTAGAGTTTTATAAAAGCTTTTTAGTTTTCTATTAAAGTTTGTAACAAAAAATACTTTATGAAAATTCTTTTTACTATTAAAGTTTTTAACAAATAAATACTTTGATAAATTTAGTTAATATTATTTTGATTATTTTTAGTTGATTCTTTTTGCTATTGAAAAATATTATATTTAATTGATTCTTTTTAGTTCATTCTTTTTGCTATTATAATTTTATGAAAGCTTTTTAGTTCATTCTTTTTGCTATTAGAGTTTTATAAAAGCTTTTTGATTCATTCTTTTTGCTATTAATTCATTCTTTGAGCTAAATGAACCTGAAATTGAAAAGCAGTACAAATGAACTCTGAAAAGGTTGAAAGTTGGCATGGTATCATCATTTCACCCACATAGCATGTGCTAAAATGTTGAGACGGTTACGGCAAAAACTGGATGCACTTCGTGTACAAAATGGACAATCTCTTTCGAAGTATCACGGTTTCGGACGAAAACTCATATGTTACAAAGGCATTTCATTTCTTGACATGTAACTGCATTGATATTCTAGATCAAAGCCTTCATCAGAATAGTTGTGGAGAGAAAGTCTTCACTTTTTCTTCGCGTGTGTCCCTTGCTTATTGCGACGTAACCATGGATAATCTTCATCGTTTAACGGGGTGCTTGGGTCAGCCTTCACTTTGAAGGGAGGAATTTCATGAAACTTTTCATAATCTTCAGACATGTCTGTCTTGCCCTCCACTCCGACGATGTCTCTTTTCCCTGAAAGAACTATGTGGCGCTTTGGCTCATCGTATGATGTATTCGCTTCCTTATCTTTTCATTTTCTCGGTTTGGTAGACATGTCCTTCACATAGAAAACCTGCGCCACATCATTGGCTAGGACGAATGGTTCGTCTGTGTACCCAAGATTGTTGAGATCCACTGTTGTCATTCCGTACTGCGGGTCTACCTGTACCCCGCCTCCTGACAGATTGACCCATTTGCACCGAAACAAAGGGACCTTAAAATCATGTCCATAGTCAAGTTCCCATATGTCCACTATGTAACCATAATATGTGTCCTTTCCCCTGTTGGTTGCTGCATCAAAGCGGACACCACTGTTTTGGTTGGTGCTCTTTTGATCTTGGGCGATCGTGTAAAATGTATTCCCATTTATCTCGTACCCTTGGTAAGTCAATACAGTCGAAGATGGTCCCCTGGCCAACGAGTACAGCTCATCTCCAACAATGCTGTTACCCATGAGATGTGTTTGCAAGCAACTGCCGAAAGTCCTGATGTGTTCACATGTAATCCAGTCGTCAGACTGCTCCGGGTGTTTGAAGCGCAGAAAATTCTTGTGTTCATTGACATACGGGGTCACCAAGGTAGAATTCTGTAGAACTGTGTAGTGTGCTTGAGCCCAAGAATGCCCGTCCCTACATATTATTGAATCCGCTCCTAGCGTGCCTTTTCCAGTCAGTCTCCCCTCATACCGCGATTGAGGGAGACCAATCGGCTTAAGGTCAGGAATAAAGTCAACACAAAACCCAATGACCTCCTCTGTTTGATGGCCCATGGAGATGCTTCCTTCTAGCCTAGCACGGTTACGAACATATTTCTTTAAGACTCCCATGAACCTCTCAAAGGGGAACATATTGTGTAGAAATACAGGACCCAGAATGGCAATCTCGTCGACTAGATGAACTAGGACGTGCATCATGATATTGAAGAAGGATGGTGAGAACACCAGCTCGAAACTGACAAGACATTGCACCAAATCATTCTTTAAACTTGGTAGGATTTCTGGATCGATTACCTTCTGAGAGATTGCATTGAGGAATGCACATAGCTTCACAATGGCTAATCGAACGTTTTCCGGTAGAAGCCCCCTCAATGCAACCGGAAGCAGTTGCGTCATAATCACGTGGCAGTCATGAGACTTTAGGTTCTGGAACTTTTTCTCTGCCATATTTATTATTCCCTTTATATTCGATGAGAAGCCAGACAGGACCTTCATACTGAGCAGGCATTCAAAGAAGATTTCCTTCTCTTCTTTGCTAAGAGCGTAGCTGGCAGGACCTTCATACTGCTTTGGATGCATGCCGTCTTTTTCGTGCACACGTTGCTGGTCCTCCCGTGCCTCCGGTGTATCTTTTGTGTTCCCATACACACCCAAGAAGCCTAGCAGGTTCACGCAAAGATTCTTCGTCACGTGCATCACGTCGATTGCAGAGCGGACCTCTAGGTCTTTCCAATAGGGTAGGTCCCAAAATATAGATTTCTTCTTCCACATGGGTGCGCGTCCCTCAGCGTCATTCGAAACAGATTGTCCGCCAGGACCCTTTCCATATATTACTTGTAAATCCTTGACCATATCAAGTATGGCATCACCAGTACGGAGGGCGGGCTTCTTCCGGTGATCTGCCTCACCTTTGAAATGCTTGCCTTTCTATCTTAAGAGATGGTTGGTCTAAAGAAATCCACGATGTCCCAGGTACACATTGTTCCTGCTTTTCTCCAAATATATACTTTCGGTATCATCTAAACAGTGCGTGCATGCGCGGTATCCCTTGTTTGTCTGTCCTGAAAGGTTACTAAGAGCAGGCCAATCATTGATGGTTACAAACAGCAACGCATGTAGGTCAAATTCCTCCTGTTTGTGGTCATCCCACACACGTACACCTTTTCCATTCCACAGCTGTAAAAGTTCTTCAACTAATGGCCTTAGGTACACATCAATGTCGTTGCCGGGTTGCTTAGGGCCTTGGATGAGCACTGGCATCATAATGAACTTCTGCTTCATGCACAACCAAGGAGGAAGGTTATAGATACATAGAGTCACGAGCCAGGTGCTATGATTGCTACTCTGCTCCCCAAAAGGATTAATGCCATCTGCACTTAAACCAAACCATACGTTCCTTGCGTCACCTGCAAAGTCCCCCCACCTTCTCTCGATTTTTCTCCACTGCGACCCGTCAGCGGGTGCTCTCAACTTCCCGTCTTTCTTACGGTCTTCCTTGTGCCATCGCATCAACTTGGCATGCTCTTTGTTTCAGAACAGACGTTTCAGCCGTGGTATTATAGGAGCATACCACATCACCTTGGCAGGAACCCTCTTCCTGGGGCGCTCACTCTCAACATCACCAGGGTCATCTCGTTTGATCTTATACCGCAATGCACCGCATACCGAGCATGTGTTCAAATCCTCGTACTCACCGCGGTAGATGATGCAGTCATTAGGGCATGCATGTATCTTCTGCACCTCCAATCCTAGAGGGCAGAGAACCTTCTTTGCTTCGTACGTACTGTCGGGCAATTCGTTATCCTTTGGAAGCTTCTTCTTCATTATTTTCAGTAGCGTTCCAAATCCCTTGTCAGATACACCATTGTCTGCCTTCCATTGCAGCAATTCCAGTGTGGTACCGAGCTTGGTGTTGTCATCTTCGCAATTTGGGTACAACCCTTTTTTGTGATCCTCTAACATGCGCTCGAACTTCAACTTCTCCCTTTCACTTTGGCATTGTCTCTTTGCATCAACAATGACCCGGCGAAGATCATCATCGGGCACATCGTCTGGTGCCTCTTGATCTTCAGCTTCCCCCGTTCCAGTATCACCGTATTCAGGGGGATAGTTGTCATCATCCTCTTCTTCTTCGTTGTCTCCCATCATAACCCCTCTTTCTCCGTGCTTGGTCCAAACATTATAGTGTGGCATGAAACCCTTCTCAAGCAGGTGCAAGTGAAGGGTTTTCGAGTCAGAGTAATCCTTCATATTCCCATAGACAGTACATGGACAATACATAAAACCATTCTGCTTGTTTGCCTCAGCCACTTCGAGAAAATTATGCATGCCATCAATGTACTCGGAGGTGCGTCGGTCACCGTACATCCATTGCCGGTTCATCTGCGTGCATTATATAATTACATAACATCATGAATAGAGAAGTGACCAAATTAATACAAGTTCATCATCACATTAAAACCAAAGTACTGTAGTGATCAAATGTTATTACTGAAAAAATAAATACATAAAGTTCATACATAGCTCTCATATATAGAACAACATATAGCTCTCTAGAGCATCTAATTAAAACATACATTGAAACTATGTGAAACATTTAAATGCAACAACAAATGCGATCATAATCGCAACTAAGGTAACAATTGATCCAACGGCATAATGATACCAAGCCTCATTATCAATGGCATATTATCTAATCTTTTTAATCTTCAAGCGCATTGCATCCATCTGGATCTTGTGATCATCGACGACATCCGCAACATGCAACTCCAATTCCATCTTCTCCTCCTCAATTCTTTTCAATTTTTTCTTCAAGTAATTGTTTTCCTTTTCAACTAAATTTAACCTTTCGACAAGAGGGTCGGTTGGAATTTCCGGTTCACATACCTCCTAGATAAAAACATCTATGTCACGTTGGTCGGCATAATTGTCATAAACACTAAATGAAACAAATAGTAATAAAAGATAATATACCACATCCGAATCATAGATAGGACGAGGGCCGACGGGGGCGGATACCAAAGTCATGGCACTATATAATAACAAACAATACTAAAAGTAAGAAAATTATACAAGTATCTATCTAAATCATACAAGTAAGAATTTTTTTAGAAAGAAGATAAGAACAAGAGGCTCACCACGGTGGTGCCGGCGATGAGATCGGCGTGGGTGATTGACGGCGGTTAGGATGGGGACGGGGACGGCACCCTACACATGTGCAGACTCTAAGAAGTTAATTTCAGCTCAAATTGTGCATCTAAATCAAAAGAACTCCCACATACACTCCTCCACTAAAACCCACAAACCACTCTACTTCTACAGCATTTGAAATGAGCAAAACTAGCAGTGAGAGATGAAACGATGAAGTTGCTAACCTTTTAGAACACTTGTGTAGTTGGTGCACCGCCAAACCTAGACAGATCTTGGGGAAAATGTAGCTTGGAGGTCGAGCTTGCAGAGGAGAAAGCTTAAGTGTGGCTCAGGCATTTCATCAAACACCTCATGTGCATAGGAGGTGAGAACAGAGTAGCACAAACCTCCCACCCTTCCACGGCCAAAAACAGAGGAGATGGGGGGGGGGGGTGGATATATATATAGGCAAAACTTTAGCCTCGGTTTGTGTCTAAAACCGGGACTAAAGGCCAACCTTTAGTCCAGGTTCCAGCCACCAACCGGGACTAAAGGGGCTGCGCCAGGAGCGAGGCCCTTTAGTCCCGGTTCGTGTCTAGAACTGGGACCAAAGGGATCCTGCCGAGGCCCGGCCGGCGTCCTGGCCTCACGAACCGGAACTGATGCACCCATTGATCCCGGTTCGTAGCATAACCGGGACTAATGCTCTTATCTGGCCTGGACCAAAGCCCTGTTTTCTACTAGTGTGCCGTGCCTCCTCTCTCCCCCTTATATTTGTACTTCTTGGGAGACAAGTAGAGGCCGGCCCCCCCTGTACCTATATATGTGCTCATGCACACGATCAATCAATTGTCGATGCATGCAATCCCTACTTTCCCATCTAACAGGGGCCCATGCCATCGAGTTGGCCAAGGGCCCTCCGAAACATAGATCCGGCCCTGCGTCCGATCTTGCTCGCCCGTCGCCGCCAAAGGACGCCTCCGGTGGAAGAACGCGAGGCTGACGTCGGCGGCGGGCCCTCATCCTCCTCGCGCGACTGGTGGCGCTGGGGGCCCCATCCTTTCTCGCGTATGGGATGTCCGGCCGGAGATTCATGGCGGCCCTGGATGACGTGCTTTGTCCAGCGGAGATGGGCGCTGGGGCGGCGGCTCAGGATTTCCTCGGCGACCTCGACTGTCGCTGTGGCTGCGAGGGCAGTACGACAACTGGATCGGGGGGCTCGGTGCGGTTCAGCTACTCAACTCCGCGTGGTGTGCGTGGTGGCGGCGGTGCCCGCTGAGATCTCCGGCCTGCTGTAGGGAACCGGTAGGTGGCGCGATCCTTGGGTTCTTTTTTGCTTTAAGAGTGTGTTCTGCCGGTTGTCGGCCCTCATGGATCTGGCCGATGACGAGTTCCCGAATGCTCTGCCGGAGATCATCATTGGGTGCTTGACACCTGTAGATTGATGGATCGGATGTGATTCGGTCGTGTGCACCCCTATTTCAGCCCGATTGGCAGAGAATGTCACGACATAGGTGGGTAGGTAGAGAATACCTAGGGGCGTGAGACAACTCTCTCTAAGGAACTCGGAGGCCTTGTAATGGCGGATCGAGTCTTCGTGGCGATGAGGACTTTTCTTGGTGATTCGTGACTCGTAGCAGCGGCATCGACAACTGGGGGCGACAGCACAGGAGAAGCACAGAGTCTTAGCTTTTAAGGTGAAAACCCAAGGCCCAGTCTTAATTGGTTGTGCTTGACGGTCATCCGCTTCTGTCGATGATCGTGAGAGACCCTGAGCTAAGTTCTCACACTCTTTGAGATGAGGTTGAGGCCTCGCAGCGGACAACGTGGGCCGGCATTGGGAGGCGTTGATGGCGCTAACTCAATTCTACTGTGAAGTTACTAAATACCGAGAAAATAATTTAGTGAATAAATGGTCCTTGCAGGACATGTGGCAGATATAGGCACTAACGAGTGGCATGCAGTGATTCACTTTTTAGGCCAACAGGTTTTCCAAGGACGCACAGCCAATGGCTGATCTAGAATCTTAGCTCTGGGATGCCACATTTTACCAATACTTTTTTTCCGGAAAAAACGTCCAAACTATTCATCAACTGTGGTGACAGTGTAAGGGCATCTCCAACAGCAACCCACAAATTTCCTCCAGCATCCGTCCACGACAGGGGGACCAGTCAACGGACACGGATGCGGGAGGACGCCATCCAACGCTAGTCGCATACATTTCAAACTCTTTTTCAACAAACCGGATGAAATTCGTGCAAACATGTTCGGATTTCATACAAACAAGGTGGATTTCGTATGAACACGGCGGATTTTCATTAGATTTCAAACATTTAGAACAAAAAAAATACCCGACCCTAAACCTATCCTACATGATGGCGGCGCCCGTCGTCCGAGCCCGTGGCGTCCTCCATCCGCCGTCTTCATGACCACCGGCGATAAGACCCACGAACTGAAGGTGCGGTATTTGGGGAGGAAGAGTAGAACACGGGAGACGGACCGGCCCACATGGGATACTAGGCCCTGCCGCCTCCCGTGCCCTACTCATCCTCGGAGGAGTCCATGACGTGTCTGTCACCGGTGGACGTGAGGTCTACGATGAAAATGGTGGCGCCCGCGCTGTGCTCATCCCACCGGGCCGCCTGATGGTTCGTCGGCGGCACGTAGGATGTGCAGCTGGCGTTGTTCTCCTCCGTCATCGCCTGGAGCTGCACCACAGCGGCGGCCACTTCCTGGCGAGCGGTGCCTTGAGCGCGGTGGGCATCGTAGATGGCACGCTGCTCCACGACGAAGTTGGGCTTCGCCACGGCCATGGCTGCCATGGCCTCCTCGCTCGCGCGCTCATCGTAGATCTGGCCCTCCGCCAGCCGGTGTTGCTCTAGGAGGAACAAGTTGTACCGTTGTTCCTCCTGCGCCGGCCGGAACGCCGACAAAGGTGCCGGCGCAGGCTACACCTCCATGGTGGCATTGTAGTGCGCCTGTGCCTGCTCCATGGTGAAGCCGGCGTGCACAGGCGCGTTAGCCGGGGCGGTGTCATCGGAGCCTGTCTCCTTTGTGGGGTCATCCTCGTCATCGGAGACCTTGGGCGAGCTGGCCGGCAAGGCGGCCTCGATCCGCCTGGCACGGCGGCTCTGCCAGGCGGCTGCAAGGGCGGCCACCGCGTGCTTCATCTCAGTGGAAAGGCTGTCCCACAGAGCTTCGCCGCCTGCAGTCATGGCGGATGCAGTGCAAGGGGAGGAGGATGGGGAGCGTCTTGTGTTGTGTTGTGGATATAGCGGGGTGTGGCCACGTTTAAATAGTGACTTCCGGCGAGGCCAGGCGTCCGGGTGCGTCAATGCGCAGCGCCAGAGTTGGTTTCTCGGCCGGCGAGCCTGCTTAATAGCGGCATACGGACGGACGGGGCATTGAACGGGCATGGTAGATATTCGTCCCGTCCCGTCCAGTCACGCGTCTCTGGTATTGAACAGGCGCAACACTGGAGATACGTCGTGGGCTGCGCCCTCGGCCGGCGCGTTGCATCAATGGTGGAGGCAGTGAGAGCTCACGTCCGCCCTGAGCCGTCTTCAATGTTGAGCGGCGCGGTCTACAGCGGCATGAATGCAGGCAGCTGGCGCCGGCAGGAAGCGCGCCCAGGAGGGAGGAGTGGGTTTTGGTGGGCCAGGGCGGTCAGAATCCGGCGTGACAGCTGTCCGTACTCCCGCAAAGCTCTCCCACATTTGTCTCCGGTTTTCGGGAGAAATCGCGTCTGGACCGCTCCGCGAACCGATACATAACCGCGTTGGATGGCTTCCGCGGTCCAAACGGTTGCGGGAGGTTTGCGGGTCGGCGTTGGAGATGCCCTAAAGCACACCAGAAGAAACAAAAATTACATCCAGGTCCTTAGACCACCTAGCGATGTCTACAATCACTCGAGCAAGCATTATAATCCCGATACATTGGTTCAAAATTTGTGGAAACTTAAATTACAAATGAATTAATTTGGTCTAAACATCATTTTAATTTCAATAAATAGTTCCAACATAGCATTAACTTTGTATAACCAGTGTTAATTAGCACGGTCACCTACACGGACACGGACACGGACACTGACCGGTGTGTTCTCCAAGGCTAGGTAATCGCATGATCATGTGCTACTGACGCGCACACACACAGCGGGTGTCCTTCTATGGAGGAGAAGAGTGAAAGCAGCCCCAGTGGCGCAGTCCAAACGTTGAATTTTCTCCGAGAAACGACATTGCAAAATCTGAGACTCAGACGCACGGGCAACCTCAACCGTCTTCAAGATAGCTGTGATTATAATAGTCACGGACACTGGCCGGTCCGTGTTGTCCTCCATGGTTACATACGCATGATTACGTGGTGCAGGCAGACACCGTGGTCCGGACGTTGAATTGTCGTGGGAGCCAGGACGCATGTACTAGGTGGCCAGCTTGTGTTCGTGGAACAGAACTCGTTCGGCTTCACACTTATGCTTCAAAGTAGCATCAGCTTCTTTATATAGAGTCTCCATGATTTGTCATTTTCATATACTAGTGAAATTTTTTACATTATAAAACTTGACTTGTATATTCCGATGATGGGATTCCTCAATCCGAGGTCTTCATGAGCAAGCAAGTTGGATACATGCCCATTTAGTTTCGGTAGCGAGCTTTCATACACTTATAGCTCTAGTGCATCCGTTGCATGGCAACCCTACTCCTCGCATTAATATCAATTGAAAGAAACGATCCATCTAGTTGATGCGAGACTTTCTTAACTTTTTGTCTTCCCTTATGAATCTCTAATAACATATTATATTCCACCCATAGTGTCAAGTCCATGCCTCATGCTCATATATTGAGTGAACTTGAAATGCTGAAGCGCATGAAAAAGTATGATACAATTGCTTGGTTTGACACCGAGGTGCTCATATTTTGTACTTATGTTAGGAAGACGGAGTCATGTCATGCTTACATAATTCAGTGAGTAGGGATAACATTCGTTAAGCATCGTATATTTTGAAAAGAAATGATTATTTACTAGTATTAATGGATATTATTATGTTGATGTCAATTACTTCATCATTTCTCAAATATTCATACCGTAAAGAGATAACATAATAAATATGCTAGGTAGCATTCAACCTCAAAAATTCTGTTTTTATCATTTACCTCCTTGAAGATGAGCAGGAATTAAGCTTGTGAATCCTGATACGTCTCCAACATATCTTTAATTTTTTATGGTTTCATTCTATTATATTATCAATTTTGTATACTTTATGTGCAATTTTATATCAGTTTTGGGAACTAACCTATTAACCTAGTGCCAAGTGCCAGTTTCTGTTTTTGCCTATTTTATTGTTTCACAGAAAAACCATACCAAACGAAGTCCAATCACGATGATACTTTACGGTGATTTTTTTTGGACCAGAAGGGACCCTAGGAGCTTTGGGAGGAGTCTAGAAGACAGACGAGGGGGGTGCTACCGGAGCTTGTGGGCCCCTCATAGCTCCCCTTGACCTAATTCCACTTCTATAAATTCCCATAAATCCCAAAACCACCAGAGTGAGACCCGAAACAATTAATCCGCCGCCGTAAGTCTCTGTTCTTTCATGATCCCTTCTGGAGGCCTGCGTCGGTACTCTGCCAAAGGGGGAATCGATTACGGACGGGTTATACATCAACCTTGATGCCCTTTCGATGAAGTGTGAGTAGTTCCCACATGACCTATGGGTCCATAGTTAGTAGCAAGATGACTTTCTCTCTCTCTCTCTCTTTGATCTTCAATATAATGTTCTCCTCGGAGTTCTATTCGATGTAATCTTTTTTTACGATGCATTTGCTGGGATCCGAATTGTTGGTTTATAATCAGATTATTCATTGAAAGTAATTGAGTCTTTTCTGAACTTTATTATGTGTGATTGTATAGCTATGTAATGCTCTCTAATCTATCCGTTGGTTAGGCCAACTAGATTGATTTATCTTCAGCGGGAGTGGTGCATTGATACGTCTCCAACGTATCTATAATTGATGAATTATTCATGCTATGTTTATAAAAATTTCATATGGTTTTGGTATGATTTGATTAGAACTAACCCAGACTGATGCTGTTTTCAGCAGAACTACCGTGGTGTCGTTTTTTGTGCAGAAATAAAAGTTCTCGAAATGACCCAAAAATTTACGCTGATTTTTTATGGACCAGAAGAGAATCACGGAGCACCAGAGATGGACCAGGAGGTCGCCGAGGGAGCCACAAGCCTGGGGGGCGTGCCCCCCCTAGCTTGTGGGTCCCTCGGGCACCCCCCTGACGTGATTCCAACGCCAAATATTCCTATATATTTTGGAAACCCCGAAAAGAAACCTAGAACTTCCACGCCGCCGCCGCAATCCTCTGTACCAAAGAAAACTCACCCGGAGCCCTGTTCCGGCACCCTGCCGGAGGGGGAAATCATCGCCGGAGGCCATCTTCATCATCCCGGCAGTCACCATGACGCGGAGGGAGTAGTTCACCCTCGGGGCTGAGGGTATGTACCAGTAGCTATGTGTTTTATCTCTCTCTCGTGTTCTTGATTTGGCATGATCTTGATGTATCACGAGCTTTGTTAATATAGTTGGATCATATGGTGTTTCTTCCCTCTCTATCTTTGTTGTGATGAATCGAATCTTTCCCTTTGAGGTTTCGTTATTGTCGAATTGAATACTTTGGATTTGGAAACACTTGATGTATGTCTTGCATATGGATACCCGTGGTGACAATGGGGTATTATATTGATTCACATGATGTATGTTTTGGTAATCAACTCATGGATTCCCGTGACCTTGGGGTGTCTAGGCATATGGGTTGGTACACGTTTTCATCTTCCTTTCTCCGATAAGAAACTTTGGGGTACTCTTTGAAGTTCTTTGTGTGGATTGAATATTATGAATCTGAAGTTGTTTGATGCATATTGAATAATCAACTCACGGATATTTGTGGTGACATTGGAGTATCTAGGTGACATTAGAGTTGGTTGATGCGTATCATATGGTGTTATTTTAGTTCGAACTCTAGGGCTGTTTGTGACACTTATAGGGATGGCTCAACAGATTCATCAAAAAGGATAACTTTGAGGTGGTTTCGTACCCTACAACAATTTCTTTCTTATGTTCTCCGCTAATAGGAACTTTGGAGGGATTCTTTATCGCACGTTGAGGGATTATTATATGATTCAATTATGTTAGGATTGTTGAGAGATTGCACTAGTGAAAGTATGAACCCTAGGCCTTGTTTCTAAGCATTGCAATACTGTTTGTGCTCACTTTTCTCACTTGGTACCTTGCTGTTTTTGTTATTTCAGATTACAAAAACCTATATCTACTATCCATACTACACTTGTATCACCATCTCTTCACCGAACAAGTGCACCTATACAATTTACCATTGTATTAGGTGTGTTGGGGACACAGGAGATTCTTTGTATTTGATTGCAGGGTTGTTTGAGAGAGACCATCTTCATCCTACGCCTCCCACGGATTGATAAACCTTAGGTCATCCACTTGAGGGAAAATTGCTACTGTCCTACAAAACTCTGCGCTTGGAGGCCCAACAGAGTCTACAAGAAATAAAAGTTGCGTTGTAGACATCAAGCTCTTTTCTGGTGCCGTTGCCATGGAGGTGAGTGCTTGAAGGTATATCTTTAGATCTTGCAATTGAATCTTTATTTTCTTGTTTATTCACTAGTTTGGTTTATAAAAGAAAACTACAAAAAACATGGAATTGTGGTTGCCTCAAATACTTCATCTATATAATGTCTTTCTTGAGAATGATGGTTCGGAAAATTGTGCTCAATTGCTAGAGGAAGAATTTAATAAAATGTTTAATGTGAGTTCCTTGAATGATGAGCATGATTGCAATGTTGTTAGTATTAATTCTTTGAATATCCATAATGCTAATGATGATTGCACTAGTCATGATAAAAAGGTTTCTTATAAGCATGTCAATTTTTGTGCAGTGAATAAAATTTGTGAAGACATGCCATATAGGTGTAGCGACCCGACCTCAAACGGTCAAGCCTCTGTGTATCTGTGTCATCCCTGGATCAGTATGCTGGCACACACAGTACATCAATGTATATATCAAAGTTCAATCACATGTATAAATAACGTAAAACTGATATATACCTCATAAGTCCCAGCAGAAACAGACAAACGGGTGTGGAGTCCCATCAACGCCATTGGCAGGTTGAGTGTAGACCGTAACCCTACAACGAAACTCACTCGTCATAGAAAAAAAATCCTGCAACATGATACGTTGCAGCCGTGTAGGTCAGTACACTGAATGTACCGGCAAGATCACAAATAAGAGAAACAGATGATGAAACTATTCTATATGCAATATGGCTTTGTGGCTTTGTGTCTGAGTTTTGTTTGCGTAAAAGTTGCTTTTATTTCCCCTACAACAAAGGATAGTCAAGGAATCATTACTACAGAGTTACCTACTATGACATGGTTCCGCCAACCGATGTCACATAGCCCACAAGTATCATAAGTTGCCCACAATGAGTTATCAGTCCGGTGTTGAGAGTTCAGAGATAGATCCAAGTCTAGAGGCTCAAATTGTCCGTAACCGGGGACACGGCTAATCGATTAGGTTTTAACTCTACAGAGTGTTGTGCACTTTACCCACAAGATTCGATCCATCTTTTTACGTTCTCGCACTTCAGGGTGTTTGAGAACAAGACGATCGAAACATGGTCTTCCGAAGAGTTCCTCTGACCACTGTCCGGTGCTCATCCAATCCTACCGTACTTGTACATCTGCTAGGACCGTCCCAGCCAGAGTCACCACTAAGGTCAACCAAGCCAGAGCCCATAATGACTTGCGGTTGCACAGGTAAGCTTCCGGGCATGAAGTATTCTTCCGTCTCTTTGAGTCTGGGTGGAGCTTTCCGCGTGATATCACGGCGCTTCTGCGGAATCACTGAGTACTGGACGCACCATATGTACCCTTCTTAACCATTCTCAACCCAGAGGTATATTGAATTCTTGTCTTGAGTCTTGAAGTCTTGTAGATGCAGGCCTTGAAGATGCCATCTTGAAGTTGTCATCATTGACGTAGAGTCCTCCTTCTCACACCACTCACGAACTCTCATACCAATCCCTGTCTACTGAAGCATAGCATTAAAATAAATGACGTTCCCAGGCTTGGTAACAGGGATGTGGGTTCCTACCTCATGCTTCTACTCAACTACAAGATTCAATATACTACTGGAGGAAATGGTGAAATGGTGACACTAAATGCAATAAAACATAGGTATGAAAACATGGTCAAAGTGAACTTGCCTGGTATTACTTGATGAAGATTATATCGCTCTCAGAGAAATCCTGATAGTACTATTGGTCACTCTCTGAAGAAAATCTATAAGTCAAACATAGCATTCACATTAGCAATCATTCTAGCAAGCAATTTCTAGCAATCATAAAGAACAAGGAAATCAAATGATAAAACCCAAATAAAATCCAAAGAAACTTCAAGGAAAACTATGAGAAAAACTACTAAGGAAAAGTCTAAGGCTTTACTACAAACAATAAAAATAATTTTGTCCTACATGAAACTTAACAGCAAAATAAAGCTCTAAACTAATAAATTAACAAAAAAGAGAATATAAAGTAACTAAGTTAACAGAAAGAATTTTTCGTAAAATGTTACTGGCAAAAAGAAATAAATAAAAAGCTTTCATAAAACCCTATTTATGACCGAACAAAGTTTTACAACAAAACTAAAGAAAATAATTTTTTAAAAATAAAAATAAAATTGTCTACTGTTAACTAATAGAAACAAAACTAAATTTGTAAAACAAAAGGTTTTAGTTAAAAACTATTAAATACTAAGGGAAAAGAAAATAAAACTAAACTATTTAAAACAGTATTGTTTCGCCTAAAACCCTAATTTAAAATAAACAAAAACTAATTTCCAAAATCCTACTGTTTAGACAAAAGATCAAGTGATCTCTAGCAAAAAGAATTGACTAAATAGCTATTTTTAAACTCAAGATATTCACAAAACAAGGTTTGAAGTAAATTCATACAAACTCAAATTTAAAATTTTCAAACATGGCCAAACTTGGTATCTACAGAAACTAGATGAAATACTTAATCCAATGCAAAAAGAATCACTCAATTTGGATTAAAAACCTTAAAGATATTAACAATCTAAAAACAGAACTTTTTCTGTAAATTAGAACAAAACAGAAAAAAAATAAGCTACGAGTCGGCTATAGGACACGCGGCAATATATGAGTGGACGGAGGGTGGGCGCTGCGGAGATAAGCAGCGGATGGCCGGTAGTTAACAGAAAACGGTTCGAGGATTAAAATAAAAAAAACAAATCTACCCTGACGGTCAGATCTAGATCGGACGGCTACGGGGTGTTCGTTGCTTAGCTTATACGACGGATGGCCGAACAATAGAGCATACCGTTTCGGAAGAAAAAAAAAACAAGATCTAATCTCAGCCAATTATACGCGATCTAACGGGGGGGGGCTTGCCGGTGCTTACAGAGAGGTGGTCGACGGCGAGGCGGCTCGGACGTCGGCGGCGGCGGCACTCCGGTCGTCGGCGGGGTCGGCACAGGGGTCCCTCGGACGCGGAAGGGAGAGGGGGTTCCGATGGCGGTGGAGTTGGAGCTCGGGGAGGTCGGTGGTGAGTGGACGAAGCTCGCAGAGGCTCGGGCATTCCGGTGCTTCGGCGGGGTTCGGTTGGTGATGACGGCGATGCTAGAGAGGGCGAAGGAGGCGTAGACCATGTCAAAATGGTGCGCAACGGCAAGGAAAAATGATGTACCAAAAGAGGAGTCTCGGGTTTGCTCACCGGCGTGGAAAACGGCGATGAACGGCGGCGGCGGAGGCGAGATAGGAACGGTGAGGGAGTGGGCTACGGGTGGAGTTAGACGTATGGTTTTAGGGGGTTCGGTCGAGTGTGGCAAGGGCTTTATATAGGGCATAGCCGTGGGGCAGGGGTAATCGCGGGATCGCGATCCCAAGAAGATCGCGGCGGCGGTGGCGCTCCGGACACGTGCTGGATTCGGGCGCGTCCGTTTCGGGAAGACGGCATGGGCCCCACTGGTCAGCGGGCGCGGAGAGATGGCGAGCGATCGGGTGGCTAGCTCGAAACGGATTCGGCGCGGGGCAGGCCGAGGTGCTATGGGCTGCGGGGAGTGGGCCGGCTGGCCTGGCGCCTGGCTGGCGCCGGCTAAGGTTTTCCTTTTTTTATTTTTTTTTGAATCTCTGACAGAAAAGAAAAACAAAGAAATAGAGAGAAATAAAATAATTTTATATAGACAATATATATATCAAAATGATCAGTAAAATAAATCCTAAACATGGACTATTTTTGAAGTCCAAATAAAATTCACACAAATTTAAATAATGCAAACAGTGCTACTGTTGCATTTGAAATTCAAATAAAAATATTTTAAAATACCAAAATGGTTTAAAATTTATTTTTATACATTTTTTTGTTGAAGGGAATCATGTTACCCTATTTTCCATATATTTTCTTTTTGGAGAAAAATAAATTGAATAAAAACCAAATAACTCCAAATTGGGTTTGAGTTTGAATTTCAAACCACTTCCAAATCCTTTCTTTTAAAATCCCAACTCATAATTCATATAATTTGAAGAAGTAATTTTATCTTCCCTCATGAAAATCATTGAGTTGCATAAAGTTTCTGAATTTGAAAATATTTTCAAGTGGAATTCAAATCTTTTCAAAAACCCTTTTCATTTCTTTAATGGAAGAAGTCATGTCATCTTCACTCCAGGGTTTTGTATTTGAATTTAATTTGAATTCAAGGAGATCAAAATGCAAAGTGAAAGTTTTGGGAAAGCCATTTCATTCCCTCTCATTAAACTTTCAATTTTTTTTCAAATTTCACCCACTTTCAATCAATCAATCAAACAAACAATCAAACAATCAATCACATTTATTTAGTTAATATAACATTCCAAAATTTAGAATTTTGGGATGTTACAAACCTACCACACTTAAAATGAATCTCGTCCTTGAGATTCGGAGAGGTTAGCAAGAAAAGGTTAGGGTTGGGGGGTCTTCCAGCAACTCCATTGATCGGAAAGGTCTGGGGTGCTACCACACTTAAAATCATAGTCATTGTTCCTTCAAAACTCATGTTCTCCATCCTTAGGTTGACGGTGTCGGTCTTCTCACATCTTCGGGATAACTCCAACACTAAGGCTCATCCGGTAGGGACATAACCTTTTCCTCAATTCTTGTGTCCTTACATCTTGGTGAGGTTCTTCTGAGACAGGGTCTTCTTTGTTGACAGGGCTATCGCCAATACTAAACAACTATCGAAAATCTCATGGTGGTCAACCATTTATGGTTTCTCCTGCAGGAAATGAGTTTGGGTTGAATCTCACCGTTTATCCTACGATTGGCAACGGTTGCCTGTACAGGGCTTCATCTTCCTGCCATTCTAAGGGTTTTTGGGTTATCGTGTCGACACTCGCTTCTAGGGTTTAAAGGCTCTCTGATTTTCCATCAACATATGATAGTCCATGATAAAAGTCTCCGGTATGGGGGCCAATCCATCCCGTACTTGAACCATTACCACATACGCAGACAGTGAATCACGTATTCTAACACTTGGGCATCCTCACAAGCATTGCAGAAGTTTCTCTTGTCGACGAACTGAGTTTGGATAAATCCATTAATTCTGCAAGCTGAACAAAGCATCTATCGTTTCTTCACAACCCTCGGGTTTTTGCGTATCCTCCTATGAAACGTAAGCTGATCAAAACACAGCTTCTTCCAAATTCTTCCTTCAACAAGGTAGTGCTTGATCCATATCAACTCCCGGGCCTGGGGTAGGGTCCCACTTTAGCACTGGTACTGATTTAACTGATCGTTTCATATTCCAACATTACACCATCTTTAACTCCAATAATACTTCATTCCGTCATATTCTTGGGGTAACCATCATAACGAAAATAAAACTCCAACTCCAACATTTTCCTTTCCATCGGTCTAGTGTTTACACAAAGTATTACTACCCTTAAAATATATTGCACAAATTCATCCATAGACCACATTTCTCATATCCTCGAAAATGGTCAAAATTTGTTCATAGAGTAACAACTCATACAATTCAACATATGAAATCATGACACATTAACTTTATTGATTCATGAATCATTACAATCTCTGAGACCTCCATTACATAACTCAACTCCACATTCTTATGAAAATAAAATTGCTTCCTATTACACTTATTACCAATATAAAAAATCTCAACTACTCAGCTCCAGCTTTCTTCTGATCTGAACATTCGCTAGCAAAATGTCCTACTTCCTTGCAGCAAAAACAAATGACTTCCGACATGTCTCGGGGTTTCTTTGTGATTATGTTGGTTCCTTCGATTTTTAGCTTCTTTTCTGGACATTCATGGAAATAGTGCCCTGAATTCTTGCACTTGAAACATGTGATATGACTCAGGTCCTTTTCTGTAGAAAATGGGCTGTTATGGGGAGGTCTTTGTTTCCTCTTCTTGGTCATCTTCGTACCAATCAAACCTTCTATTTCGTGTGGATCAAACTCCACTTCTTCCGTCAGGAAGTTTCCCAGAAACTCTTTTCTTTCGTTTACGCAATACTGGGAAAAATGTCCTTCTTCTCCACATGAATAGCAAGCATTGGAGTAAAATCTGATTAGGCCTTCTCCTTCAGGGTCTTCAACAACTTCGTTCATCACAGGTTCTCCTAAACTTTCCCTGAGGGCTTTTTTCTACTGCTTGGTAATTTCTTGTATCTTGGGATAAATGTGACACTGAGCAGGGTAATGCGTAGTTCCTTCACACAAGAAACATGTAACCTACCCAGTCGGGCATTCTTCTGCCTGGTGATTTCCTACACAATGAGGGCATCCATCCTTGTTTCCTTCCTGGGTGTGTCCTATTTCTCCGCATATCTTGCAGGCATAGGGTTTCTTCATTGGGTTATCATAATGCTTCCGGATGAGACGGGATCTTAGCAGAGTCTTCTTGAATTCCTCCCAAGTTTTTGCTCCATTACATCCGTGTATGGCTTGATGCATTTTCCACCAGGTTGCAGCACTTTCTGTAAAGTACTGAAGAGCGTATTGAACCTCATACTTCCTTGCAACCAAATTGCTTCCGAAATGATTCTCCATGTTTTGAATCCATAGCTCTACCTCCAACTGAGTCATCGGTCCAGAGAATACGAGTTCATCTCCCTTCATCATCTATTGAGTAAGAGGGTATTGGGATGAGAATAGAGAGGAAGAGAGAAACTCACACAATCATTCAGCAACAAATCTCAAAGTTTCTACCGTTTGTGATGGGCTCGTTTTACTACGGTTTCATTACGAAGTCTTCATTCCTTCAGGTCTTCAATGCTCGGGAGTTTCAAATGCTGATGCTTCTCCCATATGAAGGCCTTCTGTGATTCTTCCGTAAATCACGTCTCTCAAGGTTGAAATAAATACAAACCTACGAATACCGTATCTCAAGATATAATGCATCCAATCATTCAATAAACAAAAAAGATAATATCAACCAAGTATTCATGCATTCAATCAATCCTATAGTATCGCCACCCACATAGGTTGGTATGGTCGAATATTTTAAATCGCAAAAACTTTCATCTTTATTCTCTCATGGTGGGGCTACTACTAAGCTAGGGTATCCTTGTCTCCAATGGCCTTCTTGACATTCTCCAGTTCTTCTGCCAGATTATATCTATCGACACGGAGTTTCTTGTGACGTCCTTGTATTTCCTGGAGTTGTTCCTTGAGCTTCTGAATCTCAACATCTTTGGCATGAGCCATGGTCCTGCTATTCTTCAGCTCCTAACGATTCTTCTGGATCTCAAGGTTCTCCTCCTCCATCTTAGCTACCTTCGTCTTCTGAATCTTGAGCTCTTCACGTAGGGCTTCCTTATCAAATAATGCTTCCAGAAGGTCCATCTGCAGGTTCTTAACGTATTGCTCCAGCTCCTGATTATACACCAATAGTGGTGCAAACTTCATCTTCTGCTCATTGGTCAGGGCAATATTGGCTCCATCAACCTTCTGCCATCCAACCTTTCCGAAGTAATGCTTGCTTAGCGCAACACGATGGCGATAGCACAGTTGTGCAATAGCATCATGGGCGGCAGTGTTTATGCCCATATCACAGTCATGATTTAATGTTCCAAAGCTTATGTCTCGAGTCTTGGGGTGCTCCTTGCGTCCAAACACCTGAGTCTTGATGCCCCATGATCCAGTTGTCCTCTTAGTGGCCTTGATCTCGGGTATCAGCAGCTTCAGCAGTCTGACTAATTCCACAAGGAATGGGCCACCAAGAACATCCTCGTAGTGTCCTCTTTCATTCAGGATGTAGCTCTCCATCTATAAGTTGAAATAAGGAAAGTTTAGTAAAAGAATTCAGAGGTTACGAGAGTAGAATAATATGAGAGTAGTAAAATTATTCTTATTGAGGTCTTCCTATTTCTATGCCATTTTTTCTAGGGTCACGTCCTACAGTCAACATGTGCTCTGATACCATCTCTGTAGCAACCCGACCTCAAACGGTCAAGCCTCTGTGTATCTGTGCCATCCCTCGATCAGTATGCTGGCACACACAGTACATCAATGTATATATCAAAGTGCAATCACATATATAAATAACATAAAACTGATATATACCTCACAAGTCCCAGCGGAAACAGACAAATGGGTGTGGAGTCCCGTCAACGCCATCGGCAGGTTGAGTGTAGACAGTAACCCAACAACGAAACTCACTCGTCGTAGAAAAAAAATCCTGCAACATGATACGTTGCAGCCGTGTAGGTCAGTACATTGAATGTACCGGCAAGATCACAAATAAGAGAAACAGATGATGAAACTATTCTATATGCAATATGGCTTTGTGGCTCTGTGTCTGAGTTTTGTTTGCATAAAAGTTGCTTTTATTTCCCCTACAACAAAGGATAGTCAAGGAATCATTACTACAGAGTTACCTACTACGACATGGTTCCGCCAACCGATGTCTCATAGACCACAAGTATCATAAGTTGCCCACAATTAGTTATCAGTCCGGTGTTGAGAGTTCAGAGATAGATCCAAGTCCAGAGGCTCAAATTGTCCGTAACCGGGGACACGGCTAATCGATTAGGTTTTAACTCTGCAGAGTGTTGTGCACTTTACCCACAAGATTCGATCCATCTTTTTACGTTCTCGCACTTCAGGGTGTTTGAGAACAAGACGATCGAAACATGGTCTTCCGAAGAGTTCCTCTGACCACTGTCCGGTGCTCATCCAATCCTACCGTACTTCTACATCTGCTAGCACCGTCCCAGCCAGAGTCACCACTAAGGTCAACCAAGCCAGAGCCCATAATGACTTGCGGTTGCACAGGTAAGCTTCCGGGCATGAAGTATTCTTCCGTCTCTTTGAGTCTGGGTGGAGCTTTCCGCGTGATATCACGGCGCTTCTCCGGAATCACTGAGTACTGGACGCACCATATGTACCCTTCTTAACCATTCTCAACCCAGAGGTATATTGAATTCTTGTCTTGAGTCTTGAAGTCTTGTAGATGCAGGCCTTGAAGATGCCATCTTGAAGTTGTCGTCATTGACGTAGAGTCCTCCTTCTCACACCACTCACGAACTCTCATACCAATCCCCGTATACTGAAGCGTAGCATTAAAATAAATGACGTTCCCAGGCTTGGTAACAGGGGTGTGGGTTCCTACCTCATGCTTCTACTCAACTACAAGATTCAATATACTACTGGAGGAAATGGTGAAATGGTGACACTAAATGCAATAAAACATAGGTATGAAAATATGTTCAAAGTGAACTTGCCTGGTATTACTTGATGATGATTATATCGCTCTCAGAGAAATCCTGATAGTACTATTCGTCACTCTCTTAAGAAAATCTATAAGTCAAACATAGCATTCACATAAGCAATCATTATAGCAAGCAATTTCTAGCAATCATAATTATCAATAAACAATTAAAACAACAAGGAAATCAAATAATAAAACCCAAATAAAATCCAAAGAAACTTCAAGTTAAACTATGAGAAAAACTACTAAGGAAAAGTCTAAGGCTTTACTACAAAGAATAAAAATAATTTTGTCCCACATGAAACTTAACAGCAAAATAAAGCTCTAAACTAATAAATTAACAGAAAAGAAAATATAAAGTAACTAAGTTAATAGAAAGTATTTTTCGTAAAATTTTACTAGCAAAAAGAAATAAATAAAAAGCTTTCATAAAACCCTATTTATGACCTAACAAAGTTTTACAACAAAACTAAAGAAAATAATTTTTTAAAAATAAAAATAAAATTGTCTACTGTTAACTAACAGAAACAAAACTAAATTTGTAAAAAAAAAGTTTTAGTTAAAAACTATTAAATACTAAGGGAAAAGAAAATAACACTAAACTATGTAAAACAGTACTGTTTCGCCTAAAACCCTAATTTAAAATAAAGAAAAAGTAATTTGCAAAATCCTACTGTTTAGACAAAAGATCAAGTGATCTCTAGCAAAAAGAATTGACTAAATAGCTATTTTTAAACTCAAGATATTCACAAAACAAGGTTTGAAGTAAATTCATACAAACTCAAATTTAAAGTTTTCAAACATGAACAAACTTGGTATCTACAGAAACTAGATGAAATACTTAATCTAATGCAAAAAGAATCACTCAATTTGGATTAAAAACCTAAAAGATATTAACAATCTAAAAACAGAACTTTTTCTGTAAATTAGAACAAAACAGAAAAAAAAACTAAGCTACGAGTCGGCTACAGGACACGCGGCAATATATGAGTGGACGGAGGGTGGGCGCTGCGGAGCTAAGTGGCGGACGGCCGGTAGTTAATAGAAAACGGTTCGAGGATTAAAATAAAAAAACAAATCTACCCTGACGGTCAGATCTAGATCGGACGGCTACGGGGTGTTTGTTGCTTAGCTTATACGACGGACGGCCGAACACTAGAGCATACCGTTTCGGAAGAAAAATAAAAAAACAAGATCTAATCTTAGCCATTTATACGCGATCTAACAGGGGGGGGGGGCTTGCCAGTGCTTACAGAGAGGTGGTCGACGGCGAGGCGGCTCGGACGTCGGCGGGGTCGGCGGAGGGGTCCCTCGGACGCGGAAGGGAGAGGGGGTTCCTGTGGCGGTGGTGTTGGAGCTCGGGGAGGTCGGTGGTGAGTGGACAGAGCTCGCAGAGGCTCGGGCGTTCCGGTGCTCTGCCGGGGTTCGGTTGGTGATGACTGCGATGCTAGAGAGGGCGAAGGAGGCGTAGACCATGTCAAAACGGTGCGCAACGGCAAGGAAAAATGATGTACCAAAAGAGGAGTCTCGGGTTTGCTCACCGGCGTGGAAAACGGCGATGAACGGCCGCGGCGGAGGCGAGATCGGAACGGTGAGGGAGTGGGCTACGGGTGGAGTTAGACGTAGGGTTTTAGGGGGTTCGGTCGAGCGTGGCAAGGGCTTTATATAGGGCATAGCCGTGGGGCAGGGGTCATCGCGGGATCGCGATCCCGAGAAGATCGGGACGGCGGCGGCGCTCCGGACGCGTGCTGGATTCGGGCGCGTCCGTTTCGGGAAGACGGCGTGGGCCCCACTGGTCAGCGGGCGCGGGGAGAGGGCGAGCGATCTGGTGGCCGGCTCGAAACGGATTCGGCGCGGGGTAGGCCAAGGTGCTATGGGCTGCGGGGAGTAGGCCGGCTGGCCTGGCGCCGGCTAAGGTTTTCCTTTTTTCTTTTTTGAATCTCTGACAGAAAAGAAAAACAAAGAAATAGAGAGAAATAAAATAATTTTATATAGACAATATATATATCAAAATGCTCAGTAAAATAAATCTTAAAACATGCACTATTTTTGAAGTCCAAATAAAATTCACACAAATTTAAATAATGCAAACAGTGCTACTGTTGCATTTGAAATTCAAATAAAAATATGTTAAAATACCAAAATGGTTTAAAACTTATTTTTATACATTTTTTTGTTGAAGGGAATCATGCTACCCTATTTTCCATATATTTTCTTTTTGGCGTTTGAATTTCAAACCACTTCCAAATCCTTTCTTTTAAACTCCCAACCCATAATTCATATAATTTGAAGAAGTCATTTTATCTTCCCTCATGAAAATCATTGAGTTGCATAAAGTTTCTGAATTTGAAAATATTTTCAAGTGGAATTCAAATCTTTTCAAAAACCCTTTTCATTTCTTTAATGGAAGAAGTCATGTCATCTTCACTCCAGGGTTTTGTATTTGAATTTAATTTGAATTCAAGGAGATCATAATGCAAAGTGAAAGTTTTTTGAAAGTCATTTCATTCCCTCTCATTAAACTTTCAAAAAAGTTTCAAATTTCACCCACTTTCAATCAATCAAGCAATCAAACAATCAATCATATTTATTTAGTTAATATAACATTCCAAAATTTAGAATTTTGGGATGTTACAATAGGGATGATAGATTTTGTAAGAAGCATAAACATGATAAAACCAATTGGTGGCTTAAAGTGATAGATGAATTTGCTACAAAGTTCATCTCATTACTTGTGAACTTTGCAATAAGATTGTTCATCTTAATTTCCAATGCATACTCTTTCATGATCGAATCATGTCCAAATATTGCAATAACTTGATCACCGTTGAACTTTATAATGAACTTTGTCTATTTTTGGGGTGTGAAGAATTGTCACATAAAAATAGTTGGTTTGAAGCATTCATATTCACGGACTATACTTAATGTAAGCTAAGCGAAATCTATATGTTTTGTGTGGTAAATTGCAATGAGAATGCTTATATAGCCAAAGTTCGGAAGACGGGAAAACCAATAGAATATAAAAGGAATACTAATGGAAGGGTAAATATCCCCCCTTTCCCTCTTATTTTCTCTCATGATGAAACAGGTAACGAGGAGGAGCTTCCTATCCAACCAATCTCTTCAATAAGGAGCTCGGAAAAATTAAATAAACCCACACATAATGTGGAGAAGAAGAAGAAAAGAAGAAAAAGTAAAGGTAAAAAGGTATCTCTCCCAAATAATGTTGCTCCTATTGTTGTGCCCCATGAGCATGCATCAAAAATAATTGTGGAAGAAGATACACTTGATGATATTGTTTCTTGTTCTTTTGGTACAATGTCCGAAGGAATTATTGAAGATGATTATGTTATGCCTATTGCTTGTTGTGATAATTATGATTGGAAAGATAATGATACTTCTTATAATCTTGAAAATCTTTATGGCACCAACTTGGAGGAATATGATAATAATTGTTATACTATTGGTGCTATTCAAACTATTGATGATAATAGTGATTATGCTAATGATATGCAAACCCACGAGCTTGGGGATGCTATGTTTGATTGGAATGATATGTTTCAGAATTTATTTGCTGCAAATAATATTTGCCCTAAGCTTGGGGATGCTATGCTTAATGAAAATGATCTTTTTATTCCCCCTACTTTTGATGAGCAAATTTATTATGATGATGACATGCCTCCAATCTATGAGATTGCAATAATAAAGAAAGTGGGTTTGGAAGAGTGTCAACTTTAGGCAATAATTATCCCACTATTTTGGAGGGTGTTCAATCTTATTATAATGATAAGAGTGGATTTGGAGAGGTCATGACTTTATTTAATGTTGAATCCACTACTTTGGAAGAGGTTTCAATTGATTATGATGAGAACAAAATTGCTACTTATGATGATTATTGTAATGATACTTATGTTATGAAAAGTAGTGATGATTATTATTATAATACTTGTCAAAATTATGAATATCCTTTTACTGAACATTAATGTTTTAATGTGGAAACAATTTTTAGTATTCAAGTTTCATATGATACTCCTGCTATTATGAATGAGAAGAAATTAGCCTATGTGGAGAGTAATAAAATTTCTATGCTTGTGGATCATGAAAAGAATGCTTTATGTGATAGTTATATTGTTGAATTCATTCATGATGCTACTGAAAATTATTATGAGGGAGGAACATATGCTTGTAGGTGTTGCAATAATGTCAAGTTTCCTCTCTATATGTTGAAAGTTTTGAAGCTATGCTTGTTTTGCCTTCCTATGCTAGTTGATTCTTGCTCCAATAAATTGTTTGATCACAAAATCCCTATGCATAGGAAGTGGGTTAGACTTAGATGTGCTAGTCATATGCTTCATGATGCTCCCATTAGTTTTGAATTCATCACTTTCATGTGAGCATCATTAGAATCATCATGCCTAGCTTAAAAAGCATTAAAGAAAAGTGCTTGTTGGGAGACAACCCAAAATTTTTACCTACTGTTTTTATGTGTCCACATGTTTAAGCTACTGTATTAATCATGCTTTATATGGTTTCTTTCAATAAAGTGTCAAGTAATGCCCTTGGGATAGTGTGGATGATAGTTGACTTGATTCTGTGCAAAAACAGAAACTTTTGCATCCAGTGAAGAAATTCCTACAATTTACTGGTGTGTAAAAACCTTCTGAACTTTTTACACATTATTAATATACAAATTTCCTACATTTTCCTAATTTTTTAGAATTTTTAGGGTTGCAATAGTATGGTGTTTGTTCAGATCATTACAGACTCTTCTGTTTTTGACAGATTCTGTCTTAAATGCATAGTTTGCTTGTTTTATAGTTTCTATGGCTTATATTGGTCAATATAAATTGTATGAATGATATAGTACAGTAGGAATTGTGTGAGAACAATTATAGATCTTGTCTTGACAGTACCAAAGTGAATTCTTTATTCTTTATCATGCTAACGCATCTCATGAAGTTCCGTTAAGTTTTGTGTGATTGAAGTTTTCAAGTTTTGGGTGAGATATCAATATGAGGAGAATAAAGAGTGGAAAGACCCTAAGATTGGGGATGTCCAAGGCACCCCAAGGTAATATTTAAGGAAGACTCAAGCGTCTTAGCTTGGGGCTTCCTTCCGGGGCAACCCCTCTTTCGTCTCCAACATTATCGGTAACCTCACTTGGAACTATATTTTTATTCGTCACATGATATGTGTTTTGCTTGGAGCATCATTTTCTTTGAGTTGGATTTGCTTGCTGTTATTTAGAATAATTGTTTGTATCTTTTATTTCAATAAAAGTGTCAAGTATAGCCTTTACCATGCTCAGTTTGCAAGTGTATGAGTTGCTGTTTCAAAACAGAAAGTTTTCTGTTATTGCTTGAATTCTATAGAAAAGTAAGAATGTGATAAAATCTTGAAATTTTGAAACAATAAGATATTATAAATTTTATACAGTGTGGTAAAGTTTCAGAATTTTTGGAGTTAATTAAGTATGGATTTTGCCTCATCCTTTACAGACTGTTCTGTTTAGATAGATTTCGGTTATGTTTGCATTGTTTGCATATGTTTGCTTGTTTAATGATTCTATTTTAGGATAGGAGTATTAAATATGCAGAGGCATTTAGTATGCAATGTTAAATTATAATTTATTGATTTGTTACAGTAGAGAATTATAAGGTTTTGCATTGATTTATACTAACTTATCTCACAAGTTCTTGGTGAGTTTTATGTGGATGAAGTTTTTAAGATTTAGGGAAACCGTGATATGAGAGGAATTAAGGAGACACAAGAGCTCAAGCTTGGGGATGCCCAAGGCATCCCAATTTAATATTTAAGGAAGTCTCAAGCATCTAAGCTTGGGGATGCCCCGGTAGGCATCCCACCTTCCTTCATATAACAACTATCGGTTTGTCTCTCTTGAGCCTAAGTTTTTATTTGTTCACATGATTTGTGCTATTCTTGGTGTGTCTTTTCATTTTGTTTGCTGTTTTAATAAAATACTTATATATGAAATCTTTAATTGGAGGGAGTCTTCACATAGCTACTTAATTAATTAGCTACTCATTGTTCTTCACTTATATCTTTTGGAGTAGTTTGTCATTCACTCTTGTGCTTCACTTATATTCTATGAGTGAATTGTTGAAATAAATTGAATATCATAAATATGAAATTATCCGTGTTCCATATGCTTAGTAGTGATTTCACATTGGGCTTAGAAAGTAAAATCTATTGAAGTTTGACAACCACAATATTGGTCATACAAGCAATTCATGAATGATTAGTATATGGAAGAGAAATTTCACATACAAATATATTATCTTGGACATCTTTTATGATTGTGAATACCCATTAATTATTTTCAAACTTGATCAAGTAGTTGATGTTGGAGAAGGAAGACAACGTAATGAGTTGTGTTTGGGTATATTTGCATAGAAGTTATATTGTTATGGATCCTCTAACATGTGGTGCTTGCTTAGGATCTTTTGCTAGCCAAAAAATTCATACTAAGTAGAGATACTACTTGTGCATCCAAAAATCCTTAAACCCAATTTCTTCCATGAGTGTCCACCATACCTACCTATATACGGTATTACCTTGCCGTTCCAAGTAAATTTGCATGTGTCAACTTTAAAACCTTCAAATAAACATCTGTTTTGTGTGCCCGTACTACTCATGGAGCGACGAGGCGGTCTGTATCTTTCATGCTAAGTGGGTTATTCTCACGATGGGTGTTTATTCACTTGTCATTGCACGAGAGAGGCTGGTAATTGGGATGCCCAGTTCTGTAATCAAAATGAAAAATATATAAATATAATGAAACAAACTCTCCCGGAAAGTTGATTGTATGGAGGGCACCCGAGTATTCGGCTAGCCATGGCTTGTGTTTGAATGGTTGAGGGGGAGTAAACTTTACCTTTCCGCTTGGGAACCACCGATAATGTGTTTAGCATGGAAGATATTGAATACCTTAGTCGTGACGTTGACAGGAAAAGCACACCACTCAAAATGTATTCATCTTTGTTTTAAGCAATGAGCTCTGGCACCTCTGGAAATCCCTGCTCCCCTCTGCAAAGAGACATTCTATTTATTTTTATGCTTTTTACTTTCATGTTATTTATTTTTGTTGAGTCCACTTCTTATTCCAACCTATTCTTTAGTTGGCAAGAATTATGTGGTGGGGAAAGATCCAGGCATATATAGCCATTCAAATATATTTGATCATGAGTTATTATTGTTGACAATTATCCCTATGATAAGTAAGTTGGGAGGCGAAACATTAAGCCCCTATATTTCTCTGTGTTCGATGGATGCTATTTGTTCTAAAAATATGCTATAAATAAGTATGTCGAGCTCTTACTTAAACTTTGCTAAAAATAATATGCATTGAAATTGTTTGGTTACTAAGAACATAGGTTGTTAAATTTCAAGAGAATGCATTGCTTGAACCATAACATGTGAATTGATGGCTACTTTATCATGATGAGTTTTATGAGAAAGATTTGTTGTTATGATGCTAGGAAAAGTGATTGAAATTATCATTGATCAAACTTATGCACTATGCTAGCATTCACAATTCATAAATTATTTCTTTTATCATTTACCTACTCGAGGGCGAGCAAGAATTAAGTTTGGGGATGCTGATACGTCTCCAACGTATCTATAATTTATGAAGTATTCATGCCATGTTTATAACAATTTCATATGGTTTTGGTATGATTTGTTTAGAACTAACCCGGACTGACGCTGTTTTCAGCAGAACTACGATGGTGTCTTTTTTGTGCAGAAAAAAAAATTCTCGGAATGACCCAAAAATTTACGGTTATTTTTTATGGACCAAAAAAGAACCACGAAGCACCAGAGATGGACCAGAAGGGCACCCCCCTGACGTGATTCCAACGCCAAATATTCCAATATATTCTGGAAACCCCGAAAAGAAACCTAGAACTTCCACGCCGCCGCCGCAGGCCTCTGTACCAAAGAAAACTCATCCGGAGCCCTGTTCTGGCACTCTGCCGGAGGGGGAAATCATCATCGGAGGCCATCTTCATCATCCCTGCAGTCTCCATGGTGAGGAGGGAGTAGTTCACCCTCAGGGCTGAGGGTATGTACCAGTAGCTATGTGTTTGATCTCTCTCTCGTGTTCTTGATTTGGCACGATCCTGATGTACCGCGAGCTTTGTTAATATAGTTGGATCATATGGTGTTTCTTCCCTATCTATCTTTGTTGTGATGAATAAAATCTTTCCCTTTAAGGTTTCGTTATTGTCGAATTCAATACTTTGGATTTGGAAACACTTGATGTATGTCTTGCATATGGATACCCGTGGTGAGAATGGTGTATTATATTGATTCGCATGATGTATGTTTTGGTAATCAACTCGCGGATTCCGGTGACCTTGGGTAGTCTAGGCATATGGGTTGGTACAAGTTTTCATCTTCCTTTCTCCGATAAGAAACTTTGGGGTACTCTTTGAAGTTCTTTGTGTGGATTGAATATTATGAATCTGAAGTTGTTTGATGCATATCGAATAATCAACTCATGGATACTTGTGGTGACATTGGGTATCTAGGTGACATTAGAGTTGGTTTATGCGTATCATATGGTGTTATTTTAGTTCGAACTCTAGGGCTGTTTGTGACACCTATAGGGATGGCTCAATAGATTGATCGGAAAGGATTACTTTGAGGTGGTTTCGTACCCTACAACAATTTCTTTCTTATGTTCTCCGCTAATAGAAACTTTGGAGTGATTCTTTATCGCACGTTGAGGGATTGTTATATGATTCAATTATGTTAGCATTGTTGAGAGATTGCACTAGTGAAAGTACGAACCCTAGGCCTTGTTTCTAAGCATTGCAATACCGTTTGTGCTTACTTTTATTACTTGCTACCTTGCTGTTTTTATTATTTCAGATTACAAAAACCTATATCTACTATCCATACTACACTTGTATCACCATCTCTTCACCGAACTAGTGCACCTATACAATTTACCATTGTATTGGGTGTGTTGGGGACACAAGAGATTCTTTGTATTTGATTGCAGGGTTGTTTGAGAGAGACCATCTTCATCCGACGCCTCCCATGGATTGATAAACCTTAGGTCATCCACTTGAGGGAAAATTGCTACTGTCCTACAAAACTCAGCGCTTGGAGGCCCAACAGAGTCTACAAGAAATAAAAGTTGCATAGTAGACATCATGCATATAGTAGTAGGTTCAATCTTGCGGTGTCCTCACCCAGTGACAGAAGGGCTAGCGAGGCACGTATTTGTATTGTTGCTACTAAGGAGAAAATGAAGGGGTTTAATCATATCACTTGGTTTTATTCTATCTACATTATGTCATCATACTTCATGCATTACTCTGTTTGTCATCAACTTAATACATGGGGAGGCAATCATAGAAGCACTCTCGAAGTGGAGTAATAGTAGTAGATGCAAGCAGGAGTCGTTCTACTTGTCACGGACGTAATGGCTATGTAAATGATCATTCCATGAATAACGTCATAACTATGTGCTTTTCTATCAATTGCCTAACAGTAATTTGTTTACACATCGTATGCTATGCTTATGAGAGAGATGCCTCTAGTGAAAACTATGCCCCCCGGGTCCACCTAAATCATTTTACTAAAACCCTAATTTCCTTGGTGCAATTTATTTAGTTTTAATTCGGTTTGAAATTTATAAGCCTATCACTATCAGATTTGATCCTTGCAATTAACGAGTACAAGGGGATTGACAACCCTCTTGCCCGCGTTGGGTGGCAGTATTTGCTCTTGTTTGTGTAGGTACTGTCGACCTTTGTTTGCGTGGTTCTCCTATTGGTTCGATAACCTTGGTTCTCTACTGAGGGAAAAACTTATCCCCTACTATATTAATGCACCCTTCCTCTTCGAGGAAAATCCCAACGCAGCTCACTAGTAGCAAGTTTGTTCACTGCAAAAACATTTTGGAAAAAACATCATGGCTTGTCTCTTGGCTATATTTGATGTAGAGGTGGAGGGCAAAGACGATTAAATTGGTGCAACTTGGAGAAAAAATCTCTCGTTCTTTCAAAGTGTTGGATATTGTCACTCCAGAAGACATAATATAAGGGTATTGGTTCACAATGGTGTATAGAACTTTGATATTGAATAAAAGTTAAAAATTGATACAAACTATTTCTGAAATTTATTGTCCGCTCCACCCCCTCTCTTTGCCTATGGTTTATTTAACGGTTCTGTTGTAATTGAGGGGAATGACATCTTCCACCGAATGAACTTCTATTGAAAGTCTGGAATAAATATAGGAAAGTGCGAGCACATGAACACATGGTGTGGGCTGGTTCCACCACAAAGGACCATAACAACTAAGCTGCACTCCGTTTTCGTCTGGCAGACATCTTATGGCAAAAGAAATTCCAAGCTAATCAGATTAGAAGGGTACACACTATCATTCTGTCTGGTCAAGCACTAGTCCTTGGGGGGGGGGGGCTATTTCCCCATACCTATTCACTTTGGTTGCAGAAAACGCGTTTGGCGGCCTTTGAATGTGGTTGCCTCCTACACCCCCATGAGCCGCTTGGGGAATATGGGGGGGGGCTGTTTCTAGTATTGCAGTATATCGACAACAAGCTACTACTCTTGCATGGCGCTGCTGATCAAGCTCACATAGTTAACCAGATCCTCTAGGCCTTCATAGAATTTTTTGGACTCAAGAGCAACCACCGCTAAAATTTTTCTAAACTGATTTACAACAAGCAGACATTCCCCTTTCTTTATTCGCAACAATATAGCAGTAACACAAAATATTCAACTTATATTTTATTCTTGCATGATTTTGGAATTAACAGTAGCTTCTCCTTCTGGCGCACGGTTAGCCCAAAGACCATTGTCATATCAATGTCTTTCATATCAACCCCTGGAGGCAATTCCCATTCAAAATGGTACATGAGGTTTGCCAACATAAGCTCAATATTGGCGATCCAAAGGTTTATACCAGGGCACATCCTTCGTCCTGACCCAAATGGCAAGAACTGGAAATCATTCCCCTTGAAATTGACATCCACATCACTTTATTCATATATAAATCTTTCAGGTATGAACTCTTCTGCATCCTCCCAAGAGCTGGAGTTCCTACCAATGGCCCACACATTGACTAAGACATGTGTACTAGCAGGAACCATGTACCCATCAATGTTGCAGTCAGCCATGGCAAAGTGTGGAGCAAGGAGAGGGACAACAGGATACATCCGGAGTGACTCCTTTATGACTGCTCTTAAGTACGCCATCTTGTTTATGTCTGTTTCGGTTATACTTTCTTGTCCCCGAGGTACGATACTCCTTACCTCATCTTGTAGCTTCCCCAATAGGCATGGCCTCCTCATCAACTCGGCCAAGGTGAATTCGAGAGTGTTAGATAACATGTCTGTTGAACCGAAAAATATATCCTATGGATATTAGTTAATTAGGTTACTATAAGATATACATAAATCAACATATATAATTTCAAAGGTATCATTTATACTTACTGTCAGGAGAGCTTTCATTCGCTCTCTTGTGAGACCATACTCATGCTGAACAGACAACAAAATATCTATGAAATCACCATCCTTGTTATCAACTGTTGACTTGTCCATGCTCACGCGTTCATCGATCAACTTATCCAGCAAATAGGCCCATCTATGCCTCACTCTCCCAGCCTTTGCACAAACCACCCTCTTAAGCACTCCAACCCTAGCCAATGTTGGGAAGTACTCCTCCAAGTTGAAACCTCCTAGTATTCGTGAGGTATCGTCTGTGAGGTCCCGAAGTAGCTTGCTCTGTCTTTCTTCCGAAAGGACTCTCCCAACATGATCCGACATGCCATGTCATATGTGAATGGCTTCAGAAGTTCACTCATGTCCACTACAACACCTCGTGCGGCGGCCTCGTTAATCTTGGTCATCACCATGTTCACCTATCATGACATGCATCCTAAAGTGTGCGACTAGCTAACATTTATGACATTGTTAGGGGAGGGCACATGGCAGTCAATTTTTTAATTGCATTTGTGATGCAGTGTAGTACAAATTGTTATGACAATAAGGATAAGTTTGTGATAACAAAATTACAAATGGGTTTCAACAGTAGAAAACCATTTAATAAGTTGGGACATATGTGATGGTAAAATACTGATTAACGAAAATATCTCGCTCCCAATTATATTTTAGAAATGTAGAATCTCCTAATTAGTGGATGTTGTCTATCCATGGGTTTATTTAGAAGATTGCCTTGTAGGCCCTCACATCTTTTCTGGATTGTCGCCACTGTTGAGTAGGATGAGGGTCTCCTTGATGGATTTGTAAAGCCATGACCTTTCTTCTCACTATTTCTCAAAGAACCACCTTTGTTGTCACTACGGTGGCCATTTTGTCATCCAACATTGCCTATTCCTAGAACCTCCTTGTAGTGTATCACTTCACCATCTTCATCGACTCTTGTGCTTTGCCCCTAAACTATGGAAGTTTTTGTGAGAACACACTCCCCCTCCCCTATGTTACAAAAAATGACTATTCACCCCCTCATGCAGTCTCTCCCACTGGATCTCGTAATCTCATCAATTGATTTAAAAGATTAATAGCTTTTGTGTTGTACATTACAATTTGGGAGGGATTTTCCTGTATTGTAAAAAGGAAGCCTCCTCCGGCCCTCTGTAAGAACAAGGGGTAGTACAAGAATAATGACTTGTTGTCTATCAACTACGCCTTTCAAACTGATCTTAAGCCCCGACTCACCCTCCATGGACGAACCTCGCGGGGGAAATTAACGTTGGGTTTTTGGGGAGTTGGAGATGGTTTGCCAAAAAACTAAACTATCTATTCACAATTTAACTTGTATTATTGCATCGGGGAATTGGAGATGGTTCGCAAAAAAAACTGGACTGTCTATTCACAAGTTAACTTGTATTACCACGTGACACTCGTGGTAAGCAATCCAAACTCGATAAAAAAAAGTTAACTTGTATTATTGCATCTCAAAACTTAGCAGTATCTCAATCATAAAATACGTAAGACATGGTCTCATGGCTCCTTTGAGGAAATTCTCCATGGCAATGAAAGAAAAAACACCTATATAAGTCATCCATCCGTGCGCTAGCGGCTTAAGTACCCCCTCAACCCCTATACATCACTTCTTTTTTCAAAAAAAAGCAACAGAAACATATCCTCCACCTCGTGCCAATTCTCCACTGGCCCTCCACACAATCATGCTGTCAACAACTGTTCAGAAGAAATAAGAGTGTAGTGTTGTACACTATGGACGGCTAGCAATAAAATTAGACTTTCTACTTACAAGTTGTGTGAAATCATTTTGAACCTCACATTCCCAAGCATTTCGACCAACGTACTTCACTCATACTCATTATAAGTCATTGCCTATACAACATGTTCTCTTCATTTACCTATTTAAAATTCTAGATTTGTCATAAGTCCAACATTTTTAAGTTTAACAATGTCTATGAAAATATATCAACATCTATAATGCTAAACTAGACTAATCATCAAATGCATTTCCATACTATATGTTGTAGATATTAGCACATTTCCCTTTAGATGAGGTCAGATATATATAAGGTTGACTTAGAACAAAATCAGAACTTCAAATAATTTGGAAGAGAGGAGGGGGGAGGGTTATAAAAATAAACTTGCAGTAACATTCACAATTATAGTTTCAGTTGTACAGATAGAGATATTAAAATATTTCGACCAAACACCACGTGAAAACTGCAAGATCATTAAAATTACCTCCTCCGTGGCGGCGTTGCAGGAAGATTGCACCTTTTTAACACTCAACATGTGAGTGCTGACGAGCTTCCTTACCTGGCGCCAGTGCTCGTCGTATGGTGCAAAGGCAGTGTCGGACGAGCCATACATGAGGATTTCCGAGACCATGGAGCGAGGCCGTGAGGCCAAGACATGATCATGGGTGCGCAGAACTGCCTTAGCGGCACGCGGTGACGACACGACGACTGTCGGCAAAACGCCAAGATGGAGGAGCATCATGTCAGGACCATGCTTCTTGGCGAGGCTGCGGAGGGAGACGCGCAGCAGGGAGCCAATGAGGTGCAGGTGTCCAATGATGGGCAGTGCCGGTGGAGAAGGTGGAGAAGGCAGGAGGTGGCTTTCTCGCTGCTGCCTGTTTCCTGTCTTCCCATTCACAGTGAACCAATAATAATGCACAAAAAAGAGCAAGAGCGGGAAGAGGAACAGAGACCATCCCCGCGGAAGAATCTCTAGCATGAGGAGATCTGCCATGGGAAATTATTGTCTAGCCCAGCGCTTTGTGGAGTTCTGCCGGAAATGGTTCTTCTGAACGAGCTTAGTTTATCATCACAAGCTCGATCAGTTGCTTATAAGCTAGCCAAGCAGAGTAAGAACGACAAAATTATGCTCTATGGTGCACTGAACTTGGAGCAATTAGTTAGGTGCAACGTAGCTTTCATTCCTAAGAAACAGACAAGGTAGTCTTTGACTCTTGGTTAGGTGCTTTATCAACTTTTTGTTCCCCCTTAGGAAAAATGTGAAAAATACCAACATCATGGGCAAGACAACTGCAACCCGTTATTTGGAAGACTCGATGGGTCTTTTTTCTTCAGACAATAACCAATGCACAGGTTGTTATTGATTCATGGTCTATTCCGGCAGGCAAAACATGGAGTTGTAATTACCAGCGATTCCATTAAAATTGAGAGTTATGGATGAATTATGTATGTTTGTTTTAGGAAGCGTTGAACCCTTTGTCTCAGATCACGTCATATATTTATACTCTGATCAAAACTATACGTAAATTAAATGGAGAGGTTTAGAAGTCGTGGAGATCTGCCGGGTACAACTAAATCCATCTCTAACCGGTCATTTATAATTTAGATGAGAAAACCATTTTCTATCCTTTAGGGGTGTATATTTGCTCCTTAAATAAGTGTAGTTTCTAACCGATCCCCTAAACTTAACTCTCTAATTTTGTTTAACACTAATTTGTTTATTTTTGAGCCATTGAGTTAAACTTCACTACGCAATTATTTGATTAAACCACATCTTGATCACATACTTCACTAGTTCTTCGCTAAGAGAAGAAATCCAAAGAAAACTACAAGAAAAATTACACACTTCAGTAGAAACACCAATTCCTTCACTGCTCCTACTAGTCCGATCAATACTTTTCTCTATTGGCTTCTCTAGCTTGCACACTTCTTTCTTCTCTGCCTCCTCTGACTTGGACATTGCGTCCTCTCTAGTCTCATCTCTAGCAATAAGTGCACCAACATCAAGCAGATTTCTCGCTGTCAATAGATCAATGTACTCTTCTTTCATATACCAAAACTTGCATCATTACTACATGCAATTTTATGCAAACAATGAGTTTCAAATTGTGACGAATCCGAAGAACAACCATACAGGTACTCACTTTGTCCTTTTCACACTTTACGAAAATCCACCTAGGATGTTTGGACGTGCTCGAGATGAGGCGCGGCACCAGCCGCCAGCAGGGATCACACTTAAAGACTGGTAGAGGCTCGCCGACGAGCTGTTGGACGAGGGATGAGCCCAGCCGACGGGCGGACGTGGCTGTGACGGCGGTCGGGCAACAGTTGAGATGTGAGCGCTAGGAGGAGGACATACCAAGAGGCGGTGCGGAGCAGTCGAGGTGGCTGCGCGGTTCAGTTCCCATCACATCCCTCCAAAACGGGACGACGCCCAGGACTGGGTGCGTCAAATCCGGTGATGGCGGCGACGGGCATAGATCCGTAGATTTAGGCGCTGACGACAAGAAGCGACCGAATCAAGATGAGGGAGGAGCGCGACGGGTGCTTGATAACCCACAAGTATAGGGTATCAGTTGTAACTTTTTTGATAAATAAGAGTGTCGAACCCAACGAGGAGCTAAAGGTAGAATTAATATTCCCTTCAAGTTCTATCGACCACCGATAGAACTCTACGCGCACTTAACGTTCGCTTTATCTAGAACAAGTATGAAACTATTTTGTAGGTGATAGGATAGGTTTGCAAAAATAAAACTAGAAGTACTTTGCGAGAATAAAACTACGAGTAGTTTGCAAGATAATAAAAGTTAGTTGTTTAGTAGAAAGCTTTTGTAACACAAGAGAATGATTTGTCCCTAGGCAATTGATAACTAGACCGGTAATCATTATTGCAATTTTATATGAGGGAGAGGCATGGGCTAACATACTTTCCGTACTTGGATCATATGCACTTATGATTGGAACTCTACCAAGCATCCGAAACTACCAAAGATCATTAAGGTAAAACCCAACCATAGTATTAAGTATCAAGTCGTCTTTACTCCCAAACGCAACAACCCCCTTACTCGGGTGTAAGCTTCTGTCACTCTAGCCGCCCACCATAATAGAATTATGAACGTATTGCAAACCCTACAGCGGGAATCCCTCACTCTTGCGCGACACGGAGGGCACCATAGGACAGCACCAAAATAAAACATACAACTCAAACCAATCACGATCATCAATCAACCCATAGGACAAAACGAATCTACTCAAACATCATAGGATGGCCAAAAATCATTGGATAATAATATGTTGCATTAAGCACCAAGTTTAAGTAGAGATTACAGCGGGGAGAAGAGGTGTTACACCGCTGCATAGAGGGGGAGTGTGACGCCCCCGACTTAATTGTGCACTAATCATACACGCAAATGCACACGATCAAGCCTAGGGACTCACTTGAAGATATCACAACACAACTCTAAACACAAATAAAAGATACAAGCTTTATATTACAAGCCAGGGGCCTCGAGGGCTCGAATACATAAGCTTGCGCATACAAGCGTCATCGAAAGCATTAGATATCTGAGTACAGATATAAAAGTAAAACAGATAAGCCATAAGAAGGCGGGGCAAAACAACGACGAAGATCGAAAAGGCACAGGCCTCCTGCCCGGGAGCCTCCTATCTACTCCTGGTCGTCGGTGGTCTCCACGTAGTAGTAAGCTCCTCCAGAGGGGTAGTAGTAGTCGTCTACTGGGGCGGCTGACTCCGGGGCTCCATCATCTGGTCGCAGCAACCGGGTATGGGAAAAAGGGAAGCAAATCAACTGTGAGTACTCATCTAAAGTACTCGCAAGACTGACATTAGAACTATTCTAATTATGCATCGGTATCAAAGGGAATGACTGTATCTATGGACTAGACTGCAGAAATGCCAGAATAGAGAGGACGGCCTAGCCTATCAAAGACTAGCATCTTCAGCGGTCTTGCAGCAAAAGATGAGTGCAGATTAGTACATAATTAAAGTAATAAGCATGTTGTATCAAAGCCTAGAGATCCTTCCTCGACTCCCTGCGAGAAAGCGATCCCGGAGCTTCCAATTAATTAACATGTAACTAGTTCAAGTAGTAGATCAGGCTACTTTACTAAGCGTCCTGTTACCGTGGACACGGCTATTCGAATAGATATATCTTCCCTGCAGGGGTGCACTACTGTTACCCAACACGCTCGATTAACACTGGCCGGACAAACTTTTCTGGGTCATGCCCGGCCTCGGCTGATCGACACACCATAGCCCTACCTAGTGGTCAGCAGAGAGGTCCCCGCCGGTCTACATCCTAAGTGCGCAGGGTTCCTGGGCCAATCCCCCTTTGCACTCCGGGTCGTTGCGTGCAGGGCAATCCAGGCACCACCTCTAGGGTACCGACCCGGCCATGCCGCAATGCTGAACTGGACGTCTGACAGAGCTTTCGGCTGATACATACGGTGCAGAGGGCCCCATTAAACCATTATCCCGCGTGGTGGTAGTGCGTATAGGCCAGTGGCCAACTCAGACGAAATACCCAAATCCGTTAAGTGTATTGGGAGCTCACGGAAACGAGCAGAGATCCATGAGACATGTGGCCCCGTCGCCCCCTCTCGTGGACTTACGGCAAGGGCTCAGAATGCCCGGCCGTGCCACGTAATCATCTCGCGGCTACCCTCATGGTCAACCCGACTCCACATCTCTCGCGGGTACCCCTCGGGGTCGACCCGACTTTATCAAGTATCTGTAGGAAAACCCAGGTAACCGTGTGTACATAACATCAAGAAGGAATCCAAGGAATCCCCCTTGTTGGGTTCCCACTCGATGTATCCGTCAAGGTGAACCCGGAGGAATCACCCTCGATGGTATCCACACTTGCGGAGTTGCACGACAGAAGCTTCGTCGGAAGTGGTGAAAGAGGAATCACCCTCGGTAACCCACAACCAACTAGCTGTACCACAGAGGCAACATCATGAGTGAGATAAGAGGTATCACCCTCGGCACTCTATGTTAGCTCTGCAGAGTCGAGCAACTTAGGGGGGTTGTGTAGTGATGTGCAGGTCTCAGCACGTCGATCACATCGAGCGGGGCACTGGTAACTAAGCGGGGCAACTAGGACAAGGTGGAGGGGCCACAGATGGTTTACTGCCAACCTATACTAAGCATTTAGGATATCAGGTAAAGTATGAAAAGTAGTTTACAAAAACAGGCTATGCATCAGAATAGGATCAAACAAATGCAGTTGCAAATTCTAACGCAAGCAGGAGGGAGAAAGAATAGGTGATATAGGCATGTTCAATGGGGTTTGCTTGCCTGGTTGCTCTGCGGCAAAAGAGGGGACATCGGGGATGTAGTCGGTCTCCGGAGCGGCGTCGGTCTCGGGGGCTATCGGATAAGTAGAGGGGGGAAGAAACAATAAATAAAATCAAATACAAGCAATACAGATGCAGGGCATGACGATATGCAGTGTTAGTGGTGACCTAATGCATTTGTTATGAATTTTTCCCGGCGTTTAGGCGGTTTTCGGAATACTGAACCGGAGGGGAAGGTTCCATGTTCAGGTAGTTAGGAGTGATGGTCAAGCATTTTAACCGCGTATTCGGATTCGTCTCGTTTTTCTGATCAACTTTCATGTAGAAAGTTTTTCGATCCGAGCTACGGTTTATTTGTTATGAATTTTTAAAGATTTAAACAATTTTCTGAAATTTCTGGAATTATTTTATTTAATAAATTCCGAATTATCCGAAACAGTGCAATGGTGACGTCAGTATGACATCAAGATGACGTCATGGGTCAACCCAGCCGGTTGACTGGTCAATCTGACCAGTGGGTCCCACCTGTCATAGACAAAGTGGCTAACCAGTTGTTAAAATTAACTAATTAGCTTAGTTAGTTACTGGGCCCCACATGTCAGTGTCAGTAACTAATCTAACATTTTAACTAAATTAACCTCTAACAGTAATTAGCCGCGTGGGCCCACACGTCAGTGGCAGTAGATGCCACGTCAGCGGGGTTGACCGCGGTCAGCTGGTCAACCGCGACCATGAGGCCCACTGGCAGCGACTCTAGGCGGGCCCCATGCCACGCCAGCTCAGTTGCCGTTGCCGGAGCTGCTCCGGAGAGCTCCAGACGCGGCGGCGAGCCACGGCCGGCGTCGGAAATGCGCTACACTGGGCCATTTCGCGCGTTTTCGGTGGCGTTCGAATGGCTACTTCATTCCGCGTCGATCTACGGTACCGGAGCGGTCGGAGGGGGCCGTCAGGGCCGCCGGCGTTGAGCCGAGGCAGCGGCGAGCTACGGGCATGAGCGAAAACACGGCTACGAGGCCTCTCCGGTTGCGCTAACTAGCTAGGCAGGGGCAGAGGTTCTCCCGGGGCACAATGGTGCTACCGGACCAAGCCGTAGAGGCTCGGGAGCACGACGACGGTTGCCACGGCGGCGGACAGAGCACGGTATGGCGGCGGCTTGACAGAGGCATGCAGGCGAGTGGCAGAAGGAAGGAGGGGAAGGCGGAGCTCACCGAGCGGCTCAAGGCAGGCCGTTGACGGTTTAGTAGCTGCGGGGGAGGTCGGGGACGCCGGTGATCGCCGGAGGCCGAGGCGAAGGGAGCGGCTCGATCCGCGGGCTGCGGCGCTCCCCGTGGCACGGCGATTGGGGCAAACGGCGTGCGGCGTCGAGGCAGAGAAGAAGGACATGTCGGAGCCGCGCGGGAGGCACTGGGGTCGCTGCGGAGCAACGGCGCGGCGACGGTGGCGCTCGGCTGCGTAAGCAGAGGAGAGGGAGGAGCGAGCGCGAGCGAGAGAGAAAGGGGAGAGGAGTGGCGGGACGTCCAGGGGGGACGGACGAGGCGTCCTTATCCCCTCGGGCGGCGCGGCGAGCTGCGGCCATGGCGGTGCTGCCACGCAGGGGAGGCAGGTAGGAGAAACAGGGGTGGGCCGGTTGGGCCGACACGGGCTAGAGACAGGTAAGGTGGTTTGCCCCTTTTTTCTTTTTCTGCATTTTCCATTTATTTAATTCAGAGGCAGTAAAAGATTATTTGGGGCCACCTAATGACTTGGGAAAAATGTGGAGCTGGCCCACAAAATCCATTGCAGTTTTAGGCACTGCCACAAATATTTTTGGAGGCCAGAGGAATCCATTTGCATTCCCCAAAATTAAAATAACATTTTCAATATGTTGAAATGCACTGAATTAATTCCCAGGGGCAATTTGGAAATCCCAAAAATGTGGGTGTCAACATGACAAATATTTAGGGATTATTTTCAATAGGATGAACTATTTTGATTGCATGACAGAAGAAATAAATATTTTGACATGCAATTCAAATTTGAATTTGGCTATGATTTTGGACAAGTGGCCAATTGGCACAGTGATCATGATGACATGGCCACTATTAGAGGGGGATTACTATAGTGTGATGCTAGGGATGTTACAGGGAGAGAGTTGGTGTTGACGGCGGCGAAGTTGTTGGTGTAGATCGCCATCACGATGTTTCCCCCGGCGGCGCTCCGGTGCCACCGGAAGAGAGGGGGAGAGAGCCCCCCTCCTTTTCTTCTTCTTCCTTGGCCTCCCACCTAGACAGGAGGAGAGTTTCCCCTCTGGTCCATGGTTGCCATGGCGGCGGAGGGGCAGGAGCCCCTCCTAGATTGGATCTCTCTCTCTGTTTTCTTCTATTTCGCGCTCCTATTTTCTGGCCTTTCACCGTTTCTTAAATTCCTGGAGATCCGTAACTCCGATTGCGCTGAAATTTTAACATGATTTTTTCCGGATATTAGTTTCCTTGCGCCCGAAGAAGAGCCCCAACCAACTTACGGTGTGCCCATGAGGCACCACCGCGCACCGGGAGGGGAGGCGCGCCCATGTGGCTTGTGGAGGCTGTGGGCCTTCGTTTGCATTGATTCCACCTCCCAAAAATCACATATATTCCAAAATAATTCTTCGTAAAATTTTATTGCATTTGGACTTCGTTTGATATGGATTTTCTATGAAACAAAAAACAAGCAGAAAACAGGAACTGGCACTGGGCACTGGATCAATATGTTAGTCCAAGAAATCATATAAAATGTTGCCAAAAGTATGTGGAAATTGTAGGATATTGGCATGAAACAATCAAAAATTATAGATACGACGGAGACGTATCAGCATCCCCAAGCTTAATTCCTACTCGTCCTCGAGTAGGTAAATGATAAAAAATATAATTTTTGATGTGGAATGCTACCTAGCATAATCTTGATCATGTACTCTAATCATGGCATGAATATTAAGACACGAGTGATTCAAAGCAATAGTCTATAATTTGATATAAAGACATCAATACTCAGGCATCCCAACAAATAATCATGCCTTTCAGAATAAAATTGCTAAAGAACGCTATCCCTACAAAATCATATAGCCTTGTCATGCTCCATTTTCTTAACACAAAATATAAATCATGTACTACCCTTGTGTCAGCCAAGCAATTGGTTCATACTTTTTAACGCGCTTCAGCTTTTTCAACCCCCACGCAATACATGAGTGCAAGCCATGGATATAGCACTATGGGTGGAATAGAATACGGTGGTAGAGATAATATGGAGAAGACAAAAAAGGAAGAAAGTCTCACATCGACGCGGCTAATCAATGGGCTATTGAGATGCCAATCAATTTATGTCAATGCGAGGAGTAGGGATTGCCATGCAACGGATGCACTAAGAGCTATAAGTGTATGAAAGGTCAAACTGAAAACTAAGTGGGTGTGCATCCAACTTGCTTGCTCAAGACCTCGGCAAATTGAGGAATCCCATCATCGGAATATACAAGCCAAGTTCTATAATGAAAAATTCCCACTAGTATATGAAAGTGACAACATAGGAGACTCTCTATATGAAAAACATGGTGCTACTTTGAAGCACAAGTGTGGAAAGGATAGTAACATTGCCCCTTCTCTCTTTTTCTCTCGTTTCAATTTTTTTCCCTTTTTTTATTTTTTTTCTTCTTCTTTTTTCTTTCTTTTTATTTTCTTTTTTCTTGGGCTCTTTTTGGCCTCTTTTTTTTCTCTTTTTTTTATTTTCGTCCGGAGTCTCATCCCGACTTGTGGGGGAATCATAGTCTCCATCATCCTTTCCTCACTAGGACAATGCTCTAATAATGAATAATGATGATCATCACACTTCTATTTACTTACAACTCAAAAAATTACAACTCGATACTAGAACAAAGTATGACTCTATATGATTGCCTCTGGCGGTGTACCAGGATGTGCAATGATCTAGCGTGGCAAAGATATCAAAAAATGGACAAGCCATGAAAATATCATGCTAGCTATCTTACGATCATGCAAAGCAATATAACTATGAATGCTCATGTCATGTATATGATGATGATAGAAGTTGCATGGCAATATATCTCGGAATGGCTATGGAAATGCCATAATAGGTAGGTATGGTGGCTGTTTTGAGGAAGATATAAGGAGACTTATGTGTGATAGAGCATATCATATCATGGGGTTTGGATGCACCGGCGAAGTTTGCACCGACTCTCGAGGTGAGAAAGGGAAATACATGGTACTGAAGAGGCTAGCAAATTGCTGAAAGGTGAGAGTGCGTATAATCCATGGACTCACATTAGTCATAAAGAACTCACATACTTATTGCAAAAGTTTATTAGCCCTCGAAGCAAAGTACTACTACGCATGCCCCTAGGGGGGAGGTTGGTAGGAGTAAACCATCGCGCGCCCCCGACCTCCACGCAAAGGAAGACAATCAATAATAAATCATGCTCCAACTTCTTAGCATAACGAGAGACTATACATGCATGCTTCGGGAATCACAAACCTTAACACCAATATTCTTACTAAACCACAATCATTCACTAGTACCTCCCATATATTACCATCTCTATATCGCAAAACTATTGCAAGGAATCAAACATATCATATTCAGTGATCTACAAGTTTTATGTAGGATTTTATGACTAACCATGTGAATGGCCAATTCCTGTTAACTCTCTAAACAGATATAAGTGAAGCATGAGAGTTTAATTCTTTCTACAAAAGACATGCCCCACGCTCTAACAAATATAAGTGAAGCAAAAGAGCATTCTACAAATAACGGTTTTCCTATGTGAAGAGAAACAGGCATCCAAACTTCAAATGATATAAGTGAAGCACATGAAGCATTCCATAAAGCTATACTCAAAAGATATAAGTGAAGTTGTGACGCCCCCGACTTAATCGTGCGCTAATCATACATGCAAATGCGCATGATCAAGCCTAGGGACTCACTTGAAGATATCACAACACAACTCTACATAAATAAAAGTCATACAAGCTTTATATTACAAGCCAGGGGCCTCGAGGGCTCGAATACATAAGATCGATGTCATACAAGCATCAGCGAAAGCATCAGATATCTGGGTACAGATATAAAAGTAAAAAAGATAAGTCCTAAACAGGCGGGCCAAAACAACGACACGGATCGAAAAGGAGCAGGCCTCCTGCCTGGGAGCCTCCTATCTACTCCTGGTCGTCGGCGGTCTCCACGTAGTAGTAAGCTCCTCCAGAGGGGTAGTAGTAGCCGTCGGCTGTGGCGGCTGACTCCAGGGCTCCATCATCTGGTCGCAGCAAACGGGGATGGGGAAAAAGGGAAGCAAAACAACCATGAGTACTCATCCAAAGTACTCGCAAGACTTACATCAAATCTATTCTACTTATGCATTGGTATCAAAGAGAGGCTGTATATGTGGACTGGACTGCAGAAATGCCAGGATAGAGAGAAGGCCTAGCCTATCGAAGACTAGCATCTTCAGAGATCTTGCAGCATAAGAAGAGTGCAGATTAGTACATAATTAAAGTAACAAGCATGTTGTAGCGAAGCCTAGAGATCCTTCCTCGACTCCCTGCGAGAAAGTGATCCCGGAGCTTACAATTAATTATCATGTAACCAGTTCAAGTAGTAGATCGGGATACTTTACTGAGCGTCCTGTTACCGTGGACATGGCTATTCGAATAAATAATCTTCCCTACAGGGGTGCACTACTGTTACCCAACACGCTCGATTAACTCTGGCCGGACACACTTTCCTGGGTCATGCCCGGCCTCGGTAGATCGACACACCGCAGCCCTACCTAGAGCTCAACAGAGAGGTCCCCGCCGGTCTACATCATAAGCGCTCAGGGGTCTTGGGCCATCGCCCTTAGCACTCCGGGTCGTTGTGTGCAGGGTGGATACCAGGAACCACCTCTGGGGCGCCGATCCGGCCCGGCCACAATGTTGAACTGGACGTATGACAGAGCTTTCGGCTGATACATACGGTGCAGAGGGCCCCATTAAACCATTATCCCGCGTGGTGGTAGTGCGTATAGGCCAGTGGCCAACTCAGAACAAATACCCAAATCCGTTAAGTGCATTGGGAGCTCGCGGAAACGAGCAGAGATCCATGAAACATGTGGCCCCGTCGCCCCGTCTCGTGGACTTACGGCAAGGGCTCAGAATGCCCGGCCGTGCCACGTAATCATCTCGCGGGTACCCTCATGGTCAACCCGACTGCACATCTCTCGCGGGTACCCCTCGGGGTCGACCCGACTTTATCAGGTGTCTGTAGTAAATCCCAGGTAACCGTGTGTCCATAACATCAAGAAGGAATTCGAGGAATCACCCTCATTGGATTTCCATCTCGACGTATCCGCCATGGTGAAACCGGAGGAATCAGCCTCGATGGTATTCACACTTGCAGGGTTGCGCGACCAGCTGTACCACAGAGGCAACATCAAGAGTGATATAAGAGGTATCACCCTCGGCACTCGATATTAGCTTTGCTGGTCTTAGCCCGTTGATCACTTCAATCGGGGCACTGGTAACTAAGCGGGGCAACTAGGACAAGGTGGAGGGGCCACAGATGGTTTCATCCAACCTATACTAAGCAATTAGGATAATAGGTAAGGTATCAATAGCAGTTTACAAAAAAAATAGGCTATGCATCGGAATAGGATCAAACAAATGCAGTAGCAAATTCTAATGCAAGCAGGAGGGAGAAAGAATAGGTGATATAGGCATGTTCAAGGGGGTTTGCTTGCCTGGTTGCTCTGCGGCAAAGGAGGGGTCGTCAGTGGTGTTGTCGGTCTCTGGAGTGGCGTCGGTCTTAGGGGCTATCGGAAGAGAAGAGGGGGAAGAAACAATAAATAAAAGCAGACAAATGCAACACAGATGCATGGCATGACGATATGCAGTGTGAGTGGTGACTTAATGCATTTGCTATATGTCGCAGACGAATCAGGAAAATATCTGGGATATTTTCCCGGAGTGTAGGCGGTTTTCGGAATACTGAACCGGAGGGGAAGGTTCCATGTTTGGATAGATAGGAGTGATGGTCAAGCATTTTGACCATGTATTCGGATTCGTCTCATTTTTCTGACCAACTTTCATATAGAAAGTTTTTCGATCCGAGCTACGGTTTATTTTCTATGATTTTTCAAAGTTTTAAATGATTTTCTGGATTTTCTGGAATTATTTTAATTACTTAAATTTGAATTATCCAGAATAGTGCCTGATGACGTAAGCATGACATCAGGATGACGTCATCCAGTCAACTGAGCTGACCAGAGTCAAACCTGACCAGTGGGTCCCACAGGTCAGTGACTCACAGCTGATTAGAGGTTAATTTAAACTAACTGAAGTTAATTAGTGGGTGGGCCCGGCCTGCCAGTGACCTAACTAACTAACAGAGTTAACTTAATTAACCGCTAACTGTGATTAGCCGCGCGGGCCCACATGTCAGTGGCATTAGTGAACAGTAACCCACGTTGACTTGGTCAGCGCGGTCAACTGGGCCCGCGGGGCCCAGCTGCTAGTGACCAGAGGCGAGCCACGTCGGCGGCCAGGTCAGCGCCGGCGACGGAGTGACGCCGGCGAGCTCTCCCGCGGCGGTTCTTCGCCGGCGAGGCTCGGGAATCGCCCACAGTGGCTCGTTTTGCGCGCGGGTGGGTTCTTTCGAACGGCCACTCCACTGAGCGTCCAATGGTGGTACCGGTCGGAGCTGGGGCCACCGGAAACGATGTCGACGACGAGGTTAGGCAGCGATGGTTTTTGGGCACCGGCGAAATCGACGAGGCCGCGCACGTTTGCTCGAACTAAAGGGGTGGGGACGCGCTGCGCGAGCTGGCGAGCTCGATGGACAAGGTTGCGCGGGCATGCGGTCACCGGATCCTAGTCGGCGACAAGCTCGTGCGGCGGCGACCTCGGCCAATGGTGGCACATCGCGCACGGCTATCTACGGCGCGAGAGAACGAGCCAAAGGGAGGAGTGGAGGGCAGTGGCTTACGGCGCGGCTCACGGTGGCCTCGGGATGCTTAGTAGCAGCAGAACTCGCCGGAGATCACCGGAGTCCGAAGAGAGAGGGGCGGCTCGATCCCGAGAAGGCAATGCTCCCCAAGCTCTATGTGGCGGTGCAGGAGGCGTAGTCGAGCTCGGCGGAGACGGCTGGCACGTCGGAGGGAGGCGGGGACAGATGGCATCGCACGGGCACGGGAGAGAAGAGGAGGAAAAGGTGGCCGAGCGAGGGAGAGAGGGAGAGGAGAGGCGAGGGCGTCCAGGGGAGGTGGACATGGACGTCCTTATCCCCTCATCCCAACTGCTCCGGCGCCGTGGCAGCTAGTGGCTGGAGCCACGCGAGCTCGGCCATGGGCGCACCGACACCGTGGCGGGAGCAGGTGGGAGAAGGCCCTAGTGGGCCGGCGCCAGGCCACAAGTGAGCGCCAGGTGAGTTTTTCTTTTTCCAGTTTTCTGTTTTTCTCTTTTATTTAAAACACTACAAGAAATATGTTAATTTGCGACCATCAATATTTGTCACTGAATGGTCATTGTTTTCCATTTGTGACCTTTTTGTGACCAAAAATAGTTGGTCAAAAGCTGGCCGTCTTTAATGAAACTTAACGACCTTCAATGTGAAATGGTCATAGACTGTTACGACCAAAACATAAGGTCGTAACTTCTACGACCAATTGTTTTGGTGACTGGTAGTCTGCCCAGACCACGTCAGATCCAACGTGGCAAGCTGACGTGGCAAAATTACGACCAAACAAAATGGTCGTAGATCAAAATCAGCCCGGTCCAGTTCGGTGCTTCACATGGGCCAAGCCCAACAATTCAGCTTATTTATATCTTTTTTCCTGTGAATTTTTGGTCAGCTTCATGGGCCAAGCCCAACATTGCAGCCTTTTTATTTTTGGGCCGTGGCCTTCTTCTCTCAACAGTTTCATTTTTCTTTTTTTGTAAAATGGGTCTACTAGTCAGGTGGGTCCCCGTTGTCAGGTTCTAGTAACTGGGTCCTAGCTGTCAGGGTCATATTCTTCATTTTTCAATTTAACGTAAATAAATACCCAGTATTTAAATGGGCACACAGAAAACACACGAAATACTTCAAATATTATCAGCCAGATTCAGTATAGAGCTCCTGCTATACAAATAACATGTAATAAGCTCTAACATACACTTTGCAAGCTCTACAAGTGTAATAACAGTATGGCAGTCATAGTTACAAGCTCCACAAGTTCAATAACTAGATACAGTACTTTACAAGCTCTACAAGTGTTATGTTCTTCAGCATGGAGCTCCTTCGACAGCGATCACAAACTAGGCACCTGCTCCTGTCATGAACAACATGCTGGACTCACTGGACGACCATAGTCAGGACTGGGCTAACAGAACGGTGATATGTCTTCCACGGTCGCCTTATTACATGAATCAACAGAGAAGAATCAGAAAAACTGGAGCCAATATACTATGAGCAGACCATTCAAAAAAGGACAGTTATTTAGAATGACGACACAAATTCAGCTAGTACCATGCTTTTCATTCTCCAGCTAGTTAAAATGAGATACTCATTCATACAAAAAAACAGAGACACAATATGAATATTCATTGCACAACTGCAGGTCGTGCAAATAACTTCACTGCGACACATTGCGCCTAAACAACAATACCATTCTACTACCACGGCCATCCATTCAAAAGGTAAGATCTTACATTAATAGTTAGAGCACGCATACTAACATCACAAACGCAGGAGAGAATAAAGGGAACCGAGAGTGATACCTCTGGATGATAGCGTCGACGATGATCTAGATTGAGTTAGCATCTGTGAGGAGGTGGATGATCGCCATGGTGTGCTTGATGATGCACACGGCCATGATCTTCTTGCCACTGTTGCATCCGTGCGCTCGATGATGGGGGTACCAATGCATCCAAGTAGAACAAAATCACCATCATTAACCCACAGCTTCAAGTACAAGCTAAGTATGTATCAAGTGACAATGAAAACAAGTTCAAACTGAATAAACATATGCAAAGTTCAGACTGAATAAACATATGCATGATATTGTCCTGTAGATGAACGATGCACAACTTCTACAAGGTTAGCCGAGCATAATAAAGACAGATAGAGAGAGCAGAGTTACAAATATCAGTGACATAGGCAACATAACCACAAGACAACACCATATACTTGATGTGCGGGTATATATAATAAATCAACATTGTATCTTGCAAGTCAACAGTTATCACAGAGAACAAGATACCATAAGATGAATGAAACTGCAGTTTTAATCACAGGCATCTGCAGTTGAAGCAAGTTGTTACCCAATATGGTTTTAATCGCACAAGATATAATTGATAAAAATCGCATCTGCATCTGCAGTTTACCTCGGTAGAATTGGTTTTAATCGCAGAAGATATAATTGGTAAAAATCAGTTTGCTGCTACAGTCATTGGAAAACTACTGTGGATTTGTTCTGATCACAGAAGATAGAACTGATAACATCAGTTTGCTGCAACTTTGTCATGGATTTGTTTTAATCGCAGAAGATAGAATTGGTAAAATTCAGCTTGCTCTACAGTCATTGAACAACTGCATCTGCAGTGGAGACAAGTTCTCTTACCCAGAGAGCCGACGTGCATGGACTTGTGCATCAGCTCCATCTGCAGCTCGCGCAGGGACGTCTGGGCCTTGTGCACTAGCCAACTGGGTCGAACACTAGCCAAACTGACACGGAGATGCACCACACGCCGTAGAATGCACCACACGTCTTCTGAATTCGAAATCTAACTGACAAACTGGGTCGAACACTAGCCAAACTGACACAGAGACAAGTAAACCAACACACGGGCGACCAAATTTCCATCGCATCACCGAGCAAGCACTGATATCAGAAGGAAGTGACCAACACCGAATCGAGCGGTAAAAGAGAGGGGATGGGAGAAGTGCACTTACAGCATCACTCAGGGACATTCACTTCTCACCACCGGCCTTGACAATCTGTGATTCAACGGACCCAAACCAAATCAGGACACAGAATTCACAAGGAAACTCATCGCAGGAACAGTTCGAACGAACAGCACGAGACAGAGGCAGAGGGGGGACGGAGCGGAACCGAGATGCTTACCACGGAGACCTGCTTGACGTCGGGGTGCTTCTCCTTGTACTCCTTCCTGAAGCTGTCCCTGCGAAGACGAAACATGCACCAAATCCTCGGTCAGGACGCGACACCACACCACAGAAACAACGCGAATCAAACTACGAAAGGAATCGGGGAACTCACATGAAGACGAAGAAGGCGCTCGGGGGGCGCTTGGGCTTGTTGGGGTCCTTGTCGGCCTTGCTCTTCTTCACTGCGAGCCTGCGCCGCCACAACAGAAACAACATCAGCAAACCAAACCGAATCAGAATCAGACGCGAAACAGCAGCCTCCACCATGGGAAACGAAACGAGATGGGAGACGAGCGAGGGGTCGGGTCGGGGCACCTGGAGTCGCCGGCGCGGGAGCCCACCTTGGCCTTCATCCTGCCGCCGGCCGCCAACCTGCGACAACACCCACCGATTCAGACGATCAGAGCCCGCAGAAGCCAAAATCACGAACTGGCCGAGAACCGTGCGGTACCTTGGGATCGGAGCGAGGGGCGATGGGTGGGGAGGAGGCGGGCGCTGCGTGTGCTAGCCAAACTGGGGACCCAGTTTGTCTATGGCGTGTGGTGCATCTCCGCGTTCGCGTCGTCAGGGAGGGCGGCTGCCGCCGACGACCCCGAGGATCTGGAATAATCCCCTGAAGAAGCCAAAAACAACCGGTGAGATATTAATCAATCCCCCGAAACACCGCGACCTAGATCCTCTCGCGCTCACGCACGCACACACGGACGTACCCTCGCTGGCGCAGGGGATGAAGTCGCGGGCCTCGGACATCTTCACCGTCTTCCTGAGAACCGCCGCCGCATCCGTCCCTACCGACGCGGTGGACAGGGCCCCGCCGTCCTGGATGGCCTCGCTGCTCCCCTCCTCCATCGATGGCGTCGGCGTCCGTCCGAATTCAAGCGAAAGCGAGATGGAGGGGAAGGGGGAGGAATGGATCGCGAGTTCGTCGGAGGATTTGGGGGAGGAGAGAAAGAAAGGAGGCGGGGGGTGGATGGAAAATGTCCACGAAAAGAGAGCTAGGGTTTCGGCTCAGGTGGGCAAGGGCTGAGGACTGCCGTTGGATCCGCGAGCATCCGACGGTGTTTCATGCACGATCCGCGTGAGACGCCTACGGACCAATCAGAATGCAGTACACGCGTACGACGTTATGACCATCTAAATTGGTCATAGTTGACTAAAAATAACGTGTTAAAATAATGTCAACTATTTTATGACCTAAGAAATTCAAAAAAAATGGAAAACCTGCTCATTGTGTCACAAAATGTGAACTAGTTTTCAGGAAAAATAACAAACATGGAATAAGATAAATATCTTTAAAAAGGTGTCCCGAGAAATGAGTTTTTTAGCAAAAAAAACATTTTCTATTTTTAGTGCTAAAATTGATTTTCCTGTGAAGAACCTACAAAATGTTTGTTGCAAAATGGCACCACTCCATTTGTCAAAAATGTTAAACCATATTTAATGTACAATTGATCAAATGGGATTTTGATCCACCTCTCTCTCTCGTGGGGGAGAACGAGAGAGACGTGAGCGAGGGGTTTTTCTTTTCTCCTTTTCTTTAGATAGAAAATGGATGGATGTGGGATGGAGAGATGGATGGATGGATGGATGGATGAGCGCCATGTCATCGATCTGTGCCACTACTAGTTCAACCAATGGGAATAAAGCAAATGCAATTGTGTTTTCCTTTTTGTTACAAAATTGTACCGCACCATTTTTCAAAAAATATTAGACCACATTTTATTTACAATTGACAAATGGCTGCGTGCCAAAAAGCTTTGCATCTTGGAATGACAAACAATTTTCCCTAAGAAAGTTTTTACTTTCTTTGCACAAAAATTTCATTTTCCATTTTTCGAGCGCCCAAAATGAGTTTTTTGGTGAAGAACCTAGCAAATATTTATTGCAAAATTAGACCAAACCAATTTTCGAAAATATTAGCCCATATTTAATGTACGATTGACCAAATGGTTGGGTGTCAAAAGTTTTTGATCCACCTCTCGTGAAAAAGACAAATTTCCGCCGATTCAGCAGGAAGCGGCTCAAATTTGAACTACAGCTGCCTCATAGTTTACTTTTTATTTTTTTCCAAAAATAATTTCTAGGTACATAAGTATCTATTTAATCAGAGAAACTCCAAAAGTTTTGCAAGATTCAACCCCTAGCTACGAACGGTCATGCCCGTCGTTTTGACCGCATTTTGAAACGGTCATAAGAAATTCAAAAAAAATCAAAAAAATTGAAAACCTTCGCATTGTGTCATTATATGTGACCTAGTTTTCAGGAAAAAATAACAAACTTGGACTACGGCAAATGTCTTAAAAAAGTGTTCTCAGAAATGAGCTATCATGTATGAAGATCCATGGCTTTCAAGGCAAATGGCCAATGTTATGGCAATATTCATGGCATAGTTTGTTCAAATGAACTCATAATTTGCACAAGTTTGCATCTTGGAATGACAAACAATGTTGCCTAAGGAAGGTTTCACTTTCATTGCACGAAAAATTCATTTTCCATTTTTTGAGTGCCTAAAATGAGTTTTTTTGTGAAGAACCTAGCAAATATTTAATGCAAAATTGGACCAAATCAATTTTCTAAAATATTAGGCCATATTTAATGTACGATTGACCAAATGGTTTGGTTTCAAAAGTTTTTGATCCACCTCTCGTGAAAAAGACAAATTTCCGTCGATTCAGTAGGAAGCGGGTCAAATTTGAACTACAGCTACCTCATAGTTTACTTTTTATTTTTTTCCAAAAATCATTTCTAGGTACATAAGTATCTATTTAATCAGAGAAACTCCAAAAGTTTTGTAAGATTCAACCCCTAGCTACGAACGGTCATGCCCGTCGTTTTGACAGCATTTTGAAACGGTCATAAGAAATTCAAAAAAAATCAAAAAAATTGAAAACCTTCGCATTGTGTCATTATATGTGACCTAGTTTTCAGGAAAAAATAACAAACTTGGACTACGGCAAATGTCTTAAAAAAGTGTTCTCAGAAACGAGCTATCATGTTTGAAGATCCATGGCTTTCAAGGCAAATGGCCAATGTTATGGCAATATTCATGGCATAGTTTGTTCAAATGAACTCATAATTTGCACAAGTTTGCATCTTGGAATGACAAACAATGTTGCCTAAGGAAGGTTTCACTTTCATTGCACGAAAAATTCATTTTCCATTTTTTGAGTGCCTAAAATGAGTTTTTTTGTGAAGAACCTAGCAAATATTTATTGCAAAATTGGACCAAATCAATTTTCTAAAATATTAGGCCATATTTAATGTACAATTGACCAAATGGTTAGGTGTCAAAAGCTTCTGATCCACCTCTCGTGAAAAAGACAAATTTCCGTCGATTCAGTAGGAAGCGGGTCAAATTTGAACTACAGCTACCTCATAGTTTACTTTTTATTTTTTTTCAAAAAATCATTTCTAGGTACATAAGTATCTATTTAATCAGAGAAACTCCAAAAGTTTTGTAAGATTCAACCCCTAGCTACGAACGGTCATGCCCGTCGTTTTGACCACATTTTGAAACGGGCGTAAGAAATTAAAAAAAATTGTAAAAATTGAAAACCTTCGCATTGTGTCATTATATGTGACCTAGTTTCTAGGAAAAATAACAAACTTGGACTACGACAAATGTCTTAAAAAAGTGTTCTCAGAAACGAGCTATCATGTGTGAAGATTCATGGCTTTCAAGCCAAATGACCAATGTTATGGCCACATTCATGGCATAGTTTGTTCAAATGATCTGATATTGTGCACAAGGGTGCATCTTGGAATGGCAAACAATGTTGCCTAAGGAAGTTTTCATTTTCTTTGCACGAAAATTTCATTTTCCATTTTTCGAGTGCCCAAAATGAGCTTTTTTGTGAAGGACCTACCATATATTTGTTGCAAAATTGGACCAAATCAATTTTCTAAAATATTAGGTCATATTTCATGTACAATTGACCAAATGGTTGCGTGTCAAAAGGTTTGATCCACCTCTCATGGAAAAGTCAAATTTCCGCCGATTCAGTAGGAAGCGGGTCAAATTTGAACTGCAGCCGCCTTATAGTTTGCTCTTTGTTTTTTCCAAAAATCATTTATAGGTACATAAGTATCTATTTAATCATAGATACATGGTGTGGTGGCGAGACGTCGAGGTTTGGACGGTGGTCGAGGGCGTCAACTCCAGAGCGCGTAAACTCGCATACCAGCCGCGTGACCGTGGCGTTGCCACGCATTCTGGGCGGCCTAGGCATGTCTGGTGGGTTGGGCACTCCCCCGGTAGGTGTTAGGAAGAAGAATACAACAGAAGAATCTCGCGAGGAGACTAAACTAAGCTCAAACACGAATTAGCAGCCATGTGTTTGATTAGCGGTGGGGGAAATTCACATGGCCAATGGGCCTGAGTTTTGGCTGAGGATGATCATCTACTAAGGAAACTGTCTTGGCAAATTTGCAGCTGAAATGGAGGAGCCTAGGTGGCACTTGCTTTGCAAGGTACCACACTAGACAGAAATATGGATGTTGAAGCTGGGCTCAAATGAATGAATGGATTGAGCTGAAATTTGGTGGAGGATGGTCATTTGGGTTTAGGAAAGCACTGTAAAAATTTGATACCATTTGGACATGCCAAAGTGGTACTTTCTTCACAATGCTCTTCTCTGGACAGAACTTGGGAAAATTAGTGAGAGAAATTGGCTAAATTAAATGAGCTCAAATTTGGTGGAGCGAAGTTATAAGGTAGGGACATGCCCTGGTAAAGTTTCAGCAATAATTAAGCAATATAAAATATAGTTTCTTCACAAACTGAAAATATGACCAGAATAAAAGATTGGATGATGAGCTCACATGAATTTCTGGATAGAGCTCAAATTTTGTGGAGAGTGATGATTTGAGTATATGGAAGATTTGGAAAAATCTCATATCATTTGGATAAACCTAGCTAGTACTTCCTTCACAAAGCTTCTCTCTGGATAGAAACTTTGGAAATTTGCCGAGGAAGATTTACTAGGCAAATGGAGCTGAATATTGGCATGTGGCAATTATTTGGATATGGAAGAGTCCCCAAAAATTTTGAGGGCAATAGGAGGGGTCTAGATAGCACTTGCTTTGCAATGTGTCAATCTGGCCAGAAAATAGAAATTCAAGCTGGGCTCACATAGATGATTGGATTGAGCTGCAATTTTGAGGAGGATGATAATTTGGGCATATGAAGGCACTGTAAAAATTTCATACCATTTGGATAAATAAAAATGGTACTTCCTTCACAATGCTCTTCAATCAACAAAAAATTGAGAAAACTATTGAGGGCAATTGGCTAAATTAAATGAGCTAAAATTTGCTGGAGGGAGGTTCTATAGGCATGATCATGTCCTGGTAATTTTTCAGCAATTATAAAGCAATATAAAATATAGTTGCTTCACAAATTGAAATTATTACCGGAAATAAAGATTGGATGGTGAGCTCACATGGATTGGTAGATGAGGCTCAGATTTTGTGGAGAGATATTATTTGGGCATACAGAATATGTGGCAAAAATTCAACTCATTAGGATATGCCTAGCTAGTACTTCCTTCACAAAGCTTCTAGCAGAACAGAAACTTTGGAAATTTGCTGAGGAAGATTTACTAGGCAAATGGAGCTGGATTTTGTCATGAGGCAATGATTTGGATAGGGAAGAGTGCCCAAAATTTTTGAGGGTAATCAAGAAAATATAAATAGCACTTCTTTCACAAAGTGTTGTTCTGAACATAATGAAAATGAATATTCCTGAACTAGTTTTGAACTAGGCAAGGAAGGTTTTTGACATATTTAAGGAAGATATGATCCAAAGAATTTATGAGAATTTTTTGGGAATTTTGGGAATGACAGAAATGTAGGCTGCTTCACAACCTAGGGCAAAAATTAACACATGAACATGACACATAGGCAAAAACTGACACATGGACATAACACATAGGCAAAACTGATGAGGTGGCGCCTAGTCATAGCAATGCACCACAATTTACAAGGCTATGACCATCTATATTGGTCGTGATCAGCTAGAAATAAGGCAACGGACCAGTGATGTCTGCTTTACGACCATTTCGTGTAAGGAAATTACGACCTTTCTGACCAAAATGGTCGTTATGGTTTAGGGTTTGGAGCCCCCCGAACAGCTTATGACCAATTGGTCTCAAATGGCCATAGATTTACGAACATTTCCTTCAGGGTCACTGACAGAAGGTCACAAGTTGACATATTTCTTGTAGTGAAAACAGAGAGGGTTAGGGAAATATTTGGGCATCCAAATGGTTTAGGAAAAATGTGGAGCTGGCCCACAAAAATCCACTGCATTTTCAGGCACTGCCACAATTATTTTAGGAGGCAGAGGAATTCATTTGCATTTTAAATTGCTGGAATGGCACTGTTTTAAATGCTTATGTCCATTTTAGCATCATGGTGATGTTTTTTTTCTTAATAACAAATTATTTTGAAATATTTGCTAAATAATGAACATTTTTCCAGCAAGTTTTATGCAACTTCAGATTTCACTTGCATTTCAAATTTCAAATTGAAATGGAATTTGAAATGAGATACGAAACTAATGATGATCCAACATTGCAAATCAAGGTGACTTGGCATTAACATGGTGGATCATTGTAGCTTAATTCTCAGGGGTGTTACAATTCTCCGCCCCTAAAAGAAATTCTCGTCCCGAGAATTTAGGAGGTAGAAAGGAAATGGGCGGGGTATCCCGGAAAGTTCTTCTGGAAGTACCCCTAGAAATCGCGAACGATTATAACGTTTTAATTCCTCAACTTTAATGCCATGCATGTATGCAAAGATTGTTTGCATGAATGAGTACGATGCTCCTGAATAAATTAAAACAGCAGCTAGTACTGAGTTAACAAGAGGAGTACCCTTCACAGTAGCTAGCTGATCTTGAGCTTCACCCAGATCAACATGGTAAGCTTGACCATGACCATAAGAAGGCCTGGCATTGTTGTTGCGGGGCTGATTGTTGTCACGACCATTACCACGGCCAGCAGAAGGAAGTGCAAGCTGGTTCTGGTTCTGAGGGCATTCCCTGGAACGGTGACCTGGACGGCCACACTTGAAGCAGAGCCCACTATCGGGACGGGGAGCAGGAGCTCGAAACATTGGAGCTTGATGTCTTGGCTGCCCCAGCGGTGGAGGAGGTGCGGCTAGATGATACATGCTGTGAGGAATCCAAATGCGGCGCTTCTGGGAAGGTGAGCCCGAAGATGAGCCCGCTTCACGAGTGCGCTTAAGAGCGTCCTTGTGTTCCTTCAGACCAGTCTCAACCTGGATAGCCTTGTTCACCAAGGTGGCGAAGTCGGCAAAGTCCTGGACTAGCAGTGCAAGCTTGATATCTGGGTTGAGTCCTTCACGGAACTTCTCCTGTCTGCGGGCATCAGTAGCAATGTCCTCTTCAGCGTAGTGAGAAAGTTCCAGAAATTCCCACTGATAGGCTTCCACAGTGCCCTGTGTAAGGTTGCGGAAGTCGCGCTTCTTCCGGTCCATAACTCCCTGAGGAATGTAACGGGCACGGAAAGCAGCTTTGAATTCCACCCAGGTGATGATAGCTCCAGCAGCTAAGGTTTGCCTGTGAGTGTCCCACCATTGGGCTGCGGGACCCTTCAGAAAGTAGGAGGCAAAGGTGACATAGCTGGCAGTGGCTACATCCGCAGACTCTATCTCGTAAGTGATGTCGAGGAGCCAGTCATCAGCGTCAAGCGGATGACTTAAGTTGCGGAAGATGGTTGGATTCAGGCGCACAAAATCTTGAAAAGTGATTGTGGCTGGATGTTGGTTGGCATTGGGGCGAGGAAACTGATCCATAAGCCCTTGCATGAACTGGCGGTGCATTTCAAACTGTTGCATCATAGCAGCCATATAGTCGGGCGGTGGTGGATTGTTGTCAACACGACCACGACCTCGACCTGCTGGTCTAACCATCCTGCTAAAATTCAACGGTGGTGATTTAGCAACGAGCAATTGCAATTGTATGGAATCATTCATGAAGTAGCATGCACAACAAAAGGAAGTGCAATAGATACATCAACATGGTCATCATGACATACAGATCCATACATAGGTTCGGTTACAGGCCAATGTTACAACAGCAAAAGGGAGAGCTAGACAACCAGGCGGCACGCAGGCACACGGTGGAGGGATACAACAACGTGACTTAGTGACATGCTACATGAACGTCGGAGAAAACCACTGAAGCGAGGCAGCTGCAGGTGACGACGCAGGGTACCCTCGATATAAGGATCCCGCGCCCCGTGAACACTCTGGTGCAGTACCTGGTCCCGGGCTGGCAGAAGAGGACCACATGGAGGGATAAAACCTCCAACAGCAGGCCACTCAAGACCTGGTGGCATTTCCGTCCTGCGTGGGTAAAGGATATACTCAGAGTGCATCCTCGAACTGACTGCTGGCAACAACTGTGTCAGAGCATCGTAAAGACGAGCACGAGTAGCGTACAACTCGATAGCAAGAGCTCGAGCAGTGCGGTCCAGAGCCTGAGTGTGCTATACCAAAACCTGCGGGTCATAGCGACGCAGCACATAAGGAGTACAGACAGCGGTGTAGTATCCAGTCTCATCCCCAGCAGGAGCATACGTGATGTATCTGAAAGCAGTCTCCTCCAAGCGACTGTTGTGCTCTTCACGGAGACGGGCTATAGCAGTATATGCAGCATCATGGACGGCCATATCAACCATCACTCCAACACCATGGAAGGTGTGCAACTCAGTGATGGAGATGTCCTGCCGATCAAAGATGCGCACCACAGCATGGTACTGCTCCTGGTTGAACTCGCGGTAATCCTCGTAAACTGTGTACTTGGGATACCAGCGATATCCCAGCCTGGTCAGAAGATCGACCAAGATGGCCGGGAACCCAGTCGCATCACGAGCCATGGTCTGACGCACAAGCTGTCTTGCGGGACGCATCTGAAACAGGGAGTGTAGAATGTCAAATGACAGCGTGAGAAACATAGGATAGCATTGGAAAGAAGAGGTTAAACAGACCAATGGAAAAGAAAATGGTAATTATCAAATTAACCAGTCCAAAGGAAGGAATTAGTTGCAGACAATCCAGCTCTCCGGGTGAATGTGATTACGGGAACCTAGTGTTAGAGTTAGCAAAATCATTTAACCCAAAAGGATGAGAGATGAGAGTCCCAGAGTAAGGATGAGGAATAAAAGATCCTAATACCACCCATTGGCGATGAGGGCCCGTAAGCCACACAGCCATGTTAGTAAAATAGTTTTGCAAGGACTAGACTCAACTTCGGCCAAGGAGTTGGAAAGGGGCTTCCTACAGGCAGTCGGCTCTGATACCAACTTGTGACGCCCCCGACTTAATCGTGCGCTAATCATACACGTAAATGCGCACGATCAAGCCTTGGGACTCACTTGAAGATATCACAACACAACTCTACATAAATAAAAGTCATACAAGCTTTATATTGCAAGCCAAGGGCCTTGAGGGCTCGAATACATAAGCTCGATGTCATACAAGCATCAGCAAAAGCATCAGATATCTGGGTACAGATATAAAAGTAAAACAGATAAGCCCTAAACAGGCAGGGCAAAACAACGACATGGATCGAAAAGGCGCAGGCCTCCTGCCTGGGAGCCTCCTATCTACTCCTGGTCGTCGGCGGTCTCCACGTAGTAGTAAGCTCCTCTAGAGGGGTAGTAGTAGCCGTCGGCTGTGGCGGCTGACTCCGGGGCTCCGTCATCTGGTCACAGCAAACGGGGATGGGGAAAAAAGGAAGCAAAGCAACCGTGAGTACTTATCCAAAGTACTTACAAGACTTACATCAGATCTATTCTACTTATGCATCGGTATCAAAGAGAGGCTGTATATGTGGACTGAACTGCAGAAATGCTAGGATAGAGAGAGAGCCTAGCCTATCGAAGACTAGCATCTTCAGAGGTCTTGTAGCATAAGAAGAGTGCAGATTAGTACATAATTAAAGTAACAAGCATGTTGTAGCTAAGCCTAGAGATCCTTCCTCGACTCCCTGCGATAAAGCAATCCCGGAGCTTACAATTAATTATCATGTAACCAGTTCAAGTAGTAGATCGGGATACTTTACTCAGCGTCCTGATACCGTGGACACGGCTATTCGAATAGATAATCTTCCCTGCAGGGGTGCACTACTGTTTCCCAACACGCTCGATTAACTCTGGCCGGACACACTTTCCTGGGTCATGCCCGGCCTCGGCTGATCGACACACCGCAGCCCTACCTAGAGCTCAGCACAGAGGTCCCCACCGGTCTACATCCTAAGCGCTCAAGGGTCTTGGGCCATCGCCCTTAGCACTCCGGGTCGTTGTGTGCAGGGTGGATACCAGGCACCACCTCTGGGGCGCCGATCCGACCCGGCCACAATGCTGAACTGGACGTCTAACAGAGCTTTTCGCTGATACATACGGTGCAGAGGGCCCCATTAAACCATTATCCCACGTGGTGGTAGTGCGTATAGACCAGTGGCCAACTCAGAACAAATACCCAAATCCGTTAAGTGCATTGGGAGCTCGCGGAAACGAGCAGAGATCCACGAAACATGTGGCCCCGTCGCCCCGTATCGTGGACTTATGGCAAGGGCTCAGAATGCCCGGCCGTGCCACATAATCATCTCGCGGGTACCCTCATGGTCAACCCGACTGCACATCTCTCGCGGGTACCCCTCGGGGTCGACCCGACTTTATCAGGTGTCTGTAGTAAATCCCAGGTAACCGTGTGTCCATAACATCAAGAAGGAATCCTAGGAATCACCCTCATTGGATTTCCATCTCGACATATCCGCCAAGCTGAAACTAGAGGAATCACCCTGGATGGTATTCACACTTGCGGGGTTGCACGACGGAAGCTTTGTTGGAGGAGGTGGAAGAGGAATCTCCCTTGTAACCCACAACCGACTAGCTGTACCACAGAGGCAACATCAGGAGTGAGATAAGAGGTATCACCCTCGGCACTCGATATTAGCTCTGCAGAGTCGAACAACTTAGGGGGGTGTGTGGTGTGGTGCTGGTCTCAGCCCGTCGATCACTTTGATCGGGGCACTGGTAACTAAGCGGGGCAACTAGGACACGGTGGAGGGGCCACAGATAGTTTCATCCAACCTATACTAAGCAATTAGGATAACAGGTAAGGTATCAATAGCAGTTTACAAAAAAAATAGGCTATGCATCGGAATAGGATCAAACAAATGCAGTAGCAAATTCTAATGCAAGCACGAGGGAGAAAGAATAGGTGATATAGGCATGTTCAAGGGGGTTTGCTTGCCTGGTTGCTCTGCGGCAAAGGAGGGGTCGTCAGCGGTGTAGTCGGTCTCCGGAGCGGCGGCGGTCTCAGGGGCTATCGGAAAAGAAGAGGGGCAAGAAACAATAAATAAAAGCAGACAAATGCAACACTGATGCATGGCATGACGATATGCAGTGTTAGTGGTGAAATAATGCATTTGCTATATGTCGCAGACGAATCGGGAAAATATCTGGGATATTTTCCCGGTGTTTAAGCGGTTTTCAGAATACTGAACTGGAGGGGAAGGTTCCATGTTCGGATAGATAGGAGTGATGGTCAAGCATTTTGACCACGTATTCAGATTCGTCTCGTTTTTCTGACCAACTTTCATGTAGAAAGTTTTTCGATCCGAGCTACGGTTTATTTTCTATGATTTTTCAAAGTTTTAAATGATTTTCTGGATTTTCTGGAATTAATTTAATTAGTTAATTCGAATTATCCAGAATAGTGCCTGATGACATAAGCATGACGTCAGGATGATGTCATCCAGTCAACTGAGCTGACCAAAGTCAAACCTGACCAGTGGGTCCCACTGGTCAGTGACTCAGAGATGATTAGAGGTTAATTTAAACTAACAGAAGTTAATTAGTGGGTGGGCCCGGCCTGCCAGTGACCTAACTAACTAACAGAGTTAACTTAATTAACCGCTAACAGTGATTAGCCGTGCGGGCCCACATGTCAGGGCCATTAGTGAACAGTAACCCGCGTTGACTTGGTCAGCGCGGTCAACTGGGCCCGCGGGGCCCAGCTGCCAGTGACCAGAGGCGAGCCACATCGGCGGCCAGGTCAGCGCCGGCGACGGAGTGACGCTGGCGAGCTCTCCCGCGGCGGTTCTTCGCCGGCGAGGCTCGGGAATCGCCCACAGTGGCTCGTTTTGCGCGCGGGTGGGTTCTTTCGAACGGCCACTCCACCGCGCGTCCAATGGTGGTACCGGTCGGAGCTGGGGCCGCAGGAAACAACGTCGGCGACGAGGTTAGGCAGCGGTGGTTTTCGGGCGTCGGCGAAATCGAGGAGGCTGTGCACGTTTGCTCGAACTAAAGGGGTGGGGACGCGCTGCGCGAGCTGGCGAGCTCGATGGACAAGGTTGCGCGGGCATGTGGTCACCGGATCCTAGCCGGCGACGAGCTCGTGCGGCGGCGAGCTCGGCCAATGGCGGCACGTCGCGCACGGCTATCTACGGCGTGAGAGATCGAGCCTGAGGGAGGAGGGGAGAGTAGTGGCTAACGGCGCGGCTCACGGTGGCCTCGGGATGCTTAGTAGCAGCAGAACTCGCCGGAGATCGCCGGAGTCCGAAGAGAGAGGGGCGGCTCGATCCCAACGAGGCAGGGCTCCCCAAGCTCGATGTGGCGGTGCAGGAGGCGTAGTCGATCTCGGCGGAGACCGCTGGCACGTTGGAGGGAGGCGGGGATGGCGCTGGCCGTGTCGGAGGCGAACGGCTGCGATGGCAGTGCACAGGCACGGGAGAGAAGAGGAGGAGAAGGTGGCCGAGCGAGGGAGAGAGGGAGGCGAGAGGCGAAGGCGTCCAGGGGAGGTGGACGGGGACGTCCTTATCCCCTCATCCCAGCTGCTCCGGCGCCGTGGCAGCCAGTGGCCGGAGCCGCGGGAGCTCGGCCATGGGCGCGCCGACACCGCGGCGGGAGCAGGTGGGAGAAGGCCCTGGTGGGCCGGCTGGGCTGGCGCCAGGCCACAGGTGAGCGCCAGGTGAGTTATTCTTTTTCCAGTTTTCTGTTTTTCTCTTTTATTTAAAAACAGAGAGGGTTAGGGAAATATTTGGGCATCCAAATGGTTTAGGAAAAATGTGGAGCTGGCCCACAAAAATCCACTGCATTTTTAGGCACTGCCACAAATATTTTGGGAGGCAGAGGAATTCATTTGCATTTTTCATATATGAATTTGCATTTTAAATTGCTGGAATGGCACTGTTTTAAATGCTAATGTCCATTTTAGCATCATGGTGATGTTGTTTTTCTTAACAACAAATTGTTTTCAAATATTTGATAAATAATGAACATTTTTCCAGCAACTTTTATGCAACTTCAGATTTCACTTGCATTTCAAATTTTAAATTGAAATGGAATTTGAAATGAGATACGAAACTAATGATGATCCAACATTGCAAATCATGGTGACTTGGCATTAACATGGTGGATCACTGTAGCTTAATTCTCAGGGGTGTTACAGAAGTGCAAAGAGCATTCTATAAATCAACCAAGGACTATCTCATACCAGCATGGTGCATAAAAGAAAAGGGAAAAATAAACACAAAAGACGCTCCAAGAATTTACACATATCATGTGAACAAAACAAAAACCGAGATATACCGATAATTATTGAATAAAGACGGGATGCCTTCCGGGGCATCCCCAAGCTTAGACGCTTGAGTCTCCTTGAATATTCACTTGGGGTGCCTTGGGCATCCCCAAGCTTGAGCTCTTTCCTCTCCTCATTCTTCTCATATCAATACCTCCTCGATCTTTGAACACTTCATCCACACAAAACTTAACAAAACCTTCATAAGATCCGTTAGTATAATAAAGCAAATCACTACTTTAAGTACTGTTGCAAACCCATTCATATTTTATTTTTGCATTATACCTACTGTATTTTAACTTCTCCATGGCTTATACCTTCCGATACAATCCATAGTTTCATCAAAACAAGAAAAACAAGGCATCAAAAACAGAACAGTCTGTAGTAATCTGAACATTGACCATACTTCTGTAACTCCAAAAATTCTGAAATTAGGACAAAATAAAATTTTTGCATAGCAGTACTGTGTAAAATTTTTAGAATTTTTGCACGTTCCAGTAAAAAATGTAAATTCACGCACTACAGCAAAAGTTTCTGTTTTTGCACCGCACACACCAAACAAGCAATTTAAACATCCTAACGGTAAATCTTGGCACATTATTTTTATAATACAATGGATTTGTACAAGGGGATAATTATTTTTGTTGAAAAGTTTCTGTAATTCAAGATTTGCAAAGTTTCCATGGGCATGAACAAAGTTCAAGGAGCTCCACCTCTTCAACGGTGCTCGTCTTTCTTACTTTCACTTTTCTTTTTGAAAAAGTTTTAGGTTCCCCTATATATTTTTTTGTTTTTAAACTTTATAAAAGCACTCAACAGAAATAAATGACTCTCTAAAACTTCCAGGTTGTCTCCCAGGCAGCGCTTTCTTTAAAGCCATTAAGCTAGGCATAAAGTGCTCAAGTAATTGATCCACCCGGATACCAAGGTATATCAAAGACAGTTTTAATTAACAATGATTTGTAATTTAGTAGTGAGCACAAAGCAACATATATCATGCAATAACGAAGTCTAACTCTCTTCCTATGCATCGGCATGTCATAAAAGAACAATTCATGCACATCAAGTAAAGGCCAATGCATAGTATAAACAGTTTCTTGCAATTTTATCGTATTGGAAACATAGACAGGCGGACATGTACTTCCTCTCTCATAATAACTGCAAGTAGGAACAGCAAGCACATGCGTATTATATTCATCAAAATTATCATGTGTAGTAGTAAAACGCAACCCATCAATATAATCCTTAATAAGAGCAAACTTCTCCGATATAGTGTAGTTGGGAGAATTAAAAAAGATAATAGGACTATCATGTGTGGGTGCAATAGCAATTATTTCATGTTTAACATAAGGAACTATAGCAAGTTCATCTTCATAAGCATAATTCGTGACGCCCCCGACTTAATCGTGCGCTAACCATACACGCAAATGCTCACGATCAAGCCTAGGGACTCACTTGAAGATATCACAGCACGACTCTAAACAGAAATAAAAGTCATACAAGCTTTATAATACAAGCCAGGGGCCTCGAGGGCTCGAATACATAAGCTCACGATCAAGCGTCAGCGGAAACAACGTAATATCTGAGTACAGACATAAAAAGGAAACAAGTTATGCCTTAAGAAGGCGAAAAACAAACAACGACTCTGATCGAAAGAGGCAAGGCCTCCTGCCTGGGAGCCTCCTAACTACTCCTGGTCGTCGGTTGTCTCCATGTAGTAGTAAGCTCCTCCAGAGGGGTAGTAGTAGTCGTCGACTGGGGAGGCTGACTCCGGGGCTCCGCCATCTGGTCACAGCAATCAAGTATGGGGGGAAAAGAGTAGCAAAGCAACCGTTAGTACTCATCCAAAGTACTCGCAAGACTGACATCAGAACTATACTAATTATGCATTGGTATCAAAGGAACGGGCTGTATCTGTGGACTATACTGCAGAAATGCCAGAATAGAGGGGAAGGCCTAGCCTATCGAAGACTAGCATCTTCATCGTCTTGCAGCATTAGAAGAGTGCAGATTAGTAGCATAACATAAAGAAACAAGCATGTAGAAGCAAAGCCTAGAGATCCTTCCTCGACTCCCTGCGAGAAAGCGACCCCGGAGCTTACAATTAATGTAACATGTATCCAGTTCAAGTTGTAGTAGATCGGGATACGACACTGAGCGTCCTGTTACCGTGGACACGGCTATTCGAATAGATAACTTCCCTGCAGGGGTGCACTACTGTTACCCAACACGCTCGATTAACTCTGGCCGGACACACTTTTATCGGGTCATGCCCGGCCTCGGCTGATCGACACACCACAGCCCTACCTAGACTCAACAAAGAGGTCCCCGCCGGTCTACATCCTAAGCGCTCAGGGGTCTTGGGCCATCGCCCTGTGCACTCCGGGTCGTTGTGTGCAGGGTGGATACCAGCGCCAACGGCACGATCCGACCCGGCCACAATGCTGAACTGGACATCTGACAGAGCTTTCGGCTGATACATACGGCGCCGAGGGCCCCATAAACCATTATCCCACGTGGTGGAAGTGCGTATATGGCCAGCGGCCAACTCAGATCAATACCCAAATCCGTTAGCAAATTATTAATAGCTCGCGGTGATGATCAGTACTCTTGTCGTCCCATCTCGAGGAAGTGCAACAAGGGCCAGGCCCATCCCTCTCTAGGGCGGTCTCTGCCTGCCCGGCCGCGCCTCGTAATTATCTCGCGGGTACCCTCATGGTCAACCCGACTTCACACCTCTCGCGGGTACCCCTCAGGGTCGACCCGTCTTTACCCGGGGACTGAAGTAAAAGTAGGGTATCCGTGTGTTCATCACATCAAGGGGGAATCCGAGGAATCACCCTCGATGGATTCCTACTCGACGTAATCCATCAAGGAGAACCAGGAGTAATCACCCTCGATGGTTCACACTTGAGGGGTTGCACGACAGAGTCATCATCGGGAAGGGGAGAGCGAGGAATCACCCTCTGCAATCACCACCGATGTGCTATACTACAGAGATATCATCAGGAGTGTAGTACGAGGTATCACCCTCGGCACTCGATAGTAGCCCTGCAGAGTCGTACAACTAAGGGGGGTACGGTGATGTGAAGGTATCTGCACATCGATCACATAGATCGAGGTACCAGTAACAAAGCGGGGCAACAGGGACAAGGGTGAGGGGTCACTGATGAATCATTAACCAACCTAGTCTAAGCAGTTTAGGATAATAGGTAAGGTAACAACAGCAGGTTACAAAACTAGGCTATGCATCAGAATAGGAGCAAGCAAGTACAGTAGCAAAATCTAATGCAAGCATGAGGGAGAAGGAATAGGTGATATAGGGATGATCAAGGGGGTTTTGCTTGCCTGGAAACTCTGCTGCAAAGGAGGAAGGGTCGCCGATGACGTAGTTGTACTCGGGAGCAGCGTCGGCCTCGGGGTCTACCGGAGAGAAGAGGGGGAAGAAACAATAAATACAAGCAACAAATGCAATCGCAGATGCATGGCATGGCAGCACGCTATTCGAGGAGTGCCCTAATGCAGTACTACGCAAGTTAGTCGGAGCGGGAAACATCTGTAGGTGTTTTACCAGCTCCGAGCGATTTTTGAACAGATGAATCAGAGGGGAAAGTTCTATGTTCATCATGTTAGAGAGGTGTGACAGGTATGTGGGTGGCATATTCGGATTCTTCATATTTTTCTGATCGTTTTTCATATATAAATTATTTTCATCCGAGTTACGGTTTATTTTATATGATTTTTAAAAGTTTTATTGAATTTCTAGAATTATTTTAAATATTAAATTCGAATTATCTGAAACAGTGTTAGGTGACGTCAGCAGAACGTCATGATGACGTCAGTAGTCAAACTCGGCTGACCAAAGTCAAACCTGACCAGTGGGTCCCACTGGTCAGTGTCACAGTAGATAATTATGGCTTATTTAAACTAATTATAGATTAATTAGGCAGCGGGCCCCATCTGCCAGTGACCGTTTAAATTATCAGATTTAACTAACTGATTTATTATTTATAAAAACGATTTAATTAAAGCGGGGCCCGCATGTCATACACAGTGGCTGCCCAGTCAGCGTGTTTGACCTGGTCAACGGGGTCAACGGGACCCCACGGGCCCACAGTCAGTGGCACAGAGGTGGGCCCCAGGCGGCCACGTCGGTGGCAGGTCAGCGCCGGCCACCGGAGCTGCTTTGGCGAGCCCGAGCGCGGCGGCGAACTCTGGCGAGCGTCGGGATTTCGCTGTGGTGGGTCAAAATGGAAGCGGCCGGTGCCGTTCGAACCGCCGTGGAGTGCCGCATCCAATGGCGGTGGTCTCGCGACCTGAGACGGCCGGAGTCGACCGCGAGGACAGCGGCGGGCGGCGGCGATGTCGGGTGGTGATCGGTCTCGTTGCTACGGCGCGCGCGTGAGCAAAAGACGTGGCTAGAGAGGAACTACGCGGCGCTGTGAAGCTAACGGGCACTGTCGCGTGACCAAATGGTCACCGGAAGCTCGCCGACGATGAGCTCCCGCGTTTATGAGCTCGGTCATGGTGAATGTGCTCGTTAGAGTTAGCACGCGACGGCGCGAAGAGAGGGGAGAGAAGCAGCAGCTTACCGCGATCCTGCAGTGGTGCTTAGCGGGCTTGGGGGAGGCCGGTGGTGGCTGATCGGCGGCAGCAATCCACGGCGTCCGAGAGGGGAGGACAGGGTCGTTGCGCTCGCTGCAGAGCTTCCCGTCGTCGTCCAGTGGCATGGGGAGGGGTAGCAGACGGCGGCGGAGCGACCTGGCACGGTGGCGAGGCGCAAGAGCTACGGTGGCCGCGAGTTCAACGGATGGCATCCATGGCGGCGCTCGGACGTCGATGCAATCGAGAGAGAGAGAGAGGGCAAGAGGGGGAGCTGAGAAGCTAGGGTTTCGCGGGAGAGAGAGAGGGAGCCCGGGGTGGCCTTATCCACGAGAGGGAGCCGCGGATGCTCGACAATGCGCATCCGGCGCCGTGGACGGCCAGGGCGCGCTCGGCCTCTCTGGCGCGGCGGGAGGTTAGGGAAAGGCCGACCCAAATGGGCCAGGCCACACTGTTGGGTTGAGTGGGCCAAGTGCAATGTGCACTTTTCCCATTTTCCTTTTCTTTTTCTTCTGCTTTATTCTTTTCTCTCATTTGAAAAATGTTTAGCCACCATGTGACTTTTGTTAAATATGTGAATTGGCCCAATAAATACTATGCAAAATTTACCACTGCTAGAAAAAGGTTTGGATGCCTAAGGATTTCATTTGAAATTTATTTAAATGAAAATAGATTAAATATTGCTGTTTTGGTACTATTTTTGGGTGTTAGAGTCTTTTAAATAATCCAACTAATGTTGGGTTTATTTTTATAATTGCTTAGGGATTATTTGCAATATTATGAACTATCTAGTTCTTGGATTTGAACAACTTTTAAATTCACTTTAAATTTGAATTAGAATTTGAAATGAGATATGATTCCAATGATGATCAAGCACTGTTATGCATGGTGACTTGGCATGATTAAGAGGTGATCACTGTAGTTAATACATGGGGATGTTACAATTCTCCTCCTCTAAAAGAAATTCTCGTCCCGAGAATTCAGACGTACAAAAGAGAAGGGGGTACTCACACCAAGGAGGTTTGGCATGGGCCCGCGTGAGAATCTCCCATTAACGAATTGCGCAATGGTTCACATCTAATGTCATGCGTGAATGTAAAGGATTTTTAGCGTAAAATGAATGTGAAGCTCCTAAATCAATTAAACCAGGAGTTGATATTGAGCGAACAAGGATAGTACCATTCACGGTAGCATGCTGATCTTGAGCTTCATTCAGATCAACATGGTAGGCTTGACCACGACCATAAGAAGGCCTAGCATTATTGTTGCGAGGCTGATTGTTACCACGGCCAGCAGAGGAAAGTGCAACCTGATTCTGGTTCTGAGGGCACTCTTTGGAACGGTGACCTGGACGGCCACACTTGAAGCAGAGCCCATCACTGGGACGGGGAGCAGGAGCTCGAAGCAGTGGAGCCTGAGATCTTGGCTGCCCCGGCGGGGGAGGAGGTGCAGTTGGATGGTACACGCTATTGGGAATCCAGATACGGTGCTTCTGTGATGACGAGCCCGAAGATGAGCTAACGTCATGGGTGCGTTTGATGGCTTTTTTATGTTCCACCTGAGCGGTCTCAACCTGGATAGCCTTGTTTTCCAGGGTGGCGAAGTCGGTGATGTCATGAACAGCAAGGGCAAGCTTGAGGTCTGGGTGGAGTCCATTACGGAATTTCTCCTGTCTGCGAGCATCAGTAGAAATGTCCTCCTCAACATAGCGGGATAATTCAAGGAATTCTGGCTGATAAGCTTCAACAGTCTTATTGCCCTGAGTGAGGTTGCGAAATTCTGTCTTCTTCCGGTCCATGATTCCCTGAGGAATGTAATGGGCACGGAAAACAGTCTGAAACTCGATCCAGGTAACGACTGTCCCAGCAGGTAGTGAACGCCTGTGGGTGTCCCACCATTTAGCAGCGGGACCCTTCAAGAAGTAGGACGCAAAGGTGACGAGGTGGTCAGGGGCGACATTGGCAGATTCCATCTCGAAGGAGATGTCGCGAAGCCACTCATCAGCATCCAGTGGCTATTCAGAGTTGCGGTAAGTAGTAGGGCTGAGACGCACAAACTCCTGCAGAGTTATTGGAGCAGGTTGCTGATTCTGAGCATTCTGGTTCTGATTTGGGAACTGAGCCATGATTCCAACCATGAACTGGCAGTTCAGCTCGAATTGCTGCAATATAGCGGCCATATAGTCTGGCGGGAGTGGATCGTTGGCAGCACGGCCACAACCACGACCACCTGGTCTAACCATCCTGCTAAAGTGTTAATAGGGGGTAGTTTAGTAAAACAACTTCAAATGTTTAGAGACAAGCATGATGTAATACGACACTGAACAAGTAGTGCAATGGATTCATAACAGTAGTCAATCAAGACATACAGATCCATACAAAAAGTCGATTACATGCAGACAGCATAAGTTTGGAAATTTAAACAGCTAGACGTGCTAGGCGGCGCACAGGCACGCGATAGGGAATACAACAACGGGACATAGCAAAGGCTACATCAACGTCGGGGAAAACCACTGGATCACGGATGTACAGGAGAGTCAGGTTTCGATCCTGTGGAACTGTGGTGAGTGTCGATTAATAGTGGGAAGGCAGTGACATCTTGCAAAGTCACGTCAGCAAAGCAAGTCAGAGGACAATCATTTGGGGGTGTTAGCTTAAGCAGGAAATTATCACCGCTCAGATAAAAGCTAGATTACAAGAAAGGTTAAACAGACCAATGGAAAGGAAAATGTGATGATCTGATTCAACAGACCAATGGAAAGGAATAGTTGCAGACAATCCAGCTCTCTGGGTGAATGTGAATACGAGAACCTAGTGTCAGAGTTACCAAATCATTTATCCCGAAAGGATGAGAAATTCAGAGTCCCAGAGTAAGGAAGAGGAATAAAAGATCCTAATACCACCCATTGGCGACGTGGGCCCGTAAGCCACACAGTCATGTTAGTAAAACAGTTTGCAAAGACTAGACTCAACCTTGGCCAAGGAGTTGGAAAGGGGCTTCCTATAGGCAGTCGGCTCTGATACCAACTTGTGACACCCCCGACTTAATCGTGCGCTTACCATACACGCAAATGCTCATGATCAAGCCTAGGGACTCACTTGAAGATATCACAACACGACTCGAAACACAAATAAAAGTCATACAAGCTTTATAATACAAGCCAGGGGCCTCGAGGGCTCGAATAAATAAGCTCGCGATCAAGCGTCAGCAGAAACAACGCAATATCTGAGTACAGGCATAAAAAGGAAACAAGTTATGCCCTAAGAAGGCGAAAAACATACAACGACTCTGATCGAAAGAGGCAAGGCCTCCTGCCTGGGAGCCTCCTAACTACTTCTGGTCGTCGGCGGTCTCCATGTAGTAGTAAGCTCCTCCAGAGGGGTACTATTAGTCGTCGACTGGGGCGGCTGACTCCGGTGCTCTGCCATCTGGTCGCAGCAATCGGGTATGGGGGCAAAAGAGTAGCAAAGCAACCGTGAGTAATCATCCAAAGTACTCGCAAGACTGACATCAAAACTATACTAATTATGCATTGGTATCAAAGGAAGGGGCTGTGTCTATGGACTATACTGCAGAAATGCCAGAATAGAGGGGAAGGCCTAGCCTATTGAAGACTAGCATCTTCATCATCTTGCAGCATTAGAAGAGTGCAGATTAGTAGCATAACATAAATAAACAAGCATGTAGAAGCAAAGCCCAGAGGTCCTTCCTCGACTCCCTGCGAGAAAGCGATCCCGGAGCTTACAATTAATGTAACATGTATCCAGTTCAAGTTGTAGTAGATCGGGATACAACATTGAGCGTCCTGTTACCGTGGACACGGCTATTCAAATAGATAACTTCCCTGCAGGGGTGCACTACTGTTACCCAACACGCTCGATTAACTCTGGCCGGACACACTTTTATCGGGTCATGCCCGGCCTCGGCTGATCGACACACCGCAGCCCTACCTAGACTCAACAGAGAGGTCCCCGCCGGTCTACATCCTAAGCAATCAGGGGTCTTGGGCCATCGCCCTGTGCACTCCGGGTCGTTGTGTGCAGGGTGGATACCAGCGCCAACGGCACGATCCGACCCGGCCACAATGCTGAACTGTGCATCTGACAGAGCTTTCGGCTGATACATACGGCGCCGAGGGCCCCATAAACCATTATCCCACGTGGTGGTAGTGCGTATATGGCCAGCGGCCAACTCAGATCAATACCCAAATCCGTTAGCGAATTATTAGGAGCTCGCGGTGACGATCAGTACTCCTGTCGTCCCGTCTCGAGGAAGTGCAACAAGGGCCAGGCCCATCCCTCTCTAGGGCGGTCTCTGCCTGCCCGGCCGCGCCTCGCAATTATCTCGCGGGTACCCTCAAGGTCAACCCGACTTCACACCTCTCGCGGGTACCCCTCGGGGTCGACCTCGAGGACTGAAGTAAAAGTAGGGTATCCGTGTGTTCATCACATCAAGGGGGAATCCGAGGAATTACCCTCGATGGATTCCTACTCGACGTAATCCGTCAAGGAGAACCTGAAGCAATCACCCTCGGTGGTTGACACTTGAGGGGTTGCACGACAGAGTCATCATCGGGAAGGGGAGAGCGAGGAATCACCCTCTGCAATCACCACCGATGTGCTATACTACAGAGATATCATCAGGAGTGTAGTACGAGGTATCACCCTCGGCACTCGATAGTAGCCCTGCAGAGTCATACAACTAGTCTAGTATTCTTTTCTTTTTCGTCTGAGGGAACGTGGTAGCCCTGATCTAGCTAAGACTTGGGGGGGTGCGGCGATGTGACGGTATCTGCACATCGATCACATAGATCGAGGTACCAGTAACAAAGCGGGGCAACAGGGACAAGGGTGAGGGGTCACTGAGGAATCATTAACCAACCTAGTCTAAGCAGTTTAGGATAACAGGTAAGGTAACAACAGCAAGTTAAAAAGCAGGCTATGCATCAGAATAGGAGCAAGCAAGTACAGTAGCAAAATCTAATGCAAGCATGAGGGAGAAGGAATAGGCGATATAGGGATGATCAAGGGGGTTTTGCTTGCCTGGAAGCTCTGCTGCAAAGGAGGAAGGGTCGCCGATGACGTTGTTGTACTCGGGAGCAGCGTCGGCCTCGGGGTCTATCGGAGAGAAGAGGGGGAAGAAACAATAAATACAAGCAATAAATGCAATCACAGATGCATGGCATGGCAGCAAGCTATTCGAGGAGTGCCCTAATACAGTACTACGCAAGTTAGTCGGAGTGGGAAACATCTGTAGGTGTTTTACCAGCTCCGGGCGATTTTTGAACAGATGAATCGGAGGGGAAAGTTCCATGTTCATCATGTTAGAGAGGTGTGACAGGTATGTGGGTGGCATATTCGGATTCTTCATATTTTTCTGATCGTTTTTCATATATAAATTATTTTCATCCGAGTTACGGTTTATTTTATATGATTTTTCAAAGTTTTATTGAATTTCTGGAATTATTTTAAATATTAAATTCGAATTATCTGAAACAGTGTTAGGTGTCGTCAGCAGAACGTCATGAAGACGACAGCAGTCAAACTCGGCTGACCAGAGTCAAACCTGACCAGTGGGTCCCACTGGTGAGTGTCACAGTAGATAATTATGGCTTATTTAAACTAATTATAGATTAATTAGGCAGCGGGCCCCATCTGACAGTACTGTTTAAATTATCAGATTTAATTAACTGATTTATTTCTTATAAAAACGATTTAACTAAAGCGGGGCCCTCATGTCATACACAGTGGCTGCCCAGTCAGCATGTTTGACCGGGTCAACGGGGTCAATGGGACCCCACGGGCCCACAGTCATTGGCACAGAGGTGAGCCCCAGGCGGCCACGTCGGTGCCAGGTCAGCGCCGGCCACCGGAGCTGCTCCGGCGAGCCCGAGCGCGGCGGCGAGCCAGGTTAGAGCTAGCACGCGACGGCGCGAAGAGAGGGGAGAGAAGCAGTAGATTACAGCGGTCCTGCAGAGGTGCATAGCAGGTTTGGGGGAGGCCGGTGGTGGCAGATCGGCGGCAGCGATCCACGGCGTCCGAGATGGGAGGACGGGGTCATAGTGCTCGCTGCAGAGCATCCCGTCGTCGTCCAGTGGCACGGGGAGGGGTTGCGGATGGCGATGGAGCGATCCGGCACGGTGGCGAGGCATAGGAGCTACGGTGGCCGCGAGTTCAATGGATGGCATCCATGGTGGCACTCGGACGTCGATGCAATCGAGAGAGAGAGAGGGCAAGAGGGGGAGCTAAGAGGCTAGGGTTTCGCGGGAGAGAGAGAGGGAGCCCGGGGTGGCCTTATCAACGAGAGGGAGCCGCGGATGCTCGACAGCGCGCATCCGGCGCCGTGGACGGCCAGGGCGCGCTCGGCCTCTCTGGCGTGGCGGGAGGTTAGGGAAAGGCCGACTCAAATGGGCCGGGCCACACTGTTGGGTCGAGTGGGCCAAGTGCACAGTCCTCTTTTCCCATTTTCCTTTTCTTTTTCTTCTGCTTTATTCTTTTCTCTCATTTGAAAAATGTTTAGCCACCATGTGACTTTTGTTAAATATGTGAATTGGCCCAATAAATACTATGCAATATTTACCACTGCCAGAAAAAGGTTTGGATGCCTAAGGATTTCATTTGAAATTTATTTAAATGAAAATAGATTAAGTACTGCTGTTTTGGTACTGTTTTTGGGTGTTAGAGTCATTTAAAGAATGTTGGGTTTATTTTTATAATTGCTTAGGGATTATTTGCAATATTATGAACTATCTAGTTCTTGGATTTGAACAACTTTTAAATTCACTTTAAATTTGAATTAGAATTTGAAATGATATATGATTGCAATGATGATCAAGCATTGTTATGCATGGTGACTTGGCATGATTAAGAGGTGATCACTGTAGTTAATACATGGGGATGTTACATAATTCAAATTGGCATCATGGCCACAAGCATAGCAAGCATCAATTTCATCAAAAAGGGATATTTCAAACGAATTAAAGGGATCATAGAAATCATCATAACATTCATCCTTCAGTAAGCACGAAGGGAAATTAAATAATGTATGAGTTGAAGAGTTACTCTCATGAGAAGGTGGGCACGGGTGATCAATCCGCTCTTCCTCCTTTTGTTCTTCGCTCTCCTCCTCAATTTTTTCATCTAATGAGCTCACAGTGTCATCAATTTCTTCTTCCATAGATTCCTGCAAAATTTTAGTCTCTTCTTGGACAGCGGAGGTGTCCTCAATGTATTCTTTAACATAAGCATTAGAAGCATAGTTTTCATAGCTATATTTAAGTATGGCAAAATTTTCAGATTTGTAAAGAGTAGCATCACACTTTTCAATCAAAGAAGCAATTTCATATGCACCCTTAAAAGCAACAAATTCTTCAATTTGTTCAATATCATAGTAACTATAAACACCTTTAGAATAAGAAGATATGATTCCATTATCACTAAACTCACATTGGTATGGAAGGTGTTTCTTAGGGTCTTCAGAACAACAAGTAAAATCATGTATTTCACATAAATTCCAAGCATAGCAATGCATAGTATTAATATGATGCCATAAAAGTTTCCCTTTTTGAGATAAGCGGTGTTGCACAAAATGAGCATGCTCATCTAATGATTTTCCCTCAACTAAGCTAGTTGTGTTTTCAGCACGAACACATAGGGATCGAAGATGATCCAAGTAGAAAGTTTCAGTAGTATGATAGATTTTGGGTGGTTCTTCAACCATTGATTTTGCAAGTACAACTATTTTTTTTGGTATTTTACGTTTCCTACCCATAACTAAAGATAGAAAACAAGAGCACAAAATAAAAACTACTTAGTGGTAAAGCAAACAAGCACACACGAGAATATCAACCCCACGCTATTGCTCCCCGGCAACGGCGCCAGAAAAAGGTCTTGATAACCCACAAGTATAGGGGATCAATTTTAGCTTTTTCGATAAATAAGAGTGTCGAGCCCAACGAGGAGCTAAAGGTAGAATTAATATTCCCTTCAAGTTCTATCGACCACCGATACAACTCTACGCGCACTTAACGTTCGCTTTACCTAGAACAAGTATGAAACTATTTTGTAGGTGATAGGATAGGTTTGCAAGAATAAAACTAGAAGTACTTTGCAAGAATAAAACTACGAGTAATTTGCAAGATAATAAAAGTTAGTTGTTTAGTAGAAAGCTTTAGTAAAACAAGAGAATGATTTGTCCCTAGGCAATTGATTACTAGACCGGTAATCATTATTGCAATTTTATATGAGGGAGAGGCATGAGCTAACATACTTTCCGTACTTGGATCATATGCACTTATGATTGGAACTCTAGCAAGCATCCGCAACTACCAAAGATCATTAAGGTAAAACCCAACCATAGCATTAAGTATCAAGTCATCTTTACTCCCATACGCAACAACCCCCTTACTTGGGTGTAAGCTTCTGTCACTCTAGCCGCCCACCATAAGAGAATTATGAACGTATTGCAAACCCTACAGCGGGAATCCCTCACGCTTGCACGAAACGGAGGGCACCATAGGACAGCACCAAAATAAAATATACAACTCAAACCTATCACGATCATCAATCAACCCATAGGACAAAACGAATCTACTCAAACATCATAGGATTGCCACAAATCATTGGATAATAATATGTAGCATTAAGAACCATGTTTAAGTAGAGATTACAGTGGGGAGAAGATGTGTTACATCGTTGCATAGAGGGGGATAGAGTTGGTGTTCACGGCGGCGAAGTTGTTGGTGTAGATCGCCATCACGATGTTTCCCCCGGCGGCGCTCCGGCGCCACCGGGAGAGAGGGGGAGAGAGCCCCCCTCCTTCTTCTTCTTCTTCCTTGGCCTTCCCACTAGACGGGAGGAGAGTTTCCCCTCTGGTCCATGGCTGCCATGGTGGCGGAGGGGCAGGAGCCCCTCCTTGATTGGATCTCTCTCTCTGTTTTCTTCTATTTCGCGCTCCTATTTTCTGGCCTTTCACCGTTTCTTAAATTCCCGGAGATCCATAACACAGATTGCACTGAAATTTTAACACGATTTTTTTCCGGATATTAGCTTCCTTGCGCACGAAGAAGAGCCCCAACCGACTTACAGTGTGCCCATGAGGCACCAACGCGCGCCAAGGGGAGGCGCACCCATGTGGGTTGTGGAGGATGTGGGCCTTCGTTTGCGTTTATTCCACCTCCCAAAAATCACATATATTCCAAAATAATTCTCCACAAAATTTTATTGCATTTGGACTTCGTTTGATATGGATTTTCTGTGAAACAAAAAACAAGCAGAAAACAGGAACTGGCACAGGGCACTGGATGAATATGTTTGTCCAAGAAATCATATAAAATGTTGCCAAAAGTATGTGGAAATTGTAGGATATTGGCAAGAAACGATAAAAAATTATAGATACGACGGAGACGTATCAGTGCTACGGGGGGGTCGCGGTGGTCTGTGGTGGCCGACGGAGGCAAGTAGGGCAGCGCCGGAGTGGATGTCGAGGAGGGTGGGGGGTGTACGGCCGAGATGGGGAGGGGAAAATTTTTACTCCACAGGTGGGCGGCCGAGTATATTTAAGAGTCAGAGCGGCTGATGCGTAAAACAATTCCTCCTCTAAACATTATAAGGGATCTGTTAGGTGTAGTTTATAGGAGGAAAATTAAATTTATCCTCCTCTAAAGCTTTATAGGGTCAGTTAGAGATGCTCTAATACCCTAACCTACTCAAAGATTACATGACACTGTTTACCATCAAACTCTAACGGACTCCCTTTATCACAACTTCCGTAAGTTGAGGTTACCTTTGAATTACTCTAAGGTCATGAATGGTAATGCTTTCATGAAGCCTTCCTCAACTTGACACATACACGCGACTCACGCGCGCACACACACGAAGTGTACTTTCAAAGTGTCAACGATCTAAAGTGGAACATTTCTTATTGGGCGACCCGTTATTTAATGTTCAAAATGGCAACATTCTTGCTACTTGTGAGCTGAGTTCGGATTTCCTCGAAGAGGAGAGGATGATGCAGTACAGTAGAGATAAGTATTTCCCTCAGTTAAGAACCAAGGTTATAAACTAGTAGGAGAGCCACACAGAACCTCTTTAGCAGCACTTACACACACAAAAGCAAATACTTGCACCCAACGTGAAGAAGAGGGTTTTCAATCCCCTTGGCGGTTACTTGCAAGGATTAATTCTGATAGTGATAGGTAGATAAATAAATTGTAAACTAAAATAAAGTAAATAAAATTGTAGCAAGGTATTTTTGATTTTATATATGATAGATAAATGACCCCGGGGCCATAGTTTTCACTAGAGGCTTCTCTCTCGAACACATAGCATACGGTGGGTAAACAAATTACTGTTGGATTCATGACAATGATCATGTATATAGGTATCACGTCTAAGACAAGTAGACCGACTCCTGCCTGCATCTACTACTATTACTCCACCCATCGACTGCTATCCAGCATGCATCTAGGGTATTAAGTTAATGAAAACAGAGTAATGCCTTAAGCAAGATGACATGATGTAGACAAAGTAAACTCAAACAATATGAATAAACAACGTCGTTTTATCCATAATGGCAAAAATACAAATACGTGTCTTGTCCCCTACTTTGTTACTGGGATATTGAACATCGCAAGATTGAACCCATTACAAGATAAATCAATCTAGTTGGCCAAACCAAACGGATAGATCGGGGAGAAATACAAATCTATAACAATCATTCATAAATAAGTTCAGAAAAGACTCAAATATTTCTCATGAATAATCTGATCATAAACCCACAATTCATCGAATCCCAACAAACACACCGCAAAAGAAGATTACATCGAATAGAACTCCAAGAACATCGAGGAGAACATTGTATTGAAGATCAAAGAGAGAGAAGAAGCCATCTGGCTACTAGCTATGGACCCATAGGTTTGTGGTAAACAACTCACACATCATCGGAGGGGCAGCAAGGTTGATGTAGAAGCCCTCCGTGATCGATTCGCCCTCCAGCAGATCGCCGGAAAAGGCCTCCAGATGGGTTCGCGGAAGAACAGAAGTTTGTGGCGGCGGAAAAGTTATTTCATGGGGCTCTCTATTGGTTTCCCAATATTTGAGAATTTATAGAAGTGGAATTAGGTCAAAAGGATCCACGAGGGGCCCATAAGGCATCAGGGCGCGCCCCCCCTGGGGCGGCGCCCTGTTGCCTTGTGGCCTCCTCGTGATGCTTCTGGCCACCTCCCGAAGTTTCCAGGGTCTCTTTTGTCCAGAAAAAAATCCTCAAAAAGTTTCATGGCATTTGGACTTCGTTTGGTACTGATTTCCTGAAAAACCAAAAACAAGCAGAAAACAGCAACTGGCACTGGGCACTAGGTTAATAGGTTAGTCGAAAAAATAATATAAAATAGCATATTATTGCATATAAAACATCCAAGATTGATAATATAATAGCATGGAATAATAAAAAATTATAGATACTTTGGAGACGCATCAAGCATCCCCAAGTTTAATTCCTGCTCGTCCTCGACTAGTAAATGATAAAAACAGAATTTTTGATGTGGAATGCTACCGAACATGTTTCATCATGTAATTCTTCTCATACGGTATGAATATTAAGAAACGAGTGATTCAAAGCAATAGTCTATAATTTGATATAAAGACATCAATACTCAAGCATAAGAACAAACAATCGTGCCTTTGAAAATAAAAATGCTATAGAATGCTATCCCTACAAAATCATAATGCCCGTTATGCTTAGTCTTCCTAACACAAAGTATTAATCATGCACAACCCCGATGTCAGCCGAGCAATTGGTTCATACTTTTTAACGCGCTTCAGCTTTTTCAACCCTCACGCAATACATGAGCGCGAGCCATGGACATAGCACTATGGGTGGAATAGAATATGATGATAGAGATTAATAAGGGGAAGTCAAAAAAGGAACATAGTCTCGCATCGATGCGGCTAATCAACAGGCTATGGAGATGCCCATCAATTGATATCAATGCGAGGAGTAGGGATTGCCATGCAACGGATTCACTAAGAGCTATAAGTGTATGAAAGCTCAAACTGAAACTAAGTGGGTGTGCATCCAACTTGCTTGCTCATGAAGACCTCGGGCATTTGAGGAAACCCGTCATCGGAATATACAAGCCAAATTCTATAATGAAAAATTCCCACTAGTATACGATAGTGATAACTCAGGAGACTCTCTATATGAAAAACATGGTGCTACTCTGAAGCACAAGTGTGGAAAAGGATAGTAACATTGCCCCTTCTCTCTTTTTCTCTCATTTTTGGGCTCCTTTTTCTTTTTTTTTTTATTTCCTCACTGGGACAATGCTTTAATAATGATCATCACACTTTTATTTACTTACAACTCAATATTACAACTCGATACTAGAACAAATATGACTCTATATGAATGCCACTAGTAGTGTACCAGGATGTGCAATGATCTAGCGTAACATGTTGTTGACACCAGATTATGGCATGATCAAAAACATAATTAAGGTGGCCTCAAATGGAAAAATTCTCAACATGTGAAAGTTCTGTATCGTCAAAGCGAGAAGCTTTGTTGTTTGGGTCGTCACCATCCGATCTCATTTAAAAGGCCGAAACTGTGCTCGAAGTACTAAGATTTTGGCACTCAGAATAATGTTTGGCCAATTACGCCTTGAAGATGACCTCATATTTGAAAACTTTCTACATGAATTATCTTCGTATCGTCGAAACGGTCGATTTAGATATAACAATCGTCCCAATCCGAGTTCGTATGCAAAAGTTAGAGGCAATACTCTATGGACCGGCCCTGAGCATAAAAGTGGCGCGAGGTACCAGACACCCATCTAACTGATGTCTGATGGGTCGCGCGAGATATTCGGCCTTGCCGGTCGAATGAGTGCTGATACGTCTCCAACGTATCTATAATTTATGAAGTATTCATGCCATGTTTATTATAGTTTTGTATAATTTTGGTGCACTTTTATATGGCTTTTATATGATCTTTATGGACTAACATATTGACCTAGTGCCTAGTGCCAGTTGTTGTTTTCTGCTTGTTTTTGGTTTTCCAGAAAATCTATATCAAATGAAGTCCAAATGCAGCGAAACTTTTTAACGATTTTTTCTGGAAGGAAAGAGACCCAGGAAGCTTCGGGGGAGCAGCAAAAGACCCACAGGGGCCCCACAAGCCACCAGGGCGCCCACCCCCCCCCCCCCCCCCACAGGCGCGCCCTGGTGCCTCGTGGGCCCCCTGTGGCACCTCTTTGCATGATTCCAATGCAGAAAAATCATATATATTCAGAAACCCCCGAAAGTTAACCTAGATGAGTTTTTACGCCGCCGCAAGCCTCTGTTCCGAAGTGATCTCATCAGGAGCCCTTTTCCGGCACCCTGCCGGAGGGGGGAATCATCACCGGAGGCCATCTTCATCATCCCGGTGGTCTCCATGATGAGGAGGGAGTAGTTCACCCTCGAGGCTAGGGGTATGTACTAGTAGCTATGTGTTTGATCTCTCTCTCTCGTGTTCTTGATTTGGCACGATCTTGATGTATCGCGAGCTTTGTTAATATAGTTGGATCATATGGTGTTTCTCCCTCTCTATCTTTTTGTGATGAATTGAGTTTTTACCTTTGAGGTTTCACCATTATCAGATTGAATACTTTTATTGATTTGAGAACACTTGATGTATGTCTTGCATATGAATACCCGTCGTGAAAATGGGGTATTATATTGATTCACTTGATGTATGTTTTGGCATTCAACTCGCGGATTCCCGAGGTGACATTGGGGTAATCTTTGCATAGGGGTCGATACACGTTTTCGTCCTAATTTCTCCGGTAGAAATCTTGGGGCACTCTTTGAAGTTCTTTGTGTGGATTGAATATTATGATCTGAAGTTGTTTGATGCATATCGAATAATCAACTCACGGATACTTGTGGTGACATTGGAGTATCTAGGTGACATTAGAGTTGGTTGATGCGAATCATATGGTGTTATTTTAGTACGTACTCTAGGGCTGTTCATGACACTTATAGGGATGGCTCAATAGATTGATCGGAAATGATAACTTTGAGGTGGTTTCGTACCCTACAACAATTTCTATCTTATGTTCTCCGCAAATAGGAACTTTGGAGTGATTCTTTGTCGCACGTTGAGGGATTGTTATATGATCCAATTATGTTAGCACTGTTGAGAGATTGCAATAGTGAAAGTATGAACCCTAGGCCTTGTTTTCAAGCATTGCAATACCGTTTGTGCTCTATTTTATCACTTGCTACCTTGCTGTTTTTTTATTTTCAGATTACAAAAACCTATATCTACTATCCATACTACCCTTGTATCACCATCTCTTCGCCGAACTAGTGCACCTATACAATTTACCATTGTATTGGATGTGTTGGGGACACAAGAGATTTCTTGTATTTGATTGCAGGGTTGTTTGAGAGAGACCATCTTCATCCTACGCCTCCCACGGATTGATAAACCTTAGGTCATCCACTTGAGGGAAAATTGCTACTGTCCTACAAAACTCTGCGCTTGGAGGCCCAACACGAGTCTACAAGAATGTGACTCCCCCGACTCAATCGTGCACTAATCATACACGCAAATGCGCACGATCAAGCCCAGGGACTCACGGGAAGATATCACAACACAACTCTAGACACAAATTAAAATAATATAAGCTTTATATTACAAGCCAGGGGCCTCGAGGGCTCGAATACATAAGCTGGAATACACAAGAGTCAGCGGAAGCATCAGTATCTGAGTACAGACATAATTAGACAAGTTTGCCTTAAGAAGGCTGAGCAAAACAACGACACTAGATCAAAAAGGCGCAGGCCTCCTACCTGGGAGCCTCCGAAACTACTCCTGGTCGTCGGTCTCCACGTAGCAGAAAGCTCCGCCGGAGGGGTAGTAGTAGCCGTCGTCGGGGTCAGCTGGCTCCGGGGCTCCATCATCTGATCGCATCAATTGGGTATGGGGAAAAAGAGGTTGCAAAGAAACCATGAGTACTCATCCAAAGTACTCGCCAGACTTACATCAGAACTATTCTATTTATGCCTCGGTATCAAATGAAGGGTTGTATCTGTGGACTAGACTGCAGAAATGCCAGAATAGAGGGAAGGCCTAGCCTATCGAAGACTGGCATCTTCATCATCTTGCAACATTAGAAGAGTGCATATTAGCAACATAACATATAGCAATATGTAAGAGTAGCAATGCCCAGCGATCCTTCCTCGACTCCCTACGAGAAAGCGATCCCGGAGCCAACATGTTATTAAGCATCACAAGTATCCAGTTCTAGTTGTAGAAGATCGGGATACTTTCCGAGCGTCCTGTTACCGTGGACACGGCTATTCGAATAGATAACTTCCCTGCAGGGGTGCACCAACTTACCCAACACGCTCAATTAACTCTAGTCGGACACACTTACTCGGTACATGCTCGACATCGGCTGATCGACACATCGTAGCACTACCTAGGCTCAACAGAGAGGCCAGCACGCTGGTCTACATCCTAAGCGCTCAGGGGTCTTGGGCCCATCGCCCTTTGCACTCCTGCGTGTTGTGAACGCGGCTGGTGAGGAAACCTAGCCCCCTTAATACAAGCGCAAGGTTTCCCAGTCCAACCCGGCGCACACCGCGCAACCGCTGATGATGTGTACTACACAACTTATTCTTGTAGACTCGTGTTGGGCCTCCAAGCGCAGAGTTTTGTAGGACAGTAGCAATTTTCCCTCAAGTGGATGACCTAAGGTTTATCAATCCGTGGGAGGCGTAGGTTGAAGATGGTATCTCTCAAACAACCCTGCAACCAAATACAAGAAATCTCTTGTGTCCCCAACACACCCAATACAATGGAAAATTGTATAGGTGCACTAGTTCGGCGAAGAGATTGTGATAAAAGTGTAGTATGGATAGTAGATATAGGTTTTTGTAATCTGAAAATATAAAAGTAGCAAGGTAGCAAGTAACAAAAGTGAGCACAAACGGTATTGCAATGCTTAAAAACAAGGCTTAGGGTTCGTACTTTCGCTAGTGCAATCTCTCAACAATGCTAATATAATTGGATCACATAATCATCCCTCAACGTGCAATAAAGAATCACTCCCAAGTTCCTATTAGCGGAGAACATAAGATAGAAATTGTGTGTAGGGTACGAAACCACCTCAAAGTTATCCTTTCCGATCGGTCTATTGAGCTATTCCTATAAGTTTCACAAACAGCCCTAGAGTTCATACTAAAATAACACCATATGATACACATCAACCAACTCTAATGTCACCTAGATACTCCAATGTCACCACAAGTATCCGTGAGTTGATTATACGATATGCATCAAACAACTTCATAATCATAATATTCAATCGACACAAAGAACTCCATGGCGCACCCCGAAGTTTATATCGGAGAAAAGATAATGAAAACGTGCATCAACCCCTATGCATAGATTACCCCATTGTCACCGCGAGAATCCGCGAGTTGAATGCCAAAACATATATCAAGTGAATCAATATAATACCCCATTGTCACCACGGGTATTCATATGCAAGACATACATCAAGTGTTCTCAAATCTCAAATATTCAATTCGACAATAACGAAACCTCAAAGGGAAAAGATTCGATTCATCACAACAAAGATAGAGAGGGAAGAAACACCATATGATCCAACTATATTAACAAAGCTCGTGATACATCAAGATCGTGCCATATCAAGAACACGAGAGAGAGAGAGAGAGAGAGATCAAACACATAGCTACTAGTACATACCCTCAGCCCCGAGGGTGAACTACTGCCTCCTCATCATGGAGGCCGCCGGGATGATGAAGATGGCCTCCGGTGATGATTTCCCCCTCCGGTAGGGTGCCGGAACGGGTCTCCAGATGGTATTTCGAAGGTACAGAAGCTTGCGGCGGCGTAAAAACTCATCTAGGGTTATTTCTGGGGGTATCTCTATTTATAGGATTTTTCAGCGTTGGAATCAGGTCAGACGGAGCCACGTGGGCCCCAGGAGGTACCAGGGCGCGCCTGGGGGCGTGGCATGCCCTGGTGTCTCGTGGGCACTGGGTGGCCCCCCTCCAGTGGGTCTTGGTTAGAGTATTTTTTATTTGTTCCATAAAAAATCTCCAAAAAGTTTCATCCAATTCCAAGAACTTTTATTTCTGCACAAAAAGCAACAGCATGGCAATTCTGCTGAAAACAGCGTCAGTCCGGGTTAGTTCTAATCAAATCATAGCAAAACCATATAGAATTGTTATAAACATGGCATGAATACTTCATAAATTATAGATACGTTGGAGACGTATCAGCATCCCCAAGCTTAATTCCTGCTCGTCCTCGCGTAGGTAAATGAGAAAAGAAATAATTTATGAAGTGTGAATGCTAGCATAGTGCAAAAGTTTGATCAATGATAATTTCAATCACTTTTTCTTGCATCAATATATATCATAATTAGTAGATCATAAAACTTCTCATGATCAAGTAGCAAGCTATTCACATGTTTAAAGTATAGGCCATAAACTTTCTTGAAAACTAACAAACTATGTTCTCAGTCATCAAACAATTGCAATTCATCTTATTTTCAGGAAGGGTCTATGTAAGAGCTTTGATCTAGCAAATTCCACATACTCAACTATCATTTAGTCTTCCATGATTGCTGACACTCAAAGCATATTTTTAGAACAAACCGTTTCAGTCAAACACATAGGAAGATAGGGGCTTAATGTTTTGCCTCCCAACTTATTTATCTCATGGATAATGTCAACAATAATAACTCATGATCACTTATATTCAACTAGATATATGTGCCTGGATCATTCCCTACCACATGATGCTTGCCAACTAGAGAATAATTGAGGTTGAAACGAGAAGAAATAAGACTCTTGCATAAAAGTAAATGCATAAAAGTAAAAGATAGGCCCTTCGCAGAGGAAAGCAGAGGTTGTCATGCGCTTTTTATTTTTGGATGTCAAGCCCTTAATGCAAAGGAACGTCACGTTATATTGCCCCTTGTGATAGCAAACTTTATTATGTAGTCCGTCGCTTTTATTTCTTTACCATCACAAGTTCGTACAATGCTTATTTTCCCTTGCATATTTAAGGAGCAATTTTTATTGCTTTTTGCACCGATGACAACTTACTTGAAGGATCTTATTTAATCCATAGGTAGATATGGTGGACTCTCATGGCAAGAAACTGGGTTTATGGGTTTTTGGATGCACAAGTAGTATCTCTACTTTGTACAATTTTTTGGCTAGCAAAAGATCCTAAGCAAGCACCACATGTTAGAGTATCCATGACAATATAACTTCTATGTGAATATAAACAAACATAACTCATTACGTTGTCTTCCTTGTCCAACATCAACTACTTGATCAAGCTTGAAAATAATTAATGGGGGCTCACAATCATAGAAGATGTCCAAGATAGTATATTTATATGTGAAATTTCTCTTCCTTCAAAACTCTTTCATGAATTGTTCATGTGACCAATGCTATGTTTGTTAACTTTCAATAAATTTTACCACTTATACTTCTTGTATGTGAAGTCACTACTCCCCATAGGACAAGCATATGAAGCATATAAATTTCAACTTTATGATATTCCATTCATTTCAACAATTTACTCATAGGATATAAGTGAAGAACAAGAGTAAATGACAAACTACTCCAAAAAGATATAAGTGAAGACCGAATGAGTAGTTAAGTAAATAGGTAGCTATGTGAGGACTCTCTCTCATTTAAAAATTTCAGATCTTATTATTTTATTCAAACAGCAAGGAAAACAAAATAAAATAACATTCCAAGAATAGCACACATCATGTGAAGAAGCAAAAAACTTAGGCTCAACGAAAACTGACCGATAGTTATTGAAGAAGAAAGGTGGGATGCCTACCGGGGCATCCCCAAGCTTTGATGCTTGAGACCTCTTGAAATATTAACTTGGGATGCCTTGGGCATCCCCAAGCTTTAGCTCTTGTGTCTCCTTAATTACTCTCATATCACGGTTTCTCTAAATCTTAAAAACTTCATCCACACAAAACTCAACAAGAACTTGTGAGATAAGTTAGTATAAATCAACTCAAAACCTTAACATTCTCTACTGTAGAAAATCACTAAAATTATAATTAAACATTTCATACTAAATGCCTCTGCATATTTAACACTCCTATCCACAAATAGAAACATTAAACAAGCAAACATATGCAAACAATGCAACTATAACAGCAATCTGCCAAAACAGAACAGTCTGTAAAGGGTGAATAAGAATCCATACTTCTCTAACTCCAAAAATTATGAAAAATTACCACGTGACAGAGAACTCATGCATTCTTACTGTGTAAGAATTTCAGATTTTTATCATGTTCTGACTATTCAGGAATATTCTGGACATAACAGAAAACTTTCTGTTTTCAAACAGCAACACATGAACTTGCAAACTGAGCATGGTAAAGGCGATAATTGGCATTTTATTGAACTAAAATATACAAAACATGATAATTGATCACAGCAAGAAAATCTCAACAAAATAAAATGATGCTCCAAGCAAAACTCATATTATGTGACGAATAAAAATATAGCTCCGAGTGAGGTTACCGATAGTGTTGAAGACGAAAGAGGGGATGCCTTCCGGGGCATCCCCGAGCTTAGACGCTTGAGTCTTCCTTGAATTTTACCTTGGGGTGCCTTGGGCATCCCCAATCTTAGGGTCTTTCCACTCCTTATTCTCCTCATATCGATATCTCACCCAAAACTTGAAAACTTCAATCACACAAAACTTAACGGAACTTGTGAGATAGGTTAGTATGATAAAAATAAATCATCCACTTAGGTACTGCCAAGACAAGATTCATAATTGTTATCTCATAATGCCTACTGTACTATCATTTCCACAATTTATATTACTCAATATAAGCTATGGAAACACTAAAACAAGCAAACTATGCATCGAAAACAAAATCTGTCAAAAACAGAACAGCGTGTAGTAAGCGATTTAAAAACCATACTTCTGTACATTCAAAAATTCTTAAAAATTAGAACAACGTAAAAAATTTGTAACCCAATACTGTGTAAAAAGTTCAGAATTTTTTCACACTCCAGTACAGAATAGAAATTCCAGCACTGGACGCAAAAGTTTCTCTTTTTGCACAGGATGAAATCAACAAGCATCCACACTATCCCAAAGGCTTTACTTGGCACATTATTGAAAGAAAACATATAAAACATGATTACTACAGTATCTTAATCATGTGAACAAAAAAAACAGTAGGGGTAAATGTTGGGTTGTCTCCCAACAAGCGCTTTTCTTTAATGCCTTTTTAGCTAGGCATGATGATTCAAATGATGCTCACATAAAAGTAAAGAATTGAAACACAAAGAGAGCATCATGAAGCATATGAATAGCACATTTAAGCCTAACACACTTCCTATGCATAGGGATTTTGTGAGCAAACAATTTACAATTTGTGGGGGCAAGAATCAGCTAGCATAGAAAGGCAAAACAAGTATAACTTCAAAACTTTGAACATAAAGAGAGGAAACTTGATATTATTGCAACACCTACAAGCATATGATCCTCTCTCATAATAATTTTCAGTAACATCATGAAGAAATTCAACAATATATCCACCACACAAAGCATTCTTGTCATGATACATAAGCATAGAAATTATATTACTCTCCACATAAGCAATTTTCTTCTCATTCATAATAGTGGGAGCAAACTCAACAAAATAACTATCATGAGAGACTTGATTGACATAATCAAATTGAACATTAAAATCATGATGACAAGTTTCATGGTTATCATTATTCTTTATAGCATACATGTCATTACCAAAATCATCATAGATAGCAACTTTGTTGTCATAATCAATTAAAACCTCTTCCAAAATAGTGGATTCATCATTAAATTAAGTTTTGACCTCTCAAAATCCACTTTCATCAATATAATCATCATAAATAGGAGGCATGCAATCATCATACATAAATTTGCTCATCAAAACTTGGGGGACTAAAAATATCATCTTCATCAAACATAGCATCACCAAGCTTATGGCTTTGCACATCATTAGCATCATGGATATTCATAGAAAGCATACTAACAACATTGCTATCATGCTCAACATTCAAAGATTTTATGCCAAACATTTTATTGAATTCTTCTTCTATCAATTGAGCACAATTTTCCGATCCAGCATTTTCAAGAAAGACATGATAAAGACGAATAATATGAGGCAACCTCAATTCCATTTTTTTGTAGTTTTCTTTTATAAACCAAACTAGTGATAAAACAAGAAACTAAAAGATTTGATTACAAGATCTAAAGATATACCTTCAAGCACTCACCTCCCCGGCAATGGCGCCAGAAAAGAGCTTGATGTCTACTACACAACTTATTCTTGTAGACTCGTGTTGGGCCTCCAAGCGCAGAGTTTTGTGGGACAGTAGCAATTTTCCCTCAAGTGGATGACCTAAGGTTTATCAATCCGTGGGAGGCGTAGGTTGAAGATGGTATCTCTCAAACAACCCTGCAACCAAATACTAGAAATCTCTTGTGTCCCCAACACACCCAATACAATGGCAAATTGTATAGGTGCACTAGTTCGACGAAGAGATGGTGATAAAAGTGTAGTATGGATAAGAGATATAGGTTTTTTTAATCTGAAAATATAAAAACAGCAAGGTAGCAAGTAACAAAAGTGAGCACAAACGGTATTGCAATGCCTAAAAACAAGGCCTAGGGTTCGTACTTTCGCTAGTGCAATCTCTCACCAATGCTAATATAATTGGATCATATAACCATCCTTCAACGTGCAATAAAGAATCACTCCCAAGTTCCTATTAGCGGAGAACATAAGATAGAAATTGTTTGTTGGGTACGAAACCACCTCGAAGTTATCCTTTCCGATCAATCTATTGAGCTATTCCTATAAGTGTCACAAACAGCCCTAGAGTTCGTACTAAAATAACACCATAGGATACACATCAACCAACTCTAATGTCACCTAGATACTCCAATGTCACCACAAGTATCCGTGAGTTGATTATACGATATGCATCAAACAACTTCATAATCATCACATTCAATCCACACAAAGAACTCCCAGGAGCACCCCAAAGTTTCTATCGGTGAAAAGATAATGAAAACGTGCATCGACCCCTATGCATAGATTACCCCAATGTCACCGCGGGAATCCATGAGTTGAATGCCATAACATATATCAAGTGAATCAATATAATACCCCATTATCACCACGGGTATTCATATGCAAGACGTACATCAAGTGTTCTCAAATCTGAAATATTCAATCGGATAATAACGAAACCTCAAAGGGAAAATATTCGATTCATCACAACAAAGATAGAGAGGGAAGAAACACCATATGATCCAACTATATTAACAAAGCTCGCGATACAACAAGATCGTGCCATATCAAGAACACGAGAGAGAGAGATCAAATACATAGCTACTAGTACATACCCTCAGCCCCGAGGGTGAACTACTCCCTCCTCGTCATTGAGGCCACCGGGATGTTGAAGATGGCTTCCGGTGATGATTTCCCCTCCAGTAGGGTGTCGGAACGGGTCTCCAGATGGTATTTCGAAGGTACAGAAGCTTGCGGCGGCGTAAAAACTCATGTAGGGTTATTTCTGGGGGTATCTCTATTTATAGGATTTTTCAGCGTTGGAATCAGGTGAGACGGAGCCACATGGGCCCCACGAGGTACCAGGGCGTGCCTGGGGGGCGGCGTGCCCTGGTGCCTCGTGGGCACTGGGTGGCCCCCCTCCAGTGGGTCTTGGTTCCAGTATTTTTTATTTGTTCCGTAAAAAATCTCCAAAAAGTTTCATCCAATTCCAAGAACTTTTATTTCTCCACAAAAAACAACACCATGGCAATTCTGTTGAAAACTGCGTCAGTCCGGGTTAGTTCTAATCAAATCATATCAAAACCATATAGAATTGTTATAAACAAGGCATGAATAATTCATAAATTATAGATTCGTTGGAGACGTATCAGCTGACATCTGAAGAGCTTCGGCTGATACATACGACGCCGAGTGCCCATACTATTCCCGCATGGTGGTTAGTGCGAAAAGGCCAGAGGCCTACTCAGATCACATATCCTAACCCATTGGTGTGTTGGGAGCTCGCGGAAACGAGCAGCGATCCACGATCTGTGGTCCTGTCGCCCCATCTCGTGGACTTACGGGAAGGGCTCGGAATGCCCGGCCGTGCCACGTAATTATCTCACGGGTACCCTCTCGGTTAACCCGACTCCACATCTCTCGCGGGTACCCCTCGGGGTCAACCCGACTTCCACAAGTTTCTGAGGTAAAGTCAAAGTAACCGTGTGTTTATACATCAAGGTGGAATCCGAGGAATCACCCTCGTTGGATTCCCACTAGATGTATCCGTCAAGGTGAACTCGGAGGAATCACCCTCGATGGGTTCACACTTGGAGGGTTGCACAACAGAGGCATCGTCGGAGGTGGTGAAGGAGGAATCACCCTCGGTAACCCACAACCGACTAGCTAGGCTACAGAGATTTCATCTGAAGTGATGTATGAGGTATCATGCTCGGCACTCGATATTAGCTCTGCAGAGTCGTACAACTTAGGGGGTGTGTGGTGATTTGCTGGTCTCAGCCCGTCGATCACATTGATCGGGGCACTGGTAACAATGCGGGGCAACTAGGACAAGGATGAGGGGCCACAGATGGATCACTAACCAACCTATACTAAGCATTTTGGAGAGCAGGTAAGGTATCAATAGCAGTTACAAAAACAGACTATGCATCAGAATAGGTAATATCGGGACAACAATCGTAGCAATTCTAATGCAAGCATGAGGGAGAAAGAATAGGTGATATAGGCATGTTCAAGGGGGTTTGCTTGCCTGAAAGCTCTACGGCAAAATAGGGGTCGTCGGTGGATTAGCAGTCCTCAGGGGCAGCGTCGGCCTCGGGGTCTACCGGAGAGAAGAGGGGGAAGAAACAATAAATAAAAGCAAATATGCAACACAGATGCATGGCATGGCAATATGCAGTGCTGGGGGTGACTTAATGCAATGCTACACGTTGCAGGCAGAGCCGAAAAATATCGGGGGATATTTTCCCGGCCTTAGGCAGTTTTCGGACAGTTGATCCGGAGGGGAAGGTACCATGTTTGTGGCGTTGTGGGATTGTAACAGCTACATGGAGGGCATATTCGGATTTGTCTCGTTTTTCTGATCAACTTTCATGTAGAAAACTTTTCGATCCGAGCTACGGTTTATTTTCTATGAATTTTCAAAGTTTTAAACAATTTTCTAAAATTCCTGGATTTAATTTAAATTTGAAAAGAATAGAAAAGGTTTTATTGCATCAGCATGATGTCAGTGTGACGTCAGCGGTCAACCCAGCCGGTCCAGGTCAAACCTGATGGCTGGGACCCACATGTCACACATAGTGAGCTAAATAGAGATTAATTGAACTAATTAGAGGTTAATTAGCAGGTGGGACCCCACTGTCAGTGACTAATTAACTAACTAAATAACTTAATTAGGTTTAACAGATAAAATTAATTATAAAACATTAATTAAACGTGTGGGGCCCGCCTATCAGTGAATGGGGTTGCCCAGTCAGCACGTTGACTGGTCAACCCAGTCAACTGGGGCCCCTGGGCCCACTAGTCAGTGAGCCAGGGAGGCCCACGTGGCGGCCAGCTCAGCGGTTGCCGGCGACTCATCGCCGGCGATGTCGAAACACGGCAGCGACCTCGGGTCCTCGTCAGAAAACGCGTACAGGGCACCGTTTCGCGCGCGGTTAGGCGCGTTCGAACGTGCCCTCGACGGTGCGTCGATCTACGGTGGTGGCGCGAGCTGGGGTGGCCGGACTTGGCCGGAACGGCAACGGCAGGCGGTGGCGCATTCAGGCGAGCTCGGCTAAGCCGCTACGGTGCACGGGGATAGGCGTGCGTGCGCGCGTTGGGCTCCTGGGAACCCCAGGAGCATGTTGCGGTGCTCGGGCGAGCGTGGCAGTGGCTGTGGCCACGACGACGAGCTCGACGGCGGTGGTGAGTACGGCCATGGTGAAGTAGCTAGCAAGGGGGCGCGCGCAAGCTCAAAGAGTGAGGGGGAAGAGGTGGAGCTCACCGGGGAGGCTCACGGTGGCCCGGTGGGAGCTTAGTAGCAGCAGCGGCGCTGGAATCGACGCGGATCACCGGCGACCCGAGGAGGAAGACAAGCTCGCCGCGTTTGCTGTGGTGGATCCCGGCTCCAATGGCTGGCACCAGGCAATGGAGAAGTCAATGGCGGAGCCCTACGGCATGTCGGCGAGGCAAGAAGAGGACAGTGGATGCGGGATCGACGGCGATGGTGACGGAGGCGGTCGGGTGCTAGAGAGAGAGGGCGAACGAGCGAGGGAAAGAGGGGAGAAGTGGCTAGGGTTTGCCAAAGAGGTGCGGGCGACGCCCTTATCCACTCCGCGGCGGCGACGGCACCGGGGATGGCCGACGCATGCGCATCGCCGGCGTCGGGCGTGCGCGGCGTCAACACGCGTAGAGAGAGAGTGGGAGGAGGGTGAAAGAGGGAGGTGGGCTGGGCCGGTGCACTGTGCACTTAGGACCAGCTCACAGTAGCTTTAGGCCTTTTTCATTTTTCCTTTTTTGTTTCTTTTTCCAGCAACCTTTTGCATTTATTTTGAGCCATCAAATGACTTTGCAAAAATATGGAGCTGGTTAAAACAAATACTTGGGAATATAGTGCACTGCCTCAAAAAGTTTGGGCAAAGTTTGAATCCATATGAATTTTTCATAAATGGAATAGCATTTAAAATCCTCCTTTTTGCACTGTCTTAAATGCCATAGCTCTTTTTAGCAAATAGGTGATGTTGTTTTCCTGAACAAATATTTGTTTTGGAATATTTGCTAAAATATGAACTATTTTCCAGCAACTTTTGTGCAACTTCAAAATTCACTTGCAAGTTGAATTGGAATTTGTGGTGGAATTGGAAATGAGATATTAATCCAATGTGATCAAGCATTGCAAATCAACTTGACTTAACATAATCATTATGGATCACTGTTGCTCATTACACAGGGGTGTTACAATTCTGCTCCTCTAAAAGAAATTCTCGTCCCAAGAATTCAGGAGGTTGAAGGGAAAAGATCGGGGTATTCTTCCTGAAGATGATCCTCGCGTTCTCAAGTGGCTTCTTCTTTAGCATGATTTGACCACTACAATTTAAGGAACTTGGTTGTCTTCTGACGGGTCCGACGATCAGCTTGATCGAGATTGCGGATCGGATGCTCTTTATAAGATAGGTTATCTTGTAATTCAAGCAATTCATGATCCACTACTCGGTGCGGATCCTTGAAGCAACGGCGAAGCTGCGACACGTGGAAGACGTCGTGGTTGTGAGAGAATTGCGGCGGCAACTCCAATTTATATTCCACATGTCCACGTCTGGCGAGAATGTAGAAGGAACCAATGTAGCGAGGAGCTAACTTGCCCTTGATTCTGAAGCGATGAGTGCCCTTCATAGGAGTGAGACGCAGATAAGCTTGCTCACCAGGTTGATAGATCGATCCCAGTGTTTTCGATCATAATTGCTCTTCTGGCGAGACTGGGCCGCCTTGAGATTTTCACGGACAATACGGACTTGCTCTTCGGCGTGTTGGATAATATCCGGACCAATGAGCGGCCGTTCCCCAGTTTCTTACCAATTCAGAGGGGTTCGACACTTACGTCTATATAATACCTCGAAGGGGGCCATTTTCAAGCTGGCTTGATTGCTGTTGTTGTAAGAGAATTCAGCATACGGGAGAGATTCCTCCCACTTCTTGCCAAATGAAATGACACAAGCACGCAGCATATCTTCAAGCACTTGATTGACTCGTTCAACTTGGCCTTGGGACTGGGGGTGATAAGCTGAACTCTAGGTTATATGAGTTCCCATAGCTTCTAGGAAACTTGCCCAGAACATAGAGGTGAAGAGGCTACCACGGTCTGAACTGATCTCCTTCGGAATACCATGGAGTGATACAATTCTGGAGATATACAAATCTGCTAACTGACTAGCAGTGATCGTCTCCTTGACTGGCAGAAAATGGGCAACTTTGGATAGTTGATCGATGACAACAAGAATTGCGTCGTGGCCTTTCTGCGACTTGGGGAGGCCAGTAATGAGGTCCATTTGAACCTTATCCCATTTCCATTCAGGAATAGAATGCGGTTGCAGAATTCCGGCAAGCTTCTGATGTTCTGCTTTAACGCGACGGCAAACGTCACATTCAGCAACATATCGAGCAATGTCCTGCATCATTTTCGACCACCAGTACCTTTGACGGAGATCACGATACATCTTGGTGCTACCCGGATGAATAGACAGTGGTGTATCATGCGCCTCATTCATAACTTTGTCGGTCATAAGCTCGAACCAAGGTACTACAATGCGATCTCTGAAGTATAGGGTTCCATCTTCAGCAAGCGAGAAATCTCTGGACTTTTGAAGGTCAAGATATCTTTTCATCTAATCAACTTCAGCATCTTTTGCTTGCGCAGACTTAACAACTTTCTCAAGATTCGGCTGCAGAACAAGGGTATTAAGAGAACCCTGTGGAATGATGTGGAGGTTTAGTTTGCGAAGTTCTTCATGAAGAAGGGGTTGAGCTCGCTGAACCATCAGGTTGTTACAATAGGACTTGCGACTCAAAGCATCGGCCATTACATTAGCCTTGCCAGGGGTATAAGAAATACCATAGTCATAGTCTGTAAATGTTTCCAACAATCGATGTTGGCGGAGATTGAGATTCGACTGAGTAAACAAATACTTCAGACTCTAATGATCCATGTATATCTCACAACGAATACCGAGGAGGTAATGCCGCCACAGCTTCAATGCATATATCACTGCAGCAAGTTCAAGATCATGCACTGGTTAGTTCTCTTCATGAGTACGCAACCGTCGTGAGGCATAAGCAATCACTCTGTGCTCTTGCATCAGGACACAGCCTAATCCTTGATGAGAGGCGTCGCAATAAATGACGAATTCCTTGCGAGAATCCGGAGGAGCAAGCACTGGGGCAAATGTGAGCTTGTCCTTGAGTGTTTGGAAACTTTCCTGACATTTGTCTGTCCACTCAAACTTAACGCCTTTGTGAACCAGATTAGTCAGGGGCTTGGCAATCTTGGAAAAGTTCTCGACAAATCGGCGGCAATACCTTGCGAGTCCGAGAAAACTTCGGACTTGCTTGACATTCTTCGGGGGAGTCCAGTCAAGAATAGCCTGAACGTGTTCTGGGTTGACAGCAATGTCATCCTTGGAAATCACATGCCCAAGGTAGGTCACTTCGGATAACCAGAATTCACACTTGGAATATTTGGCATACAATTGATATTCCAGGACTAGACGGAGATGTTCAGCATGTTCTTCCTTATTCTTGGAATAACCAGGATATCATCCGAATAAACCATGACGAATTTGTCGAGGTAATCCATGAAGATATAATTCATCAGGCGGGAGAACATTGCTGGAGCATTAGTTAAGCCGAAAGACATGACAGTGTACTCATATGAGCCATAGCGAGTAACGAAGGCGGTCTTCGGGATATCCTCTTCACGAACTCGGATTTGATGGTAACCCAACCTCAAGTCGAGTTTAGAGAATGCCGAGGATCCAGCAAGTTGATCATACAGATCGTTGATCCGAGGAAGCAGATATTTGTCCTGAATGGTTGCCTAGTTGATAGGTCGATAATCTTGGACCAACCAGTTCGTACCATCTTTCTTCTTGACAAAGAGAGAAGGTGCTCCCTAGGCAGAGGAACTTGGACGAATGAAACCCTTGCGAAGTGATTCGTCGATTTCCTCCTTAAGCTCACGGAGTTCATGCGGTGGCATCTTGTAGGGACGCTTCGCAATAGGAGTGGTGCCTGGTTTTAAGTCGTTAACAAACTCGACAGCTCTAACAGGGGGTACTCCTGCAAGTTCTTCTGGAAAGGCATCCTGGAAGTCACGAACGACTGGAACGTTTTTGATCCCCTCAAGAGGAGTAGCGTTTAACGCGTTCAGGGCATAAATCTGAGCCTCGGCATTTTGAACGAGATGAGCATGGTAGTTTACTAGCTCATCCGAGGGGTGCAGGAGGTGTACGACTTTGGTGGCACAATTTTTTAAGGCGGTATGATCCTTCAACCAATCCATTCCCAGAATGAGGTCAACTTTGGAAGACTTCAAAATAATTGGAAATGCATGGAAGTCCACCCCTTCAATTTCAATGGTAACATCAGGGCTGAACATAGAGGCTTGACATTGGCCCACGGGAGTGTTTACCACTAACGGTTGGTGCAGTTTCTCATATTTAATGCCATGCATGAATGCAAAATCTTCTGATATGAAAGAATGCGATGCTCCTGAATCAAATAAAACAGAAGCTGGTACTGAGTTAACGAGAAGAGTACCCATCACAGTCTCTGGTTGGTCTTGAGCTTCAGTCATATTAACATGATAAGCCTGACCACGACCATAAGAGGGTCTGGCATTGAAGTTGCGAGGCTGATTGTTGCCACGGCCATTAGCACGGCCAGCTGACGGAAGCACAAGCTGATTCTGATCCTGAGAGCAGTCTCTGGCATGGTGACCTGGATGGCCACACTTGAAGCAAAGTCCATTATCGGGACGGGGAGCAGGAGCTCGAAGCATTGGAGCTTGAGGTCTCAGCTGCCTCGGTGGCCTTGGAGCAGGCACAGTTGGACGGTACATGCTGTGAGGAATCCAGATACGGCGCTTCTGGGAAGACGAGCCCGAAGATGAGCCCGCTTCACGGGTGCGCTTAAGAGCGTCCTTGTGATCCTTCAAACCAGTCTCAACCTATATGGCCTTGTTCACCAAGGTGGCGAGGTCGGCAAAGTCTTGGACTAGAAGTGCGAGCTTGATATCTGGGTTGAACCCTTCACGGAACTTCTCCTGTCTGCAGGCATCAGTAAAAATATCCTCTTCAGCAATGCGAGATAGTTCCAGAAACTCCCGCTGATAGACCTCCACAGTTTTCCTGCCCTGGGTAAGGTTGCGGAACTCGCGCTTCTTCCGGTCCATGACACCTTGCGGAATGTAACGGGCACGGAAGGCAGCCTAGAACTCCACCCAGTTCCAACAGCTAGGGTACGCCTGTGACTGTCCCACCCAGTTCCAAAAAGTATGACGCAAATGTGACATAGCTGGCAGGGGCCACATTAGCAGACTCCATCTCGAAGGTGATGTCACGGAGCCAGTCATCAGCATCAAGCGGCTGAACTGAGTTGCGGAAGATAGTTGGGTTAAGGCGCACGAAATCTTGCAAGGTTATTGGTGCTGGCTACAGGTTGGCATTGGGACGAGGAAACTAATCCATAACCCCTTGTATGAATTGGCGGTTCAGTTCAAACTGCTGCATCATTCCAGCCATATAGTCGGGCGATGGTGGATTGTTGGCACCACGGCCGCGACCTGCGGGTCTAACCATCCTGCTAAAGTCAACAGGGGGTAGTTTAGCAACGAGTATTGCAGATGTATGGAATCATTCATGAAGTAACACGCACAACAAATGAAGTGCAATAGATACAACATCATAGTCAAACATGACATACAGATCCATACTTAGATTCGGTTACAAGCCAGCGTTACAACAACGGAAAGGAAAGCTAGACATCTAGGCGGCACGCAGGCATGCGGTGAAGGGATACAACAACAGGACATAGCGATAGCTACATCAACGTCGGAGAAAACCACAGAAGCTAGGCAGCTGCACGTGACGACGCAGGGTGCCCTCGATATAAGGATCCTGCGCTCCATGAACACTCTGGTGCAGAACCTGGTCCTAGAATGGAAGAAGAGGACCATGTGAAGCAGTACAACCTCCAACAGCAGGCCACTCAAGACCTGGTGGCATCTCCGTCCTGCGCAGGTAAAGGATGTACTCTGGATGAATCCCTGCACTGACTGCTGGTAGCAACTGTGTCAGAGCATTGTAAAGACGAGCATGAGTGGCGTACAACTCGACAGCAAGAGCTCGGACAGTGCGATCCAGAGCCTCAGTGTACTGTACCAAAAGCTGCGGGTCATTGCGACGTCACACGTACGGGGTATAGACAGCAGTGTAATATCCACTCTCATCCCCAGTGGGGGCATAAGGGATATATCTGAAAGCAGTCTCCTCCAAGCGACTGTGCTCTCCACGGAGACGGGCAATAGCAGTATAGGCAGCATCATGGACAGCCATGTCAACAGTCACTTGAACACCATGAAAGGTATGCAACTCAGTGATGGAGTTGTTCTGCCGATCAAAGATACGAACCACAGCGTGGTACTGCTCCTGGTTGAACTCGCGGTAGTCCTCGTAAACAGTATACTCGGGGTACTAGCGATATCCCAGCCTGGTCAAAAGATCGACCAAGATAGTAGGGAACCCAGTCGCATCAACAGCTATGGTGCGGCGTATGAGCTGTCTTGCGGGACGCATCTGAAACAAGGAAGTGTAGATGTCAAATGACAGTGTGAGAAGTATATGATTGCATTGAAAAGAATGTTTGCAGATAATCCAGCTCTCCGGGTGAATGTGATTATGAGAACCTAGCGTTAGAGTTAGCAAAATCTTTAACCCAAAAAGAAAAGAGATCAGAGTCCCAGAGTAAAGAAGAGGAATAAAAGATCCTAATACCACCCATTGGCGACGTGGGCCCGTAAGCCACACATCCATGTTAGTAAAATAGTTTTTCAAAGACTAGACTCAACTTTGGCCAAGGAGTTGGAAAGGGGGTTCCTACAGGCAGTCTGCTCTGATACCAACTTGTGACGCCCCCGACTCAATCGTGCACTAATCATACACTCAAATGCGCACGATCAAGCCCAGGGACTCACAGGAAGATATCACAACACAACTCTAGAAACAAATTAAAATAATACAAGCTTTATATTACAAGCTAGGGGCCTCGAGTGCTCGAATACATAAGCTCGAATGCACAAGAGTCAATGGAAGCATCAGTATCTGAGTACAGACATAATTAGACAAGTTTCCCTTAAGAAGGCTGAGCAAAACAACGAGACTAGATCGAAAAGGCGTAGGCCTCCTGCCTGGGAGCCTCCGAAACTACTCCTGGTCGTCAGTATCCACATAGCAGAAAGCTCCGCTGGAGGGGTAGTAGTAGCCGTCGACGGGGTCAGCTGGCTCCGGGGCCCCATCATCTGATCGCAACAATCGGGTATGTGGAAAAAGAGGTAGCAAAGCAACCGTGAGTACTCATCCAAAGTACTCGCAAGACTTACATCAGAACTATTCTATTTATGCCTCGGTATCAAATGAAGGGTTGTATCTGTGGACTAGACTGCAGAAATGCCAGAATAGAGGGAAGGCCTGACCTATCGAAGACTAGCATTTTCATCGTCTTGCAGCATTAGAAGAGTGCATATTAGCAACATAACATATAGTAATATGTAACAATAGCAATCCCAAGAGATCCTTCCTCGACTCCCTGCGAGAAAGCGATCCCGGAGCCAACATGTTATTAAGCATCACAATTATCCAGTTCTAGTTGTAGAAGATCGGGATACTTTTCGAGCGTCCTGTTACCGTGGACACGGCTATTCGAATTGGTAACTTCCATGCAGGGGTGCACCAACTTACCCAACACGCTCGATTAACTCTGGCCGGACACACTTACTCGGTCCATGCCCTCTTAGCCCTACCTAGGCTCAACAGAGAGGCCAGCACGCCGGTCTACATCCTAAGTGCTCAGGGGTCTTGGGCCCATCACCCTTTGCACTCCTGTGCGTTCCGAACGCGGGCGGTGAGCAGACCTAGCCCCCTTAATACAAGCGCAGGCTTTCCCAGTCAAACCCGGCGCGTGCCGCTCAACCGCTGACATCTGAAGAGCTATGGCTGATACATACGACGCCGAGTGCCCATACTATTCCCGCATGGTGGTTAGTGCGAAAAAGCCAGAGGCCTACTCAGATCACATATCCTAACCCATTAGTGTGTTGGGAGCTCGCAGAAACGAGCAGCGATCAATGATCTGTGGCCCCGTCGCCCCGTCTCGTGAACTTATGGCAAGGGCTCGGAATGCCAGGCCGTGCCACATAATTATCTCGCGGGTACCCTCTCAGTCAACCCGACTCCACATCTCTCGCGGGTACCCCTCGGGGTCAACCTGACTTCCGCAAGTTTCTGAGGTAAAGTCAAAGTTACCGTGTGTCTATACATCAAGGAGGAATCTGAGGAATCACCCTCATTGGATTCCCACTAGATGTATCCGTCAAGGTGAACTCGGAGGAATCACCCTCGATGGGTTCACACTTGAAGGGTTGCACGACAGAGGCATCGTCGGAGGTGGTGAAGGAGGAATCACCCTCGGTAACCCAAAACCGACTAGCAAGGCTACAGAGATTTCATCAGAACTGATGTATGAGGTATCACCCTCGGCACTCGATATTATCTCTGTAGAGTCGTACAACTTAGGGGGTGTGCGGTGATGTGCTGGTCTCAGCCCGTCGATCACATCGATCGGGACACTGGTAACAAAGCGGGGCAACTAGGACAAGGATGAGGGGCCACAGATGGATCACTAACCAACCTATACTAAGCATTTAGGATAGCAGGTAAGGTATCAATAGCAGTTACAAAAACAGGCTATGCATTAGAATAGGTAATATCAGGACAACAATTGTAGCAATTCTAATGCAAGCATGAGGGAGAAAGAATAGGTGATATAGGCATGTTCAAGGGGGTTTGCTTGCCTGGAGGCTCTGCGGCAAAAAAAGGGGTCGTCGGTGGAGTAGCAGTCCTCAGGGGCAGCATCGGCCTCGGGGTCTACCGGAGAGAAGAGGGGGAAGAAACAATAAATAAAAGCAAACAATGCAACACAGATGCATGGCATGGCAATATGCAGTGCTGGGGGTGACCTAATGCAATGCTACACGTTGCAGGCGGAGCGGGAAAATATCTGGGGATATTTTCCCGGCCTTAGGCAGTTTTCGGACAGTTGTTCCAGTGGGGAAGGTTCCATTTTTGCCGTGTTGTGTGCTTGTGACAGCTACATGGAGAGCATATTCGGGTTCGTCTCATTTTTCTGATCAACTTTCATGTACAAAACTTTTCGATCCGAGCTACGGTTTATTTTCTACGAATTTTCAAAGTTTTAAACAATTTTCGGAAATTCCTGGATTTAATTTAAATTTGAAAATAATAGAAAAGGTTTTATTGCGTCAGCATGATGTCAGGGTGACGTCAGCGGTCAACCCAGCCGGTCCAGGTCAAACCTGACGGCTGGGACCTACCTGTCATAGAAAGTGAGCTAAATAGAGATTAATTAAACTAATTAGAGGTTAATTAAACTAAATAACTTAATTAGGTTTAACAGATTAAATTAATTATAAAACGTTAATTAAACACGTGGGGCCCGCCTGTCAGTGACTAGGGTTGCCCAGTCAGCACGTTGACTGGTCAACCCAGTTAACTGAGGCCCCTGGGCCCACTGGTCAGTGAGCCAGGGAGGTCTACGTGGCGGCCAGCACAGCGGCTGTCGGCGACTCGTCGCCGGCGACGTTGAAACACGGCGGCGACCTCGGGTCCTCGTCGGAAAATGCGTACAGGGCACGTTCGAACGTGCCCTCGACGGCGCGTCGATCTACGGTGGTGGCGCGAGCTGGGGTGGCCGGACTTGGCCGGAACGGCGATGGCAGGCGGCGGCTCGTTCGGGCGAGCTCGGCTAAGCCGCTACGGTGAATGGGGAGAGGCGTGCGTGCACGCGTTGGGCTCCTGGGAACCCCAGGAGCATGATGCGGTGTGATACGTCCATTTTGCATCATGTTTTGCTACTATTATTTATAGTGTTTTTAATCATTATAACACTTTTTGGAGTAATTCTAATGCCTTTTCTCTCTTAATATGCAAGATTCACTCAAGGAGGGAGAATGCCGGCAGCTGGAATTCTGGACTTGAAAAAGCTCTGTCAAGATACCTATTCTACACATCTCCAAATGAGCTGAAATTTTACGGAGAATTATTTTGGAATAAATAAAAAATATTGGAAGCAAAAAAGTACCAGAGGGGGCCACCCAGGTGCCCACGAGGCACCAGGGCATGCCACCCCCAACAGGCGCGCCCTGGTACCTCGTGGGGCCCCTGGCCCACTTCTGGCCCCAATTTTCTGGTATATAAGTGAGTTTGACCTAAAAAAATAAGGAGAAGACTTTTGGGACGGTGCGCCGCCGTCTCGAGGCGGAACTTGGGCAGGAGCACTTTTGCTCTCCGGTGGAGAGATTCTGCCGGGGATACTTCCCTCCGGGAGGGGGAAATCGTCGCCATCGACATCACCAGCGACCCTCTCATCGTGGGAGGGTCAATCTTCATCAACATCTTCACCAGCACCATCTCATCTCAAACCCTAGTTCATCTCTTGTATTCAATCTTTGTCTCAAAACCTCAGATTGGTACATGTGGGTTACTAGTAGTGTTGATTACACTTTGTAGTTGATGCTAGTTGGTTTATTTGGTGGAAGATTATATGTTCAGATCTATTATCCAATTCAATTCCCTACTGATCATGGGCATGTTGATGATGTGTGAGTAGTTACATTTGTTCTTGAGGACATGGGAGAAGTCTTGTCTTAAGTAATCATGTGAATTTGGTATTCGTTCGATATTTTGATGATATGTATGTTGTTGATTCTCTTAGTGGTGTCCTGTGAACGTCGACTACATGACACTTCACCATCTTTGGGCCTAAGGGAATGCATTGTGGAGTAGTAATTAGATGATGGGTTGCTAGAGTGACAGAAGCTTAAACCCTAGTTTATGCGCTATTCCGTAAGGGGCTGATTTGGATCCATATGTTTAATGCTATGGTTAGAGTTATCTTAATTCTTCTTTCATAGTTGTGGATGCTTGCGAGAGGGGGTAATCATAAGTGGGAGGTTTTTTCAAGTAAGAACAGCACCCAAGCACCGGTCCACCCACATATCAAATTATCAAAGTAGCGAACGCGAATAAAACATACATGATTAAAGTGACTAGATGAAATTCCCATGTGTCCTCGAGAACGTGTTGCTTATTATAAGAGATCATTCCGGCTTGTCCTTTGCTATAAAAAGGATTGGGCCAACTTGCTGCACTCTTTGTTACTATTGTTACTTGTTACTTGTTACAAATTATCTTGCTATCAAACTACATGTTACCGATAATTTCAGTGCTTGCAGAAAACACCTTGCTGAAAACCGCTTATCATTTCCTTCTGTTCCTCGTTGGGTTCGACACTCTTACTTATCAAAAGGACTATGATTGATCCCCTATACTTGTGGGTCATCAAGAATCTTTTCTGGCGCCGTTGTCGGGGAGTGAAGCGCCTTTGGTGGGTGGAATTTGGTAAGGAAACATTTATATTATGTGCTGAAATTTACTGTCACTTGTCACTATGGAAAGTAATCCTTTGAGGGGTTTGTTCGGGGTATCTTCACCTCGACCGGAAACACCAAAAGTTGCTCCTCAACCTACTGCACCTACTTAAAATATGGAATATGAAATTCCTTCGGGTATGATAGAGAAACTGCTAGCTAATCCTTATGCAGGAGATGGAACAATACATCCTGATATGCACTTGATCTATGTGGATGAAATTTGTGGATTGTTTATGCTTGTAGGTTTATCCGGAGATGGAGTTAAGAAGAAAGCATTCCCTTTATCTTTTGGGGGAAAAGCATTGACATGGTATAGGCTATGTGATGATACCGATACATGGGACTGGAACCGATTGAAACTAGAATTCCATCAGAAATTTTGTCCTATGCATTTGGTTCATCGTGATCGGAATTATATATATAATTTTTGGCCCCGTGAAGGAGAAAGCATCGCTCAATCTTGGGGGAGGCTTAAGTACATGATGTACACATGCCCCAATCATGAGCTCGCAAAGGAAATTATCTTACAGAATTTTTATGCTCGGCTTTCTCATGACAATCAAAATACTCTCGATTCTTCTTCGACCGGCTCCTTTATGAAGAAAACTATTGAATTCAGATGGGATCTTCCGGATAGAATTAAACGCAACTCTTAAGATTGGGAACTCGACAAAGGTAATGAGTCAGGTATAATACTTGAGTTCGATTGTGTTAAATCTTTTATGACTACCGATGCCTTTCATAAGTTTAGCACTAAATATGGACTTGACTCTGAGATAGTAGCTTCCTTTTGTGAATCATTTGCTACTCATGTTGATCTCCCTAAGGAGAAGTGGTTCAAATATCATCCCCCTGTTAAAGAAAATATTGAGGAATCCATTAGTGTTAAAGAAGAAACAATTGTTTACTGATGTCTAAGGTTTATCAATCCGTGGGAGGCGCAGAGTTTTGTAGGACAGTAGCAATTTTCCCTCAACTGGATGACCTAAGGTTTATCAATCCGTGGGAGGCGTAGGTTGAAGATGGTATCTCTCAAACAACCCTGCAACCAAATACAAGAAATCTCTTGTGTCCCAAACACACCCAATACAATGGTAAATCTAATAGGTGCACTAGTTCGGCGAAGAGATGGTGATAAAAGTGTAGTATGGATAGCAGATATAGGTTTTTGTAATCTGAAAATATAAAAACAGCAAGGTAGCAAATAGTAAACGGGCATAAAAACGGTATTGCAATGCTTAGAAACAAGGCCTAGGGTTCATACTTTCAGTAGTGCGATCTCCCAACATTGTTGACATAGTTGAATCATATGTAAATCCCTCACGTGCGACAAAGAGTTCACTCCAAAGTCACAAATAGCGGAGAACAAACGAAGAAATTGTTGTAGGGTACGAAACCACCTCAAAGTTATCCTTCCCGATCAATCTTATGAGCCATCCCCATTAATTGTCACGAACAGCCCTAGAGTTCGTACTAGAATAACACCTTAAGATACACATCAACCAAAACCCTAATGTCACCTAGGCACTCCAATGTCACTACGAGTACCCACGGGTTTGATTATACGATATGCATCACACAATCTCAAATTCATCTATTCAAACCAACACAAAGAACTTCAAAGAGTGCCCCAAAGTTTCTACCGGAAAGTCAAGAAGAAAACGTGTGCCAACCCTTATGCATAAATCCCCAAGGTCACGGAACCCGCAAGTTGATCACCAAAACATACATCAAGCGACTCAAGTGAATATCCCATTGTCAACACAGATATCCATATGCAAGACATACATCAAGTGTTCTCAAATCCTTAAAGACTCGATCCGATAAGAAAACTTCAAAGGGAAAACTCAATTCATCACAAGAAGATAGAGAGGGGAAAACTCCATATGATTCATCTATATGAACAAAGCTCGCGATACATCAAGATCGTGCCATCTCAAGAACACGAGAGAGAGATATCAAACACATAGCTACTGGTACAAACCCTCAGCCCCGAGGGTGAACTACTCCCTCCTCGTCATGGAGACCGCCGGGATGATGAAGATGGCCTCCGGTGATGATTCCCCCCTCTGGCAGGGTGCCAGAAAAGGGCTGTAGATGGGATCTCTTTGGTACAGCGGCTTGCGGCGGCGTAAAAACTCATCTAGGTTAACTTTCGGGGGTTTCTGAATATATATGACTTTTCAGCGTTGGAATCACGCGAAACGGAGCCACGTGGGCCCACGAGGTACCAGGGAGTGCCTGGGGGGGTGGCGCACCCTGGTGCCTCGTGGGCACTGGGTGGCCCCCCTCCAGTGGGTCTTGGTGCCAATATTTTTTATTTGTCCAATAAAAAATCTCCAAAAAGTTTCAGCTCATTTGGAAAACTTTCATTTCTGCACAAAAAACAACACCACGATAGTTCTGCTGAAAACAGCGTCAGTCCGGGTAAGTTCTAATCAAATCATACCAAAACCAAATAGAATTGTTATAAATATGGCATGAATACTTCATTAATTATAGATACGTTGGAGACATATCAGCATCCCCAAGCTTAATTCCTGCTCGTCCTCGAGTAGGTAAATGATAAAAGAAATAATTTATGAAGTGTGAATGCTAGCATAGTGCAAAAGTTTGATCAATGATAATTTCAATCACTTTTCCTAGCATCATAACAGCAACTTTTTCTCATAAAAGTTATCATGATAAGGTAGCAATTAAAAACGGAAATTTTGATGCGGAATGCTACCTATCATAATCATCATATAATATTTTCTTTTGTTGCATGGACATTGGACTTGAATGATTCAAAGCAAGATCATTATTATAACAGCAGTATTTATTATCATAAAACTTCTCATAAGCAAGTAATAATTCATCACAACAATGAAGTATAAGGCATAAACTTTCTTGGAAACTAACAAACTATTCTAGTCAACAATGCAATTGCAATTCATCATATTTTCAGGAAGGGTCTCATGTAGGAGCTTTTTATCAAGTCCACATACTCAACCATCATTTAGTCTTCTATGATTGCTAACACTCACGACATATATATGGAGCAAAATTTTCAGCCAGATACATAGAAAGATAGGGGCTTGTGATTTCGCCTCCCAACTTATTCACCTCAAGGCTGATGTTAACAATAATAACTCATGATCACTCATATCCAACTAGATATATGTGCCTAGATCTTTCCCCACCACATGATGCTTGCAAAAGAGAAAAATAAAAAAGAAGTAGAGGAGAACACTATTGACTCTTGCATAAAAAATAAATTCATAAAAGTAAATGCATAAAAGTAAAAGATAGGCCCTTCGGAGAGGGAAGCAGAGGTTGTCATGTGCTTTTTATTTTTGGATGCACAAGCCCTTAATGCAAAGGAACGTCACGTTATATTGCCCCTTGTGATAGCAACCTTTATTATGCAGTCCGTCGCTTTTATTTCTTTACCATCACAAGTTTGTACAATGCTTATTTCCCTTACAATAAAAGATCATACATATTTTAGGAGCAATTTTTATTTCTTTTTGCACCGATGACAACTTACTTGAAGGATCTTATTCAATCCATAGGTAGATAAAGTGGACTCTCATGGCAAGAAACTGGATTTAAGGGTTTTTAGATGCACAAGTAGTATCTCTACTTCGTGCAGATTTTTGGCTAGCAAAGATGTTGGGCAAGCACCACATGTTGGAGGATCTATAACAATATAACTTCTATGGGAATATGAACAAACTTAATTCATTACGTTGTCTTCCTTGTCCAACGTCAACAATTTGACATAAAATACTTAATGGGGGCTCACAATCATAAAAGATGTCCAAGATAGTATATTTGCATGTGAATCTTCTCTTCCCTTATTAACTTTTTCATGAATTGCATAATTGACTAATGCTATGCTTGTTAACCTCCAATAAATTTTACCACTTATACTTTTCTTTATGTAATGTCATTACTCTCCATGGGACAAGCATATGAAGCATATAAATTTCAACTATATGATATTCAATTCATTTCAACAATTTACTCATAGGATAAAAGTGAAGGACAAGAGTAAATGACAAACTACTCCAAAAAGATATAAGCGAAGATCAATGAGTAGTGAAACAATTAAGTAGCTATGTGAGGACTCTCTCTCATTAAGAAAAAAGGTTTCAGATCTTGATACTTTATTCAAACAGCAAGCAAAACAAAGACACAACCAAGTATAGCACACATTATGTGGACAAGTAAAAACTTGGGTTCAATGGAGACTAACCGATAGTTGATGAAGAAAAGTGATGGGATGCCTACCGGGGCATCCCCAAGCTTGAATGCTCGTTAGTTCTTGGAATATTAACTTGGGGAGCCTTGTGCATCCCCAAGTTTGAACTCTTGTGTCTCCTTAATTCTTCTCATATAATAGTTTCCCTAAGTTTCAAAAACTTAATCCACACAAAACTTGACAAGAACTTGTGAGATATGTTAGTATAAATCCACTCAAAACCTCAACATTCTCTACTGTAGCAAATCACTAAAATTATAATTAAACATTGAATACTAAATGCCTCTGCATATTTAATACTCCTATCCTCAAATAGAATCATTAAACAAGCCAACATATGCAAACATAACAGCAATCTGCCTAAACAGGACAGTCTGTAAAGGATAATTAAGAATCCATACTTAGATAACTCAAAAAATTCTGAAAATTTACCACACTGGAAATAATTTATCAAAGTTGACTGTGTCAAAATTTCAATATTTTAACACATTCTGACATTTCTGGGCAATTTAATCAATAGCAGCAAACTTTCTGTTTTGAAACAGCAACTCATAAACTTGCAAACTGGGCATGGTAAAGGCTATAATTGGCATTTTATTGAACTAAAAGATACAAAACAAGATTATTGATGACACAAAGAAAATATTAATCAGAATAAAATGACGCTCCAAGCAAAACTCATATTATGTTACGAATAAAAATATAGCTCCAAGTGAGGTTACCGATAATGTTGAAGACGAAAGAGGGGATGCCTTCCGGGGCATCCCCAAGCTTAGTTGCTTGGGTCTTCCTTGAATATTACCTTGGGGTGCCTTGTGCATCCCCAAGCTTAGGGTCTTGCCGCTCCTTATTCTCCTCATATCGATATCTCACCCAAAACTTGAAAACTTCAATCACACAAAACTTAACGGAACTTCGTGAGAACGCTCAGTATGATAAAGAATAAACCATCACTTAGGTACTGTCCAAGACAAGATTCACAATTGTTTCCATATAATGCCTACTGTATTCTATCATTTCCACCATTTATATCTCATAATATAAGCTATGGAAACATTAAAACAAGCAAACTATGCATTGAAAACAGAATCTGTCAAAAACAGAACAGTCTGTAATTATCTGAGTAACTACCATACTTCTGGAACTCTAAATTTTTTCAGAAATTAGAACAACGTCAACAATTTGCATATCAATACCGTATAAAAAAATTTAGAATTTTTTTCACGCTCCAGTAAAATCTGGGAAATTAAACACTGGAGGCAAAAGTTTCTGTTTTTGCACAGAATTGAATCAACAAGTATCCACACTATCCCAAAGGTTTACTTGGCACTTTATTGAAAGAAAACATCTAAAATATGATTACTACAGTAACTTAATCATTTGTACACACAAAAACAGTAGGTGTAAGTATTGGGTTGTCTCCCAACAAGCGCTTTTCTTTAATGCCTTTTAGCTAGGCATGATAATTTTGAATGATGCACTCATAGAAGTAAAGGATTGATACATAACGGGGGCATCATGAATCATAAGTTCTTCTCTCGTAATAATTTTCAGTAGCATCATGAATGAATTCAGCAATATAACTATCAAATAAAGTATTCTTTTCATGACCTACAAGCATAGGATTTTTATTACTCTCCACACAAGCAATTTTCTTCTCATTCATAATAGTGGGAGTACCGTATGAAACTCAAATGCTATAAATTGTTTCCACATTAAAAGAGTGATGTTCAGTAAAAGGATTTTCATAATTATAACAAGTATAATAATAATCACCACTATTTTTCATAACATAAGTATCATCACAATAATCATCATAGATAGGAGGCATGAAATCATCATAACAAATTTGATCATTCAAAGTAGGGGGACTAAAAAAATCGTCTTCATTGAGCATAGTATCCCCAAGCTTGGGACAAATATTAATTGCAGCAAATACGTTCTCAAACATGTCATTATCATCAAACATAGCATGCCCAAGCTTGTGGCTTGGCATATCATAAGCATAATCACTATTATCATCAATAGTATGAATAGCACTAATAGTATAACAATTATTATCATATTCCTCCAAGTTGGTGCCATAAAGATTTTCAAGATTATAAGAAGTATCATTATTTTCCCAATCATAATCATCACAATGAGTAATAGGAATCACAAAATCATACTTAATATCATCACCCTCCACAATTATATTTGATTCATTTTCATGAGGCACAAGGGTAATAGGAGCAACATTACTTGAGAGAGATACCTTTTTACCTCTACTTTTCCTTCTTTTCTTTTTCTTCTTCACCACCTCATGTGTGGGTTTTATCAATTTTTCCGTGCACTTTATTGAAGATATTGGTTGAATAAAAAGCTCCTCCTCGTTACCTGATTCATCATAAGAAAAAATAGGAGGATATTGGGAAACCTCTTTCCCTTCATTAGTATTCTCTTCATTTCTATTTGTTTTCTTGTCTTTAAATAATTGGCAATATAAGGATTCTCAATGCAATTTACCGCACAATACTTATAAATTTCCTCTAGATCAAAATCGAGAAATCGCTTGAGATTATATTCTGGAATATCCCTAGTTATACGTTTCATTTCTTCATACCCCAGAAGCAGACTAAGTTCATTATGATGCGCAAGGGTAATAAAGTTATCACAATTTTTGGACACGAGTCGATCATGAAACAATTTGCAGTGGAGATTTAAATGACAATGTTCATTGCAAAGTTCACAAGGATGGCAAGAAAAATTAAATCTTTCAGCACAATCATCTAGCCTCTCTTGCAACCCTTTAGTTTCTAAATATTTATGCCTCTTACAAAATCTATTTTCCCTTTTTGGTATGCATTTGCACTCCCAATTCACTCCACAAAAATTGACATCCTTATAGGAGACATCATTATCATGACTAGTGCAATCATCATTAGTATTATGGATATTCAAAGAATTCATACTAGCAACATTGCAATCATGCTCATCATTCAAAGATTTTATGCCAAACATTTTATTGAATTCTTCTTCTATCAATTGAGCGCAATTATCGGAATCCTTATTTTCAAGAAAGACATTATAAAGATGAATAATATGAGGCAACCTCAATTACATTTTTTTGTAGTTTTCTTTTATAAACCAAACTAGTGATAAAAAAAGAAACTAAAAGATTTGATTGCAAGATCTAAAGATATACCTTCAAGCACTCAACTCCCCGGCAATGGTGCCAGAAAAGAGCTTGATGTCTACTACACAACTTATTCTTGTAGACTCGTGTTGGGCCTCCAAGCGCAGAGTTTTGTAGGACAGTAGCAATTTTCCCTCAAGTGGATGACCTAAGGTTTTTCAATCCGTGGGAGGCGTAGGTTGAAGATGGTATCTCTCAAACAACCCTGCAACCAAATACAAGAAATCTCTTGTGTCCCAAACACACCCAATACAATGGTAAATCTAATAGGTGCACTAGTTCGGCGAAGAGATGGTGATAAAAGTGTAGTATGGATAGCAGATATAGGTTTTTGTAATCTGAAAATATAAAAACAGCAAGGTAGCAAATAGTAAACGGGCATAAAAACGGTATTGCAATGCTTAGAAACAAGGCCTAGGGTTCATACTTTCAGTAGTGCGATCTCCCAACATTGTTGACATAGTTGAATCATATGTGAATCCCTCACGTGCGACAAAGAGTTCACTCCAAAGTCACAAATAGCGGAGAACAAACGAAGAAATTGTTGTAGGGTACGAAACCACCTCAAAGTTATCCTTCCCGATCAATCTTATGAGCCATCCCCATTAATTGTCACGAACAGCCCTAGAGTTCGTACTAGAATAACACCTTAAGATACACATCAACCAAAACCCTAATGTCACCTAGGCACTCCAATGTCGCTACGAGTACCCACGGGTTTGATTATACGATATGCATCACACAATCTCAGGTTCATCTATTCAAACCAACACAAAGAACTTCAAAGAGTGCCCCAAAGTTTCTACCGGAAAGTCAAGAAGAAAACGTGTGCCAACCCTTATGCATAAATCCCCAAGGTCACGGAACCCGCAAGTTGATCACCAAAACATACATCAAGCGACTCAAGTGAATATCCCATTGTCAACACAGATATCCATATGCAAGACATACATCAAGTGTTCTCAAATCCTTAAAGACTCGATCCGATAAGAAAACTTCAAAGGGAAAACTCAATTCATCACAAGAAGATAGAGAGGGGAAAACTCCATATGATTCATCTATATGAACAAAGCTCGCGATACATCAAGATCGTGCCATCTCAAGAACACGAGAGAGAGATATCAAACACATAGCTACTGGTACAAACCCTCAGCCCCGAGGGTGAACTACTCCCTCCTCGTCATGGAGACCGCCGGGATGATGAAGATGGCCTCCGGTGATGATTCCCCCCTCTGGCAGGGTGCCAGAAAAGGGCTGTAGATGGGATCTCTTTGGTACAGCGGCTTGCGGCGGCGTAAAAACTCATCTAGGTTAACTTTCGGGGGTTTCTGAATATATATGACTTTTCAGCGTTGGAATCACGCGAAACGGAGCCACGTGGGCCCACGAGGTACCAGGGAGTGCCTGGGGGGGTGGCGCACCCTGGTGCCTCGTGGGCACTGGGTGGCCCCCCTCCAGTGGGTCTTGGTGCCAATATTTTTTATTTGTCCAATAAAAAATCTCCAAAAAGTTTCAGCTCATTTGGAAAACTTTCATTTCTGCACAAAAAACAACACCACGATAGTTCTGCTGAAAACAGCGTCAGTCCGGGTAAGTTCTAATCAAATCATACCAAAACCAAATAGAATTGTTATAAATATGGCATGAATACTTCATTAATTATAGATACGTTGGAGACATATCAGCATCCCCAAGCTTAATTCCTGCTCGTCCTCGAGTAGGTAAATGATAAAAGAAATAATTTATGAAGTGTGAATGCTAGCATAGTGCAAAAGTTTGATCAATGATAATTTCAATCACTTTTCCTAGCATCATAACAGCAACTTTTTCTCATAAAAGTTATCATGATAAGGTAGCAATTAAAAACGGAAATTTTGATGCGGAATGCTACCTATCATAATCATCATATAATATTTTCTTTTGTTGCATGGACATTGGACTTGAATGATTCAAAGCAAGATCATTATTATAACAGCAGTATTTATTATCATAAAACTTCTCATAAGCAAGTAATAATTCATCACAACAATGAAGTATAAGGCATAAACTTTCTTGGAAACTAACAAACTATTCTAGTCAACAATGCAATTGCAATTCATCATATTTTCAGGAAGGGTCTCATGTAGGAGCTTTTTATCAAGTCCACATACTCAACCATCATTTAGTCTTCTATGATTGCTAACACTCACGACATATATATGGAGCAAAATTTTCAGCCAGATACATAGAAAGATAGGGGCTTGTGATTTCGCCTCCCAACTTATTCACCTCAAGGCTGATGTTAACAATAATAACTCATGATCACTCATATCCAACTAGATATATGTGCCTAGATCTTTCCCCACCACATGATGCTTGCAAAAGAGAAAAATAAAAAAGAAGTAGAGGAGAACACTATTGACTCTTGCATAAAAAATAAATTCATAAAAGTAAATGCATAAAAGTAAAAGATAGGCCCTTCGGAGAGGGAAGCAGAGGTTGTCATGTGCTTTTTATTTTTGGATGCACAAGCCCTTAATGCAAAGGAACGTCACGTTATATTGCCCCTTGTGATAGCAACCTTTATTATGCAGTCCGTCGCTTTTATTTCTTTACCATCACAAGTTTGTACAATGCTTATTTCCCTTACAATAAAAGATCATACATATTTTAGGAGCAATTTTTATTTCTTTTTGCACCGATGACAACTTACTTGAAGGATCTTATTCAATCCATAGGTAGATAAAGTGGACTCTCATGGCAAGAAACTGGATTTAAGGGTTTTTAGATGCACAAGTAGTATCTCTACTTCGTGCAGATTTTTGGCTAGCAAAGATGTTGGGCAAGCACCACATGTTGGAGGATCTATAACAATATAACTTCTATGGGAATATGAACAAACTTAATTCATTACGTTGTCTTCCTTGTCCAACGTCAACAATTTGACATAAAATACTTAATGGGGGCTCACAATCATAAAAGATGTCCAAGATAGTATATTTGCATGTGAATCTTCTCTTCCCTTATTAAATTTTCATGAATTGCATTATTGACTAATGCTATGCTTGTTAACCTCCAATAAATTTTACCACTTACACTTTTCTTTATGTAATGTCATTACTCCTCATGGGACAAGCATATGAAGCATATAAATTTCAACTATATGATATTCAATTCATTTCAACAATATACTCATAGGATAAAAGTGAAGGACAAGAGTAAATGACAAACTACTCCAAAAAGATATAAGCGAAGATCAATGAGTAGTGAAACAATTAAGTACCTATGTGAGGACTCTCTATCATTAAAAAAAAGTTTCAGATCTTGATACTTTATTCAAACAGCAAGCAAAACAAAGACACAACCAAGTATAGCACACATTATGTGAACAAGTAAAAACTTGGGTTCAATCGAGACTAACCGATAGTTGATGAAGAAAAGTGATGGGATGCCTACCGGGGCATCCCCAAGCTTGAATGCTCGTTAGTTCTTGGAATATTAACTTGGGGAGCCTTGGGCATCCCCAAGCTTGAACTCTTGTGTCTCGTTAATTCTTCTCATATAATAGTTTCCCTAAGTTTCAAAAACTTCATCCACACAAAACTTGACAAGAACTTGTGAGATATGTTAGTATAAATCCACTCAAAATCTCAACATTCTCTACTGTAGCAAATCACTAAAATTATATTTAAACATTGAATACTAAATGCCTCTGCATATTTAATACTCCTATCCTCAAATAGAATCATTAAACAAGCGAACATATGCAAACATAAGAGCAATCTGCCTAAACAGGATAGTCTGTAAAGGATAATTAAGAATCCATACTTAGATAACTCAAAAAATTCTGAAAATTTACCACACTGGAAATAATTTATCAAAGTTGACTGTGTAAAAATTTCAATATTTTAACACATTCTGACATTTCTGGGCAATTTAATCAATAGCAGCAAACTTTCTGTTTTGAAACAGCAACTCATAAACTTGCAAACTGGGCATGGTAAAGGCTATAATTGGCATTTTATTGAACTAAAAGATACAAAACATGATTATTGATGACACAAAGCAAATATTAATCAGAAGAAAATGACGCTCCAAGAAAGAATCATATTATGTGACGAATAAAAATATAGCTCCAAGTGAGGTTACCGATAATGTTGAAGACCAAAGAGGGGATGCCTTCCGGGGCATCCCCAAGCTTAGTTGCTTGGGTCTTCTTTGAATATTACCTTGGGGTGCCTTGTGCATCCCCAAGCTTAGGGTCTTGCCGCTCCTTATTCTCCTCATATCGATATCACACCCAAAACTTGAAAACTTCAATCACACAAAACTTAACGGAACTTCCTGAGAACGCTTAGTATGATAAAGAATAAACCATCACTTAGGTACTGTCCAAGACAAGATTCACAATTGTTTCCATATAATGCCTACTGTATTCTATCATTTCCACAATTTATATCTCATAATATAAGCTATGGAAACATTAAAACAAGCAAACTATGCATTGAAAACAGAATCTGTCAAAAACAGAACAGTCTATAATTATCTGAGTAACTACCATACTTCTGGAACTCTAAAAATTCTGAAAAATTAAAACAACGTCAACAATTTGCATATCAATACTGTATAAAAATTTCAGATTTTTTTTGACGCTCCAGTAAAATCTGGGAAATTAAACACTGGAGGCAAAAGTTTCTGTTTTCGCACAGAATTGAATCAACAAGTATCCACACTATCCCAAAGGTTTACTTGGCACTTTATTGAAAGAAAACATATAAAATATGATTACTACAGTAGCTTAATCATGTGGACACACAAAAACAGTAGGTGTAAGTATTGGCTTGTCTCCCAACAAGCGCTTTTCTTTAATGCCTTTTAGCTAGGCATGATAATTTTGAATGATGCACTCATAGAAGTAAAGGATTAATACATAACGGGGGCATCATGAATCATAAGTTCCTCTCTCATAATAATTTTCAGTAGCATCATGAATGAATTCAGCAATATAACTATCAAATAAAGCATTCTTTTCATGACCTACAAGCATAGGATTTTTATTACTCTCCACACAAGCAATTTTGTTCTCATTCATAATAGTGGGAGTATCGTATGAAACTCAAATGCTATAAATTGTTTCCACATTAAAAGAGTGATGTTCAGTAAAAGGATTTTCATAATTATAACAAGTATAATAATAATCACCACTATTTTTCATAACATAAGTATCATCACAATAATCATCATAGATAGGAGGCATGAAATCATCATAACAAATTTGATCATTCAAAGTAGGGGGACTAAAAAAATCATCTTCATTGAGCATAGTATCCCCAAGCTTGGGACAAATATTAATTGCAGCAAATACGTTCTCAATCATGTCATTCTCATCAAACATAGCATCCCCAAGCTTGTGGCTTGGCATATCATAAGCATAATCACTATTATCATCAATAGTATGAATAGCACTAATAGTATAACAATTATTATCATATTCCTCCAAGTTGGTGCCATAAAGATTTTCAAGATTATAAGAAGTATCATTATTTTCCCAATCATAATCATCACAATGAGTAATAGGAATCACAAAATCATACTTAATATCATCACCCTCCACAATCATATTTGATTCATTTTCATGAGGCACAAGGGTAATAGGAGCAACATTACTTGAGAGAGATACCTTTTTACCTCTACTTTTCCTTCTTCTCTTTTTCTTCTTCACCACCTCATGTGTGGGTTTAATCAATTTTTCCGTGCACTTTATTGAAGAGATTGGTTGAATAAAAAGCTCCTCCTCGTTACCTGATTCATCATAAGAAAAAATAGGAGGATATTGGGAAACCTCTTTCCCTTCATTAGTATTCTCTTCATCTTCTATTTGTTTTCTTGTCTTTAAATAATTGGCAATACTAGGATTCTCAATGCAATTTACCGCACAATACTTATAAATTTCCTCTAGATCAAAATCGAGAAATCTCTTGAGATTATATTCTGGAATATCCCTAGTTATACGTTTCATTTCTTCATACCCCAGAAGCAGACTAAGTTCATTATGATGCGCAAGGGTAATCAAGTTAGCACAATTTTTGGACACGATTCGATCATGAAACAATTTGCATTGGAGATTTAAATGACCATATTCATTGCAAAGTTCACAAGGATGGCGAGAAAAATTAAATCTTTCAGTACAATCATCTAGCCTCTCTTGCAACCCTTTAGTTTCTAAATATTTATGCCTCTTACAAAATCTATTTTCCCTTTTTGGTATGCATTTGCACTCCCAATTCACTCCACAAAAATTGACATCCTTATAGGAGACATCATTATCATGACGAGTGCAATCATCATTAGTATTATGGATATTCAAAGAATTCATACTAGCAACATTGCAATCATGCTCATCATTCAAAGATTTTATGCCAAACATTTTATTGAATTCTTCTTCTATCAATTGAGCGCAATTATCGGAATCCTTATTTTCAAGAAAGACATTATAAAGATGAATAATATGAGGCAACCTCAATTACATTTTTTTGTAGTTTTCTTTTATAAACCAAACTAGTGATAAAACAAGAAACTAAAAGATTTGATTGCAAGATCTAAAGATATACCTTCAAGCACTCACCTCCCCGGGAATGGTGCCAGAAAAGAGCTTGATGTCTACTACACAACTTATTCTTGTAGACTCGTGTTGGCCTCCAAGTGCAGAGTTTTGTAGGACAGTAGCAATTTTCCCTCAAGTGGATGACCTAAGGTTTATCAATCCGTGGGAGGCGTAGGTTGAAGATGGTATCTCTCAAACAACCCTACAACAAAATACAAGAAATCTCTTGTGTCCCCAACACACCCAATACAATGGTAAATTGTATAGGTGCACTAGTTCGGCGAAGAGATGGTGATAAAAGTGTAGTATGGATAGTAGATATATGTTTTTGTAATCTGATAATATAAAAACAGTAAGGTAGCAAATAGTAAACGGGCATAAAAATGGTATTGCAATGCTTAGAAACAAGGCCTAGGGTTCATACTTTCAGTAGTGCGATCTCCCAACATTGTTGACATAGTTGAATCATATGTAAATCCCTTACGTGTAACAAAGAGTTCACTCCAAAGTCACAAATAGCGGAGAACAAACGAAGAAATTGTTGTAGGGTACGAAACCACCTCAAAGTTATCCTTCCCGATCAATCTTATGAGCCATCCCCATTAATTGTCACGAACATCCCTAGAGTTCGTACCAGAATAACACCTTAAGATACACATCAACCAAAACCCTAATGTCACCTAGGCACTCCAATGTCACTACGAGTACCCACGGGTTTGATTATACGATATGCATCACACAATCTCAGATTCATCTATTCAAACCAACACAAAGAACTTCAAAGAGTGCCCCAAAGTTTCTACCAGAAAGTCAAGACGAAAACGTGTGCCAACCCTTATGCATAAATCCCCAAGGTCATGGAACCCGCAAGTTGATCACCAAAACATACATCAAGTGACTCAAGTGAATATCCCATTGTCACCACAGATATCCATATGCAAGACATACATCAAGTGTTCTCAAATCCTTGAAGACTCAATCCGATAAGAAAACTTCAAAGGGAAAACTCAATTCATCACAAGAAGATAGAGAGGGGAAAACTTCATATGATTCATCTATATCAACAAAGCTCGCGATACATCAAGATCGTGCCATCTCAAGAACACGAGAGAGAGAGAGAGATCAAACACATAGCTACTGGTACAAACCTTCAGCCCGGAGGGTGAACTACTCCCTCCTCGTCTTGGAGACCGCCGGGATGATGAAGATGGCCTCCGGTGATGATTCCCCCCTCTGGCAGGGTGCCGGAAAAGGGCTGTAGATGGGATCGCTTTGGTACAGTGGATTGCGGCGGCGTAAAAACTCATCTAGGTTAACTTTCGGGGGTTTCTGAATATATATGATTTTTCAGCATTGGAATCACGCGAAACGGTGCCACATGGGCCCCACGAGGTACCAGGGCGTGCCTGGGGGGGTGGCGCGCCCTAGTGCCTCGTGGGCACTGGGTGGCCCCCCTCCAGTGGGTCTTGGTGCCAATATTTTTTATTTGTCCAATAAAAAATCTCCAAAAATTTTCAGCTCATTTGGAAAACTTTCATTTCTGCACAAAAAACAACACCACGGTAGTTCTGCTGAAAACAGCGTCGCTCCGGGTTAGTTCTAATCAAATCATACCAAAACCATATAGAATTGTTATAAATATGGCATGAATACTTCAGTAATTATAGATACATTGGAGACATATCAGCATGCCCAAGCTTAATTCCTGCTCGTCCTCGAGTAGGTAAATGATAAAAAAATAATTTATGAAGTGTGAATGCTAGCATAGTGCAAAAGTTTGATCAATGATAATTTCATTCACTTTTCCTAGCATCATAACAACAACTTTTTCTCATAAAAGTTATCATGATAAAGTAGCAATTAAAAACAGAAATTTTGATGTGGAATGCTACCTATCATAATCATCATATAATATTTTCTTTTGTTGCATGGACATTGGACATGAATGATTCAAAGCAAGATCATTATTATAACAGCAATATTTTTTATCATAAAACTTCTCATGATCAAGTAATAATTCATCACAACAATGAAGTATAAGGCATAAACTTTCTTGGAAACTAACAAACTATTCGAGTCAACAATGCAATTGCAATTCATCATATTTTCAGGAAGGGTCACATGTAGGAGCTTTTTATCAAGTCCACATACTCAACCATCATTTATTCTTCTATGATTGCTAACACTCACGACATATATATGGAGCAAAAGTTTCAGCCAGACACATAGAAAGATAGGGGCTTGTGATTTCGCCTCCCAACTTATTCACCTCAAGGGTGATGTTAACAATAATAACTCATGATCACTCATATCCAACTGGATATATGTGCCTAGATCTTTCCCCACCACATGATGCTTGCAAAAAAGAAAAAGAAAAAAGAAGTAGAGGAGAACACTGTTGACTCTTGCATAAAAAATAAATTCATAAAAGTAAATGCATAAAAGTAAAAGATAGGCCCTTCGCAGAGGGAAGCAGAGGTTGTCATGTGCTTTTTATTTTTGGATGCACAAGCCCTTAATGCAAAGGAACGTCACGTTATATTGCCCCTTGTGATAGCAACCTTTATTATGCAGTCCGTCGCTTTTATTTCTTTACCATCACAAGTTTGTACAATGCTTATTTCCCTTACAATAAAAGATCATACATATTTTAGGAGCAATTTTTATTGCTTTTTGCACCGATGACAACTTACTTGAAGGATCTTATTCAATCCATAGGTAGATATAGTGGACTCTCATGGCAAGAAACTGGATTTAAGGGTTTTTGGATGCACAAGTAGTATCTCTACTTCATGCAGATTTTTGGCTAGCAAAGATGTTGGGCAAGCACCACATGTTGCAGGACCTATAACAATATAACTTCTATGTGAATATGAACAAACATAATACATTACGTTGTCTTCCTTGTCCAACGTCAACAATTTTACATAAAATACTTAATGGGGGTCACAATCATAAAAGATATCCAAGATAGTATATTTGCATGTGAATCTTCTCTTCCCTTATTAACTTTTTCATGAATTGCATAATTGACTAATGCTATGCTTGTTAACCTCCAATAAATTTTACCACTTATACTTTTCTTTATGTAATGTCATTACTCCCCATGGGACAAGCATATGAAGCATACAAATTTCAACTATATGATATTCAATTCATTTCAACAATTTACTCATAGGATAAAAGTGAAGGACAAGAGTAAATGACAAACTACTCCAAAAAGATATAAGCGAAGATCATTCAGTAGTGAAACAATTAAGTAGCTATGTGAGGACTCTCTCTCATTAAAAAAAAAGTTTCAGATCTTGATACTTTATTCAAACAGCAAGCAAAACAAAGACACAACCAAGTATAGCACACATTATGTGAACAAGTAAAAACTTGGGTTCAATCGAGACTAACCGATAGTTGATGAAGAAAAGTGATGGGATGCCTACCGGGGCATCCCCAAGCTTGAATGCTCGATACTTCTTGGAATATTAACTTGGGGAGCCTTGGGCATCCCCAAGCTTGAACTCTTGTGTCTCGTTAATTCTTCTCATATAATAGTTTCCCTAAGTTTCAAAAACTTCATCCACACAAAACTTGACAAGAACTAGTGAGATATGTTAATATAAATCCACTCAAAACTTCAACATTCTCTACTGTAGCAAATCACTAAAATTATAATTAAACATTGAATACTAAATGCCTCTGCATATTTAATACTCCTATCCTCAAACAGAATCATTAACCAAGCCAACATATGCAAACATAACAGCAATCTGCCTAAACAGGACAGTCTGTAAAGGATAATTAAGAATCCATACTTAGATAACTCAAAAAATTCTGAAAATTTACCACACTGGAAATAATTTATCAAAGTTGACTGTGTCAAAATTTCAATATTTTAACACATTCTGAAATTTCTTGGCAATTTAATCAATAGCAGCAAACTTTCTGTTTTGAAACAGCAACTCATAAACTTGCAAACTGGGCATGGTAAAGGCTATAATTGGGATTTTATTGAACTAAAAGGTACAAAACAGGATTATTGATGACACAAAGCAAATATTAATCATAAGAAAATGACTCTCCAAGCAAAACTCATATTATGTGACGAATAAAAATATAGCTCCAAGTGAGGTTACTGATAATGTTGAAGACGAAAGAGGGGATGCCTTCCGGGGCATCCCCAAGCTTAGTTGCTTGGGTCTTCCTTGAATATTACCTTGGGGTGCCTTGTGCATCCCCAAGCTTAGGGTATTGCCACTCCTTATTCTCCTCATATCGATATCTCACCCAAAACTTGAAAACTTCAATCACACAAAACTTAACGGAACTTCATGAGAACGCTCAGTATGATAAAGAATAAACCATCACTTAGGTACTGTCCAAGACAAGATTCACAATTGTTTCCATATAATTCCTACTGTATTCTATCATTTCCACAATTTATATCTCATAATATAAGCTATGGAAACATTAAAACAAGCAAACTATGCATTGAAAACAGAATCTGTCAAAAACAGAACAGTCTGTAATTATCTGAGTAACTACCATACTTCTGGAACTCTAAATTTTTTCAGAAATTAGAACAACGTCAACAATTTGCATATCAATACCGTATAAAAAAATTTAGAATTTTTTTGACGCTCCAGTAAAATCTGGGAAATTAAACACTGGAGGCAAAAGTTTCTGTTTTTGCACAGAATTGAATCAACAAGTATCCACACTATCCCAAAGGTTTACTTGGCACTTTATTGAAAGAAAAGATATAAAACATGATTACTACAGTAGCTTAATCATGTGGACACGCAAAAACAGTAGGTGTAAGTATTGGGTTGTCTCCCAACAAGCGCTTTTCTTTAATGCCTTTTAGCTAGGCATGATAATTTTGAATGATGCACTCATAGAAGTAAAGGATTGATACATGACGGGGGCATCATGAATCATAAGTTCCTCTCTCATAATAATTTTCAGTAGCATCATGAATGAATTCAGCAATATAACTATCAAATAAAGCATTCTTTTCATGACCTACAAGCATAGGATTTTTATTACTCTCCACACAAGCAATTTTGTTCTCATTCATAATAGTGGGAGTATCGTATGAAACTCAAATGCTATAAATTGTTTCCACATTAAAAGAGTGATGTTCAGAAAATAGATTTTCATAATTATAACAAGTATAATAATAATCATCACTATTTTTCATAACATAAGTATCATCACAATAATCATCATAGATAGGAGGCATGAAATCATCATACTAAATTTGATCATTCAAAGTAGGGGGACTAAAAAAATCATCTTCATTGAGCTTAGTATCCCCAAGCTTGGGACAAATATTAATTGCTGCAAATACATTCTCAAACATGTCATTCTCATCAAACATAGCATCCCCAAGCTTGTGGCTTGGCATATCATAAGCATAATCACTATTATCATCAATAGTATGAATAGCACTAATAGTATAACAATTATTATCATATTCCTCCAAGTTGGTGCCATAAAGATTTTCAAGATTATAAGAAGTATCATTATTTTCCCAATCATAATCATCACAATGAGTAATAGGAATCACAAAATCATACTCAATATCATCACCCTCCACAATCATATTTGATTCATTTTCATGAGGCACAAGGGTAATAGGAGCAACATTACTTGACAGAGATACCTTTTTACCTCTACTTTTCCTTCTTTTCTTTTTCTTCTTCACCACCTCATGTGTGGGTTTAATCAATTTTTCCCTGCACTTTATTGAAGAGATTGGTTCAATAAAAAGCTCCTCCTCGTTACCTGATTCATCATAAGAAAAAATAGGAGGATATTGGGAAACCTCTTTCCCTTCATTAGTATTCTCTTCATCTTCTATTTGTTTTATTGTCTTTAAATAATTGGCAATATAAGGATTCTCAATGCAATTTACCGCACAATACTTATAAATTTCCTCTAGACCAAAATCGAGAAATCTCTTGAGATTATATTCTGGAATATCCCTAGTTATACGTTTCATTTCTTCATACCCCAGAAGCAGACTAAGTTCATTATGATACGCAAGGGTAATCAAGTTATCACAATTTTTGGACACGATTCGATCATGAAACAATTTGCATTGGAGATTTAAATGACCATGTTCATTACAAAGTTCACAAGGATGCCGAGAAAAATTAAATCTTTCAGCACAATCATCTAGCCTCTCTTGCAACCCTTTAGTTTCTAAATATTTATGCCTCTTACAAAATCTGTTTTCCCTTTTTGGTATGCATTTGCACTCCCAATTCACTCCACAAAAATTGACATCCTTATAGGAGACATCATTATCATGACTAGTGCAATCATTATTAGTATTATGGATATTCAAGGAATTCATACTAGCAACATTGCAATCATGCTCATCATTTAAAGATTTTATGCCAAACATTTTATTGAATTCTTCTTCTATCAATTGAGCGCAATTATCGGAATCCTTATTTTCAAGAAAGACATTATAAAGATGAATAATATGAGGCAACCTCAACTACATTTTTTTGTAATTTTCTTTTATAAACCAAACTAGTGATAAAACAAGAAACTAAAAGATTTGATTGCAAGATCTAAAGATATACCTTCAAGCACTCACCTCCTCGGCAATGGTGCCAGAAAAGAGCTTGATGTCTACTACACAACTTATTCTTGTAGACTTGTGTTGGGCCTCCAAGCGCAGAGTTTTGTAGGACAGTAGCAATTTTCCCTCAAGTGGATGACCTAAGGTTTATCAATCCGTGGGAGGCGTAGGTTGAAGATGGTATCTCTCAAACAACCCTGCAACGAAATACAAGAAATCTCTCTTGTCCCCAACACACCCAATACAATGGTAAATTGTATAGGTGCACTAGTTCGGCGAAGAGATGGTGATAAAAGTGTTGTATGGATAGTAGATATAGGTTTTTGTAATCTGAAAATATAAAAACAGCAAGGTAGCAAATAGTAAATGGGCATAAAAACGGTATTGCAATGCTTAGAAACAAGGCCTAGGGTTCATACTTTCAGTAGTGCGATCTCCCAACATTGTTGACATAGTTGAATCATATGTAAATCCCTCACGTGCGACAAAGAGTTCACTCCAAAGTCACAAATAGCGGAGAACAAATGAAGAAATTGTTGTAGGGTACGAAACCACCTCAAAGTTATCCTTCCCGATCAATCTTATGAGCCATCCCCATTAATTGTCACGAACAGCCCTAGAGTTCGTACTAGAATAACACCTTAAGATACACATCAACCAAAACCCTAATGTCACCTAGGCACTCCAATGTCACTACGAGTACCCACGGGTTTGATTATACGATATGCATCACACAATCTCAGATTCATCTATTCAAACCAACACAAAGAACTTCAAAGAGTGCCCCAATGTTTCAACCAGAAAGTCAAGACGAAAACGTGTGCCAACCCTTATGCATAAATCCCCAAGGTCACGGAACCCGCAAGTTGATCACCAAAACATACATCAAGTGACTCAAGTGAATATCCCATTGTCACCACAGATATCCATATGCAAGACATACATCAAGTGTTCTCAAATCCTTAAAGACTCGATCCGATAAGAAAACTTCAAAGGGAAAACTCAATTCATCACAAGAAGATAGAGAGGGGAAAACTCCATATGATTCATCTATATCAACAAAGCTCGCGATACATCAAGATCGTGCCATCTCAAGAACACGAGAGAGAGAGATCAAACACATAGCTACTGGTACAAACCCTCAGCCCCGAGGGTGAACTACTCCCTCCTCGTCATGGAGACCGCCGGGATGATGAAGATGGCCTTCGGTGATGATTCCCCCCTCCGGCAGGGTGCCGGAAAAGGGCTGTAGATGGGATCTCTCCGGTACAGAGGCTTGCGGCGGCGTAAAAACTCATCTAGGTTAACTTTCGGGGGTTTCTGAATATACATGATTTTTCAGCGTTGGAATCACGCGAAACGGAGCCACGTGGGCCCCACGAGGTACCAGGGCGTGCCTGGGGGGGTGGCGCGCCCTGGTGCCTCGTGGGCACTGGGTGGCCCCCGCTACAGTGGGTCTTGGTGCCAATATTTTTTATTTGTCCAATAAAAAATCTCCAAAAAGTTTCAGCTCATTTGGAAAACTTTCATTTCTGCACAAAAAACAACACCACGGTAGTTTTGCTGAAAACAGCGTCAGTCCGGGTTAGTTCTAATCAAATCATACCAAAACCATATAGAATTGTTATAAATATGGCATGAATACTTCATAAATTATAGATACGTTGGAGACGTATCATTTACCATGTTGATCCAGTTGTGCCTACAGCTTATATAGAGAAACCACCTTTTTCTGTTAGGATTAAGGAACATGCTAAAGTTTCAACTATGGTTAACAAAAGTCACACTAGAGCACCTAGACCCCCTGATCAAATTAAAGTTGAACCTAATGTTGCTATGGTTAAAGATCTCTTGGTTGATAATATAGATGGGCATGTTATTTACTTCTGCGATGAGGCAGCTAGAATTGCTAAACCTGATTCTAAAGATAAAAACAGACCCATTGTGGGCATGCATGTTGTCTCAGTTAAAATAGGAGATCATTGTTATCATGGCTTATGTGATTTGGGTACTAGTGTGAGTGCTATCCCGTTTACCTTATATCAAGAAATTATGAATGATATTGCACCTGCTGAAATTGAGGACATTGATGTTACTATTAAACTTGCAAATAGAGATACCATTACACCGCTTGGGATCGTTAGAGATGTTGAAGTCTTGTGTGGAAAAATCAAATACCCTACTGATTTTCTAGTCCTTGGTTCCCCACAAGATGATTTTTGTCCAATTATATTTGGTAGACCTTTCTTGAATACTGTTAATGCCAAGATTGATTGCGCTAAAGAAATTGTTAGTGTTGATTTTGGTGGTATGTCTCATGAGTTTAATTTCTCTAAATTTCGTAGACAACCTCATGATAAAGAATTGCCTAGTAAAGATGAAATTATTGGTCTTGCTTCTATTACCATACCTCCTACTGATCCTTTAGAACAATATTTGCTAGACCACGAAAATGATATGCATATGAATGAAAGAAATGAAATAGATAGAATGTTCGTTGATCAGCCACCCATCCTTAAACATAATTTGCCTATTGAAACTCTTGGAGGTCCTCCTCCACCTAAGGGTGATCCTGTATTCGAATTGAAGCAATTGCCTGACACATTGAATTATGCTTATCTTGATGAAAAGAAGATATATCCTATTATTATTAGTGCTAACCTTTCAGCACATGAAGAAAAGAGATTACTAAAAACTCTGAGGAAGCATCGAGCTGCTATCGGATATACTCTTGATGTTCTTAAGGCCATTAGTCCCACTCTATGTCAGCACAAAATTAATATGGAGCCTGATGCTAAACCAGTTGTCGACCACCAACGACGATTAAATCCTAAGATGAAGGAGGTGGTAAGAATTGAAATATTAAAACTTCTGGAAGCAGGTATAATTTATCCCATAGCTGATAGTAGATGGGTAAGTCCTGTTCATTGTATCCCTATGAAAGGGGGTATTACCGTTGTTCCCAATGATAAAAATGAACTCATTCCACAAAGAATTGTAACTGGTTATAGGATGGAAATTGATTTTAGAAAATGAAACAAAGCTACTAGAAAAGATCATTACCCCTTACCTTTCATTGATCAAATGTTAGAAAGATTGTCTAAGCATACACACTTTTGTTTCCTAGATGGTTATTCTGGTTTTTCTCAAATACCCGTGGCACAATCTGATCAAGAGAAAACCACCTTTACTTGTCCTTTTGGAACTTATGCTTATAGACGTATGCCTTTTGGTTTATGCAATGCACCTGCTACCTTTCAAAGATGTATGACTGCTATATTCTCTGACTTTTGCGAAAAGATTGTTGAGGTATTTATAGATGATTTTTCCGTTTACGGAACTTCTTTTGATGATTGCTTAAGCAACCTTGATCGAGTTTTGCAGAGATGTGAAGAAACTAATCTTGACTTGAATTGGGAGAAGTGCCACTTTATGGTGAATGAAGGTATTGTCTTGGGGCATAAAATTTCTGAGAGAGGTATTGAAGTTGATAAAGCTAAGGTTGATGCCATTGAGAAAATGCCATGTCCTAAAGCTAATTAAAGGTATAAGAAGTTTCCTTGGTCATGCTGGTTTCTATAGGAGGTTTATTAAAGACTTCTCTAAAATTTCTAGGCCTCTTACCAATCTTTTGCAAAAAGATGTTCCATTTGTTTTTGATGATGATTGTCTAGAAGCCTTTGAAATACTTAAGAAAGCCTTAACCACTGCACCCATTGTTCAACCACCTGATTGGAACTTGCCTTTTGAAATTATGTGTGATGCTAGTGATTATGCTGTTGGTGCTGTTCTAGGACAAAGAGTTGATAAGAAATTAAATGTTATCCATTATGCTAGTAAAACTCTAGACAGTGCCCAAAGAAATTATGCTACTACTGAAAAAGAATTTTTAGCAGTTGTGTTTGCATGTGATAAATTCAGATCCTATATAGTTGATTCTAAAGTAACTGTTCACATTGATCATGCTGCTATTAAATATCTTATGGAAAAGAAAGATGCTAATCCTAGACTTATTAGGTGGGTTCTATTGCTACAAGAATTTGACTTACATATTATTGATAGAAAGGGAGCTGAGAATCCCGTAGCAGATAATTTGTCTACAATTGAAAATGTTCTTGATGGCCCACTTCCTATTAATGATGATTTTCCTGACGAACAATTAGCTGTCATAAATGCTTCTCGTAATACTCCTTGGTATGCAGACTATGCTAATTACATTGTTGCTAAATTTATACCACCTAGTTTCACATACCAACAAAAGAAAAAGTTCTTTTATGATTTAAGACATTACTTCTGGGATGATCCACATCTTTATAAAGGAGTAGATGGTATTATTAGGCGTTGTATACCTGAGCATGAACAGGAACAAATCCTACGGAAGTGTCACTCCGAAGCTTACGGAGGACACCATGCGGGAGACAGAACTGCACACTAATACGTCTCCGTCGTATCTACTTTTCCAAACACTTTTTCTCTTGTTTTGGCCCCTAATTTGCATGATTTGAACGGAACTAAACCGGACTGACATTGTTTTCAGCAGAATTGCCATGGTGTTGTCTTTGTGCAGAAAATCAAAGTTCTTGGAATTGGATGAAACTTTCTGGAGATTTTTTATTGAATATATAAAAAATATTGGCATCAAAAACTACTGGAGGGGGACCACCCAGTGCCCACGAGGCACCAGGGCGCGCCACCCCCCCCCCACCACCACCAGGCGCGCCCTGGTACCTCGTGGGGCCCACGTGGCTCCGTCTGACCTAATTCCAACGCTATAAATTCAGTTTTCCAGAGAAAAAAATAGGAGAGGAAGTTTTATTGCGTTTCACGATATGGAGCCGCCGCCACCTCCTGTTCTTCATCGGGAGGCCAGATCTGGAGTCCGTTCAGGGCTCCGGAGAGGGGGATCTTCCGGCATCGTCATAATCAACCATCCTTCATCGCCAATTTCATGATGCTCACCGCCAGGAGTGAGTAATTCCTGCGTAGGCTTGCTGGACGGTGATGAGTTGGATGAGATTTATCATGTAATCGAGTTAGTTTTGTTAGGGCTTGATCCCTAGTATCCACTATGTTCTGAGATTGATGTTGCTATGACTTTGCTATGCTTAATGCTTGTCACTAGGGCCCAAGTGCCATGATTCCATATCTGAACCCTTTATGTTTTCATGAATATATTTGTGTTCTTGAAACGATATTGCAAGTTATACGCACCTCCTATGTGTTATGATTCGCATACCCCAAGGTGACAATAATTGGGATTCTTTCCGGTGATTGCCATAGTTTGAGGAGTTCATGTATTCACTAAGTGTTAATGCTTTGTTCCGCTTCTCTATTAAAAGGAGGCCTTAATATCCCTTAGTTTCCTTATGGACCCCGCTGCCACGGGAGGGTAGGACAAAAAATTTCATGCAAGTTCTTATCGCAAGCACGTATGACTATATACGGAATACATTCGTACATTACATTGATGAATTGGAGCTAGTTCTGTGTCGCCCTAGGTTATGACTGTTACATGATGAATGTTATCCAACGAATATCACTGATCCAATGCCTACGAGCTTTTCACATATTGATCTTGCTAAGTTACTACTATTGCTACTGCTGTTACAATTGCTATTACTACTGCTGCTACCGTTACTGTTACTGTTACTATCATTGCTACTGCTATCAAACTATCATATTACTGTGCTACTGATCACCCTGCTGCAGATATTTAGTTTCCAGGTGTGGTTGAATTGACAACTCAACTGCTAATACGTGCAAATATTCTTTGGCTCCCCTTGTGTCGAATCAATAAATCTGGGTTGAATACTCTACCCTCAAAAACTGTTGCGATCCCCTATACTTGTGGGTTATCAAGACCTTTTTCTGGCGCTGTTGCCTGGGAGCATAGCTTTATTTGCTAAGTCACTTGGGATTTATATCTGTTGATCACCATGAAGAATCTGAAAGACACTAGAACCAAGATCGTTCCCTCTACGATGAGGGGAGGTAAGGAACTGCCATCTAGCTCTACACTTGATTCACCTTCTGTTTTGAGTAAACTTGCAACACCACAACATGCTATTAATTCTGATATGTCGCAAGTTATTGATGATAGTACCTCTACTATGAATGATACTCATGATGATGCTAGTACTATGCCTGATAATGCTGTGCCACTTGGTGAATTTCTTACTGAACAAATTGCCAAAGCTAAAGAAATTGAAAATGCTGAAACTCTTCAGAATTATGATTCACCTATTATGCCTAGCTCTCCTACTAGAGTTGAAACACCTGAGGAACAATGTTTTGATAGGGAGACCGCTAGAGCCATCCTTGCTTGTAATGATAGAGATGAAGTTATAAAATTGCTTGCTGATACGAAAGAAAAATCTATGAGGGAGAAAATGAAATATGATCCTAAGTTTGCTACCTCTCCCATATTTGTTACTGATAAGGATTACGAATTCTCTGTTGATCCTAAGCTGATTAAGTTGGTAGAATCTGATCCTTTCCATGGCTATGAAACTGAAACCGTTGTGGCACATCTATCTAAATTAAATGATATAGCCACCCTATTTGCTCATGAGGAAAAAATTCGCTATTACTATATTCTTAAGTTATTTCCTTTCTCATTAAAGGGTGATGCTAAAGAATGGTATAATACTCTTGCTCCTGGATGTGTGCGTAGTCCCCAGGATATGATTTATTACTTCTCTGAAAAATATGTTCCTGCTCATAAGAAACAAGCTACCTTATAGGAAATATTTAACTTTGTGCAAATTGAAGAAGAGAGTCTCCCACAAGCTTGGGGGAGGCTTCTCCAACTACTTAATGCTTTGCCTGATCATCCTCTCAAGAAAAATGAAATACTTGATATCTTCTATAATGGACTAACCGATGCTTCTAGGGATTACCTAGATAGTTGTGCGAGTTGCGTTTTCAGGGAACGGACTATTGAGCAAGCTGAGGAATTATTGAATAATATATTGAAGAATGATAATGATTGGACACTTCCTGAACCACCGCCTAAACCCACTCCGAAGAAGAGGGGTATTTTATATCTCAGTCTTGAAGATATGCAAGAAGCGAAGAAATGCCAGAAAGAAAAAGGTATTAAAGCTAAAGATGTTAAGAATTTACCGCCTATTGAAGAAATACATGGTCTTGACAAACTGTCACAGGTAGTAGAGGTAAATTCTCTTATAAAGTTTAACGAAAGTGATATTCCTTACCACAAACCTCCTAGTCAATGCTTGTATAAATTTGACAATTATATGATGAAGCAAGATCATTTCAATGCAAATGTTATGAAACAATTGAAACGAAATACCTATATGATAGATCGCTTGAGTGACTTGTTATTTAGAATTGCTAATGATGTTAAAGGTGTCAGTAAACATGCATCTATGGTGCAAACTCAATTAGAACAAGTTGCTAAATCTCAGAGTGAATTGCTTAATGAAATGAATAACAATATGAATGATCAAGCTGTTAGAGTAATGACTAGAGGGGGTAGAATGACTTAGGAGCCACTTTATCCTAAGGGTCACCCTAAAAGAATTGAACAAGATTCTCAAAGAATTAATGATGATGCACTTAGTCCATCTAAAAGGAAAAAGAAAAAGAAAAATGATAGGACTTTGCATACTTCTAGTGAACCCGAGGTAGAAAAACCCTTGGAGGATAGTAATGATGTTTCTGTTTCCGATGCTGAAACACAATCTAGTAATGAACATTCACCTGATGATAATAATAATGATGATGCTCATGCGGATACCCAACCAGATAATGATGTTGAAATTGAACCTGCTGTTGATCTTGATAACCCACCTCATAAAAATAAATGTTATGATAAAAAAGACTTCGTTGCTAGAAAACATGGTAAACAAAGAGAACCATGGGTTCAAAAACCCATGCCCTTTCCTCCTAAACCATCTAAGAAAAAGGATGAGGAAGAATTTGAACGCTTTGCTGAAATGCTTAGGCCAGTCTTTTTGCGCACTCGTTTGACTGATATTATAAAGATGCCTCCCTATGCTAAATACATGAAGGACATTGTAATAAATAAAAGAAAGATACCTGAAGATGAAATTTCTACCATGCATGCAAATTATTATTTTAAGGATGGAGTGCCTAAGAAACTAGGAGACCCAGGAATACCAACTATACCATGCTCCATTAAAAGAAATTATGTCAAAACTGCTTTGTGTGATTTAGGAGCCGGTGTTAGTGTTATGCCTTTCTCTTTATATAAAAGACTTGATTTGAATAAACTCACTCCCACTGAAATATCATTGCAAATGGCTGATAAATCAACTGCCATACCTATCGGTGTTTGTGAGGATGTGCCCGTTGTAGTTGCAAATGTTACTATCCAAACAGACTTTGTTATACTTGATATGCCTGAGGATGACAATATGTCGATTATCCTTGGTAGACCCTTTTTTAATACTGCAGGGGCTGTTATTGATTGCAACAAAAGCAAGGTCACTTTTCATATCAATGGTAATGAACATACGGTGCACTTTCCAAAGAAACAATTTCAAGTGAATGATATTCATATTATTGATAGGACTCTGTCAATTACCACCAGAAGTTTCCAAATCCCTCTTCCGGTTGCTAAAAAGAAATATGAAACTTTTATTGTTGGGGAGATGCATATCCCCATTGAGGTAACTTAGTGTTATACGGAAATTCTTCGGTTTCATGTCACTCGGAAATGGTTTGTTAATAAGACTTGATCAACCTTATTAATGGATTCTTTTTGAGGGGCATGGGATCGATGAATTCAGTAGGCACAACCTTCTGTACCCACCTTTTATTTTCTGCTATTGTTAGTTAAATAAAATAAAATGCCATGACTACCCTGTTTTCTGAATTATCCGTGCAATAAAAAATGTCCAGAAATAAAAGTACTCAGAATGTAATAAAATTTTGACATGAATTTTTATTTAATATTTAAGAATTTTTGGCACAAAATTTATACCAGGAGGGTGCCCCTGGTGCCCACGAGGCAGCAGGGCGTGCCACCCCCCTGGCGCGCCCAGGTACCTCGTGGGCCCCACAGGGACCCCCTCACTTATCCCTTTAGCTTACTTCGTCTCTTACCTCTAGCAAAAATTCCTGGTATCTCTCCCTCTCGTGTTCTTGCTCACAAAACTGAAATTTTTGATCTCTTTGCTCGGAGCTCCGTTTCCGAAACTGTTTTGGGGGATTGCTCCTTGGTATGTTACTCCCCCATTGCTCCAATTAGTTTTTGGTTTAGTGGATTATATTTTGCATAATTAGCTATTGTTGGTGCTACAGAAAATGAGCTTGCATGTTGAAATATTTGAGTTACAAGTAGTTTGAATGCTTAATATAGCCTCTAGGCATCCATATGAGTAGTTGCTATCAATCTTGTGAAGTTTTATTGATATCATTTTGTGACCCAAAAATTTTCAGAAATTATTCTTAGGAAAATGAATATCTTCCGGAGAAGTTCTTCGAGGAGGAGGTCCTCGGAAGCTTCATCATGTGAAAGCTCGGCACGCCAATCATATGAGGAACCAAGGGCAAGTTCAGTGCGAGGTGCCGAAGCAAAATCATGTCGGTGGCCGTGCAACGAGTTCATGCTAGGTGCTGGCATCAAGGAGGAGTTTGACCAATATATTCACAATGTCGAGCTCTGCGCTTTCATCGCAGATAAGCCACCACAGCACTACAACCTCACTCATTCCTTCACTCAGTACTTTGACTTTCATCAGCACACTTCTTGAGTTTTATTTCACCTCTATGACAAATCTTATAATATGCCTCTAGAAGAATTCTGTGATGCATGCAAAATTCCATATTGGGGTTCATTAGACGAACCACCAAGATCTGATTATGAGTTGTTTCTTAATAGCCTTTGTAACGGTGAGGATAGGGGAATCATGCAGGCTAAAATTAATAGCATTCTTTTTCCCGCTATTAGGTAATTTGCGCTTTTTAATGGTAAATGTGTCGCTCGTAAGCAAGACTGTAGTGCACTTTGCGCCCCTGATCTGAGTCTTATTCATGCAGCCTTGACCGGTGGCAAGCTTTATAATCTTGGGGCCATTGTAGCACGTAGGTTGCAGCGTAATGCGGGTAGTGGTGATTTATATGGAGGAGTTTATGCCTCCCGCTTAGCTGCAAAGTTAGGGGTGTCGCTCAAATTCAATGATCCCCTCTTGCCTTATAAATATTTAAATTTTGAAGCAATGCGAGAACATAGGTTTTTAAAACGCAACGCACAGGGTTATGAATATAACCTAGTCTTTAATAAATATCACTGCATGTATGTTGTTTTACCTGCGCCTATTCTCTTTGATTTTAAGAACAAACATAGATACTTTCTTCATGAGAGTGAGGTGCACGAGTACAAGGCAGCTGTCGAAGCTCCTCGTCAGGCTGAGGAGGCAGCCCAGAACGCCTCTACGAGCTATCATTTCGATTATTATCCAAAACAGCCATGGCTGTAGACCGAGCTAGGCAAAAGCCTAAGCTTGGGGGAGTACGTATTCCTCACCGACATTACATTCATTTTCACACATTTCATTCCAGTTGTCGGTGTTCTTACTTTTTCATTGTATAATCCATGCTAGTTTTATTTTCCTGTTTTCTTCTTGTGTGTTTGAAAACTTTGAGAAAATCCAAAAATATTTCTTATTTCTTTTCGGCTTTTCTTTTTAGCTTAGTTAGTAGTAGTATTAAAAGAAAACCCAAAAAGATTTCCCATTTCATCTTTTGCTTGTTGGGAGTTCTCCGGTGTAAATAGTTTTCTTCTCTCGTTTTTCGTTTTCTTCTTTAATTTGCTTTCTTCAGAAAACTAAAAACTCCAAAAAAAATCAGTGTGTTTCTCTGAAATTCTTTTCTTTTGTTGAGTCATTGTAAGGAGAAGACCACGATGAAAATGTTGAGTGGTTCTCATATGCATTATTGTTGATTTAACAAAGAGCCCATTTTACCTTGTCTTCTCCTTTGAATAAAATGCTTGCAGATTCCAGCTTAGTCCACGGCACACTTGCACTATTTTTATTTTCATATCATTCGGTCATGCAAGTGAAAGGTAATAATGACGATGATTTGATGAAGTGACCGCGGCAAGGAAAAGCGGGTATGAACTCAACTTGTTCTTTGTTTTTTGTAAATATGTTTAACTTAGTATCCATGATTCAGCATATTATGATTAAACATGTTTGTGATGACAATTAGAGATTATAGTTGCTCATGCCATGCTTAAGTAGCTAGGAGTGGATAATGATTTATCTTGAGTGTCAACATGCATTAAAATTATTGTGATGTAGTATGATGATATGGTATTCTCCTCTGAATGTTTCAAGTGGCTTGACTTGGCACATGTTCATGCATGTAGTTGATTCAAAACCAACATAGCCTCGATGATATTTATGTTCATGGTGTTTATATCCTACTCATGCTAGTATTCAATGTTGATTATTCATAATGCATGGTTATGACCGTTTTCGCTCTCTAGCTGGTCGCTTCTCAACCTATTTGCTAGCCTTCACCTGTACTAAGCGGGAATGCTGCTTGTGCATCAAAACCCTTAAACCAAATTTATTCCAGATGAGTCCACTACATCTACCTATATGCGGTATTATTCTGCCGTCCTAAGTAAATTTGCATGTGCCACCTCTAACTATTCAAATGAACATCTATTTTGTGTGCCCGTACCGCTCATGGAGCGACAGGGGGCGGTCAGTATCTTCCATGCTAAGCGGGTTATTCTCATGATGAGTGTTTACTCACTTGTCGTTGCACGAGAGGGGCTGGTAATCGGGATGCCCAGTCCCATCATTAAAAATGCAAAACAATAAAACAAACTCCCTCGGTCGTGACGTTGTTGGTATGGAGGGCACCCGATGATTCGGCTAGCCGTGGCTTGTGATTGTTGGTGGAGGGGGAGTAAACTTTACTTTACCGCCTGGGAACCGCCGCTAATGTGTTTAGCATGGAAGATATTGAAAACTCTCGGTCGTGACGTTGACAGGAAAGACATACCTCCCAAAATTTATTTATGTCTGATAGGAGCTTCGAGCTCTGGCACCTCTGCAAATCCATGCTTCCCTCTGCGAACGGCCTATCTATTTACTTTTATGTTATTTTACTTTTATTGTTGAGTCATCACCTTCTCAAATAAGCACCAGACCTGAGAGCGCTATTGTCATTCTCATGCATTGTGAATAGTTAATGTTGTGTGCATCATGACTGGATCTCTTCTACCATGAAATACAATGTTTAGTCGTTGCTTGAACTTTGGAGGTGCTCTGCATTTATGTTTTTCGGTCTCAGAAAGGGCTAGCGAGATACCATGTTATCATATTTTATCATAATTGTTTTGACAAAGTGTTGGCATTGGAGATATCTTATTATTGCTCGCTAGTTGATTATGCCATTGATATGAGTGAATACAATTTCTAAGAGTTATAATTTGCATGGTTAGTTATGATCTTTGCTGAAAACTTGGACACTACTTAAGCATATATATAGATACAAGAACAAAAGAGTTCGTAAAAGTTTGTCTTTATCACATTCAGTTTGTCAACTGAATTGCTTGAGGACAAGCAATGAGTTAAGCTTGGGGGAGTTGACACGTCTCCGTCGTATCTACTTTTCCAAACACTTTTGCTCTTGTTTTGGCCCCTAATTTGCATGATTTGAATGGAACTAACAAAGACAGACGTTGTTTTCAGCAGAATTGCCATGGTGTTGTCTTTGTGCAGAAAATCAAAGTTCTTGGAATTGGATGAAACTTTCTGGAGATTTTTTATTGAATATATAAAAAATATTGGCATCAAGAACTACTGGAGGGGGGCCACCCAGTGCCCACGAGGCACCAGGGCGCGCCAACCCCCCCCCCCCTAGGCGCGCCCTGGTACCTCGTGGGGCCCACGTGGCTCCGTCTGACCTAATTCCAACGCTATAAATTCAGTTTTCCAGAGAAAAAAAATAGGAGAGGAAGTTTTATTTCGTTTCACGATACGGAGCCGCCGCCACCTCCTGTTCTTCATCGGGAGGCCAGATCTGGAGTCCGTTCAGGGCTCCGGAGAGGAGGATCTTCCGGCATCCTCATCATGAACCATCCTTCATCGCCAATTTCATGATGCTCACCGCCGGGAGTGAGTAATTCCTTCGTAGGCTTGCTGGACGGTGATGAGTTGGATGAGATTTATCATGTAATCGAGTTAGTTTTGTTAGGGCTTGATCCCTAGTATCCACTATGTTCTGAGATTGATGTTGCTATGACTTTGATATGCTTAATGCTTGTCACTAGGGCCCGAGTGCCATGATTCCAGATCTGAACCCTTTATGTTTTCATGAATATATTCGTGTTCTTGATCCGATCTTGCAAGTTATATGCACCTGCTATGTGTTATGATCCGCATACCCCAAGGTGACAATAATTGAGATTCTTTCCCGTGATTGCCATAGTTTGAGGAGTTCATGTATTCACTAAGTGTTAATGCTTTGTTACGGTTCTCTATTAAAAGGAGGCCTTAATATCCCTTAGCCACGGGAGGGTAGGACAAAAGATGTCATGCAAGTTCTTATCGCAAGCACGTATGACTATATACGGAATACATGCCTACATTACATTGATGAATTGGAGCTAGTTCTATGTCGCCCTAGGTTATGACTGTTACATGATGAATTTTATCCAACGAATATCACCAATCCAATGCCTACGAGCTTTTCACATATTGATCTTTCTAAGTTACTACTGTTGCTACTGCTGTTACAATTGCTATTACTACTGCTGCTACCGTTACTGCTACTGTTACTATCATTGCTACTGCTATCAAACTATCATATTACTGTGCTACTGATCACTCTGCTACAGATATTTAGTTTCCAGGTGTGGTTGAATTGACAACTCAACTGCTAATACTTGCAAATATTCTCTGGCTCCCCTTATTTCGAATCAATAAATCTGGGTTGAATACTCTACCCTCGAAAACTGTTGCGATCCCCTATACTTGTGGGTTATCACACACAAGGTATTACAATCTGGTTTTTATTGGCCTACTCTTTTCAAAGATGCTCGTAAGTTTGTCTCCTCTTGTGATGAATGTCAAAGAATTGGTAATGTTGGTAGACGTCAGGAAATGCCTATGAATTATTTACTTGCTGTTGAACCATTTGATGTTTGGGGACTTGATTATATGGGACCTTTTCCTAAATCCAATGGGTATACTCATATTTTAGTTGTTGTTGATTACATTACTAAGTGGGTAGAAGCTATTCCAACTAGTAGTGCTGATCATAACACCTCTATTAAAATGCTTAAAGAAGTTATTTTCCCAAGGTTTGGAGTCCCTAGATATTTAATGACTGATGGTGGTTCACATTTTATTCATGGTGCATTCCGTAAATTGCTTTCTAAATATGATGTCAACCATAGAATTGCATCTCCATATCACCCTCAAACTAGTGGTCAAGTTGAATTGGGCAATAGAGAAATAAAATTAATTTTGCAGAAAACCGTCAATAGATCTAGAAAGAATTGGTCTAAGAAACTTGACGATGCATTGTGGGCTTACAGAACTGCTTATAAAAATCCTATGGGTATGTCTCCTTATAAAATGGTATATGGAAAAGCATGTCATTTGCCTCTTGAGTTAGAACACAAAGCATATTGGGCAATTAAAGAACTGAATTATGATTTTAAACTTGCCGGTGAAAAGAGGTTATTTGATATTAGCTCATTAGATGAATGGAGAACCCAAGCTTATGAAAATGCCAAATTGTTTAAAGAAAAGGTTAAAAGATGGCATGATAGAAGAATTCAAAAACGGGAATTCCAAGTTGGTGAGCAAGTTCTACTATACAACTCTCGTTTGAGACTCTTTGCAGGAAAGCTTCTCTCCAAGGGATGGTGGAACGTGGACTCAGCGCCAACCACTCCATGATCACGGAGTTCACCCATGATCGCAAGGTGGATGACCGATCGATTGGGGACATCATCTTCAAGCTCAATGAACGAATTGACTACCTCCAAGGCCAAATCTATGATCTTCAAAACCAAAATTATGAGTATGAGGCAAGATTCAAAGGTATGAGTCTAGCTGCAAGTTTCAAGACTTCGGAGACTCGTTCATCCTTTTATGATGGGGCACCTATGCCCTGGAAGCCGGAGGACAAGCCCATCACTTCATCACCACCACCATCACCGAAGAAGGAGACTTGAGCACATGGGTATGGGCACTCCCCTTGGCTTGTGCCAAGCTTGGGGGAGGTGCCCCGGTATCGTATCACCATCACTTTTATTATCTTTACCTACTTTCAGTTCGATCCTTAGTTATTTCGTGATCTAGTTGAATAAAAGTTTAGTATGATCTATTTTCGAATGTTAGTTTCGTGATCCATCTATCTATGTAATCGAGTTGAGAGTTATATAATAAATAGTAGTTTGAGTTTTTGCCTCTTTACTTTCATGTTCCAACTCTAGCAATGAAAATAATGAAAAAGATCATATGCTAATCCTATGGAAAGTAATGACATTACATAAAGAAAAGTATAAGTGGTAAAATTTATTGAATGTTAGCAAACATAGTATTAATCAATGATGCAATACATGAAAGAATTAATAAGGGAAGAGAAGATTCACATGCAAATATACTATCTTGGACATCTTTTATGATTGTGAGCCCCCATTAAGTATTTTATGCCAAATTGTTGAAGTTGGACAAGGAAGACAACGTAATGAATTATGTTTGTTCATATTCACATAGAAGTTATATTGTTATAGATCCTCCAACATGTGGTGCTTGCCCAATATCTTTGCTAGCCAAAAATCTGCACCAAGTAGAAATACTACTTATGCATCCAAACCCTTAAACCCAGTTTCATGTCATGAGAATCCACTATATCTACCTATGGATTGAATAAGATCCTTCAAGTAAGTTGTCATCGGTGCAGAAAGCAATAAAAGTTGCCTCTAAATATGTCTGAACTTTTATTGAAAGGGAAATAAGCTTTGTACGAACTTGTGATGGTAAAGAAATAAAAGCAACAGACTGCATAATAAAGGTTGCTATCACAAGGGGCAATATAAAGTGATGTTCCTTTGCATTAAGAGCTCTTGCATCCAACAACAAAAAGCGCATGACAACCTCTGCTTCCCTCTGCGAAGGGCCTATCCTTTACTTTTATGTATTTACTTTTCATGCAAGAGTCAATAGTGTTCTCCTCTATTTCCTTTTTATTTTTCTCTTTTGCAATCATCATGTGGTGGGGAAAGATCTAGGCACATATATCCAGTTGGATATGAGTGATCATGAGTTATTATTTTTGACATCACCCTTGAGGTGAATAAGTTGGGAGGTGAAATCATAAGCCCCTATCTTTCTATGTGTCTGGCTGAAACTTTTTGCTCCATATATATGTCGTGAGTGTTAGCAATCATAGAAGACTAAATGATGGTTGAGTATGTGGACTTGCTAAAATAGCTCCTACATGAGACCCTTCCTGAAAATATGATGAATTGCAATTGCATTGCTGACTAAGAACATAGTTTGTTAGTTTTCAAGAAAGTTTATGCCTTATACTCCATTGTTGTGATGAATTGTTACTTGCTCATGAGAAGTCTATGATAATAAAAATTGCTGTTATAATAATGATCATGATGCTTCTATGTCTGTATTTTGTTTTTATCGACACCTCTCTCTCTAAACATGTGGACATGATTATCGATATCGGCTTTTCGCTTGAGGACAAGCGAGGTCTAAGCTTGGGGGAGTTGATACGTCCATTTTGCATCATGTTTTGCTACTGTTATTTATAGTGTTTTTAATCATTATAACACTTTTTGGAGTAATTCTAATGCCTTTTCTCTCTTAATACGCAAGATTCACACAAGGAGGGAGAATGCCGGCAGCTGGAATTCTGGACCTGAAAAAGCTCTGTCAAGATACCTATTCTGCACATTTCCAAATGAGCTGAAATTTTACGAAGAGTTATTTTGGAATAAATAAAAAATATTGGAAGCAAAAAGTACCAGAGGGGGCCACCCAGGTGCGCACGAGGCACCAGGGCGCGCCACCCCCCCCTAGGCGCGCCCTGGTACCTCGTGGGGCCCCTGGCCCACTTCTGGCCCCCATTTTCTGGTATATAAGTGAGTTTGACCTAAACAAAATAAGGAGAAGACTTTTGGGATGGTGCGTCGCCGTCTCGAGGAGGAACTTGGGCAGGAGCACTTTTGCTCTCCGGCGGAGAGATTCCGCCAGGGATACTTCCCTCCGGGAGGGGGAAATCGTCGCCATCAACATCACCAGCGACCCTCTCATTGTGGGAGGGCCAATCTTCATCAACATCTTCACCAGCACCATCTCATCTCAAACCCTAGTTCATCTCTTGTATTCAATCTTGGTCTCAAAACCTCAGATTGGAACCTGTGGGTTACTAGTAGTGTTGATTACACTTTGTAGTTGATGCTAGTTGGTTTATTTGGTGGAAGATTATATGTTCAGATCTATTATGCAATTCAATACCCTACTGATCATGGGCATGTTGATGATGTGTGAGTAGTTACTTTTGTTCTTGAGGACATGGGAGAAGTCTTGTCATAAGTAATCATGTGAATTTGGTATTCGTTCGATATTTTGATGATATGTATGTTGTTGATTCTCTTAGTGGTGTCGTGTGAACGTCGACTACATGACACTTCACCATCTTTGGGCCTAAGGGAATGCATTGTGGAGTAGTAATTAGATGATGGGTTGCTAGAGTGACAGAAGCTTAAACCCTAGTTTATGCGCTATTCCGTAAGGGGCTGATTTGGATCCATATGTTTAATGCTATGGTTAGAGTTATCTTAATTCTTCTTTCATAGTTGCGGATGCTTGCGAGAGGGGTAATCATAAGTGGGAGGTTTGTTCAAGTAAGAACAGCACCCAACCACCGGTCCACCCACATATCAAATTTTCAAAGTAGCGAACGCGAATCAAACTAACATGATGAAAGTGACTAGATGAAATTCCCATGTGTCCTCGAGAATGTGTTGCTTATTATAAGAGATCGTTCCGGCTTGTCCATTGCTATAAAAAGGATTGGGCCAACTTGCTGCACTCTTTGTAACTATTGCTACTTGTCACTTGTTACAAATTATCTTGCTATCAAACTACTCGTTACCGATAATTTCAGTGCTTGCAGAAAACACCTTGCTGAAAACCGCTTGTCATTTCCTTTTGCTCCTCGTTGGGTTCGACACTCTATGTTGCTGTGCATAACTTGAGTTTCCAGTTCAGTATGGCTTCTCAGGAGGATGTGGTTTTCTCTATGCTCCTCAATGATCCTGCTCCTATCAGGCAATTGGATTATGTGCTAGCAAGTGCTATCCGCCCTCATCTAGCCACTTATGGACCTTGGAGGTCAGGCTATGGCTTGCAATATGATCATTTTCATGTTGATGTTCAGATTTCTCAAGGCACAGAAGGAATCATCATTTCTGCAGCAAACACTTCAGTAAACTATGAACAAGCACGACCTTCTTCGATCATTATTGAGGAACTGGCGGATGATGCTACTAGGGACACTATGGAAATATCAACTCCAATTACTGATGATAATGCTCTGGTAGCTCTGAATTATGAACATGGCAACATTGCTCGGGTTGCCCATCCTGAGGAGGGGATTGTTCAGTCTGTTTAGTCTGTTTTAACTTTTGACTCTCTTGATGTGGCTGAGAACACGCTGGCTATGAATGATGAAGCTCTGCCTCAGAATGCTGATACTATGATTGTTCCTGCTGTTGCCTCCAGCTCCTCTTCTTCTCATGGCAAAAAGCTGGCGCCAATCACGACCACGGAGCTTCGTCGCAGCACCAGAGCTAATAAATATGATGGCTTCCATGTGCCGCAACCCTCTGATCGCCGTCCATACAGATCCAAGGTGAAGCCGAGAGTCATCCCTGCTGCCAAGGCTTCGACCACCGTGATTCAGGGATCTGAAGAAGAAACTGGCGCCGTCCCTCCTCCTACTCCCGTGCCGGTGATGCAGGCTGTCGGAGTGCAGCTGTGTGCCATACCGGAGGCTGAGCTCTCTGCGGAAGTTCTTAACAAGCCCCCAGATGGGCCCTCTTCCTCTGCCTAATTTGCTTTATCTTTGATGGCCCTTTTGCAGAACTGGAATGTTCTTTGTTGGAACGTACGTGGACTTAATTCGCCTGAAAAACAATTAGCTCTCTCGAATGTAGTGGCCTCTAGTGGATGCTCGGTTATTTGTCTGCAAGAAACAAAAATGCCTCTAGTTGATCTTGCCATGATTAAATTTCTTTGCCCGAGACGATTTGATAAGTTTGCGTTTATTCCGTCAATCGGGGCCTCAGGGGGGATCCTAACTATTTGGAATAGCTCTGTTTTCTCAGGCCAAGTTATTTTTTCTGAACAATTTGCTCTAGGTATCCAATTCACTGCAAACCAATCTTCTCATGTTTGGACCCTTGTTAACATCTATGGTCCATGCACGGGCGAACACAGAGACTTATTCACCAAATGGTTATTTGATCTAATGATTCCATCCACTGAAGATTGGCTCCTTCTTGGAGATTTCAATTATATTAGATCGCCAGAAAATCATAATAAACCTGGTGGCAATGCTCAAGACATGTTCACATTTAATGACTTCATCAGAGAACAGCATCTCACTGAACTTCCTATCAAAGGTCGTAGATTTACGTGGAGCAACATGCAGAACGACACCCTATTGGAATAGCTCGATTGGTTTTTCACGTCTCTGAATTGGACTACCTCATTTCCAAACACTTTAGTCAAGCCACTTGGTAAGACAATTTCGGATCATGTCCCTTGCACAGTGGTCATTCAGACTAAGATCCCACGAACAAAGCTGTTTCGCTTTGAAACTTACTGGCTGGCCCACCCCGGATTTATGGACATGGTCCAGCAAGCTTGGGACAAACCGATCGTCAATGGCAATGCAGCCTCTATATTGGGCGAAAAATTTAAATCCTTGCGACAAGCACTCAAGCACTGGAGTAAAAACATTTCACGCCTTAGAGTGGCGATTGAGAACACTAATAAAGCAATCCTTGAGATGGACACCATTGAAGAGAAAAGAAACTTGACAACCCAGGAGAGTAACTTTCGTGCCATTCTTAAAAAACATATCCTCCGCCTACTCAAGTACCAGAAAGCTTACTGGAAGAAAAGATGCACAATCCGTTGGGTAAAGTTTGGTGATGAAAACTCGAAGTTCTTTCAGGCAATTGCTACCGAGTGCTATAGAAAGAACTGCATTGCTAGTCTTCGTATTGATGCTGATACAACAGTGGAAGACCATGCCGCCAAGGAATCTATAATTTTTAATGCGTTCAGAGAAAGACTAGCCAAAGCTCTCCCACTGGATATGAAATTTGATCTGCCTAATATCATTAAGACTTCTGATCAACTGGATCAACTGACTAACCCGTTCACTACGGATGAGATAGATGCAGTTATTAAAGATATGCCCGCTGATCGTGCGCCAGGGCCGGATGGGTTCAACGGAGCTTTTCTTAAATCTTGCTGGCACATTATCAAAAATGACATCTACAGGTTGTGTACTAAATTTCATGAAGGAACCCTGAACTTGGAGAGCATTAACTATGGTTACATCACCTTAATCCCAAAGAATCAATCACCGGAATCTGTCAATGACTTTCGCCCGATCACCCTCCTGAACTGCTGCCTGAAAGTGATCACAAAGCTGCTTGCTAATCGCCTTCAGAAGATTATTCTAAGCATTGTACACCGCAACCAATATGGATTTTTGAAGGGTCGTTCCATTAAAGATTGCTTAGCTTGGGCTTTCGAATTCATACACCAATGCCAGTCTTCCAAAAAGGAGATCATACTTCTCAAACTTGATTTTGCAAAAGCGTTCGATACCATTCAGCACTCTGCCATGATCGAGATTATGCGCCAAATGGGTTTCAATTCTAAATTGCTCCAGTGGATGGAGTCAATCTTTTCATCTGGAAAATCGTCTGTGCTCTTAAATGGAGTGCCTAGCCGCCAATTTCACTTTCGATGTGGAGTCCGTCAAGGTGATCCTCTTTCCCCGCTCATCTTCGTTATTGCGGCGGACCTTCTGCAATCTGCGATCAATGACGCATAAAATGAAAACCTCCTGAGCCTTCCCATCCCAGCGAGAGGATCAACTGATTACCCAGTCATTCAGTACGTGGATGACACCATGATTGTCATGCCTGCATGCCCGATCCAAGCTGCCAGAATGAAGCAAATCCTCTCCGACTACGCTTCCTCGATTGGGCTCCGAATCAACTTCCACAAATCAACTTTGATCCCAATTAACACGCCTGACACTCTCTGCCAGAGTATCGCCTCAATTTTTGGGTGCAATGTGGGAAAGATGCCGTTCACTTACTTGGGACTGCCACTTGGCACCACACGACCCACTGTGCAAGATCTTATGCCTCTTGTCTGTCGTGCTGAACAGAGAATTACTGTTGCCATGTCTATGATGTCCTATGCTGGTAAATTGGCTCTACTAAACTCATGGATCACATCCCTCTCCATGTTTTCAATGTGCACCATCAGACTAAACCCCAAGATCATCGAGCAACTTGATAAGATCCGACGACACTGTCTGTGGCTCAAAAAAACCGATCAGGGTAATAAGAGCAATTCTCTGGCAGCTTGGGATCTGGTCTGCTGACCCAAGAAACATGGAGGTCTGGGCATCATCAATCTCTGCGTCCAAAATGATGCGTTACTACTCAAATTTCTACACAAATTCTATAACCGTCTAGACATTCCTTGGGTGCAGCTAGTTTGGAAAACCTACTATATTGATGTCAGTCCTCACGCCCAAGACCCGTGTGGATCATTCTGGTGGAAAGATGTCATGCACCTCAGTCCAGTGTTTCGTGGGATCACCACAGTACAAATTCAAAATGGCAGCTCTGTATTATTCTGGAAGGATGCTTGGCAACATTAATTGCTATCAAACTCCTTCCCGCGGGTGTATTCTTACACAGCCAAGGAAGATATTTCAGTCTGGGACTACATGGCCATCAATGATGCCCGTGAGGCTTTCCAACTTCCACTCTCTCCGCAAGCTCATGATGAACTAATTCAGATGCAGAACGCGATCAGAGACACGGAAATAACAGCTGAAAATCAGGACAAGTGGACGTACATTTGGGGTGCTATTGTCTTCAGGTCCAAAGACTACTATCAGTTTTTCTTCAAAGACATCCCTATCCATGTCGCCTTTGAATGGCTCTGGAAATCCAAATCTATTCCAAAACACAAGGTCTTCGATTGGCTATTGCTGGCCGATAGATTAAACACACGTAACATGCTCAAAAGAACACATTACAATATCAGTTCTAATCTGGACTGCCTGCTCTGCGGTGCACACATTCAAGAAACAGTGGAGCACCTCTTCTTCCATTGCCAGTTCAGTAGAGAATGCTAGAGCATCAATGGCATTCAGTGGGCGGCGCACGACAACAAATTAAGACTGCTGGAGGATGCCCAACCTACCTGGCACCAACCAATGTTTATGGATATCTTCCTGGTGGCTGCTTGGAGCTTATGGAAAGAGAGGAATAATAACTACTTCAGACACATTGTACCCACTGTGCAATCCTGGAAGAATAGATTCAAAACTGATTTTGATAACCTCAGATATGGGACATCTGGGGAGAATAAAAACTTTGTCTCTACCTACCTGGCATGCCTTGTATAACTTTTCTCTTAGCACAGTCTCCTAAGCTTGTTGCTGATACTCTTAGTGCTTCACCACACCCAAAGTGGTGTTGGTTCCCCCATGTAAATATGTAACATTTACCATTATTTAATTTAAATTTGCAGTAGGAGCCTCTCCTACTGTTTCAGCTGTCAAAAAAATTGGGTGAGGCGGGCTCATTGAATGAATTGAAAGTGCGTTTATTTCCTTTATCCTTAACTGGCACCGCATTTTAATGGTTTTCTTCTTTACCGCACGGTTCTATTCATGTATGGTCGCAGCTGGAATAGAAATTTCAAGATCACTTTTATAGCGGCGACAATGAACTCAAGTTGTCACATCTTACATCGGTTAAGCAAAAGCATGATGAATCGGTCTCCGATTACGTCAAGAGATTTATAGAGACAAAAAACCGGTGTTATAGTTTGGCGATAACCGAGAGAGACTTGGCAGACCTTGTGCTTAATGGTTTAAAGACTCACATTAGAGAGAAGCTAGAAGGCTATGAGTTTTTAAATATCAACCAAGTCTTGCAAAGGTCTTTGGCTCAGGAAAGCCGAAGCAAAGATCTCAAAGAAGTCCATAGATATAAAGCTGATCGTCCTAAGATGAATATGGATGAATATGATAGTGATCACTCGGACGATGAGGGTGATATTTATGCTACTGAATTTGTTTGGCCATCCAAGGCCAAATCATTTACTTGCAATGATCTGAAACTGATTCATAAGAATCGTGATGAAGAGATGAAGTTTACCTTTAACATTGCTAAGTGTGATAAAATATTTGATGCTTTGCTGCAAGCTAAGATTATTAGGATATCTCATACTTTACCGCCGTTTGAAGAGTTGAAACGGCATGCTTATTGCAAGTATCATAATTCTTTTTCTCGTGCTACTAACGATTGCAATGTTTTTCGACGACAGATACAATCGGCCATTAATGACGAACGATTGAACTTTTCTGAGATGCAAGTTGATAAACAACCCTTTCCAATGAACACCATGGATATGGAGGGGAAGAAGCTGCTCATTCGGCCGGAAGTAGCCGAATCTGCTAATAAGTCCAATGTTGTCATAGGTGAGCCTAGGAAAAGCAAAGAGGACAGCAAGGTCTTGGGGAGACAGGTTGTGCTTGACAAGCAACCCGATGGCAAGGAAGTAATCAAGATGACCATCAAGAATCCTACACTCGGGGGGCAACCACAAGTGCAAGAAAATACTCGTGTTAAATTTGTTAAGCCCAAGGGTCCAGAAATTGGCAAGTGGAAGATGAATGAAGCTAAAGTGCAGCGCAAGAAAATCAAGCCAACTTTTGATATGTTGCTGTCCAAATATGCCAATCAAGCGGCCGGTTCTAGCTCTTACCGGTCATCAAGTTTGAAACGCTCAAGGTCACCTCCGAGCCAAGAGTTTCAGCATCACGCAAGGCCATATGGGTCGTGGGCACCAGGACCATGGATGGCGCCACCTCCCTATGCGCCATCCTACATGGGAGACTTCAATGGAGGATGGGGGCAGGCACCAATGGCCCCTTATGCATTTCATCCAGGATGGGCAGAACCGAGGAGGCCCGTTCATGAGAGGCTTTCCTACCCCACGCGAGGTCGTTTGAACAACGGTGTCAATCGGCCAATGAAAGATAATCAAGAAAGGGTCAGCAAGCAAGTGTGGCATGCTAAATCACCAAGTGCTGCAGCAGTCGAGTCTAGGAAAGGCAAGGAAAATATCAATGCCGACTCACTCATCTTGGGCGACAAAACATTCACCAAAGAGCAGCCGATTGTGTATAGCAACCCGACTGAGCCGATACTTGCTATCGCGCCAAAAGCACCTCTCCCATTGAAGATAAATCAATCTAGTTGGCCAAACCAAACGGATAGATCGGAGAGAAATACAAAGCTAACATAATCATGTATAATAAAGTTTAGAAAAGACTCAATTACTTTCAATGAATAATCTGATCATAAACCCACAATTCATCGGATCCCAACAAACACACCACAAAAGAAGATTACATCAGATAGAACTCCATGGAGATAATGGAGAACATTGTATTGAATATCACAGAGAGAGAAGAAGCCATCTAGATACTAGCTATGGACCCGTAGGTCTATGGTGAACTACTCACACATCATCGAAAGGGCAACAAGGTTGATGTAGAAGCGCTCCGTGATCGATTCCCCCTCCAGCAGAGTACCGGAAAAGGCCTCCAGATGGGATCATGGAAGAATAGAGACTTCCGGTGGCGGAAAAATAATTTCGGGTGGCTATCTGGAGGTTTCCCAATATTTGAGAATTTATAGAAGTGGAATTAGGTCAGACGGAGCCACGTGGGACCCACAAGGTAACAGGGCGCACCTACCCCCCGGGGCGCGCCCTGTTGCCTTGCCGTCTCCTCGTTTGTCGTCTAGACTCCGCCCGAAGCTTCAAGGGTCTCTTATATCCATAAAAAATCGTCAAAAAGTTTCGTAGCATTTGGACTCCGTTTGGTACTGTTTTCCTGGAAAATCAAAAATAGGCAAAAAACAACAACTAGCAATAGGCATTGGGTTAATAGGTTATTTCCCAAATATTATATAAAATTGCATATTAAAGCATATAAAGTATCCAAGATTGATAATATAATAGCATGAAACAATCAAAAATTATAGATACGTTCTCTCTCCTGTGGGCATCATCTTGGAGCAGTGGTTCATTGGAGAGGTCAACTGGTGGAGCGGTGTTGCGTCGACCGCATTGAAGACGGTGGGTCTCGGCGGCATGGAGCAGTGGAGTCTCAGAGTTGGACGCAGATTGATCGACGCGGCGCAGGCTGGTGGCGCTGTCTTGTGTTGTGGTGACGTCGACGCACTACACCACAACACAGATGTAATGGCATGTAATCAACCGGGAGAAAGCTCTTAAGAGGGCAGATAAACTGCCAGGATAGTGGTTCTCCTGACCGATAGAACTGCCACAAGAACGGTTGCCGGCGATTACTTCTCCCGATAGATAGTTTTTTCCCGGCAGTTTCTCTGCCCTGGCCGATGTATTTGCCGGTAGTTCATTTTCTCCCGACATACTTGTTGTGTCATAGGAACTACAGTTACCGACAATATTACTACCGGCACAAGCATGTTAACCTGGCAGATAGAATGCCATATTGTTGTGTTTAACTAGAAAAAACTGTTTTATATATGCAACATGTACCTAATTTAATATCCATTCGGGAAATCAAGATAGATCACACAACTGACATACACTTCAATCGAAGTTACGCCTCATCAAAAACCTTAAACTTCCTTCGATATATACATAACATAACAAATACATATGTTTCTGATACATTCAGGAAAAGACCATATATAAGGTCGTTGATCCGGCACAAAAGGAGAAGTACGTATGTTTTCTAGATGTGCCAAACAACCAAAATGAACATCCAGTGGCGTGTGTGCCAAAGCAATCACGAAAATAAGCAAAACTTGCCAATGTCTCCACGTTCAACAAACAAGGGGAATTACATTTTCACTCCATCTTAATTGTAGGTCTTCCAAATCTTCAGCCGCTTGTAGATCTTCCAAACCATCAAGGCATCAACCGCTTGTATCATAAACATGTTGTATCATAAACATGCAACTAGTAATGGAAGCACAAGATAGCACAATAAAAATGCAATCTTTACATCACATAAGGACAAGTGTTCTAATGCAAATAGCACAAGTCAATATACATTGCATCATAGCACAACAAACATGTGTTGCTACCAATTCCGGGATAATGGCTCTGTTTGGATAGTGTCCTGGACATTGTGCCTGGAAAAAGTTGATGCAAGAAAGTTGCCTCATACGTTAGTGTCTTCATGCCTGGTCGGGCTAGCCTAGACTAGATGTGTTTGGATCATAGCCTGCCTGGTATATTTCTAAATGGACCATAAAGTAAACAAATCCGGTATGCAACAGCAGATTAGCCTTGGAATTGATGCACAGGCTGTTGCGCTTGTACCCAAGACTATGGTACTAATATCAGTTTTTCATAGCGACCAAACAGCTCGATCTATTTTGCCAAAACAGAGAAAAATTACGGTCTTTGGAAACCAAAGTATTCATTTTCCACACATTGAAAAACTGAGATTTTGAATTACTTGTTTTTTAACAACTGTGTTACCAAACTAGGCCTCACTGTTTTTTTAGGCAGAGAAAATACCATGGTTTTGATAATACTATGGTACTAATATCACAGTTTTTAATAGCAGCCAAACAACTAACGGTAATCATAAGAACTAGACAGATCTTGTGCTTAAGCCATGAGCAGCTATTGTAGGTCCCAGTCTGCATACCTGAGAGAACAAAAAACTATCCATAATCATATTAAATAGACACACACTGTGCAAGTGTGCAGCTAGATGGCTTATTCATAATTTCAAAAGATATGCAAGTATGCAACACACTTAGGAGGAAGTGGAAGTGTTCCCTGAAAGAAGCTATACCAAGTGTACCAGTGTAGTTTGTACAGTTTATAGAGATAATTTCATGAACTATGATTAGACTAGCTAGATATGTGCAAAGATGCAACAACTATTGAGATCACACAACTATTCTGACACTACAAAACTGAACCATGATTGATCAGCTGCTTTTTGATTATTTTGAAGAATTATTTACAACTTTTAGAGAATCCTACTTGTTGTTGTTTCACTTGGTAAATATTCAGTCCAGAGTAAATGCAAGCAAAAATTGGCAACAGAAACTTCATGTACAGAATAAAAAATATTTTTGTTATGGTATTTCTCCCGGCAGTTAACCTATGTAACTTGCATAAAACATGACAGTTCATGTACAGAAGGAACAAATAGAGCAATGATCACTTAAAAAAAAGGGTGCTAAAACTATAAAAATAAATAAGTTAGAAGAGTAGGAAGCAAGGAATCTGAATTGAGCACAATTAGAATGAAGTGCAATACTAAAAAAGCCATACCTGAGCAAGCAAAACTACATACAATTTAACACAAGATTGTTACTAAAAAAACTTTCAATGGTGCATGATATGGCATAAAGACATCCAGCGGTCTCACACACATGTATAAGGTGCAACTAATGAGTTGGACAATCCGCTTTCAAAATTATAAGGGGTGAGAAAGCCACAGATCTAAACTACTGTATGAAATAATTGAATCCTAGACTTATTACCTACTCAGATTCATTGTGGTCATGTTGCAGCCTTCGGAATGGACTTATAATCCACTTCCACCTGCATAGATAGAAGAAATGACTCTTAAGCAATCAACCATATATTCATTGGTAAATAACTAAATATAATCACAAGATCATAAGCTTACATGCTTAGGCCCTGTACGTGGCTTTCCACTGTGGACATAGAACTGACCGGAGAATCGTTTGCTTGCTCATGCCTTCAATCTTTGACCCCGTCCATCTCTATCTTCATCATAGCCAATTTCTACAGCATCTTGGTTTTGAACAGGGACAACTTTGGCAACTGTTCAATGCAAATGAAAAAGTTTCAAGTTGTAACTACGCCCAACATATCCTGTCCAATATATTTAGATGAAATAAAATGAGGATCTTGAAGGCAAACCTTTTTCTGGTGTGATCCTTGAACTAGACTGTTTGGATTCAGCTTTGCTTAATGTATTCTTTTCGTCCAAATCATTCAAGCCTCATTCATAAGCCTGAATTAATTGATCTGTGGTCATGACAGGCTTCCAAATCCCTAAGATTATAACCTTCAATGACATAAGAAAAAAAATCAGTATGGTGCACTGACTATATAGCATAAGAGAGGAACTACATGTGCCATCTATCAGAAATAAATTAGACGGATTGTTGTTAGAAGGGATAGAGAGGGATTGGCGGAATCAATTGTTTATTGCTTGAGCCTCATGAGCATATATATATAGGAGTACAATGATCTACTTGAAGTACAAGACAAGTAAGGACCAAATCCTAGTCTATCCTATACTTCCTAATAATCAATATACTCAACATCCTCCCGCAGTCACAACCGTAGCGACGCAGACGGTGAGACTGGAGAAGAATCCAAAGGTAAGCCGACGGACATCCCTCCCACAGCCGTAACGGTCGATGCATCACGGAAGTTGTGGCTGGAGTGGAAACCGATGAGGTTGCTCAAGCAGGGCGGTAGCTCTTTGTGCCGATGTCGATGTAGCCGAGAGCGTAGGGTGGTGTAGCCGTGATTGAGGTAGCCGTGCGAAGAATGCCGTGGTCGATGTCGAGCCGGGGTAGCCGGTGTCGAGGAAGTCGCCGTGGAGCCGTGGGCGCAAGGAGGCGCCGAGTTAGTCATGGGCGCAGTGGTGTCGAAGTAGTGGTGTGCCGGGAAGGAGACGGTGTTGACGATACATCGCGCCGGGTTTGCTAAGCCCGGGGACATTTCGTGGACGAAGGCACGCATCGGTGTTGCCAGCACCTGGCATGCGTAGACGGACGAAGACGAAGTTGACGAAGTGCCGCACCAGGCTTGCCATGCCTGGGGACACGTCGTGGACGAAGGCATGCATCGGTGTTGCCAGCACTGGGCATGCGTAGACGAGGGACCTGCACGAGCTGTACGCCACGTCGAGGAGTCGGAGGGGCCAGCAGAGAAGGACTTGACGACGGTTGCGGCGCCAATCGGCGCGGGGCTGATGTCGCCAATGGTGGTTGGAGTAGATGAAGTGGTCGGGGAAGATGACGGCGACGCTGGCAACGAGCTTGGTGTTGGACGAAGACGAAGGGGGTGGACTGGCGGCGCGGCTGGGGTGAGCGAGCGGCAGCGGCACCGAGGAAGTAGAGCGGTGGCAGCGGCCTGAGGAGGAGGCGGTGGCAGCTACGTTAGAGCGCGGTGGCGATGCTCGAAGTAGGCGAGGAGAACCCAACAGCGTGACGAAGACCGGCGCAGACGGTGGCATTCCCGCGCCGATGGAGGCGGCGCGGCACATACCACGGGAAGTCAACGCGCGGTGACGGCGGAGCGGACCACGGGTCGCGGCGCTCCGGCCCGAAGGGGCGACGCAGCGGCGTCGGGCAGGTCGGGGCGACGGCGGGGAAGACCTCGGGCGGCGGCGTGGACCGCGTGCCGTGTCGCTACGGCCCGAAGGGGCGATGCAATGGCGGTGCGTGGGTCGGTGATGTCGCGGGGACGGCCTCGGGCGGCGGCGGTGCCCGCGTTCCGTGGCGCTACAGCCCGAAGAGGCAGTGTAGCGGCGGCTCGCGGGTTGGGCCAGCCGCGGGGAGAACCACTGGCCGGGGGCGACGGCCCAATGGGAGGCGGCGTGGACCGCATGCCGCGCTGCGACAGCCCTAAGGCGCGACGCAAAGGCAACAGCGGCTACGGGGGTAGCCGATGGGAGGATCTCAGGGCGGCGGCGTGGACCGCGTGTCGCGGCACGACAGCCTGAAGGGGCGTCCTGCGGGAGCAGCGCGCGGGTCGGGGCAACCGGCGGGAAGACATCGGGGCGGCGATGCAGCGGTCCGAAGGGACATCGCTGTGGTTACCTGTTACTCGACCGGTGGAGGGGGCGCACTGAACTCGGGGACAATCTTCACAGGAACTGCGGAGGCGCGCTTAACCGACGGGCCCGATCGGTCATACGGCGTGGGCGGGTGATCAATCCAATTGTGCGCGAGGTACTGGACGTCGCTTGGTAGAGGCGGGGTGGTGGCGGAATCCGAGCTGAAACCGGCGACGACGGCCGGCGTGCGACGACGGCCGAACGAGCGCATCAGCGCCGGCGCCCGGGCGGCCAACGCAAAAGCGGCGCCTGAGCGGCTAGCCCCGAGCGGTGAACGCAACGCCGTATGGAGGCGGCCGTACATACGCGGCGAAGGCTGGGTGGTGATGCAGGAGTCCTGTTCAGAGCAGGGCGACGATGGTCGGCGAAAAGCGACGGGCGGGGGCGCGCAGCGACGGCCGTGACGGGCCGCCGCGTCGTGCGAGGCCGCCACGTCGGAGATCAGGCCGGGTGGTCGCGCTGATGTCGGAGTAGAGCCGCGGGGTCGACGGAGGCGGCGGGCGATGCAATCCGATCTATGGTCGGTGAACCAAAAAGAAAAAAAACGTCGATCAAAGAGGCCGGCGGGAGAGAGAAAAACCCGGATCAAGAGATCGGGAAAAAGACTCTCTAGGTCAGCCGGTCAACATGACCGGCGGACGAACCCTAGGTACGGGCGGCGCGGCCCCCGGTGGCGGTCATATAGAGGCCGACCACCCCGGGGCAGCACGCGGGGCGGAAGCGGCGGGCGGCGACTAGGGTTGGATCGGTTAGGCTGATACCATGTTAGAAGGGATAGAGAGAGATTGGTGAAATCGATTGTTTATTGGTTGAGACTCGTGGGCATATATATAGGAGTACAATGATCTACTTGGAGTCCAAGACAAGGCAGGACCAAATCGGAAATTGGCTTTGGCCCCTAGGAGCATATGCTCCTGCCATCGCCATCGGAAAAACATTTCGAAATGTCAAAAAATTCCGAACAAAAATTTGACACGTACAACTCGATATTCTATGTGCGCACGCCAAGTTTTGTGGAAAACCGGCATTTTCTGCGGCTTGTGCAAAAAAGACAAAGAAATGCCTCGTGAAAAGCCCTTTTTGCCACTGAATTTTGTCTTTTTCACACGCGACACAAAAATTGTCAAATTTTCACGAAACGACTTTGTGAGTGCGTAGAATGTCGAGATGTATGCGCGAAACATTTTGTCGGAATTTTGTGACATTTCAAAATACGTTTGAAACACATTTTAAAAAACAGGAGCATATGCTCCTAGGAGCCAAAACGCCCCTCTCGGACCAAATCCTAATCTATCATATACTTCCTAATAATCAATATACTCAACAATTGTATCAAAAATCAGTTAATGGTGCCATGTTTTTTTGTATTTCTTTTGGATAACGGTAGTTCTAGTGTCATCTTGTTTCAGCGGATACATATGTGTTATTTTTGCAAAGTGATAGATAATATAATCAAATGCTTTTTCGTGAAGGGGAAGAAGAGAAGAGGGAGGAGAGGAGGCAACCAAAGCCATGTACTAAATCCAAATTATATACCTTATGATTAAGATTGAACCACACAGCAAAATCACACAATCCTTATACCTATATGTCTGAATGTACTAGAACTTCTGTATGAATCAGATCAGATCAACTAGGCATGTTACTTCACAAATCCATAGTCTGTAGTGCAAGCTCTTGTAACTACTGATCAAATCAACATAAACATCGGGAACTAAAGTATCTAGCATCTAAGAGGAGAACTAACATAGAAGCAAGCAAAGAAAACTATTAAATCCGTAGAGATGCAGAGTCATGTGTGTACTTAATCATGTCCGTAAGATGACGAAATCAACTCCATGGCCAAGAAACCCAGTCTGTTCCACCCTCATCTGAGCATCAACTCTGAAAGAACTCATCCTCTTCTATCACTACATATTTACACATAAAAAACACTAATAAGATTACCCAACATATTTTATCCGAACAGCTAGCTGCTCAGCTCCGAACAGCTGAATAAGTGTTTGAAAATCAGCGGCCATGGCGTGCTGAAGAGGATGACTGCACATGCAGAAGCAGGAAGGGAGCGAAAGGATGAAAGATTACCCAAACAGTTGCTCGGCTCCGGCCTCCCATGTCCGCTCGCCTCCTCAAGCACCTCAGGGACAGATCCCCTTCCTCCGCTGCTCGCCCGTGACCCTGCCCGACTCCTCCCTATGCCGCTCAATCTCATCAGCATGGCGGTGGAGCCGACCACGATGGGCTAGATGTGGCCCATCCGCATGCAAGACTCCCGTGCTGCCGGCGAAGCAGCCACCGAGCAGCTCGAGGAAAAAGCCGCACCGTGGGAGCACCAGGGGGGCGCCATCGTGCTTCGGACGCCGCGCCACTACAAGAAATATGTCAACTTGTGACCTTCTGTCGGTGACCGTGGAAGAAATGGTCATAAATCTACGACCATTTGAGACCAATTGGTCGTAAGCTGTTCGGGGGGCTCCAAACCCTAAACCATAACGACCATTTTGGTCAGAAAGGTCGTAATTTCCTCACACGAAATGGTCGTAAAGCAGACAGCACTGGTCCGCTGCCTTATTTCTAGCTGATCACGACCAATATAGATGGTCATAACCTTGTAAATTGTTGTGCATTGCTATGACTAGGCGCCACCTCATCAGTTTTGCCTATGTGTCATGTCCATGTGTCAATTTTTTCCCTAGGTTGTGAAGCAGCCTACATTTCTGTCATTCCCAAAATTCCCAAAAAATTCTCATAAATTCTTTGGATCATATCTTCCTCAAATATGTCAAAAACCTTCCTTGCCTAGTTCAAAAATAATTCAGGAATATTCATTTTCCTATTCTGTTAAGAAGAACACTTTGTGAAGGAAGTGCTATTTATATTTTCTTGATTGCCCTCAAAATTTTTGGGCACTCTTTCCTATCCAAATCATTGCCTCATGACAAAATTCAGCTTCATTTGCCTAGTAAATCTTCCTCAGCAAATTTCCAAACTTTTTGTTCAGCTAGAAGCTTTGTGAAGGAAGTACTATCTAGGCATATCCTAATGCGTTGAATTTTTGCCACATCTTCTATATACCCAAATCATAGCTCTCCACAAAATTTGAGCCCCATCTAACAATCCATGTGGGCTCACCATCCAATCTTTGTTTCTGGTAATATTTTCAGTTTGTGAAGCAACTATATTTTATATTGCTTTATAATTGCTGAAAATTTACCAGGACATGACCCTGCCCATAGAACCTCCCTCCACCAAATTTTAGCTCATTTAATTTAGCCAATTTCCCTCAATATTTTTCCCAATTTTTTGTTCAGTGGAGAGCATTGTGAAGGAAGTAGCATTTTTATTTATCCAAATGGTATGAAATTATTACAGTGACTTCATATGCCCAAATATCATCCTCCTCCAAATTTCAGCTCAATCCAATCATCTATGTGAGCCCAGCTTCAATTTCTATTTTCTGGCCAGATTGTCACATTGCAAAGCAAGTGCTATCTAGACCCCTCCTATTGCCCTCAAACTTTTTGGGCACTCTTCCAAATCCAAATCATTGCCACACGCCAATATTCAGCTCCATTTGCCTAGTAGATCTTCCACTGCAAATTTCCAAAATTTCTATCCAGAGAGAAGCTTTGTGAAGGAAGTACTAGCTAGGCTTATCCAAATGATCTGAAATTTTTCCAAATCTTCCAAATGCTCAAATAATCACTCTTCACAAAATTTGAGCTCTATCCAGCAATCCATGTGAGATCATCATCCAATCTTTTATTCTGGTCATATTTTTAGTTTGTGAAGCAACTATATTTTATATTGCTTAATTATTGCACTTTTGTATTTTAAAATAATTTTATTTGCATTTTAAATGCAACAGTAGCACTGTTTGAATTTTGAGATTTCATGTGTATTTTATTTGACTTTCAATTTGAAGTAATTGAATTTTCAAATTTCAAAACCTTTGGAAATATTCAAAAAGAGAGAAGTAATATGACACTTCAAATATTCAGGGGCATTTGAAATATTTTTGGCCAAGGAATTCCAAATGGTTTGAAATTCAAATTCAAACTTATTTGAGGGTTTTGTTCAAATTATTTTTCTCCAAAAATAAAATATATGGAAAATAGGGTAACATGATTCCCTTCAACAGAAATTGGCAGAAAATAAATTTGAAATTATTTTGGTATTTTAAAATAATTTTATTTGCATTTTAAATGCAGCAGCAGCAATGTTTTATTTTTTATGAATTTGTTTATATTTTATTTGACACTTAAAAATAGTTCAAGTTTTAGGAAATGTTTGTTTGAAAATTCTGGTATATAATATGCCTATGTAAACTTTTATTTTATTTTCTCTTATTTCCTTCTTGTTCTCTTTTTTAAAAGAAAAGGAAACATGCTTTTGTTTTTGAAACGGCCGAAGCCACTGCCCGGGCCCAATAGACCATACCGGCCCAGCCGTGCTCTCCACTCCCGAATCCTTTTGGATCCGGTCACCGATCCCTTTCCCTCTCTCCCCTCCCACTGACAGGCATGCCCCACCAACCGCCCGATCCACCCGCGCGCTCTCCTTCCTCCCTCGCCTGATTCCCTTCCCGACGCCGGTGATTGCCGCCGCGCCCGCGATTTCTTGCCTTTCCCGTACGTCCCCTGTTTCCAAGACGAGGCCCCCTATAAAGCCTCGCCTCTCCCGCACTCATGCCACCCCTTCCTCCTCCCGGAGACCCCCTGACGCCGCCGCAATAGCTCGTCCGAGCATGCCTCTGCCGCCGCGCCATTGCCGCTCCCCTACTCCACTCCGACCTCCCAGAGCCTCGCCACCACCACCATTGCCACCGACGTCGTCGTTCGCACCTCCCCGTGCACTCGTCGGAGCTCCAACGCCACCGGAACGCCACCACCGCTCACCACCGAACGTCGGCGCCGCCGTCAAGCGCGCCATCATCGCTCCAGTCGTCCCCGAGCTCGTTGCCGCCCACCCCTAGACTCGTCTTCGTCCACTACATCGCCTGGTGCCAAAAAATAAAGAGCAAACTATGAGGCAGCTGTAGTTCAAATTTGACCCGCTTCCTGCTGAATCGGTAGAAATTTGTCTTTTTCACGAGAGGTGGATCAAAGCTTTTGACACGCAACCATTTGGTCAATTGTACATTAAATATGGCCTAATATTTTATAAAATTGACTTGGTCCAATTTTGCAACAAATATTTGGTAGGTTCTTCACAAAAAAACTCATTTTGGGCACTCGAAAAATGGAAAATGGAATTTTCGTGCAAAGAAAATGAAAACTTCCTTAGGCAACATTGTTTGTCATTCCAATATGCAAACTTGTGCAAAATATGATATCATTTGAACAAACTATGCCATGAATGTTGCCATAACATTGGCCACTTGCTTTGAAAGCCATGGATCTTCATACATGATAGCTCGTTTCTGAGTACACTTTTTTAAGACATTTGCCGTAGTTCAAGTTTGTTATTTTTTCTAGAAACTAGGTCACATATAATGACGCAATGCGAAGGTTTTCAATTTTTTCGATTTTTTTTTAATTTCTTGTGCTCGTTTCAAAATGCGGTCAAAACGGTGGGCATGACCGTTCGTACCTAGGGTTGAATCTTACAAAACTTTTGGAGTTTCTCTGATTAAATAGATACTTATGTACCTAGGAATGATTTATGGAAAAAATAAAGAGCAAACTATGAGGCAGCTGCAGTTCAAATTTGACCCGCTTCCTGCTGAATCGGCGGAAATTTGTCTTTTTCACGAGAGGTGGATCAAAGCTTTTGACACGCAACCATTTGGTCAATTGTACATTAAATATGGCCTAATATTTTATAAAATTGACTTGGTCCAATTTTGCAACAAATATTTGGTAGGTTCTTCACAAAAAAACTCATTTTGGGCACTCGAAAAATGGAAAATGGAATTTTCGTGCAAAGAAAATGAAAACTTCCTTAGGCAACATCATTTCTCATTCCAATATGCAAACTTGTGCAAAATATGATATCATTTGAATAAACTATGCCATGAATGTTGCCATAACATTGGCCACTTGCTTTGAAAGCCAGGGATCTTCATACATGATAGCTCGTTTCTGAGAACACTTTTTTAAGACATTTGCCGTAGTTCAAGTTTGTTATTTTTTCTGGAAACAAGGTCACATATAATGACGCAATGCGAAGGTTTTCAATTTTTTTGATTTTATTTTAATTTCTTGTGCCCGTTTCAAAATGCGGTCAAAACGGCGGGCATGACCGTTCGTACCTAGGGGTTGAATCTTGCAAAACTTTTGGAGTTTCTCTGATTAAATAGATACTTATGTACCTATAAATGATTTATGGAAAAAAATAAAGAGCAAACTATGAGGCAGCTGCAGTTCAAATTTGACCTGCTTCCTGCTGAATAGGCAAAAATTTGTCTTTTTCACGAGGGGTGGGTCAAAGCTTTTGACACGCAACCATTTGGTCAATTGTACATTAAATATGGCCTAATATTTTATAAAATTGACTTGGTCCAATTTTGCAACAAATATTTGGTAGGTTCTTCACAAAAAAACTCATTTTGGGCACTCGAAAAATGGAAAATGAATTTTTCGTCCAAAGAAAATGAAAACTTCCTTAGGGAACATTGTTTGCCATTCCAAGATGCACCCTTGTGCACAATATGAGATCATTTGAACAAACTATGCCATGAATGTGGCCATAAGATTGATCATTTGGCTTGAAAGCCATGAATCTTCACATATGATAGATCATTTCTGAGAACACTTTTTTTAAATAATTGCCGTATTACAAGTTTATTATTTTTCCTGGTAACTTGGTCACATATAATGACACAATGTGAGGGTTTTCCAATTTTTTGATTTTTTTTGAATTTTTCATGTCCATTTCAAAATGCTGTCAAAACGGCAGGCATGACCGTTCCTAGCTAGTAGTTGAATCTTGGAAAACTTTTGGTGTTTCTCTGATTAAATAGATACTTATGTACCTAAATATTATTTTTGGAAAAAATAAAGAGCAAACTATAAGGCAGCTATAGTTCAAATTTGACCCGCTTCCTGCTGAATCGGCGGAAATTTCTCTTTTTCACGAGAGGTGGATCAAAAGCTTTTGACACCCAACCATTTGGTCAATTGTACATTAAATATGGAGTAGTATTTTAGAAAATTGATTTGGTCCAATTTTGCAACAACTATTTGGTAGGTCCTTTACAAAAAAACTCATTTTGGGCACTCGAAAAATGGAAAATGAAATTTTCGTGCAAAGAAAATGAAAACTTCCTTAAGCAACATTGTTTGTCATTCCAAGATGCAAACTTGTGCAAAATATGAGATCATTTGAACAAACTATGAGATCATTTGAACAAACTATGCCATGAATGTGGCCATAACAATGGCCATTTGCCTTAAAAGCCATGGATCTTCATACATGATAGCTCGTTTCTGAGAACACTTTTTTAAGACACTTGTCGTAGTCCAAGATTGTTATTTTTCTTGGAAACTAGGTCACATATGATGACACAATGCGAAGGTTTTCAATTTTTTTGATTTTTTTTTTGAATTTCTTATGCCCATTTCAATATGCGGTCAAAACAACGGGCATGACCGCTCGTAGCTAGGGATTGAATCTTGCAAAACTTTCGGAGTATCTCTGATAAAATAGATACTTATGTACCTAGAGATGTTTTTTAGAAAAAATAAAGAGCAAATTATGAGGCAGGTCTAGTTCAAATTTGACCCGTTTCCTACTGAATCAGTGAGACTTTGTTTTTTTATGACAGGTGGATCAAAAGTTTTTGACACCCAACCATTATGTCATTTGTACATGTAACATGGTCGAATATTTTTGAAAATTGTTGCGGTCCAATTTTGTAACTAATATTTGGTAGGTTCTTCACATTGGTGAAAACAATATAAGAAAATTAAAAAGCAAAAACACAATTACATAAGCTTGATTGTCATTGGTGGAAACGTTTGTGCCATGGATCGATGACATGGCACACATCCATCCATCCATCCATTTATGTAATGAAAAAAAGAGCAAAGGAAAGAAAAAGAAAACCCCACCCGCAGCCCAACCACCCAAACCCTAAATCAGATCCCCTCCCACTCCAGCCGCCGCCGCCCCCATTCTCCCCAGATCCAATCCAAGTCCCCCTCGTCCACCGCCCCCTTCCTCCCGTCACCATACCAACCTCGCCGCCGGCCTCACTCTCCCCCCTCTCTTCTCCACCCCACCCCTGGTCCTCCCGCCACTTGAGCGCGCCACCCACCGCGTCCATAGAGAACCCCTCGCCCTCCACGTGCCCTCGTCGGCTCGGTCACGATAATCTCCGCCATGTCCTCGTCGGCCCAGGGGCGCCGCCAAGAGCGTCCCCATCGAGGCGGAGCCGGCCACCAAGCAGGAGATCGAGGATGCCATGATGAAAATCGCACTCGGCAGAGAGTAAGCCCCCCCCACCCCGCGCGTGCTTTCCTTCTCCTCTTTCTCTTTGCGCTGCCGCGTTCAAGTAGAATGACCGTGTGGTTATGCTTGCAGGGCCGGAAGCAACGCCGATGACGCGGACGGGGATGAGGATGACGACGCCCCGACCGACATGCCGCCGTCGGTTCCTCCGCCGCACCCCTCCCGGCCCCACTCTCCCTCAACGACAAGGTGGGCGCCCGCTTCCTTCCTAGCTAGATCTCCTGGATTGGGTACATATGGTGATCTGATCTGGTTTGCCTTGTTTGTTCGCGCCAGGCGGCGGGGTTGGCGGTGACCGGGCGGCGGGGGACTGCGGGGTGTGCGCGATCTGCCTCGACAGGATCCCGCTCCAGGAGACGGTGCTCGTCAAGGGCTACGACCATGCCTACTGGTGAGCCCCCTCTCTCCTGTAGGAGATATGCCCTAGAGGGAATAATAAATGTTATTGTTTATCTCCATGTTCATAATTATGTTTATGTTCCATGCTATAACTGCTATGGTTCTCGAGTCTGCAATAACCACGAGGCTCGAAGGAAGACTCATATGCATGTGTGGAATAATAAACGGTAAAATGTATTCCTAGTCTGGCCTCTAAGACTAGCTCAAGTGTTGCATGATGGTTCTGTTTTAATGATCATAGGCATGACTATGCCGGCAACTTTGAGGGCACAATGTTAGGAGAACACTTGTGTTGAATCGACCCGAATTGATGTTATGCTATGAGATTCATTCGTCACAAGTTAATGGTTAATAACACAGAGATGGTTTACGTTTGCATCATTCCTTCGACCATGAGAGTATCGAGTTTCTTCATGCTTGCTTCATGAACTTTGGGGTTTGTTAAACGTCATCCGTAAATGGGTGGCTATTACGGCGGCTTACGGGTTCATGGAAAAGTATGTCAAGTAACTTGATAGCTCAAGATTGGGATTTGCTCCTCCGACGATGGAGAGATATCTCTGGGCCCTCTCGGTGTAACGGTATCCACCATCGTCTAGCCAGACACATTGTGATTTGATCACAGGGATGCCGGAACACGGGAACGAGAAAAGAGAACAAAACCGGTAACGAGGTAACTGGCATTGTGGACAAGTGTTGATCCATGGGGATGCCGATGATTCTCACCTTGGGTATTTGTAACACATCACGAAGCAACAGGAATAGCCCACGGCAACTGGAGGTTCACTCGAATATTCATTCGTGTGGGTATAGGGGTCAATATGGGTGTCCACGGCTCCGATGTTGATCATTGATCGGAAAGTGTTCCGGGTCATCTCTATACTTCACTAAACCTATAGGGTCACACGCTTAAGGGTCATCTATCTGCTGAATACTAGACAGGGAGTCTGAGAGAAAATCACTGGAAAAGTTTCGGACACAACGGAAACGTTCCGGAGAGGACACCGGAATAGTTCCGGTAAAACTGAAAAGTTGTTTCAGGGTATACCATTAAGTCAAATTGGTTTCGACACACGTCTGGAAATTCTTGGAGGGTGCCAGAATAGTTCCGGAAACTTCTGGGATTTTTTCGGAGGAAAAACCGGAAATGTTCCGGAGCAGCCGGAACCGCTATGGTAGCTTTTCGCTGAAGAAAAACATTGTTCCGGAATTGTTTCGAAATGCATTCAAAATTGTTTTAGTGGGTACTGGAATTGTTCTAGGCACACAGAAATAATTTGGGATTTAACGGACGCAGAAAAATGTCTTTGTGAATAGTGAAAGTGCTTTTTGGTTACTTTATGGAAAGCCACCTTTTGGGATATTTCCAAAAGGCTTCTAGAAGGGCTTGGGGGCCAAGGAAGCCCCTCATGGAGGGGCCCCAAGGGGTGGCCGGCTAAAGGGGGTGGAGCTCCTTGGAGCTCCACATGCCATCCCTTTTTGCTTTATTCTTTTATGTAAAGACATAAAGTGGGGGCACTTTTGGTATTTTTGAATGCCAACTTTACGCCTTGGCTTTCCTATAAATAGAGGTGGAGGGGGTGCTCTCCACACTCATCCCTTGCTCTCATACACATGACATAGACTTGTCTGGCATCTCTCTCCCTCCAAGCGAAATAGTTTTGTAGAGCCGAAAGGCTGTCTGGGTTCCGGTAGGAACGAGTTCTAGACGGCGAAGCCCTGCCGGATAGATGACACCGTATGTGTGCAACTCTGTAGAGAGATCGTAGTTTCGGTCTTAGTTCGAGAGTGCCTCCCGAAGGGCTGTCCGAGTGGCCGTCCGAGTTTCGAGGGTCCTCCCGAAGGGCTGTCCGAGTGACCGTCCGAGTTTCAAAGGTCCTCCCGAAGGGCTATCCACGACACCGTCCGAGGGACTGTATGACTGCCTCCCGGAGGGCTGTCTGAGGGGCAGTCGAGGGAGTACATCCTTGCGGTTGGGAGGTTGTAAATCCTAGCTGCGGGGATCTGCACCACCGATCGTCATCGACCCTACTTCCGCTGCGCTATGAGTCGGTAACGAAAAAGATCAAACCTTGTATGCAGTCTCCATAGTGGTCCTGGGCTGGTGCTTAGGTCGGAAAATTTTTGTTTTCTGCTGTGTTCCCCTACAGTGGCATCATGAGCCGTGCTATGCGTAGATGCGGGTTACGATCTAGAATACATAGAGATGTATGGGTATTGCACAATATAATTTGTAGTAGATGAGTTCTACTGCTGATAATTATTTGTGTGGGTAGCAGATGAAATCTGTTACCCGATGTTCTTGTTGCTTCCCTGGAATTTTCATATTTCTGATCATGATAACAGCATGGTGGGTTTTCAAAGTTCTGGCAATCCGCGATCCTGATTGATCAACGAAGTGCTAACAGTTCTTTGAATTCCACCATAGTTAAAAAGAAAGATGAAATTTCACAGACGAAAGGGCAATGCAGATATGATCCGCACGGGGGTCATCCGTATGACGAAGTTTAGTATGGGGCTCGAGATTTTATTATCTCGTGTTTCATAAACCCCGCGATGTTAATCTAGCGACTTGAATAATCATGCTTGATGATAAAACGTTGGTAGCTGCGGTTTAAGTCAAAACCATAGAAGCCACGTAAAATAAAATTTTGCATAAACCAATTAGAGGCGTCTAACTTGGTTTTGCAGGATGGTTTGCATGTGCATGTGATGTGGTATATCATTGCTCATATTAATTTGATTATGTATGAGATGACTATATGATGTAAATTTACTAACATGACCTGTGTGTCATGATTCGGCATGATGGCTGGAGCCATATGATTGTCACTTTAAACGACCTGCGTGTCAACCTTAAGTAATGCACTTATTTTATTAGCTATAGAGATAGCAATATTATCTGGTGCATCGACAAGGTGGTGGCAAACTTCGCAAAGGTGATCACCGACGCGAATGCCGAAGACGAAGAAATTAAACATTTCTCCGTCAGAAAGGGCTATACCATATCATGCTATTATGAATTGCCTGAGATGTTTATCCCTTATGATGCACCCTTTTTGATTGCGCGGTAGACGCTTTTATTAGGGTGATCTCTCACAAAAAATATCAAGTAGTTAGTGTTCTCCCAAGTGTAGCACCGTTACGGCACCTATCTTCTCGGAGTGCGTCATGTCTCCATGAGTACAAACGATTAGGGAAGTGTGAGGCGGGTGAGGTTAGATCTCGCAGCGAGATCACTTGGTTGTCTTGATGTTCTGGCTTGATCGTCCTGAGCTCGGAACACGCCCATCGAAAGATGAACAAGAATCACATAGAGATGTGATTGGCAAGTTGGCCTACCGATTAAAATTCTCGTCATCAGTGATGTCCACATCAATGGCATTGAATTGAAATGCAGGTCTTGTATCACTCACAATCAATTATGAGAGATATTGATTTGAGTGGGAGTGCACTGTAGAATTAACTTGTTTAATTCTCTGTGCAATTAATTATGAACTTTGTCTAAGTGAAATTTGCATAATAGTTGTAGAATAATGGCTCGCGTTTCCACCTTCCCTGTTAAAATTGAATAAGATGTTAAATATCTGGTTAAAACTTTACGGTTGGTAACGTAATGTGAGGATTGTCCTCAAAAGTGCCGAGAAGGATTTTGTCCTATCACATGTTTTCGGTATCCTCCCGCTAATGCTATGGATAATGTGACTCTCGTCCTTCGATCCAAAAGCTAAAATTCCGTTACGGTCAAGTGCAATATGTTTGTTTCCATGAGACCTGAACTTCAAAAGTTTTGGGATAGCTATGTGATATTCATGGAACTGAAAATCATTTTCAGACACAAACAAAGGCTAAAAGATATGGGATATCCAAAGCAATGTTTGTTTTGCAAACTATTAGTAAAAGTGTTTACTATGCATTTAACTAATACAAGAGGGATCCAGAAGAACGCTTGTCATATGATGAAAGGTGAATAAAACAACAACTTAAAGAGAAAGGAAATGTCCAAAGGGTGTTAGTGTGACTTACACACCTAGGAAGTCCGGGGCTAACGCCACTCTTAAGTTGAGTGCTTCTTCTGAGAGTAGGAGAAATACTGAGAGTTAAACTGTTAGAAGTATAAAGGTAAAAGAGAGAAGACTGGAATGTCCAGCTCATGTATGAAAGTCATACAAGTTATTGATGTATAGAAGCCTGGTCAAAGAAATAGTTCTTGGGAATTGTGATTAAATTGTTAGTCACTAATTCTTGGGTATTGTGAGTTGAACACAAAGATACCCGCTCGATTGCATTCTGCTGCGACTCGATGCAAGAACTACTACGGCATAAAAGACTTGCCGGAGTGAGGTTTAGATATGCGCTGAGAACATAGTAAAAGTTGCTATACTCGGTACATTACCTAGATTTATTTTCATAATTCATTTTAGAGTTTTTATACACTCTAGCCCATTGCATAAGGTATCTTGCAAGAAGGTTGTTCATAAGAGAACTTTTGATGTTCGATGTTATGAATAACATAAGGGCCGTACTTTCATTATGAATGAGATGTATGTTATGAATATTGATAATAATACATTACCTCTGTATTTACTTTCATACATCATTTTAGAGTTTTATACACTCTAGCCCATTTGCATAATGTTTGTTGCAAGAGTGTTGTTCATGAAAGAACAAATTGTTGTTCGGAATCATGAATAACATAAGGGCCATGCTTCCATCGTGGATGGGATGTATGTTATGAATATTGATGGTAATATGATACATCCATAACACTGACGCTAAATGTCGCAAGACTAAGAGAATACCACACATGTGTGGCACTGCATTTGGTCACATTGGAGAAACCAGCATGGAGAAATTCCATAATGATGGATTTTGAAGTCGTTTGATTATGAATCATCTGACACTTGCAACTTTCCTCCGAAAAGTGAAGTGACTGAAATACCGTTCACAGGCCATAAGGAACGAGCAACGAACTTATTGGTGATTATACATTTTGATGTATGTAGTCCGATAAATGTTGTTGCTAGCAGTGGATTTAGCTATCTTCAGAAATGACTCAAGCAGATATATAGATATTTACTTGATGAGACGTAAGTATGGATCTTTTGAAATCATTCATGAGGTTTTCAATATGAAGTACAAATTATTGTAACAAGAAAAATATGTTTCTGCAAACTAGATTGCCGAAAGGAATATTTGAATTACAAGTTTAGCGAATGTCTGATGAGTTGTGAAAAGAGTTTCATAACTTACACCTCCCGGAACTCCACTGTGAGTGGTACGTCCGTGAAGATGTAATCAAACCATTTATGACATGGTAAGATCAAAGATGACATAAATCAATTTGCCATTATCCCTTTTAAAGTAATGCATTAGAGACTGCGGCTTTTACACTGAAAAGAGCACCATCAGGTCTGTTGAAATGATGCCATGGTATGGTACGCCCAACCATGCTTTGTCTTTTCTTAACATTTGGAATATGGGGTTGTGTAAAATATTTACAAACCTATTCCAAATCAGACAAGTACTACTTTGTAGGTTATCCCAAGTAATTGGGAATTCCTCCACCACTATACCGAGGCAAAAATGTTTGCCACAAAGAACGGTGTGATTTCGAAGAAAATGTTTCTTGCAAAAAGGTGAGTGGGAGGACAGTGCGACTCGACGAGATAACAGTATCTTCGTCATCAGATAAAAGAAAAGAAACCTTGGAAGTAATTCCAGAGTTTCCTACTGCGATTGATACAGAAGCCTCTACATGAGATGTGTGGACTTCGGTCGAACTTGCAACTGAACCACGTAGGCAAAACTCGTGCAAACCTCTCAGGTGCGCAAGCAAGATATTGTTGTTAGACAACAGTATGCCTACGATACACAAGGAAGCGTTGATGGGCCCTGACTCCGGAATTGGCTAAATGCCAATACAATACGAGATAGTTTCCATAAATGATTCAAGATTATATCTTGATAAACCCTTCGGAAGACTTAGAGTCTAACGGACATTAATGGAACTATAAACTGATGTGGATAAAATGTTTTATCCATAAAGCTCGACTTGTTGCAATAACAAATTCAAGGAGTTGACTACGATGAGATTGTCTCACCGTAGCGATGCTTAAAGTCAGATCGGGTTAAACTAGCAATTAACACATATTTCAATCGTGAGATATGATACATGGATGCCAAAAGGATTTCCATGTGATGGAAATACAACCTGGAACTTACATGTGATACAGTCCAAGATATTTTGTCAATCCAGAGGATGCTAGTAAGTATGCAAATTCAGAGTTCCAGCAATGGAGAGAAGAGAGGAAAATGGAGTTGGAATCTTCGTTTTTGATGAAATAGTCAAAAGAGTTTTGATTTCATCAATGGATAACAAAGATGCTTGTGGTTACAAGAAAGTAAGTGGGAGCATAATAATATTTCTAAAAACTTTGTGTGCTTGAAACATTGTTGATTGGAAATAATATAAATTTCTTGACACGAATTAAGACTTCATTGGGCTAAATAGTTTTTCGATGAAGTGCTTGGGCTAAATAGCCTTGATATTAGGCATATTTATCTACGAGATAGAATTGCCTAATAGGCTAAGCCAAAAATACATATTGACAAGATGCTAAAACAGTTTAGCATTAAAACGCCAAGGAGTGATTCTTGCCGAAGTCACATGGAAAGGGTTTTTGCAAGACTCGGTGTCCCAAAACACTGATGAGCAAAATACATGATGGAGATTCCACACACTCTTGTGTTTGGATAAATGATGTATTCCATGGTATGTAAACCAACCAGATATGTCCAGTACTCCCAAGGAGTTGCGAGTATAGATACCAAAGTGATCAAAGTACTGATCATGGGACAACAGTGAAAAATGTCATTAAGTACTAAAGTAGCACTGATGACATGTTTTCTCGCAAGTAGAGATCATGAATTGCTCGTTGTAAGTAATTACATCGATACAGTCTTCATCAATGCTCCATGCAATTTTTGATTTAAGTTAAGGGTTTTGTGTAATACAGAATATGGTGGCACGGTGTTTGGAAATCGTTCCAAACAGGTTACTGTGGCGAATTCTATAACTAAGGCTAAGTATGTTGCCGCTTTCAAAGCGACATAGAAGATGTTGAATCATACAGTTCGTTCATGAACTTAGTATGGTTCCAAGATGGCTTTGGTCAATGGAACACTATTGAAGATAGTTGCTCCATAGCTCAGTCTGAGGAATCAAGGTTTGACCAGTGATTCACATATATACGAAGCCAAGTCCACACAAAATATGAATTTTGTGAAAACGTGAAAACGCAAGGATATGCGGAGATACACACGGAACTGAAGTTGTCAGATCCGTAGGACATCAGGCTATACCACAAGCGAAGCATTTTTTACACCGGTATGCCATAGGTGTAAAGTGCATTAGCATTGACTAGATTATTGACTCTAGTGCAAGTGGGAGTCTGTAGGAGATATGCCCTAGAGGCAATAATAAATGTTATTGTTTATCTCCATGTTCACAATTATGTTTATGTTCCATGCTATAAGTGCTATGGTTCTCGAGTCTGCAATAACCATGAGGCTCGAAGGAAGACTCATATGCACGTGTGGAATAATAAACTGTAAAATGTATTCCTAGTCTGTCCTCTAAGACTAGCTCAAGTGTTGCATGATGGTTCTGTTTTCCTGATCATAGGCATTACTATGCCGGTAGCTTTGAGGGCACAATGTTAGGAGAACACTTGTGTTGAATCGACCCGAATTGATGTTATGCTATGAGATTCATTCGTCACAAGTTAATGGTTAATAACACATAGATGGTTTACGTTTGCATAATTCCTTCGACCATGAGAGTATCGAGTTTCTTCATGCTTGCTTCATGAACTTTGGGGTTTGTTAAACGTCATCCGTAAATGGGTGGCTATTACGGCGGCTTACGGGTTCATGGAAAAGTATGTCAAGTAACTTGATAGCTCAAGATTGGGATTTGCTCCTCCCACGATGGAGAGATATCTCTGGGCCCTCTTGGTGTTACGGTATCCACCATCGTCTAGCCAGACACATTGTGATTTGATCACAGGGATGCCGGAACACAGGAACGAGAAAAGAGAACAAAACCGGTAACGAGGTAACTGGCATTGTGGACAAGTGTTGATCCACGGGGATGCCGATGATTCTCACCTCGGGTATTTGTAACATATCGCGAAGCAACAGGAATAGCACATGGCAACTGGAGGTTCACTCGAATATTCATTCGTGTGGGTATAGGGGTCAATATGGGTGTCCACAGCTCTGATGTTGATCATTGATCGGAAAGTGTTCCGGGTCATGTCTATACTTCACCGAACCTATAGGGTCACACGATTAAGGGTCATCTATCTGTTGAATACTAGACAGGGAGTCTGAGAGAAAATCACCGGAAAAGTTTCGGACACAACGGAAACGTTTCGGAGAGGACACCGGAATAGTTCCGGTTAAACTGAAAAGTTGTTTCAGGGTATACCATTAAGTCAAATTGGTTTCGACACACGTCTGGAAATTCTTGGAGGGTGCCAGAATCGTTCTGGAAACTTCCGGGATTTTTCCGGAGGAAAAACCGGAAATGTTCCGGAGCAGCCGGAACCGCTATGGTAGATTTTCGCTAAAGAAAAACATTGTTCCGGAATTGTTTCGGAATGCATTCAAAATTGTTTTAGTGGGTACTGGAATTGTTCTAGGCACACAGAAATAATTTGGGATTTAACGGACGCAGAAAAATGTCTTCGTGAATAGTGAAAGTGCTTTTTGGTTACTTTATGGAAAGCCACCTTTTGGGATATTTCCAAAAGGCTTCTAGAAGGGCTTGGGGGCCAAGGAGGCCCCTCATGGGGGGGCCCAAGGGGTGCCCGGCCAAAGGGGGTGGAGCTCCTTGGAGCTCCACATGCCATCCCTTTTTGCTTTATTCTTTTATGTAAAGACATAAAATGGGGGCACTTTTGGTATTTTTGAATGCCAACTTTACCCCTTGGCTTTCCTATAAATAGAGGTGGAGGGGGTGCTCTCCACACTCATCCCTTGCTCTCATACACATGCCATAGACTTGTCTGGCATCTCTCTCCCTCCCAGCGAAATAGTTTCGTAGAGCCGAAAGACTGTCTGGGTTCCGGTAGGAACTAGTTCTGGACGACGAAGCCCTGCCGAATAGATGACACCGTATGTGTGCAACTCTGTAGAGAGATCGTAGTTTCGGTCTTAGTTCGAGAGTGCCTCCAGAAGGGCTATCCGAGTGGCCGTCCGAGTTTCAAGGGTCCTCCCGAAGGGCTGTCCGAGTGACCGTTCGAGTTTCGAAGGTCTTCCCGAAGGGCTGTCCACGACACCGTCCGAGGGACTGTCTGACTGCCACCCGGAGGGCTGTCCGAGGGGCAGTCGAGGGAGTACATCCTCGCGGTTGGGAGGTTGTAAATCTTAGCTGCGGGGATCTGCACCGCCGATCGTCATCGACTCTACTTCCGCTGCGCTATGAGTCGGTAACGAAAAAGATCAAACCTTGTACGCAGTCTCCATAGTGGTCCTGGGCTGGTGCGTAGGTCAGAAAATTTTTGTTTTCTGCTGCGTTCCCCTACATCTCCCCCGATCCCCTTTGCCGCACCTGATTTCACACTGGATGTCCGGTTTGTGTTGTAGATTGCTATGCCATGCCTTTGTCTCGTAGATGATTTTGTCGCTGTAGCTTAATTTCGATCGGAAACCCTAGCCGATTGGATTGGATCGGATTGGATGGGACCGTGCTATGTGTGCCACCGCGAATCTGAGATTATTAGTAAAGGGGTCGGGTTTGGAGATGGGATTGGGAATGCCGGTGGCTACTAGCTGATTTGCTGGTTGAGCGCCTTGATCGTTCTTCTGGTTTGGTCTGTGTCACGCCGGGCCTGGGCTATGTTGTTTGTTGAGCCAGAGATTTACCAAGGGTTTGGGTTCAGAGACGCTGTTGGCTGATATCTGCTGTGATTTGGTTGCAGGTGAGGAAGGTGGACATGCTCGACGGAGTCACCATCTTGCGGTCCGAGAAGGTCAAGGATGAGATCGTCCTCGATGGCTACGACATGGAGCTCGTCTCCCGCTCTGCCGCCCTCATCAACTAGGTGAATCAAACAGGATCCAGAACCTGTCTTTGTTCATGTGCATGCTGTGTTACCTGAATAATTTGATTGATGTGGTGCAAATGATATTGTATCATGTTTGCTTTTGCTCTTTGTGGAAACTAGTATGCTAGATGTGCTTAGAAATCATTGCAATGTCTTCAGATGTTGGATGTCGAGTGTTCTTTGTTTGCGATGCATATATGGCTGCTTGTGCTGTTCAACTGTGACACCCTGGTTTTTGCTCCTTGTTTTTTTTTCCTTCGCGGGATTTGACTCCCGTCTTTTTTTCGATGTTCTCGGATTTTCGCTCGCCTTTGGGTATATGAAGATGGTCATTTAGTCTTGCCTTTCCTATCCAACCAGAGACTCTCTCCAACCCAACCTTGCTATCCCAAACTTATTCTCCGGATTTTGCCGCCAAAACCCTACTCTCCGGTGTACCGGAAGGGAAACCCTAATTCCTTCCGTTACAAAGGAACCCCAATTTCCTGTGATCTTTTGCCTCCCAAATTTTTCCCAGTGATCACCCTATCTTTTTAAACCCTGGATATGCAAAAATATTGCCAAGTCATTTGCAATATTTTTCATTTAAAATTAATTCCTTTTTCTGCTGTTTAAAGGAATTAAATCCAGGAAAATATCTATCCATCTACAAAGTTCATGAAAACTTGTGGAGATATTCTTTGTGATCATATTGAGCTCCCATAAAAATATTGGCCATAATTAAATAAGGGAAATTGCCTTTTCCTATTTAAAGCCAATATTGCACTTTGGGCACCTTCCAAAGGAGTTACTATTTTGGTACCCAGGAAAAATCCCAAATAATTTGTGGAGCTTCTCCTATCCATATATTCACCATTTCCATCAAGATCCCAAGTTGTACAGATCAAATTTTGAGAGCATCATCCAATTCTTGTTTCTGGACTTATTTTGAGGTTGTGAAGCAACTATATTTTATATTGCTTCAAAAATTCTCAAATTAATCCAGGACCTCACATTCCCTGAATGATGTGACCATGCAAAAATTCACATCATTTTACCTAGCCATTTTCTCTCAAAAATTCCATCTAGTTTCTGTCCAGATCCAAGCTCTGTGAAGGAAGTACCACTTTGGCATTTCCAATTGAGCTGAAATTTTTCCAGTACCTTCATATCTCCAAATCATCACTCCCCACCAAAATTAAGCTCATTTCATCAAGCCAAATGAGTGCAGCTTCAAGGTCAAGTTTCTGGACCAGAATTTGCATTGCAAAGGAAGTATATGCAAAACTTGTCCAAATGACATCAAATTTTGCAAGCACCTAGTCCTTCCTACCAAATTTCCCTGTGATAACTTTTCCAGCTCATTGGCACCTCTGGTTGACCACAGCTTCCTCTCCAAGTTTCTGACCAGAAACTATTCTGGATCATCCCGGCCACTCTAGAGCAATCCTGGTCCATCCAATGACCCATCTCATCTATATGATCGATGCCTTCCGTGTTTGACAAGATTTGGAACCCATAGGAGGGCCAGAACACGACATGCCCGTGGTGACCACGTGAGCTGCACGCAGAAACTGTGCACCGCGTGTTCGTCGCGTCGGGCAGGACAGCTCGAGCAGCCTCCGCTTGTCCGAGCATGCCGACCTGACTCCCCGTCGACCACACCCCCATCTCCAGTCACTTCCCCCTCCGTTCTCTTCCTCCCCGAGTTCTCCCGAAGCCGCGGCCAGCTTCTCCACTCTCCCAGAGCCCCTGCCGACATCGCCTCCTCCCTCCGCGTGGCCTCCAGCACCAGGACGGCGATAAGATCACCACCTCGGCCGTGCTCATCCCCTCGCGCCGGGCGTCTATAAATAGCCAGCCCAAGCCCCCTCTCGAGCTCACACCAGCATCCTCTCCCTCCCCAGCATCCCCAAGTTCCAGCCCTCGAGCGCCCGTGCTCAACTCCTCTCCCACGGCCGCCATGACCGCCCACGGTTTCTGCTCGAATTCGAGCAAGCCGTAGCCCCTCTCCTCTTCTTTTCACCACCAGTGAGGTCCACGAGGTCCGGCGACCCTTCTCTGCTCTTCGGCCCCTCCTCCGGCTCACCGAAGCGCCGTGCCCATTCATGCCGAAACCGCCGTCCGCCGCAGCCGAAACGCTGCTCAGGTCCGAGCTCCCCGGCGTCCAAGCCTGGCACCCCTGGATGCGCCTCTCCGCGGTGAGCTCATCCATGGCCAGAGCGCTGTCGTAGGTGCCACGCAGCCTCGGCCCCGAGCTCTCCATCGCCGCCGTCCGCCTCCCTCTGGGCCCTCTCTTCAGAGCCTCCCCGCTGCCGTCGCGGGTACTCACGGGCACGGCGGTGAGCGCCACTTCCATCCCGCCCCTCGCCGCGGGCTCTCGGCCACCGGAGCTACGGCAACGGCGACGGCAGCCGCTCTCTGTAACCAGCGTCGGGAGAGGAGGGGGGAAGAAGAGAAGGAGAGGGGGAGGAGAGAGAAGGCAGGCGGGGCCCGCCTGTAAGTGGCTCAACCACTGGGCCCGCAGGCTTAAGTGGACGCGTAAAGCCGAGGATGCGCTTTCCACTTCGGAAAGCGTACTATGGAGGAATGCGTTTTCACCTCTGGAAGGTGTAAGCCGCAGAAATGCGCTTTTCCTTCTGGAAAGCGTATTTCCAGAGAAGGCGCCACCCGCAGCGCTGGCAGGGACCCGGTGGTAAATATTTTCTTTACAGAAAGGTCCCTGGCAGTCAATCATCAATATCTTTTCGCTCACAACTCCGATCGAGGTGAATCCAACGCCCACGTCTTAAGTTCATCGAGTCCGTTCCGATGGTATCATTTTAATAATGTTTCCACACTGTGAAAATGACCATTTTGCCCTTGCCCTTCTATCAGCCCTTTGAGGGAGAATCTTTTCCGACGAATCTTTCTGTGAGCTGACCGCACTTCTCCCGGAGTACTCCTTCACCCCCAGGCAAGCCGACCATCTGATATATGCCCTGAAGCATTGCTCTATGTTATTCTTGCGTGTTTAATTAATGTTTATGCCTGTGTTAGAAATAGCTAAACTCCTGCTAGTTTGAATTTGCTACCTGCATTACCTGCTAATGTTCATCATATTATCGCACTATCGACTCGTTGTGATATTGTATGGAGGTAGGTTGTTATGTTTTCATCGTGCATTATTGTGGTCATCGCAATGATTAAGAAAATGTGACTTAATGACAACAACCTCCTCCGTCGACTGGATCGAGTCATAGTGCCACCTATCCGGACTTACCCGTGCAGCCACATTTGCCGGTATGGGACGGCCCTAGCTTGGTCTATTGTCTTGCCTCTTGTCGGTACCACCAAATAGGGAAGGTTAGGCGTGCGCCCTACCCTGGCCCGGTAGGCGGCGATAACCTTGTGAGCCCAGTTTATGGTTATGTGCGCACGTCCCCGTTTGGGACAGTCTTGTTTGGCCACGACGGTGGCAGGTGTCACGGGGTGACACAGGGGCCACCCAGGACATGACCCTAGGAGGGTATGATTGTCGGTGGGACCGTAAGGTTTTGTTGGAGCAGCACTGGTCCACCCAAATGGGAACATGTACTAAAGTACGAGGCCAGGCGCTCCATGGTGTGGGTAAAGTGCGCAACCTCTGCAGAGTGTAAATCTATTCGAATAGCCGCGTCCTCGGTCATGGACAGTTCGTATAGGCCCCTATTTGGTCTGTGTCGAGTCTAAAGGAACAAACTATATAATGTTATTGCTAAGACTAAAGCAGAGAATGGTAAGGTTTATCAGACTTGCAGTACAGAGGCATGGACATCAGATGATGTCAGAGGTTTGAATGCTAGCCATGAGATGGCTATGAGATGATCGGTTGGGTGACCGCAAAGCTTGGATCGGATTTGGATCGTGAGCATATTCGAAGTTCGGATTATTTACCTGATATACTTTACTTTACTGCATTTACATCAGTAATTATCATGCTAGATAATCCTGCTATGACATGATGATTAATGCTGCTAAATGATTAATTTTGCAAGATAATCCTATCATAACATGATAGTGAATACTGTTAAGATAACAAGTGCATGCTTGAATGCCATGGATTGCATTGCTTGGTGTATATGTTGGTTTGGTTTGCTTGCGAGTACATTCAAAAGTACTCAGCGGCCTTCAATGTGGCCAGGTTCACCTAAGGATCCGACATTCGCTAGCGAGGAGCCAGAGTGTTCGCGGGCTAGAAGAGTAACCCAGTCAGATCCCTGTGGATTGGAGCCGCACCAAGACCGTGCTGCCTTAGATAGAGCCTTTCCGCTGCCCTCACCCTTGTAATATATCATGTAAGACTGATATATTCCATTAATAGAAAAGCTTGTGTTCATGATACTTGTTGTAAAAGCGCATGCCAGAGTGATTTTCCTGGGCTGGCATGTGCGGCGACTGTCTGACTACAGTGATAATCAGGCGGGGCGCCACAACAGATGGTATCAGAGCCAGGCTGACCGTAGGTTACCCCTAGCCAGATTTCATTGCCTCCTGACCAGTAGAAAGCCCAGATGGATTTCAGCCATCTTTGCCAAACAGGCACGGCTACTATTGATCATAAGCCAACCCCATAGGTTTTTGGCTCCATCAGACCCAACTCTCGTGGCCTTTGCCTCCGGTGTAAGATGTCCGCACCAGGCTACGACCCGTGAGCCCTGAACCCCTAGGCAAACCAGATGTCCCCACCTTGCTTGCTAGCCATGGCATTTCTCTTCTCAAATCAAGTTTCCTTTGGGAAACGCATATAAATTCCATCTCTTCCTGACAACCCTAGGATCGCTGACTAAGCCACTTTGGCTATGGTCGTGCGTCGAGTTTGATGTTCCCTAAGGAAGTAGTAGGAGCTTGACACCAATTGCTACCAGGAGCATTGTGTGGTTTTGCTTCTAAATCCTTAGAGGTACATCGAGTGCGCTATACTAGTTATATTAGTGAATCTTTGGCCACATGTGTAAGGTCCGCAAAATTCGAGCTTTATTTGCTTTTTGGTTTTTCGCGGTTCTTGTTTCTTTTGTCGGTTCCGCTCTGCCACTTCGACTGGATCCATCTGCGAGAGCTGTCAAGAAGACCCGAGCACAACTTGGATAATAGCCAATAATCCAAATTCAGTAAGAGTCAAGCCAAGCCAACTGCCCGATATTCAGAACAGTATCACCGGATCTGTCAAGAATGAAGAATGGGTCAGAAGCAGAGTTGGCGTGCAACAGACAAGGCCAGACTATAGACAAGGGAGTTTGCCACAGAATAGATCACACCAAAGGAACAGCGAGATGAGCTATCAGGAATGGACACTGGCAAGAGTAAATTATTCGGTCCTCGACACAAGGATTATTTTAGTTAATGGGGTGAACCTTGAGTCTTTTCTCAATGAACTCAAGAATCATTTATTACCCACTGAAGACATATCTCAAGAATGTGAAGATGCCGAGAGCAACCACAAAACTCTGGTATGCTGATACAAATTTCAAAGCATATTTTGGAAATCCTTAGAGCATATACAAATTTTCCGGGCACTGTGAACAAGGTTTGCGAGAAATATGGATAAGCTCACGGCTGCCCAAAATCAATGAGGATTCCAAATACCCGGGGGCTCAGCTAAACCGAATGGGATTATCCGCCAACTGCTTACTATCAGCACACATCTGGATTAATCTTCAACACGAAGTCGGCAACCGTTGCAATGATCAGACCAGCGAAAGAACAAGCGGTGTGCATGACCCACGGGATATCCTCAGACAAGGTATGGCCTACACCAAGTTTTGATTCCGCTATGGATAAATTCTGGATACTACGAAAGGAAACCAGAACCGGCCACAGGTCCGACTGTGCATCACAATGCAAAGCTTTCGGTACAAGAAACCCAGCCTTCCTCCGCAAGCTATCAGGAGGAGCTTACAACACAAGACTCTCAATCATCCTTGCTACGCCACCAGGGAGAAAATCTTCTGGGATACGGTACTCCAACCTTCCTCAGCCCGCTACCGCGGAAAGCGTCCGACACAAGGCACCTGACCTTCCGCAGTAAGCCACATGAAGGAAAGTTTCTGGCGTACGACACCCAGCCTTCTTCGGCACGCTACCCTGGTAGAAGCTTCGAGCATAAGGAATTCAACCTTCTTCAGCACGCCAACGTGCCCACAAAAATCTTGTCAGAAGCATGAACTAGTTCGGACACACATCCGCCTCAGAACTCAGTGGTTATGAAAGAATTTGTTCTACCTTTGCATATGTTGTGAGCATGCAGTCCAGTGGATCAGTTAATGCGAGCCACTCGTACACAGGAATGACTGTGTTCAGAGAAACATCGACCCCATAGTTCAAAGAAGAATATGAGCACAGCAATCCCTACGAGATATGCAAGAGTAAATTGTGAATGCAAGCCCAACAAGCTGGGATATGACCAAGGAGCCATGATGGTAGGTCATGACAAGTTCCCCAAAAGGAACCCCCAAGAACAAGGAAGTCTTGAGTAAACAATTCCCGCGACGGTCAATGAAGTAAAGCTCCACAGACAAGGTGATATTGCCAATCCATGTCAGACTCTTGCATATACGGCCACAACAATGCAGCCAGCATGTCATACTCATCGTGAATATGGGCTATCAACCAAGTTAAGACGATATGCTTTGAAAGATACACCGGATGTTAACCATGCTATGTTCAGCTCCGTGGTCATAGCAAGGACCACAAAGGCTATATATGGCAGAGCCACCTCAGAGATTACCGTCTATGATTACTTTGTGATCATGCCCGACATTTCAGTTGGGAATCACCTGAGGACGAAGTCAGAATGCAAGAGGCAGAAGGAAACATCAGTATAGAACCAACAGCCAGACTAAGGATTGATCCTGAGCAAGACACGGGGACAATTGTCCACAGATACTCAGGAGGAATAGTGGATGTATGCATGTAATAAGAAGGATGTCATGCCCATGAGAGTCAGTGTACGAAGTATCGCAATAAAACCCGAAGCAGCTAGTCCCAGGACATGGAAACCAGATTATTTGTCGATACTCGGAGCTACCCACTAAACCCAGCCAACAAACTACCAGCACAAAGGGTTTGCCTGACAGGAAAGAGAAGGATTCAATGCAACCGTCGGAAAAAGACAGCACCTGAGCCAGCAAAAGAGGCAGTTAAAAGGACCATCAAATCAATGAAGACAAGGCAGCTGATGGATCCAAGTCGCACACAGGTAAGTCCCCCTTGCCGGGAGGTAAGCCCGGAAATCTCGAGGACGAGATTTTCTTAAGGGGGGTAGGTTTGTGACACCCTGGTTTTCGCACCTTGTTTTTTTTTTCTTCGCGGGATTTGACTCCCGTCTTTTTTTTGATGTTCTCGGATTTTCTCTCGCCTTTGGGTATATGAAGATGGTCATTTAGTCTTGCCTTTCCAATCCAACCAGAGACTCTCTCCAACCCAACCTTGCTATCCCAAACATATTCTCCGGATTTTGCCGCCAAAATCCTACTCTCCGGTGTACCGGAAGGGAAACCCTAATTCCTTCCGTTACAAAGGAAACCCAATTTCCTTTGATCTTTTGCATCCCAAATTTTTCCCAGTGATCATCCTATCTTTTTAAACCCTGGATATGCAAAAATAGTGCCAAGTTATTTGCAATATTTTTCATTTAAAATTAATTCCTTTTCCGCTGTTTAAAGGAATTAAATCCAGGAAAATATCTATCCATCTCCAAAGTTCATGAAAACTTGTGGAGATATTCTTTGTGATCATATTGAGCTCCCATAAAAATATTGGCCATAATTAAATAAGGGAAATTGCCTTTTCCTATTTAAAGCCAATATTGCACTTTGGGCACCTTCCAAAGGAGCTACTATTTTGCTACCCAGGAAAAATCCCAAATAATTTGTGGAGCTTCTCCTATCCATATCTTCACCATTTACATCAAGATCCCAAGTTCTACAGATCAAATTTTGAGAGCATCATCCAATTCTTGTTTCTGGACTTATTTCGAGGTTGTGAAGCAACTATATTTTATATTGCTTAAAAAATTCTAAAATTAATCCAGCACCTCACATTCCCTAAATGATGTGATCATGGAAAAATTCACATCATTTTACCTAGCCATTTTCTCTCAAAAATTCCATCTAGTTTCTGTCCAGATCCAAGCTCTGTGAAGGAAGTACCACTTTGGCATTTCCAATTGAGCAGAAATTTTTCCAGTACCTTCATATCTCCAAATCATCACTCCCCACCAAAATTCAGCTCATTTCATAAAGCCAAATGAGTGCAGCTTCAAGGTCAAGTTTCTGGACCAGAATTTGCATTGCAAAGGAAGTATATGCAAAACTTGTCCAAATGACCTCAAATTTTGCAAGAACCGAGTACTTCCTACCACATTTCCCTGTGACAACTTTTCCAGCTCATTGGCACCTATGGTTGACCACAGCTTCCTCTCCAAGTTTCTGACCAGAAACTATTCTGGATCATCCCGGCCACTCTAGAGCAATCCTGGTCCATCCAATGACCCATCTCATCTATATGATCGATGCCTTCCGTGTTTGACAAGATTCAGAAACTGTGTCCGCGTGTTCGTCGCGTCGGGCAGGACAGCTCGAGTAGCCTCCGCTTGTCTGAGCATGCCGACCTGACTCCCCGTCGACCACACCCCCATCTCCGGTCACTTCCCCCTCCATTCTCTTCCTCCCAACGCCGCGACGAGCGCCGCCACTGTGCGCCCGTGACGCCGTCGTCTTCCTCTGTCTCCTTCCTCCCCGAGTTCTCCCGAAGCCGGGGCCAGCTTCTCCACTCTCCCAAAGCCCCTGCCGACATCGCTTCCTCCCTCCGCGTGGCCTCCAGCACCAGGACGGCGATAAGATCGCCACCTCGGCCGTGCTCATCCCCTCGCACCGGGCGGCTATAAATAGCCAGCCCAAGCCCCCTCTCGAGCTCACACCAGCAACCTCTCCCTCCCCAGCATCCCCAAGTTCCAGCCCTCGAGCGCCCGTGCTCAATTCCTCTCCCACGGCCGCCATGACCGCCCACGGTTTCTGCTCGAATTAGAGCAAGCCGTAGCCCCTCTCCGCTTCTTTTCACCACCAGTGAGGTCCACGAGGTCCGGCGACCCTTCTCTGCTCTTTGGCCCCTCCTCCGGCTCACCGGAGCGCCGTGCCCACTCATGCCGAAGCCGCCGTCCGCCGCAGCCGAAACGCTGCTCATGTCCGAGCTCCCCGGCGTCCAAGCCTGGCACCCCTGGATGCGCCTCTCCGCGGTGAGCTCATCCATGGCCAGAGCGCTGCCGGAGGTGCCCCGTAGCCTCAGCCCCGAGCTCTCCATCGCCGCCGTCCGCCTCCCTCTCGGCCGCTCTCTTCAGAGCCTCCCCATTGCCGTCGCGGGTACTCACGGGCACGGCGATGAGCGCCACTTCCATCCCGCCCCTCGCCGCGGGCTCTCGGCCACCGGAGCTACGGCAACGTCGACGGCCAGCCGCTCTCTGTAACCGGCGTCGGGAGAGGAGGGGGAAGAAGAGAAGGAGAGGGGGAGGAGAGAGAAGGCAGGCGGGGCCCGCCTGTAAGTGGCTCAGCCACTGGGCCCGCAGGCTTAAGTGGACGCGCAAAGCCGAGGATGCGCTTTCCACTTCGGAAAGCGTACTCCGGAGGAATGCGTTTTCACCTCTGGAAGGTGTAAGCAGCAGAAATGCGCTTTTCCTTCTGGAAAGCGTATTTCCAGAGAAGGCGCCACCCGCAGCGCTGGCAGGGACCCGGTGGTAAATATTTTGTTTACAGAAAGGTCCTTGGCAGTCAATCATCAATATCTTTTCGCTCACAACTCCGATCGAGGTGAATCCAACACCCACGTCTTCAGTTCGTCGAGCCCGTTCCGATGGTATAATTTTCATAATGTTTCCACACTGTGAAAATGACCATTTTTCCCTTGCCCTTCTATCAGCCCTTTGAGAGAGAATCTTTTCCGACGAATCTTTCCGCGAGCTGACCGCACTTCTCCCGGAGTACTCCTTCACCCCCAGGCAAGCCGACCATCTGATATATGCCCTGAAGCATTACTCTATGTTATTCTTGCGTGTTTAATTAATGTTTATGCCTGTGTTAGAAATAGCTAAACTCCTGCTAGTTTGAATTTGCTACCTGCATTACCTGCTAATGTTCATCATATTATCGCACTATTGACTCGTTGTGATATTGTATGGAGATAGGTTGTTATGTTTTCATCGTGCATTATTGTGGTCATCGCAATGATTAAGAAAATGTGACTTAATGACAACAACCTCCTCCGTCGACTGGATCGAGTCATAGTGCCACCTATCCGGACTTACCCGTGCAGCCACATTTGCCGATATGGGACGGCCCTAGCTTGGTCTATTGTCTTGCCTCTTGTCGGTACCACCAAATAGGGAAGGTTATGCGTGCGCGCTACCCTGGCCAGGTAGGCGGCGATAACCTTGTGAGCCCAGTTTATGGTTATGTGCGCACGTCCCCGTTTGGGACAGTCTTGTTTGGCCACGACGGTGGCAGGTGTCACGGGGTGACACAGGGGCCACCCAGGACATGACCCTGGGAGGGTATGATTATCGGTGGGACCGTAAGAGTGCCGGGCAATAGACAAGGTTTTGTTGGAGCAGCACTGGTTCACCCGAATGGGAACATGTACTAAAGTACGAGGCCAGGCGCTCCATGGTGTGGGTAAAGTGCGCAACCTCTGCAGAGTGTAAATCTATTCGAATAGCCGCGTCCTCGGTCATGGACAGTTTGTATAGGCCCCTATTTGGTCTGTGTCGAGTCTGGAGGAACAAACTATATAATGTTATTGCTAAGACTAAACCAGAGAATGGTAAGGTTTATCAGACTTGCAGTACAGAGGCATGGACATCAGATGATGTCAGAGGTTTGAATGCTAGCCATGAGATGGCTATGAGATGAGCGGTTGGGTGACTGCAAAGCTTGGATCGGATTTGGATCGTGAGCATATTCGAAGTTCGGATTATTTACCTAATATACTTTACTTTACTGCATTTACATCAGTAATTATCATGCTAGATAATCCTGCTATGACATGATGATTAATGCTGCTAAATGATTAATTTTGCAAGATAATCCTATCATAACATAATCTCCGGATTTTGCCGCCAAAACCCTACTCTCCGGTGTACCGGAAGGGAAACCCTAATTCCTTCCGTTACAAAGGAACCCCAATTTCCTTTGATCTTTTGCCTCCCAAATTTTTCCCAGTGATCATCCTATCTTTTTAAACCCTGGATATGCAAAAATAGTGCCAAGTTATTTGCAATATTTTTCATTTAAAATTAATTCCTTTTTCCGCTGTTTAAAGGAATTAAATCCAGGAAAATATCTATCCATCTCCAAAGTTCATGAAAACTTGTGGAGATATTCTTTGTGATCATATTGAGCTCCCATAAAAATATTGGCCATAATTAAATAAGGGAAATTGCCTTTTCCTATTTAAAGCCAATATTGCACTTTGGGCACCTTCCAAAGGAGCTACTATTTTGGTACCCAGGAAAAATCCCAAATAATTTGTGGAGCTTCTCCTATCCATATCTTCACCATTTACATCAAGATCCCAAGTTCTACAGATCAAATTTTGAGAGCATCATTCAATTCTTGTTTCTGGACTTATTTTGAGGTTGTGAAGCAACTATATTTTATATTGCTTAAAAAATTCTAAAATTAATCCAGCACCTCACATTCCCTAAATGATGTGACCATGGAAAAATTCACATCATTTTACCTAGCCATTTTCTCTCAAAAATTCCATCTAGTTTCTGTCCAGATCCAAGCTCTGTGAAGGAAGTACCACTTTGGCATTTCCAATTGAGCTGAAAATTTTCCAGTACCTTCATATCTCCAAATCATCACTCCCCACCAAAATTCAGCTCATTTCATAAAGCCAAATGAGTGCAGCTTCAAGGTCAAGTTTCTGGACCAGAATTTGCATTGCAAAGGAAGTATATGCAAAACTTGTCCAAATGACCTCAAATTTTGCAAGAACCTAGTACTTCCTACCACATTTCCCTGTGACAACTTTTCCAGCTCATTGGCACCTATGGTTGACCACAGCTTCCTCTCCAAGTTTCTGACCAGAAACTATTCTGGATCATCCCGGCCACTCTAGAGCAATCCTGGTCCATCCAATGACCCATCTCATCTATATGATCGATGCCTTCCGTGTTTGACAAGATTTGGAACCCAGAGGAGGGCCAGAACACGACATGCCCGTGGTGACCGCGTGAGCTGCACGCAGAAATTGTGCACCGCGTGTTCGTCGCGTCGGGCAGGACAGCTCGAGTAGCCTCCGCTTGTCTGAGCATGCCGACCTGACTCCCCGTCGACCACACCCCCATCTCCGGTCACTTCCCCCTCCATTCTCTTCCTCCCAACGCCGCGACGAGCGCCGCCACTGTGCGCCCGTGACGTCGTCGTCTTCCTCTGTCTCCTTCCTCCCCGAGTTCTCCCGAAGTCGCGGCCAGCTTCTCCACTCTCCCAAAGCCCCTGCCGACATCGCTTCCTCCCTCCGCGTGGCCTCCAGCACCAGGACGGCGATAAGATCACCACCTCGGCCGTGCTCATCCCCTCGCACCAGGCGGCTATAAATAGCCAGCCCAAGCCCCCTCTCGAGCTCACACCAGCAACCTCTCCCTCCCCAGCATCCCCAAGTTCCAGCCCTCGAGCGCCCGTGCTCAATTCCTCTCCCACGGCCGCCATGACCGCCCACGGTTTCTGCTCGAATTCGAGCAAGCCGTAGCCCCTCTCCGCTTCTTTTCACCACCAGTGAGGTCCACGAGGTCCGGCGACCCTTCTCTGCTCTTTGGCCCCTCCTCCGGCTCACCGGAGCGCCGTGCCCACTCATGCCGAAGCCGCCGTCCGCCGCAACCGAAACGCTGCTCATGTCCAAGCTCCCCGGCGTCCAAGCCTGGCACCCCTGGATGCGCCTCTCCGCGGTGAGCTCATCCATGGCCAGAGCGCTGCCGGAGGTGCCCCGTAGCCTCGGCCCCGAGCTCTCCATCGCCGCCGTCCGCCTCCCTCTCGGCCGCTCTCTTCAGAGCCTCCCCATTGCCATCGCGGGTACTCACGGGCACGGCGATGAGCGCCACTTCCATCCCGCCCCTCGCCGCGGGCTCTCGGCCACCGGAGCTACGGCAACGTCGACGGCCAGCCGCTCTCTGTAACCGGCGTCGGGAGAGGAGGGGGAAGAAGAGAAGGAGAGGGGGAGGAGAGAGAAGGCAGGCGGGGCCCGCCTGTAAGTGGCTCAGCCACTGGGCCCGCAGGCTTAAGTGGACGCGCAAAGCCGAGGATGCGCTTTCCACTTCGGAAAGCGTACTCCGGAGGAATGCGTTTTCACCTCTGGAAGGTGTAAGCAGCAGAAATGCGCTTTTCCTTCTGGAAAGCGTATTTCCAGAGAAGGCGCCACCCGCAGCGCTGGCAGGGACCCGGTGGTAAATATTTTGTTTACAGAAAGGTCCCTGGCAGTCAATCATCAATATCTTTTCGCTCACAACTCCGATCGAGGTGAATCCAACACCCACGTCTTCAGTTCGTCGAGCCCGTTCCGATGGTATAATTTTCATAATGTTTCCACACTGTGAAAATGACCATTTTTCCCTTGCCCTTCTATCAGCCCTTTAAGAGAGAATCTTTTCCGACGAATCTTTCCGCGAGCTGACCGCACTTCTCCCGGAGTACTCCTTCACCCCCAGGCAAGCCGACCATCTGATATATGCCCTGAAGCATTGCTCTATGTTATTCTTGCGTGTTTAATTAATGTTTATGCCTGTGTTAGAAATAGCTAAACTCCTGCTAGTTTGAATTTGCTACCTGCATTACCTGCTAATGTTCATCATATTATCGCACTATTGACTCGTTGTGATATTGTATGGAGATAGGTTGTTATGTTTTCATCGTGCATTATTGTGGTCATCGCAATGATTAAGAAAATGTGACTTAATGACAACAACCTCCTCCGTCGACTGGATCGAGTCATAGTGCCACCTATCCGGACTTACCCGTGCAGCCACATTTGCCGATATGGGACGGCCCTAGCTTGGTCTATTGTCTTGCCTCTTGTCGGTACCACCAAATAGGGAAGGTTATGCGTGCGCGCTACCCTGGCCCGGTAGGCGGCGATAACCTTGTGAGCCCAGTTTATGGTTATGTGCGCACGTCCCCGTTTGGGACAGTCTTGTTTGGCCACGACGGTGGCAGGTGTCACGGGGTGACACAGGGGCCACCCAGGACATGACCCTGGGAGGGTATGATTATCGGTGGGACCGTAAGAGTGCCGGGCAATAGACAAGGTTTTGTTGGAGCAGCACTGGTTCACCCGAATGGGAACATGTACTAAAGTACGAGGCCAGGCGCTCCATGGTGTGGGTAAAGTGCGCAACCTCTGCAGAGTGTAAATCTATTCGAATAGCCGCGTCCTCGGTCATGGACAGTTTGTATAGGCCCCTATTTGGTCTGTGTCAAGTCTGGAGGAACAAACTATATAATGTTATTGCTAAGACTAAACCAGAGAATGGTAAGGTTTATCAGACTTGCAGTACAGAGGCATGGACATCAGATGATGTCAGAGGTTTGAATGCTAGCCATGAGATGAGCGGTTGGGTGACTGCAAAGCTTGGATCGGATTTGGATCGTGAGCATATTCGAAGTTCGGATTATTTACCTGATATACTTTACTTTACTGCATTTACATCAGTAATTATCATGCTAGATAATCCTGCTATGACATGATGATTAATGCTGCTAAATGATTAATTTTGCAAGATAATCCTATCATAACATGATAGTGAATACTGTTAAGATAACAAGTGCATGCTTGAATGCCATGGATTGCATTGCTTGGTGTATATGTTGGTTTGGTTTGCTTGCGAGTACATTCAAAAGTACTCAGCGGCCTTCAATGTGGCCAGGTTCACCTAAGGATCCGACGTTCGCTAGCCAGGAGCCGGAGTGTTCGCGGGCTAGAAGAGTAACCCAGTCAGATCCCTGTGGATTGGAGCCGCACCAAGACCGTGCTGCCTTAGATAGAGCCTTTCCGCTGCCCTCACCCTTGTAATATATCATGTAAGACTGATATATTCCATTAATAGAAAAGCTTGTGTTCATGATACTTGTTGTAAAAGCGCATGCCAGAGTGATTTTCCTGGGCTGGCATGTGCGGCGACTGTCTGACTATAGTGGTAATCAGGCGGGGCGCCACAACGGATGGTATCAGAGCCAGGCTGACCGTAGGTTACCCCTAGCCAGATTTCATTGCCTCCTGACCAGTAGAAAGCCCAGATGGATTTCAGCCATCTTTGCCAAACAGGCACGGCTACTATTGATCATAAGGCAACCCCATAGGTTTTTGGCTCCATCAGACCCAACTTTGCCAAACAGGCACGGCTACTTCTGTCGTTGTGCTGCTGTTGTTTGTGGTTTGTCCAGTTTTGGCCTGTATAGTTGCTTCTTTCTCTTCATGTATTATTACGTGCTCCGTAATGATTTGGTTTTTGCTTCCATATAATCTCCTTCTACATTTTGTTCCTGTGTAATCCGATCTGCAATGATTCCGTTTTTGGTTCCATATATTTAATCTGCTTCTATGCTCTGTTCTTGTATAATTTTCTCGGTAGTGATTCTGTTCTTGTGAAAAGTTGCAGTCTGGAGTGCCCTGGGTTCTGGATCAACCTTACTCCCCCTTGGCACTCAACCGAGCTGCTGTTTTGCTTAACGCCGACGCACATCTCCGCCACTCCCCAACACAGGTGAGCAGCTCGCCACGCAAACTGGCTGTGGTTTGTCTCTTTGTTTGTCTCTGCGCAAATCTACCCTTGGCGCTCAAGTCTCCCTTGTATTCGTGTCTACAGCCACATTTCTTACTGCCGTCGCTGGAACCTGCTGTTCTGTGCGTTCGCCTTCCAGGGACAACATGTATGTGCTTTTCTTACTTGTTTTCCTTTATTTAAGCTGATCGTCGAAGGAATTCAATACACTCTAATGCTGGTAGCCTTTATGTTCACTCTTTTACAGGAGCTCCAGGCCTAATTTTTTTGGAGTGTGAAGCCGTGAAGCCAAGTGCGAATCAGTGAAGCCCTACTTAGCAAAGAGTTTTTTGATTCTATAGTAGACTGTAAATTGTAATATTGTAACGGATTGTAAAAGGCTAATGTAGTGTTATTTGATGAATTATATTTGTTCTGTACTGTTTGAAATAGTGATTATGTATGTTGAAAAGATGTGAAATGGAAACTTGACCAGTGGGACCCACTTATGAATATAATCTGAGCAATTTTGAAATTTCTGACATGTGGGACCGATGTATGGCATTCTGACTAGTGGGACCGGCTCCAAAATATAATGACTGAAAATAGAAAATCAATTGATTGTAAGAAGGCCAAGGCCCAAAAATAAAGAAGCTGAAATATTGGGCTTGGCCCATGTAGCCCACAAGAATTGACTTGAAAAAAAGCTCGAATTGTTGGGCTTGGCCCATGTAAAACACCGAATTGGACCGGGCTGATTCTTATCAACGACCAATTCAATTGGTCACAATTTTGCCACGTCAGCTTGCCACGTTGGATCCGACGTGGCCTGCACAGACAACTAGTGACCAAAACAATTGGTCGTAGAATCTACGATCTTTTATTTTGGTCGTAACCTTCTACGACCATATCACAAAGAAGGTCGTTAAGTTTCATTAAAGACGACCAGCTTTTGACCAACTGTTTTTGGTCACAAAAAGGTCACAAATAGAAAATAATGACCATTCAATGACCAATATTGATGGTCGCAAGTTAGCATATTTCTTGTAGTGTGCACCAGGGGGGAGGGAGACGCCGCAGTGTTGCCCGGGGAGAAAGCATGGGGAACCCACGCTGTGGTGCGGCAGAGCGTGTTTGGGGGTAGCCGCGTTGGTCGGGGAAGCGGGCGCTGGGTGCGGCGGAGGTCTAGGATGAAGCGGCGAAGGGTTCTCGGTGGCGAATGAGGAGGGTGTGGCGGTGGTCGGGAAGGAAGTCGGCGCTTCGGTGGGTTGGTGGTGGCGGCGGCGGTGGTCTGGGTGACGGTCGATTTGGCAGGCGAATCCTATTTGTATTTGTAAACGGGCGCCTGCAGTGCCCTGCGCTGGGCCGGCCCATATAGTAGTTTTTTCTTCTGTGTTTTTAATACGCAAAAAAACGTGCGCCGGTGACGATTCGAACCAACGACCGAGTCCTCCTCTTCAGCGCCGGTTACCACTACTGGCGCCCGCACACCACTCGTAGCAGGCCGGCCCAGCAAACTGCCAGCAGGAGAAAAAGTTTATTCGCTCGTGTATAGCTAAAAACAGGAAGGATTTCTGGTAGAAGCGGGATTCAATCTCTGCCTCCCAACATCTGTAGCCGATACTATAACTAGTACGTCAACTAATCTGTATGTTCTTTTAAAGGACAAAACTCTATTTGACCCTTGTGGATATATATCCAGTCTATTATACGTATTATTTTATAATAAAAGTGAAAAAAGAATTCACAATAAAAAACTTGAACTTGAAGAAAGTTCATATATTTAAAAAGGATCATACAAATATTGAAAGAAGTTCATAGGTTTTGAAAAACGTTCGGAAATTTGAACAAGTTCATCCATTTGAAAAAAGTTCATCCATTTTGAAAAAAGTTCATACATTTGAAAAACGTTCTTCCATTTGAACAAAAGAATATCATCCATTTTGAAAAAAACACACATTTGAAAAAAGTTCATCTATTTTGAAAAAAAGATCATCAAATTTGCAAAAGTTCATCGATTTTGAAGAAAAGTTCAAAAATTTGAAAAAAGTTCAACGAATATTTGAAAAAGGTTCACAAATTTGAAAAAAAAAGTTCATCAATTTTGTAAAAACAGTTCACAAATTTGAAAAAAGTTCATCGATTTTAAAAAAAGTTCACACATTTGAAAAAAGTTCATCGATTTGAAAAAAAGAATATCATCTATTTAGAAAAAAAAAACACATTTGAAAAAAGTTCATCTATTTTGAAAAAAAGTTTATCAAATTTGGAAAAAGTTCATCGATTTTAAAAAAAAGTTCAAAATTTGAAAAAAGTTCATCGAATTTTGAAAAGGTTCACAAATTGGAATAAAAATGTTCATCAATTTTGAAAAAAGTTTATGAATTTTGTAAAAATATTTCACAAATTTGAAAAAAAGTTCATCGGTCTTGAAAAAAGTTCATCAAATTTTAAAAAAAGTTCTCGAATGCTAAAAATAGTTCATCAATTTTGAAAAAAAGTTCACAAACCTAAAAAAGTTCATCGATTTAGAGAAAGTTTTACCAATTTGAAAAAAGTTCATGATTTTGAAAAAAAGGTTCACGATTTTGGAAAAAGTTCACGAATTTGAAAAGAGTTAATGAATTTTGGAAAAAGTTAATCTATTTTGAAGCAAAAAAATGACGGACTTGTAAAAAGAGACAGAGAAAAAAGTGAAAAGAAAAGAAAGAAAAAATGAAAGAAAAATGAAAGAGTAAAAGACAGAAAAACATGTATGTAAGCATGGTAGGTGATGTGGCCAGGTGGTTGTTGCGTTGGTACTAAACTCGTGCGTCGCGGGTTCGAATCACAGCTCGTGCCTGTTTTTTTTGTAGTTTAGAAACAGGAAAACAAAATGAAATGGGCCGGCCCATCGCGTAGCGGGGGGTGCGCGCCCGTTTGCGGGAACCAAAGGAAGCGACGCTGAAGGCGCCGAATAGCATTTGGCCCAACGAACCCCTCTTCCATACAGACTGGTGCAACCACCCCGCCAACCAGCCGGATCTGGTTAATTAGAACCTTTCCTTCCTTTTATTCTTTCTTTTCCGTTTTCTCCATTTTTCATTTTTTTCGTTTTGCTTTTTCCTATTTTGTTTTATATTTTTTCTTTTTTCTTCTTCCTGGGTCAATGAATTATTTTTCAAATACGTGAACTTTTTCTTTAAATAAATGAATTATTTTGAAATTCGATGAACTTTTCCAAGTTTAATGAACTTTTTTTAAAATTGATGAACTTTTTTTTTCAAATTTTTGTGTAATTTTTTTTAAATCCATTAACTTTTTTTCATTTTTCTGATAAACTTTTTTCAAATCGATGAACTTTTTTTTTCAAATCCGTTGAACTTTTTTCAAAATCGAAGAACTTTTTTCGTATTCGATGAACTTTTTCTAATTATGATGAACTTTTCTCGAATTCAATGAACTTTTCACAGATTCGATGAATTTTTTCAAATTATGATGAACTTTCTCAAATTCAATGAACTTTTTCAAATTTGATCGACTTTCTTCAAATTCAATGAATTATTTTTTCAAATTCGAAGATATTTTCTAAATCAATGAATTTTTTTTCAAATTTTTCAATTGTTTTCAAATCCGATGAACTTTTTTTCATATTTGTGAACTTTTTCAAAATTTCATCAAATTTGAAAAAAAAACTTCATCAAAAAATGAAAAAAGTTTATCGATTTGAAAGAGTTCACGAATTTGAAAAAAAAATCCATCAGATAAGAAGAAAAAAAACAAAAAAGGGAAGAAGGAAAAAGGAAAGAAGAAAACAATATAAAAAGGAAAAAAGATGTAAACATTCACACGCGCCTAAGTGACCGAGTGGTTAGCGTAACGTAGCAAAAAAAATGAGGTCGCAGGTTCGATTCATTCCGTGGGCGCCCACTTTTTCCTTTATTTTCCTTTTGCGTGCGCCCCCGTATTGGGCCGGCCCAAGAGCGCGGCAGCGTGGGCGCCGAAACTCCTAGTTGGGGCCGAAGGCGCTAACTAGGAGCTCCCAATTTGGCGACGGTTCAATTTGGGGAGCAATTTTGGAACGGGTTGAGATGAGTGGTCGATATTACTAGGAATTCGGGATTGTTTCGGTGGCTAACTTTCCGCTGGGCGAATATTTTCGGTCTCTCACGCGCTCTCCCGTGCATTTAAGCCCAATAAATTTCACTTGCTGGCTCACATCATGGCCCAGCAGTTACTGACACGTAACTTAGTTCTGCCGGCAGAAAATAGGTCGTGAGTGGTAGGAATCATCCGGGGCAGTTCATATGCCCCGGTAGATGAACTTCTACTGGCAGTTTCTCTGCCCATAGTCACTTGTGCCGGCAGTAATATAATCCCCGGCAGATTTTTTGTCCTTGTTAATGTATTTCTCCCAGCAGTTAACTGCTCCTAATTAAGTGTTGGGTGATGGCAGATGGGACTGGCAAGATCTATGCAGTGATTCCTTCTGAAGACGGGATGGCGGAAGATGGCGGCGGCGGATCCTTGAGCGTGCGTAGGCGGTGCACGTTATGCGACGCCTAGACCGGATGGTCTTAAGGCCTCTGGATTAGATTGTGTCTGTTATGCGGACAGGGCACATCTGTATACTTGTAGGTGTAGCACTACTAGAAAAAAGGCTGTTAGTGGCGCACCTGTTTTTGCTATTAATGGCGCACTATAGGTGCGCCACTATTAACACGCCATTAATAACAAATAGTAATGGCGCACCTCTGGTGCGCCATTAGTAATCCAAATACTAGTGGTGCACCACCTGGTGCGCCATTATTAACACTTCAGGTGCGCCACTGCTAATAGAGGACAGTGCGCCACTACTAACACCCATGATGCACCATTGCTATTTATTTTTGCGTTTTTTTTTTTGCGATTTTATTTTGTGATTAAATCAAAAAAAGTTAGTAATGGCGCACCAGGAGAAGGTGCGCCATTGCTATCCCGATGTTTATGGCGCACCCCTAAAAGGTGCGCCATTGCTATCCCGAAGTTTATGGCGCACCCCTAAAAGGTGCGCCATTGCTATCCCGAAGTTTATGGCGCACCCCTAAAAGGTGCGCCATTGCTATTTTTTTTGCGATTTTTTTTTTGCGATTTTTTTTTGTGATTTTTTTTTTTTGCGATTTTTTTTTTTTGAATTTCGTTCTGGTTTGCATCTTTGTGTCGGGAGGAGGTGGGACTGTGAGGAGGAAGTAGAGGAGGAAGGAGAGGAGGCAGAAGAGGAGGGAGGAGAGGAGGGAGGAGAGAGGAGAGGAGGAGAGGAGGGAGGAGAGAGGAGAGGAGGAGAGGAGGGAGGAGAGAGGAGAGGAGGAGAGGAGGGAGGAGGAGGGAGGAGAGACCGTGAGGAGGAGGGACTGTGAGGAGGAAGGAGGAGGGACTGTGAGGAGGAAGGAGGAGGGAGGAGAGACCGTGAGGAGGAGGGACTGTGAGGAGGAAGGAGGAGGGACTGTGAGGAGGAAGGAGGAGGGAGGAGGGAGGAGGAGGTCACCGGCCGGAGAGGAGGGAGGAGGAGAGACCGTGAGGAGGAGGGACTGTGAGGAGGAAGGAGGAGGGACTGTGAGGAGGAAGGAGGAGGGAGGAGGAGGTCACCGGCCGGAGAGGAGGAGGAGGAGGAGGTCGCCGGAGCGGAGGAGCAGGAGGAGGAGTTCGCCGGAGAGGACCGTTAGGAGGAGGTCGCCGGAGAGGACCGTGAGGAGGAGGTCGCCGGAGAGGACCGTGAGGAGGAGGGAGGAGGAAGGAGGAAGGAGGAGGAAGGAGGAAGGAGGAGAGGAGGAGGAGGAGGAGGTCGCCGGAGAGGACCGTGAGGAGAAGGTCGCCGGAGAGGACCGTGAGGAGGAGGGAGGAGGAAGGAGGAAGGAGGAGGAAGGAGGAAGGAGGAGAGGAGGAGGAAGGAGGAGGAGGAGGATAGAAATGTGTGGAGGAGGAGGGAAGTGGATAAGGGTAGTGGGGGTACGTGCGTTTTGAAACTGCCCAGACTTAGTAATGGCGCACCTAGGTGTGGTGCGCCATTACTATTTTTAAATTTTTTTGAATTTGGAAGGCGGGAAAATAGTAGTGGCGCACTATGCACTGGTGCGCCATTGCTAACTTTTTTTATTTTTTTTATTTTTTTGCCTCCAGATCTTAAAATGGCTGTAACTTTTTTTCTGTTAGGTTTTTGAGGATTCTGAAAAATCGATAACGGGCATAGCCGGGCAAAATTGGATGTAACTTTTCGAGTAGTATCTTTTTCATATAAAAAACTTTTTCATCAGAGGTCGTATGCAAAAGTTACGGCCATTTTACCGAAACACGACGGTTTTTTTTTTGCAAAAAAATTCAAAATTCATGTTTGTGAATTTTCGTAACAACTAGAACACATAACACATGGGCATCTATTTTTTTGAATTTTTTTGAATCTTTTATCATTTTCTTTTATTTTTTTTTAAACCGAAAAGGCGATCCACAGGGGGGGTGGGTGTGTGTGGGGGGGGTGTGTGTTTGTGTGTGTGTGAGACGTTAGTAATGGCGCACCCTCCCTGGTGCGCCATTGCTAACCTTAGCAATGGCGCACCAGGGAGGGTGCGCCATTACTAACCTCACACACACGCAGGCACACAGCCCCACCAGACATAGCAATGGCGCACCACACCAAGGTGCGCCATTACTATGTAGCATAGTAATGGCGCACCTTGGTGTGGTGCGCCATTGCTATGTCTGGTGGGGTGGGGGGATGGACAAAAAAAATAGTAATGGCGCACTGCTCAGGTGGTGCGCCACTACTAAGAAAATAACAATGGCGCACCTGCTTCTGGTGCGCCATTGCTATATAGCAGTGGCGCACCACCACCATGGTGCGCCACTAATAGGGATATTGGCTATAGCCATTTTTCTAGTAGTGTAGCGACTTTGTTCGCCTAGAAGGGGGCTTCGGGTTGATCCTTGTATTCATTTTGTCAGACTCTGATGAATAATTAATAAAGATGGTTGGGTGCATCATGGTGATGCAGAGGCTGGGGGTAATCCTCCTTTTCAAAAAAAAAACATATGAAGTTGTCACATCACATGAGACGCCTCTCACCCGCGGCCACATATATGGAATCTTTGAAATGTGTGTGTGTGTGTGAGAGAGAGAGAGAGAAAGATATATATATATAGAGAGAGAGAGAGATGTACTATGTATGAAAACGAGCAAGTTAATAATGCATCATGTGTTGTGGCTTGTGTTTGTCGAAGGACACCTCTCCAACGGCGATGGTACAATAGAACACTCAATGCATTGTTCATTTTAGGACTTCATCGTCATCTTGAGTACAACATTGTCGGCTCATATTTATGTTCAACAATAATTAAAAGACTAGTACAAAGATTGTTAGGGTTTAGCAATAAAGTGCCATTACAAGGCACGGTTAACTGTCACATCCTAACTACTAACTCCAGTAAGTATTTAGCACATTAACATTTCCCCACAATTCTATACAGCGTAAGGTTGAGATTTGAACGACGTGCAAGCATCAGCTTGGTGAGTGTGTCTGCGACTTGATCTACGGAAGACATCAACCACTCCCATGGCCATTTTATCTCTAACAAAATGGCAATCAGCCTCAAATGCGTTTTGTGCTGGCATAAAATAGATGGTCGACCGTGGGATACGTCTTGCACATGCCATCACACAATAACCTGGGGGCGCTAACCCGCAATTCGTTCTGCAAGGACTGCAACCAGGTCATCTTGGTAGTTTTGATTGCCAAAGCCTTGTACTCTGCTTCTGTGGATGATTGTCAGACACCGTGAGCTAATTTCTCACACTCCATAAGATGAGGTTGAGGCCTCGGAGCAGACGACGCGGGCTGGGGTTAGGCGGCGTAGATAGCGTTAACTCAATTCTACTGTGAAGTATCTAAATACCAGGAAAATAATTCAGTGAACCAATGGTCCTTGCAGGACATGTGGCAGATATAGGCACTAACGAGTGGCATGCAGTAATTCACTTGTTAGGTCCACAGGTAGTCCAAGGACGCACGGCCAATGGCTGATCGAGAATCTTAGCGCTGGGGTGCCACATTTTACCTATACTTTTTTTTTGCAGAAAAAACTTCCAATCTATTCATCAACTGTGGTGGCGGTGTAAAGAACACCAGAAGAAACAAAAATTACATCCAGGTACTTAGACCACCTAGCGACGACTACAATCATTCGAGCCAGCATTATAATCCTGATACATTGGTTCAAAATTTGTGGAAACTTAAATTACAAATGAATTAATTTGGTCTAAACATCATTTTAATTCCAATAAATACATAGCATTAACTTTGTATAACTAGTGTTAATTATCACTGTCACCGACACGGACAACACGGACACGCACACTGACCGGTGTGTTCTCCATGGCTAGGTAATCACATGATCATGTGCTGCTGACACACACACACACACACAGAGCGTGTGTCCTTCCGTGTGGGAGAATAGTGAAGGCAACCGCTGTCCGGACGTTGAATTTTTGTCGAGAAACGACAGTGGCAAAATCTGAGACTCAGACCCAAGGCCAACCTCAGCCCGTCCTCTAGCTAGCTGTGATTATCACAGACATGGACACTGGCCGGTCTGTGTTGTCCTCGATGGCTACGTACGCATTATGATGTGCTGCAAGCAGACACCGTGGTCCAGACGTTGAGTTGTCGTCGTCGAAAGCACGTACGTACTAGGGGGTCGGTTTGTGTTCGTGGAAGAGAACGTCTCCGGCTCCACTCTGTGCAGAGACGGACAACGACGATCGACACTGGTCCAAGCGCAGATACGGAAAGACAACGAGGCGTGAAAACGCCGGCACACAGCATGTGTGGGACGAGTGAAAGCAACGACACTGGCACACAAAGTCCGGACGTCGAATTGTCACAGTGGCAAAACCTGAGACTGGGACGCATGGCCTACCTCAGCCCGTCTTGTACCTGGATACGATTATCAGTCACGGACACTGGCTGATGTGTCCTTCATGGCTACGTATGCATCATCATGGGCGCGTTTGGTTCACATCTGTATTTTAGGGCATTTTACATACTTGTCCCGATTGGGCCTGATTGAGCTAATGCAGTCTAAAAACCAACATCTGCATGTAATTTGGTTGCCTGCATTAGGCTCCTTGCATGCGGGGAGCAATGCGTTAGCACGCTGTTTGATTGCCTGCGTGGTTGTTGTTAGACAAACAACACGTTGTTTGGTTGCAACCGGCTAAAGATGTGATCACCACTTCTCACGAGTGGTGACCTTACCACACACACAAAACATTGTCTTCTTCTAATTAGGAAACAAATGACAGTTTATCCTAGCTACTAGCAAATGACATTACAAATTATTAAGTGCCAATATGGCTGAATAGTCGAAAGTTCAATGATGCTAACTAGGTGGAAGTTCATCCTCATCCTCTTCCTCTCCTTCTTCTCTTCCTCTTCTTCTTCTTCTGTTGTTGCCTCTTCTTCTTCTTCTTCTTTAGATCCTGCTCTGACCTCTATTATCCCACATTGCCTGAGCCCATTCCAACCTTTTATTCTTCCACGCTTCGTTGTCAAACGCCTCCACACCATGGCCGGAGTTGATCACCTCATCAGGAGTCACATCATCCTCCTCCGGCACAAGTTCATCAGTTCCCCATTGCAGGATCCAGTTGTGAATGATGCAACATGCAAGAACAAGTTTGACCTCGGTAGGGTAAGGGTGGAATGGCTTCTGATCCAGGATCTTAAACCTGTTCTTCAGAGCTCCAAATGCCCTTTCAATAGTTACTCTAAGGCTGGAGTGTCTAAGATTGAACAGCTCCCGTAGAGTCCTAGGATAGTTCCTACCAGAGAACTCGTTCAGATGGTACCTGATTTTCCTGAAGGGTGGAAGAACACCTGACCGACAAGCATAGCCAGCATCTCCTAGGTAGAACTTGCCATCTGGGATGTTGATGCCATCAGGTCTACACATGCTGTCACTGAGAATGTTAGCATCATGTGCTGATCCTTCCCAGCCAGCCAAGACAAATGTAAACTTCAGATCAAAGTCAACAGCATCAAGCACATTCTGGCTTGTGTAGTGCTTTCTCCCTCTATATGCTGCAGCTTGTGACCTCGGCACTCTGGCAGTGACATGAGTACCATCTATTACGCCAATGCAATCCTGGAATGGCATTACAAGATGGTGTTATGGCTAGAACAAGAACAAGAACAGCATATGAAGGCATTAACTGTTGGGGAACGTTGCATGGGAAACAAAAATTTTCCTACGCACACACAAGATCTATCCATGGTGATGAGCATCTACGAGAGGGAGAGTGGATCTACATACCCTTGTAGATTGCTAAGCGGAAGCGTTAAGAAACGCGGTTGATGTAGTCGAACGTCTCCGCGATCCAAATCGCAAGTCGTCCCTCGATCCAAGCACGATCCAGCGCCGAACGGACGGCACCTCCGCGTTCAACACACGTACGGCTTGATGACGATCTCCGCCTTCTTGATCCAGCAAGAGGGAGCGGAGAAGAAGAAGAGTTCCAGCAGCACGACGGCGTGGTGGTGTTGATGAAGAACTATTTCAGCAGGGCTTCGCCTAAGCACTACTGAAATTATGACGTAAGAGGAACTAGAGGTTGCCGGCACACGGCTTGGGGCAATCTAATGTCTCTCGTGTGCTAGCCCTACCCCTCTATTTATATGTTGAGCCTTGGGGTCTAAACTTGGAGTAAAAGCCTCCTCCAGGTCAGTTTTGCCCGCACAAGGTCGGTTTGGCCCGCAGGGAAAGAGTCCAACTCGGATCCCTGCAGTACCGCGCACAAGCGGTAGTACCGCTTACGATAAGCGGTAGTACCGCTTGACCAGCTTAAGCGGTAGTACCGCTGACGATAAGCGGTAGTACCGCTTGACCAGTTTAAGCGGTAGTACCGCTGATACAGTAGCGGTAGTACCGCTTAACCAGCTTAAGCGGTAGTACCGCTGCTACAGTAGCGGTAGTACTGCCTTACCATCTTAAGGCAGTAGCAAAACTTCCTTTTGCACTTTCCAATACCTCGTGGGTTTTATCCCTTTGGCCCATATAAAGTGTTGCTGCACCCGAACACTTCGGTAAACATCCGGAACCCCTTTCCGGTGAATTCCGGAACCCTTCCGGTAACCAAAAACACTATTATCACATATATCAATTTTTACCTCCGGACTATTCCGGAGATCCTCGTCATGTCCGGGATCTTATCCGGGACTCCGAACAACTTTCGGTCACCAACAAAATAACTCAACTATACTAATCGTCACCAAACGTTAAGTGTGTAGACCCTGCGGGTTCGAGAACTATGTAGACATGACCGAGACACCTCTACGGTCAATAACCAATAGCGGGACCTGGATGCCCATATTGGCTCCTACATATTCTACGAAGATCTTTTATCGTTTGAACCTCTATGTCAAGGATTCAGTTAATCCCGTATGCTGTTCCTTTTGTTCTTCGGTATGTTACTTGCCCGAGATTCGATCGTCGGTATCTCTATACCTAGTTCAATCTCGTTACCGGCAAGTCTCTTTACTCGTTCTGTAATACAAGATCTCGTGGCTAACACTTTAGTCACATTGGTTGCAAGGCTCATTGTGATGTTGTATTACCGAGTGGGCCCTGAGATACCTCTCCGTCACACGGAGTAACAAATCCCAGTCTTGATCCATGCCAACCCAACAGACACCCTCGGAGATACCTGTAGAGCACCTTTATAGTCACCCAGTTATGTTGCGACGTTTGATACACACAAGGTATTCCTCTGGTGTTAGTGAGTTGCATGATCTCATGGTCATAGGAACAGATACTTGACATGCAGAAAACAATAGCAATAAACTGATACGATCATATGCTACGTTCGTAGTTTGGGTCTTGTCCATCACATCATTCTCCTAATGATGTGATCCCGTTATCAAATGACATCTCATGTCAATGGCTAGGAAACCTTAACCATCTTTGATCAACGAGCTAGTCAACTAGAGGCTTACTAGGGACACAGTGTTGTCTATGTACCCACACATGTATTTGAGTTTCCAATCAATACAATTATAGCATGGATAATAAACGATTATCATGAACAAGGAAATATAATAATAACTAATTTATTATTACCTCTAGGGCATATTTCCAACAGTCTCCCACTTGCACTAGAGTCAATAATCTAGTTCACATCACTATGTGATTTACATTGTAATGAATCGAACACCCATGCAGTTCTGGTGTTGTTCATGTTTAGCCCTTGGAAGAGGTTTAGTCATCGGATCTGCAACATTCAGATCCGTGTGTACTTTGCAAATATTTATGTCGTCCTCCTTGATGTAATCGCGGATGGAATTGAAGCGTCGCTTTATGTGTCTGGTCCTCTTGTGAAATCTTGGTTCCTTGGCTAGAGCAATGGCACCAGTGTTATCACAAAACAGAGTCATTGGGTTAAGCGCACTAGGCACTACTCCAAGATCTGTCATGAACTCCTTCATCCAGACACCTTCCTTCGCCGCCTCCGAGGCTGCGATGTACTCCGCTTCGCATGTAGAATCAGCTACCACGCTTTGCTTGGAACTGCACCAGCTAACCGCACCCCCATTAAGAATAAATACGTATCCGGTTTGAGACTTAGAGTCATCCGGATCAGTGTCAAAGCTTGCATCGACGTAACCCTTTACGACGAGCTCTTGATCACCTCCATAAATGAGAAACATGTCCTTAGTCCTTTTCAGGTACTTCAGGATATTCTTGACCGTCGTCCAGTGTTCCATTCCTGGATCACTTTGAAACCTTCCGACCATACTTATGGCAAGGCTGACATCGGGTCTTGTGCACAGCATTGCATACATAATAGAGCCTATGGCTGAAGCATAGGGGATGACACTCATCTTTTCTCTATCTTCTGCAGTCACCGGGCATTGAGTCTTACTCAACTTCACACCTTGCAAAACAGGCAAGAACCCCTTCTTGGACTGATCCATTTTGAACTTCTTCAAAATCTTATCAAGGTATGTGCTTTGTGAAAGTCCTATTAAGCGTCTTGATCTATCTCCATAGATCTTGATGCCTAATATGAAAGCAGCTTCTCCTAGGTCCTTCATTGAAAAACTCTTGTTCAAATATTCCTTCACGCTTTCCAACATTTCTATATTGTTTCCAATCAGCAATATGTCATCCACATATAATATTAGAAACGCTATAGAGCTCCCACTCACTTTCTTGTAAATACAAGCTTCTCCGTAAACTTGTATAAACTCGAACGCTTTGATCACTTCATCAAAGCGAAGATTCCAACTCCGAGATGCTTGCACCAGTCCATAAATGGATCGCTGGAGTTTGCAAACTTTGTCAGCATTCTCTGGATCGACAAAACCTTCTGGTTGCATCATATACAACTCTTCCTTAAGGAAACCATTAAGGAATGCTGTTTTGACATCCATCTGCCAAATTTCATAATCGAAAAAGGCAGCTATTGCTAACATGATTCTGACGGACTTAAGCATCGCTACGGGTGAGAAGGTCTCATCGTAGTCAACTCCTTGAACTTGTGAAAAACCCTTTGCCACAAGTCGAGCTTTATAGACGGTGACATTACCGTCCCCGTCCGTCTTCCTCTTAAAAATCCATTTGTTCTGAATGGCCTTACGCCCTTCAGGTAATACTTCCAAAGTCCATACTTTGTTTTCATACATGGATCCCATCTCGGATTTCATGGCCTCTAACCACTTCTCGGAATCCGGGCCCATCATCGCTTCTCCATAGCACGTAGGTTCATCGTTGTCTAACAACATGACCTCTAAGACAGGGTTGCCGTACCACTCGGGAGCAGTACGCGTCCTTGTCGACCTACGAGGTTCGATAGCAACTTGATCCAAAGCTTCATGATCATCATCATTAACTTCCTCTTCAGCTAATGTAGGCTCCACAGAAACAACTTTCTGCACTGCGCTACTCTCAGGTTGAAGTAAAGGTTCAACAACCTCATCAAGTTCTATCTTCCTCCCACTCAATTCTTTCGAGAGAAACTCTTTCTCAAGAAATGTTCCGTTTTTAGCGACAAACACTTTGCCTTCGGATCTGAGATAGAAGGTATACCCAACTGTCTCTTTTGGGTATCCTATGAAGACGCATTTCTCCGCTTTGGGTTCCAGCTTTTCAGGCTGAAGCTTTTTGACATAAGCATCACATCCCCAAATTTTAAGAAACGACAGCTTTGGCTTCTTGCCAAACCAAAGTTCATATGGCGTTGTCTCAACGGATTTCGATGGTGCCCTATTTAAAGTGAATGCAGCTGTCTCTAATGCATAACCCCAAAAACGATAGTGGCAAATCGGCAAGAGACATCATAGAACGCACCATATCCAATAAAGTTCGATTACGACGTTCGGACACACCATTACGCTGTGGTGTTCCAGGCGGTGTCAGTTGTGAAACAATTCCACATTGTCTTAAGTGACTGCCAAACTCATAACTCAGATATTCTCCTCCTCGATCAGATCGTAGGAATTTAATCTTCTTGTTACGATGATTCTCAACTTCACTCTGAAATTGTTTGAACTTTTCAAACGTTTCAGACTTGTGTTTCATTAAGTAAATATACCCATATCTACTTAAGTCATCAGTGAAGGTGAGAAAGTAACGATAACCACCGCGCGCCTCAATGCTCATTGGACCGCACACATCTGTATGTATGATTTCCAATAAGTCACTTGCCCGTTCCATTGTTCCAGAGAACGGCGTTTTAGTCATCTTGCCCAAGAGGCATGGCTCACATGTGTCAAGTGATTCAAAATCAAGTGACTCCAAAAGTCCATCAGCATGGAGCTTCCTCATGCGTTTTACGCCAATATGACCTAAACGGCAGTGCCACAAGAAAGTGGTATTATCATTATCAATCCTACATCTTTTGGCATCAATGTTATGAACATGTGTATCATTACTATCGAGATTCAATAAGAATAAACCGCTTACATTGGGTGCATGACCATAAAAGATATTACCCATATAAATAGAACAACAATTATTCTCTGATTTAAATGAGTAACCGTCTCGCAATAAACAAGATCCAGATATAATGTTCATGCTTAACGCAGGCACCAAATAACACTTATTTAGGTTCATCACTAATCCCGACGGTAATCGAAGAACGAGCGTGCCGACGGCGATCACATCAACCTTGGAACCATTTCCCACGCGCATCGTCACTTCGTCCTTCGCCAGCCTCCATCTATTCCGCAGTTCCTATTTAGAGTTGCAAATATGAGCAACCGCACCGGTATCAAATACCCAGGCACTACAACGAGGGTTGGTAAGGAACATATCAATAACATGTATATCATATATACCTTGTTTGTTGTTGGCCGCCTTCTTGTCAGCCAAATACTTGGGGCAGTTCCGCTTCCAGTGTCCAGTTCCCTTGCAATGAAAGCACTCAGTTTCTGGTTTGGGTCCAGCCTTGGGTTTCTTCACAGGAGCAGCAACTGCTTTGCCACCCTTCTTAGATTTACCCTTCTTACCCTTGCCATTTTTCTTGAAACTAGTGGTTTTATTGACCATCAACACTTGATGCTCCTTCTGAATTTCAGACTCAGCGGCTTTCAGCATCGCAAACAGCTCGGCGACTGACTTGTTCATCCCGTGCATGTTATAGTTCAACACGAAGCTCTTGTAGCTACGTGGCAATGATTGAAGAACTCTGTCAGTGATAGCCTCTGGCGGAAGGGGCATCCCCAATTCAGCCAGACGGGTGGAGTACCCAGACATTCTGAGCACGTGATCACTGATAGACCCGTTCTCCTCCATCTTGCAAGTATAGAACTTATCGGAGATCTCATATCTCTCGATCCGGGCATTCTTCTGAAAGATAAACTTCAACTCCTGGAACATCTCATATGCTCCATGACGCTCAAAACGTCTTTGAAGTCCCGGTTCTAAGCCATACAACATTGCACATTGAACTATTGAGTAATCATCAGAACGAGCCTGCCAGGCGTTCACAACGTCTAGAGACTCAACTGGAGCGGGTGGATCACCAAGCGGTGCATCAAGGACATAAGCCTTCTGGGAAGCCGTAAGGATAATCCTTAGATTACGGGCCCAGTCCACAAAGTTACTTCCATCATCTTTCAACTTAGCTTTCTCTAGGAACGCATTAAAATTTAGGGGTGCTACTGCGCGAGCCATGATCTACAACATAAATATAGCAAAGACAACTTAGACTATTGTTCAAGATAATGAGTTTAATTAATCATATTTAATTAAAAACTCCCACTCAAATTGACATCCCTCCGGTCATTCGAGTGTAACATGATCCAAATCCACCAACTCAAGTCCGATCATCACGTGAGTCGAGGTGGTTTCAATGGTGAACATCTTCATGTTGATCATATCTACTATATGACTCATGTTCGACCTTTCGGTCTCTTGTGTTCCGAGGCCATGTCTGTACATGCTAGGCTCGTCAAGTTTAACCCGAGTGTTCCGCGTGTGCAACATGGCTTGCACCCGTTGTATGTGAACGTGGAGTCTATCACACCCGATCATCACGGCGTGTCTCGAAACGACGAACTTTCGCAACGGTGCACACTCGGGGAGAACACAATTTATCTTGAAATTTAAGTGAGGGATCACCTTATAATGCTACCGCCGTCCTAAGCAAAATAAGATGCATAAAAGGATTAACATCACATGCAAATCATAAGTGACATGATATGGCCATGAACTTGTGCTTTTGATCTCCATCTCCAAAGCACCGGCATGATCTCCATCGTCACCGGCATGACACCATGATCTCCATCATCTTGATCTCTATCAACGTGTCGCCATGAGGTTGTCGCGCCGACTGTTACTCCCACGACTATTGCTAACGTTTAGCGATAAAGTAAAGCATTACATAGCGCTTAATGATTGACACGCAGGTCATACAATAATTAAAGACAACTCTATGGCTCCAGCCAGTTGCCGTACTCATCGACATGCAAGTCGTGATATTCTATACAACACATGATCATCTCATACATCACATATATCTCATCATGTAATTGGCCATATCACATCACAACATACCCTGCAAAAACAAGTTAGACGTCCTCTAATTGTTGTTGCAAATTTTACGTGGCTGCTACGGGTTTGCAAGAACCGTTCTTACCTACGCAAAACCACAACGTGGTGTAGTGATTGCTTTTTGATCTTCTAAAAGAACCCTCTTCATTGAAATCGATTCAACTAAAGTGAGAGAGACAGACACCCGCTAGCCATCTTTATGCAACGAAGTTACATGTTAGTTGAAGGAACCTGTCTCGCGTAAGCGTACGCGTAATGTCGGTCCGGGCCGCTTCATCTCACAGTACCGCCGAATCAAATATCAACTAGTAACGGCAAGCAATATGTATACACCCACGCCCACAACTCGTTTGTGTTCTACTCGAGATCTCATCTACGCATAGACCTAGCTCATGATGCCACTGTTGGGGAACGTTGCATGGGAAACAAAAATTTTCCTACGCACACACAAGATCTATCCATGGTGATGAGCATCTACGAGAGGGAGAGTGGATCTACATACCCTTGTAGATCGCTAAGCGGAAGCGTTAAGAAACGCGGTTGATGTAGTCGAACGTCTCCGCGATCCAAATCGCAAGTCGTCCCTCGATCCAAGCACGATCCAGCGCCGAACGGACGGCACCTCCGCGTTCAACACACGTACGGCTTGATGACGATCTCCGCCTTCTTGATCCAGCAAGAGGGAGCGGAGAAGAAGAAGAGTTCCAGCAGCACGACGGCGTGGTGGTGTTGATGAAGAACTATTTCAGCAGGGCTTCGCCTAAGCACTACTGAAATTATGACGTAAGAGGAACTAGAGGTTGCCGGCACACGGCTTGGGGCAATCTAATGTCTCTCGTGTGCTAGCCCTACCCCTCTATTTATATGTTGAGCCTTGGGGTCTAAACTTGGAGTAAAAGCCTCCTCCAGGTCGGTTTTGCCCGCACAAGGTCGGTTTGGCCCGCAGGGAAAGAGTCCAACTCGGATCCCTGCAGTACCGCGCACAAGCGGTAGTACCGCTTACGATAAGCGGTAGTACCACTTGACCAGCTTAAGCGGTAGTACCGCTGACGATAAGCGGTAGTACCGCTTGACCAGTTTAAGCGGTAGTACCGCTGATACAGTAGCGGTAGTACCGCTTAACCAGCTTAAGCGGTAGTACCGCTGCTACAGTAGCGGTAGTACTGCCTTACCATCTTAAGGCAGTAGCAAAACTTCCTTTTGCACTTTCCAATACCTCGTGGGTTTTATCCCTTTGGCCCATATAAAGTGTTGCTGCACCCGAACACTTCGGTAAACATCCGGAACCCCTTTCCGGTGAATTCCGGAACCCTTCCGGTAACCAAAAACACTATTATCACATATATCAATTTTTACCTCCGGACTATTCCGGAGATCCTCGTCATGTCCGGGATCTTATCCGGGACTCCGAACAACTTTCGGTCACCAACAAAATAACTCAACTATACTAATCGTCACCAAACGTTAAGTGTGTAGACCCTGCGGGTTCGAGAACTATGTAGACATGACCGAGACACCTCTACGGTCAATAACCAATAGCGGGACCTGGATGCCCATATTGGCTCCTACATATTCTACGAAGATCTTTTATCGTTTGAACCTCTATGTCAAGGATTCAGTTAATCCCGTATGCTGTTCCTTTTGTTCTTCGGTATGTTACTTGCCCGAGATTCGATCGTCGGTATCTCTATACCTAGTTCAATCTCGTTACCGGCAAGTCTCTTTACTCGTTCTGTAATACAAGATCTCGTGGCTAACACTTTAGTCACATTGGTTGCAAGGCTCATTGTGATGTTGTATTACCGAGTGGGCCCTGAGATACCTCTCCGTCACACGGAGTAACAAATCCCAGTCTTGATCCATGCCAACCCAACAGACACCCTCGGAGATACCTGTAGAGCACCTTTATAGTCACCCAGTTACGTTGCGACGTTTGATACACACAAGGTATTCCTCTGGTGTTAGTGAGTTGCATGATCTCATGGTCATAGGAACAGATACTTGACATGCAGAAAACAATAGCAATAAACTGATACGATCATATGCTACGTTCGTAGTTTGGGTCTTGTCCATCACATCATTCTCCTAATGATGTGATCCCGTTATCAAATGACATCTCATGTCAATGGCTAGGAAACCTTAACCATCTTTGATCAACGAGCTAGTCAACTAGAGGCTTACTAGGGACACAGTGTTGTCTATGTACCCACACATGTATTTGAGTTTCCAATCAATACAATTATAGCATGGATAATAAACGATTATCATGAACAAGGAAATATAATAATAACTAATTTATTATTGCCTCTAGGGCATATTTCCAACATTAACAACATATTGTGAGTGCTCACCTTGAAGTATGGATACCATCTTGGGCTAGTGCGAATCTTGGTAGGAGTCCGGCCACTTGGTGACACGATCATCTCTCCTCTGAGTTCCCCAATAGCATACAACACTTGCTTGAAGTACCTGGAGATGGTCTCTATTGATCTCCTGAACGTGTTGTGGATAACCCTGAACCTCTGGTTATGACCAACAACATGAAGGAACATGGCCACTTGCTCTTCAACACTGGTGTGGATGCTATCTTCTAGCATCCCCCTGCTCCTGAAGGTCTGGACAAATCTTGCAAATGATGCTCTTCTCATTCTAAGCTTCCACAGAGCCTCTATGTCGTTGCAGTTGTAGATGTAGTTCAGATTCGCTATCCTCTCCCTATCCCGGATTAACATCGGACCATACCGGATTTGAGGTCTCCCATTCCGACGAACAGCTCTCTTATGGACCAACAGGATTCACGCTTGAACGATAGCTATCAGCGATGCTGCCTGAACTAGAAGCTTTGTCTATTCATCGACAACCTAAGCGACATCCATGATGCGGTCAGCCTAGGCGCTACCGACCCTAAACGGTCCTAGCAGAGGAGGGGGAGGGGGTAGCTTACCAGCTTCCCGGTCGGGGGAGACATGCCGGAGATGAGGATGGCCGGACGGAGTCGAAGAAGATGGGGAGAAGCAGCTGCCGGTGCCGGGGAGTGCTGCTGCCGCCACCAACGCCGCCGCCGCCGTCGCAGCCGCAGATCTGAGTCGTCGCCGCCACCAGTGCCAATAACAGAGGATGGCTTGTCCTAGAGCTAGGGGTGAGCGAGTAAATGGCGTGGTGAGGGTATATTTCGCGTCATCCTGCCTCCGCAGATTTTCCCCTCCCGCCATCTCCGACCGAATCCCCCCTGCACCGCGCCCTACGCCGCGTTTCCCTTTTGCGCCCGACCACTAGTAGAAAAAGGACATATAGTCCCGGTTGGGAACCCCCTTTAGTCCCGGTTTTCCCAACCGGGACTATGGAATCGGGACTAAAGGCATAATCCTTTAGTCCCGGTTGTGTCTCAACCGGGACTAAATGTCATCCGGGCTATAAATAATAATGCCTCCCGTGGGATTCGAACCCAAGACCTCATGTATTGCCTCGCGCGCAGCTTACCACCCCACCTACACAGCACATGTGACTTTGGATGGGATGCTTTCCTTTTGAACTAGCCTATGGAGGACCTTTAGTCCAGGTTGGTGTTATCAACCGGGACTAAAGGGTCCTTTAGTCCGGGTTGGTAATACCAACCGGGACTAAAGGTAGACCCTTTAGTCCGGGTTAGTGTTATCAACCGGGACTAAAGGGTCAAGGCCTTTAGTCCCGGTTGGTAACACCAACCGGGACTAATGTAGGACCTTTAGTCCGGGTTGGTGTTACCAACCGGGACTAAAGGTCCTCTGACGGACATGAAATTTGGAACCGGGACTAATGCTCATATTAGTCCCGGTTCCAACTCTAGCCGAGACTAATGTGCTAAACAAAAGGTCCTTTTTCTACTAGTGGACTCAGCCTGGCTCACTGGAAACGGCCGATTCGAGCGTTCCCAGCGAGCCAGGCTCTGGTGTGCTTTAAGTTTCATGCCGATGCGAGCCAGGCCTCAATGCGGGCAACCAAACGGCCCATTTTCATCCCGCCACGGCCTGGTTGGACTCTATGCAGCCTACCAAACGCGTCACATGTGTAAGAGAAGAGAAGAGAAGAGAAGAGAAGAGAAGAGTCAAGGCAACGACACCCGCACGATCGCACGCGCGGGGTTGAATGGTCATCGGGAGCATGTACGTACGTCCGTCCCAAACTGAGGTGGCTTGTGTTTGTGGAAGAGAACTTCTTTGGCTCCACTCGTTGCGCAGAGACGGACAACGACGATTGGAATAAGGAAAACGTTTCACGCCGGGGCGCCGGCCGAAGCTTCGGCCGGTCTCCCCGGCTCGCTCGCTCGCGCACCTATCCCACGTAGCCACGTGCCCTGGCCCACGCGCTGCATCTCCCTTTCCCTTATCTCTTTGGAAAACGTTTCACGCCGGGGCGCCGGCCGAAGCTTCGGCCGGTCTCCCCAGCTTGCTCGCTCGCGCACCTATCCCACGTAGCCACGTGCCCTGGCCCACGCGCTGCATCTCCCTTTCCCTTATCTCTTTGGAAAACGTTTCACGCCGGGGCGCCGGCCGAAGCTTCGGCCAGTCTCCCCGGCTTGCTCGCTCGCGCACCTATCCCACGTAGCCACGTGCCCTGGCCCACGCGCTGCATCTCCCTTTCCCTTATCTCTTTTGCACCAACCGTTTTGGCTGCACAAATCTTATCTCCAGGACGTCGCTGTCTCTACTCTTTCTTCTACCTTTCGCATCCCCAATCGCTCTAGCCTCCACCCTGTGAGCTTTTGCTTCCACCCTTTTCTCCCCTGACAACAAAACCACCATGAGGCTACTACAAGGACGCGTCGCTGGTCCTCGATTTCATGACGACGCTCGCTGCCAATCTCCTCTCCGTCTTGGCTGCGAGCCCTCGATGTTGCTACAACCACGGCCTCGTCGCCAGCGTGAGATGTGCTACAACCATGGCGAGGCGGTGCTGTTACCGGCGTCGCACGCTACTATGACTGCAACGTCGCGGTGCTACAACCGCATGCACCCGTGCTGGAACCGGCATGTAGGGCTGCTAGAACCGGCGCGAGGAAATGCTGCAACCCCGGCGTGCGCCCGCGCTAGAACTAGCACATGGCGATGCTGCAACCGGCCATGTGGTGTGCTGGAACCGGCTATCTGGTGTGTTGGAACCGGCGACAAAAAATGATACAATCGATGAGACTGTGTGCTGGGAACCGGCCGCCGAAGCCGCCGGAGCTGCATCCAGTGACACAAATTGCTACATCCGGCATCGAGTTTTGCTGGAACCATAGAAATCCGCGCATCAACGCTACAAGCCAGGTGGGTGGCACCGGCAAGCCATTTTTTTGCTGGAACCGGCACACCCGTTTGGTACAACCGACGGGCATTTTTGCTACAGCCAGGAACCGGGGGCGAGGTACACTACAAGCTCGTCGGCGCGTGCTGGAACCGGCGACCGTCGTGCACCGGAACTGAGAGCATCGCCACCGGAGTTGCAACCGCGAGCAAACGCTTCTGCATGTGCGGAGCCGGTGAGGGCGGCAACCGGCCGGTGGCCGGCGACCGGCGGCGAGGGCGGCGACCGGCCGGTCAGCGACCCGGTGATGCTTCAAGGCCAGCCGTCTCTTTTTGTCCATGGCGCTGCGGAGGAGCTTTTTCTGCGAGCGCAGGCAATGAAACAAGAAAGCTTCACAGGAGGGCAGAGAATCATGTGGCTCTGGGTGTTTTGATCGTACGGTTTGGGTGCGACCGGCCCAAATTTGGGCCGGTGGACCGGTGCGTAGTAGTGGCCTTGGAATAATCATGCCTCTAAATTCACTGGTCCAAGCCCATATTTAGGACAGTAAAACCGAGCCTAGTTCCAGTCTTCTCATGACTTGGGCCTTTCTAACCGTCCGATCAAGCGTCCCACATGTTTTCGATCATTACATTTCTGTGCAGTTACACGTTCTAGCGAGTGGGCCGACTATCCTAAGAGGATAGCTTCTTCGGTGGCAAAAACGACGTATTCTGATTGATTGGGCCATGTGCACCAGCAGACGGCTCGTATTGCATCGGGATAACATAGTCAAGGTTCACTAGGGACGTGAGTGTGCGACGGACTCTTCAGTGCGAGCCCTTCCTTCTGGTCCGCTAGAGAAGTGCTGGCGGCCGACCTATGGTTCCACACTGAAAATACAGACAATAGACTTCCTCGCGTGCGAGCGTTGCAACGCTCGAATAATATTTGCCCGCAGCGCATCTGGGACCAAGCCCCGTAAATCTCTCCCCAACCCAATTAATTCCACCACACCCCCCCCCCCCCCCCCCCTATTCAACTGTGGGCCCACACTAATTAATCTCACCCCCTGATTCAACTGTGGGCCCACACTAATTAATCTCCCCCCTGATTCAACTGTGGGGCCACTGATTGATGCATGCATGCACGAATTAGCCACGCAGAAAAATGAAGGAACCAGTACACATTGATTACCAGATGCAGATGAAGTTTGGTCGGAAATCGAGCGCCGCGACGCGCGCGCGCGGAATAGACTTCCTCGCGTGAGCGTCTACATGTTGCATGCATGCAATGAATTATCTTGTACTACAAATGGGAAGCAAATCTGTTTAAAGTAGACTTTTTGTCCCGTCAGTCTAATTCATGGGGTGGCAAGGATCTTTGTGAAGGCCTTGGCCAACGGAGTCGCGCCTCGTCGGCACAATCTAGTGGGCAAGCACTAGAGCGCGTTCATCAAGGGGGAGTACTGCATGATAACTTCATTTTTATGAAAAGGCGAAATGTATTAATACCATAAAGATACCAATTACACCCTATCTCTGCACCAACAAGATGGCTCAAAGAGATCAAGGATGCACATAGCCTGAAAAGAAAACAAAAAAGAAAGGGAAAAAACAAAGGCCTCGCCACAGTGATCAACTCCTCTCAGCAGCAGCACACAAACCGCCACCAAAGACAACACTCGGAAAACATAAAAGGTCTTCAAAAGCGAAGCCTTAAAGAAGGAAACAGTGCACAAGCGTCGTCGTCGTCCGATCCAAGATTTTAAGTTTTCACCCTAGAGAAAGTCCGAGCTGTCAAAACAATACCTTCAGCCAGATAATTGCCAGGCACAACCAATGAAGGTCAGACCTTAGATTTTCACCCGGAAAGGTAGGACTCGGCACCGAGGAGCACCACGAAAAATGAAATCCTCCAGTGCTACCGCCCCCACTTGTCACTGTTGCTTATGAAAGTTATCAAACACTTGGCTGACTCCATCGCATCCAAGGCCACCTCCGCCTTACTGATCCTCTGATCTCAGCCACCATGACTTTCTCCACCGCTGTCTACGCCTTGGAAATCGAGATACCGACATGTCCCATGGTGTCAACAAACAACAGAGCTTCGCGCCGCGCCCTCATGGAGCCGCATAGGCTGATCTGGACGCGCACGACCGAAAACTATCCGATCCAGATATCCTTGGGCAAGATCTCCGGCAACAGTCCCGAAACATGTCGACGGCCAGATCAAGGAGGACCGATCATGCAGATCATTGACATAATGCGAGAAGAGCACTAGGACCGCTACCACACCGCTGCCTCCACCACATCAACGTCATCGCTGCCATGGCGGAGGACACCGGCCCACGCTGCCCACAGCTCGCACCGCCGACTGAAGACGGATGCCAGATCGGGGCGGATGCTGAACCGCCGCCACCCCCTCGCCTGCACGATCCGCCACCTCGAAGCCCGCCGTGCACCGCCGATCCCGAGCATTGCCACCGTGGGGATCCACCGCCACACCACCGCGACCCTCGTCTTCGCGGTGTCCCTGCCCAATCATGCCGCTCCGTGGCGGAGGCCCTGCGCGAGAAGGCGAAACGCCCTGCCGCCGACGACGCCGGACAGGCTTTACCCTGCCGCGTTCTCTGGCAGCGGCGAGGGATGAGGGAAGAAGATGAGGGTGCTAGCGGCGGAGGCGGGAGCGCCCTCCCTGTCGCCCACGGGAGCGACGTGGGAGGGTCAGATCCAATCTCCCCGTCGTTCAAGGAACATCAAGGAGACTACACACATTGGGTGAGCCAGCGTGTCTACTAACGTTGGATATTTCGAATGCTTTCGATGCTTTGGACTAGGCCTTCCTCCTTCAGATGCTTGTCCAGATGGGTTCCGGCCATAGGTGGACCTCACGGATTTGCGGCCTCCTTTCCACTGCAACCACTCGGGGTGCTTGTTAACGACGTGCTTGGCAGAACTATCTGCAATGCAAGAGGCACGCGTCATGGGGACTCCCTCTCACCAATGCTCTTCATATTGGTCATGGAGGCCCTGCAACTTATGTTCAGCTATGCTGATGGACAGCAGCTGTTAACCCCCCTTGCCAGGTGTGGATCGGACTCGTTAATAGGGTGTCGCTCTTCGCCGATGAAGTTATGCTATTCCAGAAACCCACTCCAACAGAATTTGCTGATGGCACGGCCATCATCGAGGATTTCGGACATGTGACAGGGTTGCATGTCAACGCGGCAAGTGCAGCGCCATCCCCATCATGTGCATGAACACGATGATTGAGATGATCCTTCAGGAGCTTGCATCCCCATCAGCACGCTCCCCACCAAATATCTCGGGCTGCCTCTCTCTATATGTAAGCATTCAGAACCCTAGTTGGATGAGATCGTCGAGGCAGTTTCCGCAAAGCTGCCCACCCGGCGCTTGACGGGCATGGAGAAGGCAAGGCAGCTAATCCTTGTCCGGTCCGTGCTTTGTGCCATGCCAATTCAGGCCATGCTGGCTTTGATGTGCCTCCGAAAATCCTTGCCAGTATCACCAAGATCCGCTGGAGCTTCTTCTGGGCCGGCTCTTCCGACACAAGGGTAGGGAAGTGTGCGGTGGCCTGGAAGGACATGTGTACTCCCATGTGGGTAGGCGGCCTAGGGCTTCTTGACTTCAAATGGCTCAACGTGGCTCTGGGAGCGCGTTGGTTGTGGTTGAAATGCACTGACGGCGGCCAGCCATGAGCTGAATTCGACATATTAGCGCCGCTGGAAGCGAGGAAAATCTTCAAGCAGCCGTGTTCGTTGATGTGGGCAATGGCAGTTCCTCATATTTTTTGGGAAGATAGATGGCTCGAAGGATACAGAATTCTGGAAATTGCCCCTAATCCCTATGATCGGATCAAACCAAAAGTACGGGAAACACGGACAGTCATTGATTACTTGTTGAACATAATTAATTAGAGATTGGCCTTTTAGAATCCGGGTGCCTGGAATCCCATCTATCAACACCGTCCATACAAAACAGGAGTCTCAGGGATCTGTGTCAAGCACTGCAATGGTTCTTGTTTAGCAGGCCTATTTGAACAGTGACGGTGGAATCACTCGCTCCTCCCAAGATTCACCATCGCGCTCTCTCTCTCTCGTGGAAAACAATTATTTTTTCACTCTCACGTCCTCTCTCTTCTGACATATGTCAGTGCATGTATAACACCAACGAAGTATCAATGCATATTATTGATCCAATCGAGAAAGACTGCTACTATTATCGTATTGTCCGTTAATTTGCATCAAGTTTGTGGCTCACATTTGTGCCTGTTGCGTTAGTCGAAGACAAGAACTCCTCCAGATCCAAGCATCAGTGAAGATCGAGACTGACAACTACTATGGTACGTTAAGACTATTCATTGTAGCGAGTTGACGACTTTTCTTCAGGGTACACGAGGACAACTACGTTGGGTGCATTGAGTACGACATTCTCTGCGCGTACGGCTGCATGTAGCACCATAATAAAGGAAAATACAATAATGGAAAAGTTAGACATGTCATGGATTTAAAAAATGGAAATTTTAGAAAATGTAGAGAGAAATAATCAGAACTAGAAAACCGGGAGAATTCGAGAAAAGTACAAAAATATTTCCATTCCTTTCACTAATATTCCTATTTTTTATGATTATCTGTTGATTTCCCTATATTAACTGTGGATTATTAAGAAAATTTACGCTTTCTATGTACTTGTTATTATTTCCCCTGTATAAAAATTTGCTAACTTTAAATTTTTAAAGGAGATTTTTCCAGACAATTTCTTAATTATTAATTTTAACATATGACGTTTTCCCCCACTAGTATTAATTCCCAAGCAAGCAACGGAGGTTCTTGAGGCAAAATAAGTTATGTTTCTAGATAAATGATAGGCGAACACTTCCTCCATTCCATATTATTTGAATATTGTTTGACCTTGACTATAGAAAAATATATAAACATCTACAGCACCACATGAGTTTCACTGAAATTCATCGTAATACATATTTCATATTATATACGTTTGATATTGTTGATAACAACATAGTATGAGAAATTAATCATAGTGTCCGTCATCTTCAAGAGAGAATACTAAGACTTTCATGTCAAATAGACTAACGACACCTGCAGCAAGCCAGCAAATACACCTGGGCAACCAGCTTTTTTGACTCAAAATGAGCGCACACCTGGCCAGAAATTAATCATAGTGTCCGTCATCTTCAAGGGTGAATTTTATTGACTCAAAATGAAGCATCAAATGCATACAAATGCAATGAGCGCACACCTGGCGTCAATATAGATAGGATGCACATGCCAACATCAACGCACATACAGAAATAAACATGCCGTCAAATAACGGTCATATAAGATCAAATCAATGCGTAAGCGAGGAAAAAAATAATACCCCCAAAGCATCAAATCCGCAATCGACAAACTTCAATAAAGGTAGCATCCTAGATTCCATAAGGTAGTCAAATGCCCTCTCTAGTTTGCTAAGGCTGATAGTACCAACACGGTTAATAGAGCAAAATGTTCTGATGCATGTCCTTTGTACGTCATAATTAAAACCACAGACCTTGATCTTCAGATTCACTAGTTTCCTTTGTTTTTAGGGCAACTTCTAGGCACACAGAATCCGACATCTCGAGTTTGATCAAGTATCGTTAAATAAGGATTCCGCATGCAACAATTAATTGACGAAAATGTAAAGTGATAAAGTTGCGTTTAGGAAGACAGTGGCTATTCATCATACGTATTTATCTCTATTCCTAATGTCTCAGTTGGTAGCGTAGCATCCATTTTCGTCCCCCACTTTCGTCTGGGTTTTTTCGTCTCCCCTCCCCTTGGTTTTTTTTCGTCTCCCCTCCCCCTACGCACGCAAAAAAAAAAACCCCACCTCCTTTCCTCTCGATCCCCTCGGCATACGATCTTCCTCACAAGATCGCCGCCGCCGACCTCTCGTGCGAGATCGCCGCCGATCGCCGCCGCCGACCTCTCGTGCGATCTCGCTGCCGCCGACATACGGGATCGCACGAGATCGCTGCCGCCGACCTCACAGGGAAGACGCGATCTCGCCGCCAACCTCTCGTGCGATCTCGTCGCCGCCGCCGACCTCGACGTGCGATCTCAACGCCGCGGATGGCGCCACCCACTGCCGGCCCTTGGACCGTGCTGCTCGACCATGCTCGAGAGCGCGGCGCCAGCTCTCGATCCATCCGGAGACGGAGATGGAGACGTCGCAGCGGAGGCAGAAGCAGGCGCTCGATGCGGCGCTCCCCCGTCCCTCCTCCTCCTGCGTCAGCTGCAGGCGCTCGATTCGGTGCTCTCCCGTCGCTCCTCCTCCTCCATCGCCGGGAGGGGCGTGGCCTTCTACTTGCGCCGCTGCTCCAGGTTCTCCTCTCTCTCTCTCTCTCTCTCTGACTATTGCGATGGAACTGCAGGAGACGAACAAGTTGGGCTCGGACGTTGCTGGCCGCCGGTTTGGTCTGCAAGAGGATGCTCCCCTCTCCCTCTGTAATTAACAGGCAAGGTACCATCTTTCTCTCTCAAATATGATGCATCCATCATTTGGGTAATAATTTTTTCCATGAGCTTACAGCTTCTATGTCCTAATCAGAAATTAGATTACCGTATGGCCCTCAGTTGCCCCTGAAACCTCAACTACTGAAGTTGCTGAGGTTACAGCCATAACCCTCTTGCTTTGGACAGATCTTATAATTTCTTTTGCATAAGTGTGCCAACTGCTGAACTGTGTTTTGATTTTCGGTTTGAGAATTTTTTCGCCCCAGGCCGAGATGGCCGAAATTCGGCCATTTTCAAAAATTTCGGCCAAAATTTGACCAAAATTTGACTAAAATTTGATCCAAATTTGTCCAATTTGACCAATTTCGGCGGAAGGTAGATTTCGCCCCAGGCCGAGATGGCCGAAATTCATTTTTTTCGGCCGAAATTCAGAACACAGCTGCTGAACTGATTCATGTGGCTGGTTGTTATTGGGCATTTGTGTGGTTATTTCAGTATCAGTGCAAGATCATCTGGCTATTTGAGTATTTATCTTGGTACATGAACAAAGTCAAATCAAAATAACACATGAATACTTGACATGGCTATCTGTTTTAGTCTCGCATTGATATTTTACTCTCCTGAAGCATTCCACATGGACCATACAACTCTGAATATAATCAGCGTTTTGTTCAAAAAGGTAACTACATAGCTCAGTTTGCAATCGTTCGTGCAGACATCAGAAATGCCTGGTTTCTGCAAGGATGGTGATTGGTGAATATGAGAGATGTCCTGATTGGTCTTCCCTCCAGTGGTATCCAACTCCATTTGTTTAAAATCCATATAGATTATATTGAGGTGCTAATTATGTTCTCATATCAGTGATGCTTTCCTTTGATTACAGTTATTATTTCTGCTTAATAAAAAAGAATCTTCTTTAGAGTGTGCTCCACTAGCCATTAATTGTTGAAACTGCTTTGTTTTTGTTAGTGGTGCAACATATCATGGTACTTTATGGCTGTTGGAATTTCGTATCTTTCCCTTTACCCTTTGGAATGGTGAGTACTGAGTAGTATATTCATTCCGACATCACCTGTAGATTATCTTTGCACAAGTTTTGGATTCTGAAATACCCAGATGTTATGTTCAATCAGCGATGTGCATTGTGATTTATGTACTAGCATAGCTGGTCCAAAGAAAGAGTTACAACTACTGACTCCTAAGTAACACTGCATAGGATATGCGATTATTTAGTACGACATCGGAAAGATGAATTATTTTTGTTTGGTTTCACATTTTTTATTGGAAGAACGAGATGTCCGGTATCAAATATCATTAAAAAAGACGAAGAATAAATATATATTTGCTGAGATGCTTTGTTCTTTTCCTATTTACATGTATAAGCTACACTACCTTGGACCTTCTATGGCCCTCATTGTTGTTTGGAAACAGTTCTGGTCTTTGCTATAACAATGCACACTTTTCTTTGGAAATAACAATATGCTCATTGATGTTGCCCAATTTCCAATTGATGGATAACATGGCTACTGTCCAATTTCTTATTCTCCTTCCTTTTCCCTTCTTCTTGCAAGCTTTATGATTACATCTGCAAGGTAGTAGTAGGGAGATTGTCGCTGAATTCCAACATGTAGGAATATCTTGCTTTCAAAACTTCATTTATCTTTCTGCAATATGCCATTTTCTATGTAGTTTTGAAGTTTACAGATCATGTATATTTATTATCATATCCTGCCCAAAACCTATGTAGGCATGGATCTGCCGCCCCTCCATTCCGGCAATCATCTTCAAGTATTTGGGGCTGGGCCTCGATGGCTTGATGCTCGGACCTCGACAGGGATCTGCACCATTTTATCTGCAAGCCGACGTGGATTCGCCGCCCACTCCCCCCGTCCTACCTCTTTCACATTCCTTCAGGTACCTCTTCCTCTCATCTCCATTCCCACCCCCTCATTGCAGTTTTGGTTCATGCATAGTAATCTGACATGGCATGTACATAATCAGAGGATGGATTTAGTTTTAATGCTATATTTCCTATTCATAATCAGTAGACAGGAAACATGTAGAATCTCTTACCATTCTGTCATAGATGTTTCATGGATGAAGTAGATTTTAAAATCAAGCTCTTTACTGGTATTTTAATGTGAGGATTGACACAATTGTTTGACTACCTTACCAATTTAAAGATGGCCTTGATGCACAAGGAAGGCGAGGCCTAGGTAGCTGCAGAGCCAACCAAGGATGCTGGTCAGGCTACCTAGCTCACCATCAAGGTCGCCCACAGTTGGCTACCACTTCCTTTCCTTTCCTAATTTCTATAAGGTGAGCACTGTAGGCTGAGAAATATATGTTCTGATTTATTTAGACCACATATTTACAAGATTGTAAGTTGCACACAATCATATTCGTTGTTTATAATCTTGCTAATTCTTGAGCATCTTGCCAAGTTTGTTCTTTTAGAGAGCTTCTGATGTCACATCTATACCCATTCTTGAGCATTTTGTCATGTCTGTTCTTTTAGAGAGCTTCTGGTGTGGTGAGACTCCCCCAAAGATTGGACGCGTAGACTCCTCGAGTCTCACCGATGACGCCGGGAGCCCATAACACAATCGTTGGGGGAGGCCGGATTGAGAAACAGAGGGCCACACTAAATCTAGGTATGGGCGGCCTGACTTCTTCTTGAATCTTGCTTCAGAAATTGCATGCCATGTGTTCTGATGGCGCCCAGTCTACAAATCCATAGTTGATGTGCCTCTTGTGTGTCCTGTAACTTCTGAAACAGCAGAAACATATTAACTTTGAATAAAAGCTTTAGCTAAGGAATACAAGTTATGAATAAAAGATTGTTGCATCAAAGAGCAGTAGCACTTCCTTGTCATTGTCAATACCTGTTGATATTGTGCAGTGTATCATGATCAACTACACTGCAAACATCTGCAGATATTACTCTTGGGTTAATCACTGTATATTTTACTCCAATTAGTCATACATCTTCCATTTATTTGTTTACACATGTTTGACATATTCGAGTTCCAGGTCACCGACTCAAAATTTACAGTTAATTTATCTGGCTGCAGTTAATTTATCTTTTTATGTGCTTAGTTATGAGTCTTATGACCCGGGAGCGGCGAAGGCAGAAATCGTCTGTACGAGGAGAGCCTGCCGCAGGCGCTGGATGCGGCGCTCACTCCTTCTCCTTCATTGCTAGAGGTCGCTGCAGCTGGGATGGGCAAGGACATTAAACCGATCCCCCCTCCCCCTCTTGCCCATGAGGCCATGACCCCGCAATAGACGGGAGATTTGAACATTTTCCTCTCAATTGTTTTACGACTGATCCTTTTTGGCGTCATCTGATAGTTTCTTGCCCTCCTCTTGCAACAGATAAATGTAACCAATTACAAAGCTATAGAAAGTATTCATTTAGCACTAAAAACTTATCTCTACTCCTAATGTCTCAGTTGGTAGTGTAGCATCCATGGTTTTTTTTTCGTCCCCCACTTCCGTCTGGTTTTTTTTCGTCTCCCCTCCCCCTTGTTTTTTTTTCGTCTCCCCTCCCCCTACGCACGCAAAAAAAAAAAACCCCACCTCCTTTCCTCTCGATTCCCTCGACGTACGATCTTCCTCACGATCTCGCCGCCGCCGACCTCTCGTGCGATCTCGCCGCCGCCGACCTCTCGTGCGATCTCACTGTTTTGATAGTAAACTTCCTTTGCTTCACTTCTTTTCTGTGATTGAACTTCTGTTAATCTTTTGAGGGCAGATGTGTAAGAGAGAAAAAAGGTGTGCAGATGGTCCGATTGAAATATTACAGCATAGTAGTTTGAGCACTATCAGGATGGGTTATATTAGATATATAGTTTGAGTACTGTCAGGACATGTTATATTTGTGAGATAGATTGACAATGTTGATTTGTAGCCAATTTTGTAGTTTAAGTAGTTGGTTGTCTGATATTATGCAAAGCATGACACAGGCTTGTTGTCCTTAAACCTTTATTACTGGACTCTACCAATAGGCCTACCCTCTTTTTTTACCTTCTGGTGCAGGCTTCCTTGATTGATATAAGTATGAGTGGAAGCTACTCAAAAACACAGTTTAATCTGGGAGGGCAGATATAAAAGTTCAGGCATCCTAGAATGTTATTCTCGGTCTGTCCATTCCATTTAAATTTCAGGATGGATCTTAATTCCTCAAGAATGATGTGGTTCTGGAGTCTATTATTAATATCTTTTGTCGCAGATGTTTGACACATCCAACAACCATGTTGATTGTTCGATCATTCTTTGGTCTGGACTATATATGATATATGTATTATATCATCAGCACACTAATATTTTTTGCTTTGCTTCAGATTCAATCAGATTGTCTTCTTATGACTATCGAGAAATACTTAAGAGTTTAATGCGATTCCAATGTGCGTATGCAAATGTGGTGTTCTGTAGCAGCTTCTTTTTTATAATATTTTAATTAATGATCTGCGTGCTCTAAACTTTTGATGTGTGTTGACCTACTTCTGTGACAAGCCAGGATCTGGTGAGGTCAGGCATGGCATGTATATCAGCTAATCCATCCTGTTGTTTCTTATTCTTGCTTTGGAAAAAAGAAGTGTCACTAAGATTGTCTGTCATTTAACATCTGCAGTAAATACCTGGAATGCCATCTTCAGGCGCTGATGGTTCTGTTATAAGATGGGATAGAGAATGGTTGGACTTCTAAATGGTTGGATTTCTAAAATTTTAAATATAAAGATATCTTATTTTGTGTAATCAAATTGCAGGATATGTGTTTGCTATTTTTTCCCCTGAAGGCAGATCTTGTAAGCTGCTATGTTCTTTTAACCCGTGGGTAGCAATTTGATTTAAGTGATCTGGTTCTTTCAATCTGTGTGTAGCATATCCTGTTTGAAGTTCAAGTAAGCAGAGTATGAAGCTATGTAATAGTCCAAACTCTCACTAAATATCATGGTTACTAATGCCAATTTTAGCATCTCATAATTTGATGCCAAATTTCCTTTGCCTATATATGATCAGAACAGTTTACATATATATGATGACCTCTTTGAAATGTCTATTTACACTTTTTTTAGGACAGCTGATTTCAGTACCACTCGTAATAATTTTCTTAGGTGATTTTCAGGACATTATATGGTTATCAGAGTGTCATTTTTTGATTTGGACCTGCATGCCATGTTTTTCAGCAGCCATTGTATAGTTCGCTACTCATCTTGTCACCTGGAGTTATATCCCTGAACATATCTGAAGGCAAACATGGTACGCAAGTGATCTGGTTATGAAAATCTTCATGGTCAGTCAAAATATACCTGATGCTAGGTGAAAATAATCATAGAGGTTCATTGAAGATGCATTGGATTTAATTATTTAGTTTTGCCCATGGAGTTAATTGTCATTGAGAAGCATAATATTTTGTTGATGCTTCGTAACTTGTTAGTTGTCGTTATTTAGTTTTGCCCATGGAGTCCAATCGTCCATCGAATTCCATAGATTGCTTCATAACTTTTTGTTGATGCTTGTTTATGCCTTCTGAATGTGTGCTTCATAGCTTGCTATTATCGTTTGACACTTGGACTTAGATGATATGACTTGGGGTTGGGTGCATAGCTCTTTCACAAAAAATGTAAAGTACGGTAGAGTGTCTTGGACAGTAAATAGCTCACCGAGGCCTTCCGCGCCTTCGATTTATTTTGTTTTGAGCAATGTTGATTGGCTTGAACCATTGGAAGGATATCACCATCGTTTGGCTGAGAAGCTTGGGCACTTTCTGTAAATTATTAAAGCTTTGTGCTGAAATGCAGGCCAAGATTGATGAGTTGAAGGCGAGAACAAACTACTACACTACCCAGCAACTTATACAGGTGCATTTCCCTATATTTTTACAATAACATGACCTGCCAGTTGTGCTTTATGCAGAGTTGTACTGGTTAGTAGTTAGTGTATGAAAAATAAGCATGATTTATGCTCCCCTTTTCACCTTCCTGAAAACAGTACATGCTGTATGTGTTGATGGCGCTTTCATATGGTGATACGGAGATATGGTCTTGACCCTGCTGCTGTCACTGTAGCTGCTTCTGCGAGTCTCTTGTCATCTTCTTCGCCGCCGGCTCGATAAATCTCTCGGTTTACTTCTCCTCTTTCTCTCTTGAGCTCTGTAGAAAGTGGGCTAGGTGGGGAGGCCGAGGGCAAAGTGCAGCAGGAGGTGCATCGGTTAGAATGTATGTGTAGCCGGTAAGGGCTGGTTCGTTCTCATCTCAAAGGCCTAAAGATCCGCTGCTGCAGGTCACCACATCCGCTTCCCACAGCTGCGGACTACGACAAGGAGGTGGTGGGTGACATGGTCAAAGAGTGCTTGGAGGTCCATGTTGCTTGTCTGCATAGAGAATTTTCTGTTGTTTGATTTGGTTTTATAAGTCCATATTGCCTGTCTGCATAGAGAATTTCATAATATGATTGTTATAATATGTCTTACAAATGTGCATAGTTTCACTATATCATAGTATTATAAATGCATGAGGGTTGATTTGGGTAAGTGTCTGGCGCTCTCTCCAGCATGCCACAATGTAGCATTTCTTAATGTTGTACAATGATGCTGATATCACAAACAATAGCAGTGGATGCAGTGGTAATGTGAGCTACGTGAAACCTTGCAACCTACTATTCTAACTACCATTTTTTTATCTTCAGTTTCTGAAGTATTACCAATCACACATTAATCCTAAGCCGATTCCATGCTTGATCACCTCTTAGGTGGACTAAACCCCTCATGTTGCCGGAACAAGGAGCGGCACTGCCCAAACTCCCGATTACCCGTTGTATTGAGTTAATTGCCCTTGAGGTGCGGACTTGCCATTTATTGTGATTTTACCATTCCTCCTTATTTTAAAATTTTGTTCCGCAAGATAGTTCTTGCTCATAGAGATGCTTTGCATGGATTGTTTAAAAAACAGAGAACGTGTCAAGTTTGTGCTTTGAAAATGGGATACTATGCTCAGTTCTAGCTTTTACATTTGTGATATCCAATTATACTCCTGTGGCTTGTATGTCGTGGCAAGATGCCCACTTACTACACCAATTCTCATTGGAAACAATACTCTTTTGTCTTTGGGACCAATTTCAGTGGTGACTTAATAACTGATTTTGTAGTTTCTGCTTTTGGTTGTGAGGATGCAGGCTAACAGTGCTGCTGATTGTATAAGAGCATGCAAAATGGATGATAATTTATTTTAATTCTGCAAGCACTTTCTTTTTGCACGCGGTACTGTGTTGTCTAATGTTCCCTGAGCTAGGAAATTTGTATTTGGGCTGTACTTCCGAAGATGAAATTGTCTGCATAAGTGATTGTTGTGAAGGTACCGAATATGCTCACTAGGTGTCCTGTAGGTCAAGATTCAAGTGGTCCGGTCCGGTTTGGCTCAGTTACTGCACCTCTAAACCTCTTGCAAAACCACAGGTCCACGGTTCGGCCCGTACCTCGTATAAGAGGGCCACGGGTAAACTTAGGTTCGACCCTAATTAGTACACGGCCGCACGTCGACGAGGATGACCCGGCGCCGTACGCGCATGTTGTGTTCCCACCAGCGTCCGGATAGAGCAGAGTGAGCGCCCCCAGTCTGGCAGCAGCAAGACGTCCATTTTTGGCTCTGTGGGGCTGTCGCGGGCTGTGGACGTGGTGGTGACCCTCGCGTCGTGCACGACGTGAGACGGACATGTGGCCGGCGCGGCGGCACGAGCTGCAGGACATGTGCCAAAAGCCAGGTCCAGTCCACCGGACCAAGGGGTCGCACCGGACCACCTGAATCATGACCTGTAGGTGAGGAGAGCGACTTGGTGCTTAATACTCGGTTTCTGAGGGAACCAAGGAAACATGGTGCTGAAAAATAATGTACTGAAAACATGATAATTTCTAGGATGTTATCGTGTCAAAATGATCCAATCCACAGTTTTTTTTTTGTTCTAGACCAAACATGAGATTACATAAAAAACATTTGCCAAGGTCTTTTCTGTACAAACTCATCGAAGCTTTTTGTTCTTGTAGCTGCTTGATTCTTTCTTTACATAAAATTCTTACATTGAACTAGGCCCAGTAGTTATATGTACATGACAACTCTCCTTTGACCTCACACAAATGATTTGGCAGGTTTGATCTTGAAAATGTTGAGAGGAAAAAAAAGTTGATGCACTACTCTGTTGTACCCATGCGTCAACTCCTCCAATTCCTATTTGTTCAATACATCTCGAAATTTTTGCTCTGGGATTTGGTGGCTGCTTACAGTTTCACGAGCTTGAGGAGGAGCTATCGGATGGTTCAAGATCCGGAACAAGTCGGAGAGGAGGCTCATGAGGCCCATCAAAAGGCTCGAGTCTCTTAAGATTATGGAAGTGGTTGTTCTGCCAACAGGGGTCTGAGATGTAGGAGAGGAACGGTCCTGCAGGCTCGTTGAGCACGGTCAATTCTGTTTGTTCCGGCCCTCGTGCCAGCAATGAGGAGCACGCCACCGTGCCTTCATGTCCGTACTCTCATCCAGCCACCGACACCTGCCTCAAGCCACTAAGCTCACCCCGTCTATAAGTTTATTGCTGCTTCTGCCTGCTTACATCCATCTCTTGGATGGTTCAAGATCAGGAATGAGGCGGGGAGGAGGCTCACGAGGGCCATAATGAGGCTTGAGTCTCTAAAGATTATGGATGTGGAGCACCTGGTCGCTCTCCTCCAACTACAATGGTTGTTCGACCAACAGGGTCAGAGATGTAGGAGAGTAACGATGATGCTGGCTTGTTGAGCACAGTAGGGAGCTAGACAAATGATGGCATGTACATTATCAAAACTTGATGGCATGTACATTATCAGAACTTGTTTTTTCGAGAAATAAATTATCATTACTAGCAAGTTGCTTAATACAGGCATAGGCTACCTAATAGCATTAAATTAGATAATTCTAATATGACATTCCGGTGAAGGAGCACTACCCCATTGATTTTGATGTTCAACAAATTAATGCTGACAAGATTTTTTTTAGAAAAGGAGGATGACCCCCGGCCTCTGCATCTGGGAGATGCATGCAGCCACTTTATTAATTATTCACAAAGACCTTACAAAATAATACATCAATATGTTACTTTATTAATTATTCACAAAGACCTTACAAAGTAATACATCAATATGTCTGAAGACGCCATCTTGGCAACATCTGTCGCTACTCTTATCCATTGATGAAGGGGTGCAGAAAGTGTGAGCCGAATACCCAGACTTCTCACCTAGACTAACATCTAAAGCCGGAGGCCCCGACCAAGCCACATACCGGGTCTGGGGCACAAACCGGTCCGACGCACTCATAGGTCGTCGCCGCCGTCTTCCATCAATCCATCTTCAGAGCAAGTACCGACGCATCAACCTTGCCAGGCTTGCCGTCGATGCCCCCACGGCGCTAGATAGTGCCTCCTCCCTACGCGCGTTCATCATCACGCATCCGTCGCCGAGACTTTGCTGCGCCTCGCCGCCGAGACTCCACGACGTCGATGCGTCACAGGGAACGCCGCTCCACCACAGATGCCGTCCACTCTAATGCTGACAAGATGGAGGAGACCATAATTCCTCTTCCTGTGGACCTTCATGTGAAGGAGAAATTACAACATTGTGATATTTGAACCTTCATGTGAAGGCTAAATTACAACATTGTGATATATCAACTTGCACTGATTTATTGATGAAACTGCTAAAGCATGACTGTTGACTCATTTTCCTACATTGTTGCCCGTAGCAACGCACGGGCATTCTACTAGTCATGTGTAATATACCGACTTGTGTCTTCTGCAAGCACATGAATTAACATCAAGTACGTATGTGGCTTACGTTTACTTCAAGTCTGTGGCTGATGTTTGTGTTGGCCTCAGTGCACCTCCATATTCAGGCAACAGTGAAGATCGAGACGGAAAATGATATTGGTACGTTAAGAATATTCATCGGGACAGTGAAGGAAACTGACAACTTTTCATAATTAGCGGTATGAAAAAAAGCTGTGTTATTTGTGTGGTGCTAAGACTTAACCATCGAGAGTTCGACACTGTCTCCATCATCTCCCTGATTCGCTTTTGTCATGTTGTCACCCGATTACCTGCTGAACATAATTAATTAGAGACTGGCCTTTTAGAATCCGGGTGCCTGGACTCCCATCTATCACCACCGTCCATACAAAACAAGAGTCTCAGGGATCTGTGTTAGGCACTGCAATGGTTCTTGTTTAGTAGGCCTACTTGAACAGTAACGGTGGAATCACTTGCACCTCCCAAGATTGACCATCGCTCTCTCTCTCATGGAAAACAATTATTATTTTTCACTCTCACGGCCTCTCTCTTCTGACATTTCTCAGTGCATATATCACACTAACGGAGTATCAATGGACACTATTGATCCAATCGAGAAAGACTGCCACTATTATCATACTGTCTGTTAATTTGCATCAATTTTGTGGCTCACATTTGTGCCTGTTGCGTCGGTGGAACACAAGAGCTCCTCCAGATCCAAGCATCAGTGAAAATCGAGACTGACAACTACTATGATACGTTAAGACTATTCATTAAAGCGAGTTGACGACTTTTCTTCAGGGTACATGAGGACAGCTACGTTGGGTGCATTGAGTACGACATTCTCTGCACGTACGGCTGCATGTAGCAACATAATAAAGGGAAATACAATAATGGAAAAGTTAGACATGTCATGGATTTTAAAACTGGAAATTTTAGAAAATGTAGAGAGAAATAATCAGAACTAGAAAACCGGGAAAATTCGAGAACTAAAAAAATATTTTCATTCCGTTCACTAATATTCCTATTTTCTATGATTATCTGTTGATTTGCCTATATTAACTGTGGATTATTAACAAAAATTATGGTTTCTTTGTGCTGGTTATTAGTTCCCCTGTATAAAAATTTGCTAACTTTTAATTTTTAAAGGAGATTTTTCCAGACAATTTCTCAATTATTAGTTTTAACGTATGACGTTTTCCACCACTAGTATCAATTCCCAAGCAAGCAACAGAGATTCTTGAGACACATAAGTTATGTTTCGAGATAAATCATAGGCGAACACTTCCTCCATTCCAAAGTATTTGAATATTGTTTGACCTGGACTATAGAAAAATATATAAACATCTACAACACCACATGAGTTTCATTAAAATTCATCGTAATACATATTTTCATACTATATATGTTTGATGTTATTGATAACAACATAGTATGAGAAATTAATCATAGTGTCGGTCGTCTTCAAGAGAGAATACTAAGACTTTCATGTCAAATAGACTAACAACACGTGCAGCAAGCCAGCAAATACACCTGGGCAACTAACTTTTTTGAGAAAGGGTGGATTTTATTGACTCAAAATGAAGTATCAAATGGATACAAATGCAATTAGCGCACACCTGACGTCTATATAGATAGGATCCACATAGCCAACACCAACGCACATACATAAATAAACATGTCGTCAAATAACACTCATATAAGATCAAATCTATGTCTAAGCGAGGAAAACAATAATACCCCCAAAGCATCAAATCGGCAATCGACAAACTTCAATAAAGGTAGCATCCTAGATTCCATAAGGTAGTCAAATGCCCTCTCTAGTTTGCTAAGGCTGGTAGTGCCAACACGGTTAATAGAGGAAAATGATCTAATGCATGTCATTTGTACGTCATAAGTAAAACCACTGACCTTGATCTTCAGATTCACTAGTTTCCTTTGTTTTTAGGGCAACCTCCAGGCACACAGAATCCGACATCACGAGTTGGATGAAGTATCGTTAAATATGGATTCCGCATGCAACAATTAATTGACGAAAATGTAAAGTGATAAAGTTGCGTTTAGGAAGACAGTGGCTATTTATCGTACATGTGTAATATACTGACTTGTGTCTTCTGCAAGCACATGAATTAACATCAAGTACGTATGTGGCTTACGTTTGCTCGAAGTCTGTGGGTGATGTTTGTGTTGGCATCAGTGCACCTCCATATTCAGGAAATAGTGAAGATCGAGATGGAAAATGATATTGGTACGTCAAGAATATTTATCGGGACAGTGAAGGATACTGACAACTTTTCTTCATTAGCGGTACGGAAAAAAGCTGCGTTGTTTGTGTGGTGGTAAGACTTAACCATCGAGAGTTTGACACTGTCTCCATCATCTCCCTGATTCTCTTTCCTCATGTTGTCATCCAATTACGTGCTGAATATAATTAATTGGAGACTGGCCTTTTAGAATCCGGGTGCCTGGACTCCCATCTATCGCCACCATCCATCTCTACTACTGTTAAAAGAGCAAACATAAACTCCCCTAAAGCCACACAACAAACTGTACACAAGATAATCAGGACCCTCCGATCAAATATACTTAAACACATCCTACTGTCCATATTACATTAATAGTCTGCTATCTAGATCAATGATCCAAAACAAATGTTCTGCCGAGCAGACGTCGTGGTCTGCCCATCCTATTAGCGCTCCGCGTCCCCCGCCCGCAACTTGCGGATCGTTTCCACCAGCCTCCATCGTTCCCCACCTCCCCCTCCTTCTTCTCTCCTCCTCGCCACTGCTATAGGACGCCGTCGGGCGAAGCTCGACCCGCGTCGGCAGAGCCGGAATCGCTCCCCTCCCTCAAGCAGCGTCGACGGCGTGGGACGCAGCGGGGTCGGCATGCATCGGCGGTGCCAGTGTCCCTCTGCTCCATCGAGCGGTGACGCGACGCGGGACGCAGCGGGCCCGACCTGTGTCGGCGGCGGCTGGGTCCCTCTCCTTCATCGAGCAGTGGCGGCAGCACGGGACGTAGTGGGCTCGGCCTGCATCGGAGGCGGCGGGGTCCATCTCCTTCCGCGAGCAGCAGAGGCGTGGGACACTGCAGGCTGGGCCGCGAAGATGGATTTCTCGGGCGGGGCATTCGACTCCTCGCCTCTGTTCCTCGACCTCACGTCAGGGACGCATATGCACCTGCGGCCGTTTCTCATGATCAGCGACGCAGATGGCGCCGCTGCCGTTCCTCGCACAGCCGAAGACGCGGAAGCCGCTGCCGCTGCTCCTCTACGCGACGGTGAGACACACCGCGTAGCCGATGCCCTCCAGAACCATGGCAGTACGCCGTTGAACGTCCCAGCGAGGCACACTGCTAGGGGATCACGAAGTAGCGTGTGGATGCCCACCAAATGTTCGATGAGTTCCCCTAATTGATCTTTCTATATAGCTAGCCCTCTCTGTTTCAGTCTCTCCCTGCTCATATACTCCATGCCTTGATTCATTCATATATGATCTTATTTTTTTTTCAGGTTTATGCTAGATTTAACACTGACATTTGTTCAAATCTTATCCAGGTAACAACTCCAGGGGAATCAGTTTGGTGCTCTGTTTCTATATGTTCAGTGTGACTAGGAACCAACATGCTCACTGCTAAAGTTCTTGCAGGTGTATTGCTTTAATTTGAGAAGGCTCTATATAACACTGGGAAAAAGTTACTACTGAAGAAATCATTCTGGAACACTCGATCTTGAGTCTGCACTTGCTAAAAGAGATGCACCCAAAACAATATACTCCTGATTGTTTGATTGGTAACGTCCTCTCGCAGAAAACTCTAATTAGATTCTTTTTACTTCCTAATCTTGTCATTTTGCATTTTAATCATTATCCTATATGCACAGGATCATAGAAAAATATTATTAATGTCTGCATTGGAAAGGATACAAACTCTAAACAAGTTATCGGTGAATAATTTTTTATCTAGGTTCAGAAGTTGATAATCCACTATAGTTCTTTCATTGTGCATGCGGACTCAGGTACGACGAAACGGGTTTCTTTTGCTTTTACCCTCAACTGCACTCTACTGCACCTTCTATCTTGATCTGCTTGACAACTTATAATTTGCACAAGCATTCCCCTGCATAGTTTGTCCATGGTCTGAAAGAACAATTCTTGATGATATATTCCAAATCCGGTCGTTGCCTGGATCGTATGGACATCTTCACTAATCAACAGGTCTTACCACATTTCTCTTGTTTTCTACAGTTGACGACTTCAAATTATTCAAGAGTGCGCGACGCACAAGGATGTAAGGTTTCCGCACTTGCATCCATAGAAATCTGGGTGTTGGTAAATTCTGTTTTGGATGGATTTTGAAGGGAACTTTTGTTTTTATCGAGGATCAGACACTACTAAGGGACTAACAAGAACACAGTAAATTACTAGATCATCCATAGTTCCCTAGCCTAGAATATAACCTGTTGTGGTAACTTGGGCTCTGGAAATAATTCTTCTGAAACTGAATCATTCAGTCATACCTTCAGTTTAATAAATAATGGCTCTGGATATATACTGGGATCTCTCATCTTGGTTACTTTAATATACTGCATTGCAAAACCAGAAGCTCAAGCTAGGCTAGGCTCATAGAATAATGATGATGATTACTTAGCAAAAATCCTAAGATCTGGAACTCCCTACACATTTTCTCTAGCTGGCAGCAAGAATACTGAACATAAAGCACTATGCCCGGTTGCGTCGTGAATATGCCTAATCAAGTTCCATATGGATATAATTTCATTGTGTTTGCCTTGTGAAATCGATGCAGATGTGGTCATCGAAGTTTGATCCGTTCGCGGTCAGATGCGTCGAACTGCATATTAAACCAGGTATATTTAATCATTTCGAACATTTCAACTAGATACTTCATCGATTTGTTTTCGACCATAAGTGGGTTTGGATTAATAGTTGATATCTTGCTATTATTACAAGCACTCATATTTCAGAATTTTGGTTAAATTGGTTGTGTATTGTATAGCTGATATTGATATGTTGCAAAGTATTCCAGCCCATTGATATATTGCAGTCATATATTTCCTATTTCTGGGTGAATCAGATTTCAATTGATATCTCAGTCATAAGAGTTCGAGTGCAAGTACATCGTGATATGCACTTCCATCCCTATTTTCTGCTTTTGGTGAATATATATTCTTGATTTCAGTTTTTGTAATGGTTATTTAAGTGGATATGATAAGTCGATAATTACAAGGAATTGGAATGCAATGGGCAAGAAAAATATATGAGAAGAATCCGAAAAAATATACGTCGAGCTCACGGAACTATTTCAGTTACTTTCAAGTTTCAGTATTTTTCAGGTGATTTTGATGTGTTCAATGTGTATATGTCTGCAAAGCTTGTAAGTGGCTATTGGCAGATCCAAGATGGCCTTCATTGCATGATAACACCAGACTGGGGAGTTAATGGCGCAGTTCTACGATGCATTTTTCTTCTCCTTCTGAAACTTGTTTTAAGTTCGTTTTTTGATTAGCTGATTATAAGAAACATTTTCTTCCTGCAGATTAAGAAAAGTGTTTACATCAAAGGGTTGTGACTGCATCCCCTTGAAGAATTGTCAATTTGACATATTATCTTCAAAATGTTATGTATGTGCTAAGTTTGGCATGCTGTTGGAAATTGAAAAAAAGGGTCTTGATATTGTGCCGGTAGTTCTACTTGATCCTGAAAAAAAATTAGTCGAGACATGCATCGAAGATGATATAAGTTGTTAGCATCTTGTTACAAAGTTAATTTATGGGATATGATAAGTAACTGATGTAAGGCATACAAATATGCATCTACTCTTGCATTGTATTATCCTTATGTGAAAAATAGTCCATGCGAACTTGACAGCAGCAACTGTTTGTATGCTAAATATCTTTTATTTTCTATGTGATATAATGAATGGACATGCTAACTGGTAATTATGGGAATGCTGTGACATGTATGGTGGCAAGGAAGGATAAATTCAAAGCTTGTAGATTGTATGTCTGGATGAGAGTGTGGAGGATAGCTGACTCTACATTGTGTAAATTGTTTTGTATCCACGGTAGTACAGAAGGATGGGTCCCTTGCCATTGCCATTAATATATGGATGAGCGAGTTAGGAGGAAAACACATTGTACTTTCATAATTTGTTGTGTATCTAAGTCCTCGACTTTATATGACTGTTCTATTGGATTTCCGTTGGTAATTTTGTTGTTATCACACGTGTCTTATTTGCCTCTTTACATTTTTCTATGATATATATAATCTTCACATTTTTAGTGCATGTGATATGGTAGACAAGTATTGTGGCCGTTTTTATGATATTGAAAAGCGGATCTTTGAAAGCTCAGATATGTTCCATATAAGCATCTCAAGTTAAATACATATTTTATTGTATGACCAAAGGATAAATCTTATGCTTTAGTCAAGTTTGTGAAGTATTGGATCCCATCAAGATTTAAACTCGAAGAGTGCATGGATGTACTTCAAAATCATTGCAGATGCATGATGTAGATATATGTGGATTGAAACTGTGAGCTTTAGGAATTCAAGTCTTGCGAGCTTTAGGAATTCAAAATTTGTATTCTGACGAGACGTGCGTTGCACGTGCACACTTACTAGTACAAAACAAGAGTCTCAAGGATCTGTCTCAGGCACTGCAATGGTTCTTGTTTAGCAAGCCTACTTGAACAGTGACGGTGCAATCACTCGCTCCTCCAAAGATTCACCATCGCTCTCTCTCTCTCTCTCTCTCTCTCTCATGGAAAACAATTATTATTTTCACTCCCATGGCCTCTCTCTTCTAACATTTCTCAGTGCATGTATCACACCAACGGAATATCAATGGACACTATTGATCCAATCGAGAAAGACTGCCACTATTATCGTACTGTACATTAATTTGCATCATGTTTGTGGCTCACATTTGTGCCTGTTGCGTCAGTGGAAGACAAGAACTCCTCCAGATCCAAGCATCAGTGAAGATCGAGACTGACAACTACTATGGTATGTTAAGACTATTCATGGAAGCGAGTTGACGACTTTTCTTCAGGGTATACGAGGACAACTACGTTGGGTGCATTGAGTACGACATTCTCTGCACATACGGCTGCATGTAGCACCATAATAAAGGGAAATACAATAATGGAAAAGTTCGACATGTCATGGATTTTAAAACTAGAAATTTTAGAAAATGAAGAGAGAAATAATCAGAACTAGAAAACCGGGAGAATTCGAGAAAACTACAAAAATATTTTCATTCCTTTCACTAATATTCCTATTTTTTATGATTATCTATTGATTTCCCTATATTAACTGTGGATTATTAACAAAATTTATGCTTTTTGGTACTGGTTATTATTTCCCCTGTATAAAAATTTGCTAACTCCCAAAGCATCAAATGGATACAAATACAGTGAGCGCACACCTGGCGTCTATATAGATACGATGCATATAGCCAACACCAACGCACATACATAAATAAACATGCCGCCAAATAACGGTCATATAAGATCAAATCTATGCCTAAGCGAGGAGAAAAATAATACCCCCAAAGCATCAAATCCGCAATCGACAAACTTCAATAATGGTAGCATCCTAGATTCCATATGGTAGTAAAATGCCCTCTCTAGTTTGCTAAGGCTTATAGTACCAACACGGTTAATAGAGCAAAATGATCTAATGCATGTCCTTTGTATGTCATAATTAAAACCATAGACCTTGATCTTCAGATTCACTAGTTTCCTTTGTTTTTAGGGCAACCTCCAGGCACACAAAATCCGACATCACGAGTTTAATCAAGTATCATTAAAGATGGATTTTGCATGCAACAATTAATTGATGAAAATGGAAAGGGATAAAGTTGCGTTTAGGAAGACAGTGGCTATCTACATACCTGGGATGGGGCCCCTGAATTTTTGGGGGCCAGGCGGCCGCCCTCCCCCAGCCCCTCTCCAAGGCCGGCCCTGAGCAAGTCTGGACTTCCACTTTTCTCACATAGCCTGAAATATACAATGAAGATACAACGCCAACGCCAACCTACAAAAAGGAAAGTAACTAAACAACATAAACATCCCTGGTGACTGACCACCGAACATCGCTGAAGTAGCCACTGGAGAAGAATGACGCAGCCGTCATCGTCCTACGTAGCCGCCATCTTCACGGTAGCCACACACCTTGATACATCTCCGTCGTATCTATATTTTTTGATTGTTTCATGCCAATATTCTACAACTTTCATATACTTTTGGCAACATGTTATATTATTTTTGGGACTAACATATTGATCCAGTGCCCAGTGCTAGTTCCTGTTTTCTGCTTGTTTTTTGTTTCGTAGAAAATCCATATCAAACGAAGTCCAAACGCGCTAAAATTTTACGGAGAATTATTTTCGAATATATGTGATTTTTAGGAAGAAGAATCAGCGCAAGACGGTGTCTGAGGTGGCCATAAGGCAACAGGGCGCGACCCCCGAGGGTCACGCCGTGTTGCCTTTTGACTCCCTCAAAGGTCGGTTGGGGCCCTTCTTTCGCCGCAAGAAAGATAATTTCCAGAGAAAAATCCCCTCAAAATTTCAGCCCAATCGGACTTACGGATCTCCGGGAATATAAAAAACGGTGAAGGGGTCAGAAACAGACGCGAAAACAAAAGAGAAACAGAGAGAGAGAGATCCAATCTCGGAGGGGATCCTCCCCTCCGGGAGCCATGGCGGCCATGGACCAGAGGGTAAACTCTCCTCCCATCTTGGGGGGAGGCCAAGGAAGAAGAAGAAGAAGGAGGGGGGGGGGGGCCTCTCTCCCCCTCTCCCCCGGTGGCGCCGGAACGTCGCCGGGGCAATCATCGTGATGGCGATCTACACCAACACCTTCGCCTCCGTCAACACCAACTCTCCCCCCCCCTCTATGCAGCGGTGTAACACCTCTTCTCCCCGCTGTAATCTCTACTTAAACATGATGCTTAATGCTATATATTATTGTCCAATTATGTGTGGCAATCCTATGATGTTTGAGTAGATTCGTTTTGTCCTATGAGTTGATTGATGATCGTGATTGGTTTGAGTTGTATGTTTTATTTTGGTGCTGTCCTATGGTGCCCTCCATGTCGCGCAAGCGTGTGGGATTACCGCTGTAGGGTGTTGCAATACGTTCATAATTCGCTTATAGTGGGTTGCATGAGTGACTGAAACACAAACCCAAGTAAGGGGTTGTTGCGTATGGGAGTAAACAGGACTTGTTACTTAATGCTATGGTAGGGTTTTACCTTAATGATCTTTAGTAGTTGCGAATGCTTGCTAGAGTTCCAATCATAAGTGCATATGATCCAAGTATGGAAAGTATGTTAGCTCATGCTTCTCCCTCATATAAAATTGCAATAATGATTACCGGTCTAGTTATCGATTGCCTAGGGACAAATCCTTTTCTTTTCTACAAAAACTTTCTACTAAACAACTAACTTTTATTATCTTGCAAATTACTCGTAGTTTTATTCTTGCTAAGTACTTCTAGTTTTATCATTGGAAACTTATCCTTACACCTACAAAGTAGTTTTATTCTTGTTTTAGGTAAAGCAAACGTTAAGTGTGCGTAGAGTTGTATCGGTGGTCGATAGAACTTGAAGAGAATATAAATTCTACCTTTAGCTCCTCGTTGGGTTCGACACTCCTATTTATCGAAAAAGCTACAATTGATCCCCTATACTTGTGGGTTATCACACCTATGAAGATCGAAGTCGTTGCTGAAAGAATATAGCCGGGGACACACCCACATGCTTCTCTATATGCAGATAACATGTCCCAAAGATAATCCAAGACCGGCCCTGAAAAATATATAGGGTAATATGCTGAATGTTGTCTTGTCCCTTCGTGTGTTTCTGGGCTTTTCGCCTTCTGCTACGGGCTTTCATACATCTACCGTATGTAATGTATTAGGCTTTGTAAAGTTCAGAAGAAAGTGTAATAGGTTTTGTAACACAAGGAGATCGAATTATGAACCCAACTCAAACTACCATATTCATCTGTTGATTCATAGTTTAACTTGGTGCTGCTTCAGTACTAACATTGTGCAATTGTTTTTGTTATATATAGCTTTGAATTAAATGTGTATTTGTCTACAGAAAAACATTTTCAAACTTATTTTCTCTTCGTGTTTTACATAGTATATAATAAAAAATGGGCAGGTATATTTGGTTTAAAATTTAATCTTAAAACTTTGATTCTCATTTTTATAGACTTCGTGTGATTTTCTTGTGGTTGTATTTTTCCTTATTATTGCACTTGCGTTTTTTGATACACGAAATTGCACATATTTTGCTTTTTGCAGCTGATCAGATCTAAAATGGATTTGTTAATTCTTAGTCACCTGATAAATAGTGAAATCCTAGTCACATATATAATTGTTGGATCTAGAACATCAATGCAGCAGTTAATTTTACTCATTGTTTCTTGTCTATATAAGAGGGTCAACGCGCTTGTGCTTTGTTGACCCGGGAGTTGTTGTTTATTTTGTTTATTTCCCATGTATGTTGGGCCAATGGGGAGTATCTTTTCTATCAACAAGAGGGGAGATGAACGACCATGTTTGCCTAAAGTGATAGTGGTTGGAAAGTCCTAGTTAAGTAGGTTTTTATTCTGATATTGGATGCGTTTACCTGCGTCTGTGGTCTATGATATTCATTTTTGGTGCATGCATATGGGCACAATTTGTTTTTTATTGTTCATGATATTCTTAATCAGCGTTAATAGAACCATCATAAACCATGGTTTCATAGTGTATTTATTCAATATGACAATGCTGATTATCCCCTACAAAACTTGGTCAAACTTAGAAAACTTTGACTTATGATAAAATTTATAGGAATGGAGGGACTAGTATTTGTTGGATTTTTATACTTTCTTCTCAGTTGTGTACGACATATTTCTCTGTTGACATATAGAAGTGTCTATCTCATGTTGAGATTCATGCAATTTTAGTCTTTCATTTAAAGGGGCTTGTAGGCCAGGTCACAACACTTCACTAAAACTTTTCCTAGGATTTTTGTAGCTATTCATTTATTTTAACTTAATTTAAGTTAAAAAAATGTTTTTCCTATGCAACACGATTCATCTTTCTTCCTTAGTGTAGGAATTTTAAACCAAATTTTCCAAAAGTTAAATTATGCACTCCGAAGTAATTGTTAGTTTTGATTTTTAGGGCCACATATTTATAGAGGAGTTGCTCATTTGAAGACCATAGTTGCACAAAATACTGTTTGTGCAGCTGTATAACATCATTTTCTTGTCTTCATTTCTATTTATGTTTATTAACATTTTCGTGATGTATTGCTCATGACAACGATTTGGGGGGGGGGGGGGGGGGGGGGGTATTTTCATTTTTGGTTTGCACTTAAATATACATCCCGAGTTGCACATCCGGCAGCCGCGTGCAACTAATGGGTGTGGTGACAGTTGCATTTTATTTTTTGAAAAACATCACCCCTAGTTAAACATCCATTGACTATGTGCAAATAAGAGTGGGGTAATAGTTCTAATTTAAAAAAAATAAAACACACATTTCCAAATCCGCTTATTGTCTGGCGCAAAGATTGGGGATAGTTGCATTTTGTTTTTCCATACAAAATGCCATGCCGGTGCATGTCCGTGGTAGGTGTGTTACTTCCTTCATTCCAAAATATACAGTGTATTAGTTCTTCAAAAGTCAAACATGTGCATGTTTAACCAAGTTTTTAGAAAAAAAAAATCAATATCTATAATACCAAATTTTGTATCATTAGATCCTTCACGAAAAGTATTTTTATATTTTATTTATTTGTATTGTAGTTGTTGATATTTTATTCTATAATTGGTCAAACATACACGAGTTTGACTTGCACGAAAATCAATACACTTTATATTCTGAAACGGAGGGAGTAGTACACATGTTGAGGACTAGTGTATAAAATTTGTACAAACTTGATGTATGACAATACGCTAATAGTACGCTATTCATACATCGATCTTATATACATAGTTTATAAGAAAGAAGAACATACACCGCGCAAAAAAAAAAAAAAAAACATACACAACATACATTTCTTTGACCCAAAGCAGCTAGTGTGGTGGATATATAGGGGTCTTGGTATAACCTTTTACGTACCCTCCCTGTAATATTCTTACTTGCACTTGCGCTGGAGCATGCGCAACCTTCTGACACCTGGAATCCTGGATGCATGTAGAGTTGTACACCATCGTCCACTAGATGAAGTTGTGAAAAACACAACTCCCGGGAGCTGTTGCTGCTGATAACGAGAACGTCATGTTGCTCTTGTTCTGCCTGACAACATGGCCCAGTGATAGCCCATATATAGTCTTGGATGCTCTTCTCCCCTGCCCAACGTGTAAGCAACTAGTACGTGTCATACCTTTTGGTACCCTCGAAGCTTTCATGGCCATGCCATAACCAAATACGTCCATATACGGCCTAGTGGGCACGCCTAGAATTGGCAAGCGTGAGCCCATCTCACCGGCAGATGGCTTCTTCTTACCACCGCATGCATGCAGCTCGTGCACCTCCGGCAGCAAAGCAGCCGGCAATGGCAAGGCCGTGCGCTGGTTGATGAACTGCACCATGGTCTCCATGAGACTCTTGCTCGTCGTACGTAGTGGGTTGTACAGGTGGAAGCCATGGTCTTCGCCCTCCGACTCCACCAATGTCACCGCGTTCTCATCATCCGCCCACGCGCAGCAGTCACGCATGCGGGCCGCCAGCCGGCGCCCGCGGTCACGCAAGGTGTCCTTCTCGGCGACGGCGACCAGCACACGCCGGCATGTTAGCGAGGCGATATCCTCGTCGAGAGGATTGACCCGGCGATCGTCCTTCCCGAGACGGCCCGCCGTAACGAACGGCCAGACCCTGTCGATAATCTCGGGCGTAAACATGGCGACGCCGTCCCAGACTAGCTCGGAGCTGGACAGCCGCTCGACGCCCCAGAAGTATGGGTGCACGATGACAAGCCCCTCGACGTCGATGTGGTTGCCAGTGCCGCCACTGCTGGCAGCACGCACCGCCGTGTTGTAGACGATGTTTCCGCCGGCGCTGTCGCCGGCGAGGAACGTGCGCCCGGGGTCGGCGTAGTCGGAGATCCAGGGGTCAGAGAGGGACGCCACCCACTGGAACGCCGCCCATGCATCGTCGTAGGCCGCAGGCACGGGATGCTCCGGCGCGAGACGGTACTCCACGGACACGACCAGCGCCCCGGTGCGCGTGGCCAGGGACCTGGCGTAGTTGTGGTTCGTGCGGCAGAAGGCGCTCTCCGTGCAGAAGGAGCCGCCGTGGACGTACATGATGACCGGGAGCCTCTCGCCGCCGGTGGCAGCAACGGCAGCTGCGTTGGAGGGAAGGAACAGGCGTGCGGACACGCCGGTGGTTTTGTCGACGACGACGTCCCTCGTTGCCACGCCACGGTTGGCAGCCGCGTCCTCCGACGCTGCCACAAATGGGCTGCGCAGGAAGCGCTCGACACGGCCGCCTTTGTATTCGCGTATGAATGGATACAGGTCGACGGTGAGGTCCTCCTCGCCGTCATCCATCTTTCTTAGCGGAGAACTCTTGTTTGCATGCATCCTGCTTGATGGAGCTTGCTAGCAGTTGTGTGTGGAGGCAGTTTTATCTAGGATGATCGAGTGTATATGCAGTGCTGACTCGGGTATAAATAAGTAAATCAAGTAATTCTTTTAAGGGACAATTCCATTTCTGCCCTTAACTCAAACCCGATACTCACATTTACCCCTACTTTTCAGACATACTCAGTTTTGTCCCTATTCCATTGTGTGGTGTTATAGAAACTAGATGACGCCCCGCTCCTGCGTGAACCCTAATAGGTGCTAAAAAAAATAAACTATTGCAAAAACAAAAAGAGTGCACTTAGTTTATATTTTCAAAACAGTAAAGCATATGAAGCATGTGATAAAATGTTGTATAAAAAGAGAAAACTATTGGATTGAAATCAACGGGGCGCCTACGTAACAAAAACAAAAATGTGTAACATGACCTACATATATTTGCTCCAAGCATCACGTCTATGCTATGCCCACACAATAATTAGTGAAACAAATTGACATCCGTGATAGTTGAGGTGGCATGATTGCATGGATAGATTAATGCATAAATTTGTAATGATGACCACATGCATGACTTGATGACATGACATTGTTGCATGAAGAGGAGAAATAGGTGGTGGGTTGCAACTATTTAAGAATAAAGGATACCCCAGTGTGATGTTTCCTTTAGTTCTTCTCTACTTTCTAAGCTCCACGTTATTCCTCTGTAGCTGCCGGTGCTTTCCGTTATTTTGTAGCATCCCTGACCATCTCCATGGATGGGAATTCTTGTTTTTGGTGTTTATGTTTTCAGAGAGAATAAATATTTTTACGGATGATACAAAAAAAAGGAAAACACTGGCAGCTACAGAGGAACACCAAGAAGCTTGAAAAGCAGAGAATACCTGACAGAAATGCTGTTCAGGGGTATTTCTATATCACGAGTTCACGACACAATAAAATAGGTGCAAAACTGAGTAGGTCTGAAAATTAGGGATAAATGGGAGTAGTGGGTTCGAGTTAGGGGTAAAAATGTAAATACCCCTTCTTTTAATTTTGGTATAAATCCAAACTTCCATAAGTTGTCTTGACCATGTTTTTTAGTAAAACTATGAACACTTACAATACTAAATCAATATTAATAGATCTCTTAAGAAATATGTACTCATATTTTATTTATTTGGCTAGTAGATATTATTATTTTTTATAAACTTAGTCAAACATTTTTTTGGAGAAATGACTTGCGAAAGGACTTCTTTTTCTCTTGAAAGAACTCGGGAGCCAACACATATACAACTAATCATATATTTAAGTTTTGTCACACAAAATTATTTTTGTTTACTAATTCCTGTCGTTCGAGTTTGCTCACAAAGTCTCTCAAAAACAAAAACAAAATCGCCCACTATTAGGAAAGATTAGTCTGGAATGCACACGTACCATGTCCCTCGTCAAGCTACACGCAATCAAAATTATACTCCATCCGTCCCAAAATGTGTGTCATGTTAGATTTTTGTAAGTCAAATTACATAAACTCTGGCCAGGTTTTTAGAAAAAAACAGTATAAACATCTAGAACACTGAATCCACACCAATAGATTCACTACATTAATTTGGTCAAACTTTACGAAGTTTGACTTAAGACAAATCTTATATACAGAGTACTCCCTCCGTACTGGTGCATTAGGCATCTTAGGTTGTGCACCGCGACCAAGACCGAGGGAAAACGAGAGAACTTAATGTTTATTTGCTAATAGATACCTTTCATGCAATGAACTGACCACTGCATGACATGCTAGTTAGTTTCAAGTCATTGAAAGCATACACACCCCACATTTTTTATTGGTTGATTTATTTGTTCGTGTTAAGAAATAAGGAACGAGATGGGGGTTAATGCACCGCGCCTAAGCGTTTCGGGATTATTTGGTTTTCGTAATGTGCCTAATGCACCGGTGGGAGTAAAAAAGAAACGGAGGTTGTAGATATAGATACTTTTCTGTATAAAGTTTTATCAAAGTTCGTGAGTTTGACTTTTGCGAAAACCAATGCGTACTGTATTATTGGATAGAGGGAGTAGCTAGATCATTACCTATGTGCATGTCAGGTCGATGTGGCTGACAATGTTGTTGTTAAATAAAGTGAGCACTTGCCCATCCTATTGTATAAGTGAGGTCTGTGCTTAAGAATATTCTTGGTGTAGAGCTTTCGTATCAGATGGACAAACTAGGTTTAGTTAGTCAGCGAATATTTAAAAATTGATTGATCCTTTGAAAATGAAGGGCACCCTTTACTTGAAAAATAAGATATCAAGAACTCAAGTTGAATGTATATGATAAAATGAATGTAAAACCAAAATGCCCCGCTGCCAAGCATGTACATATGTTCAACATTACACATTAACCAACCCCCACCCCCACCCCCCCCCCCCCCCCCCCCACCCACCCACACACACACACAAAGAAAAAGATTGGCAAGTTGAGTTGTCGACGTACGCAATGCTGTTAAGAAAGGGTTGCGAGTGACAGGGGCTTGTAATGGATCTAGTCATTGCAGATTACCCAATGAAAGAAAAATAATAGCTTGCTGGAATGGCTTATAAGGTGCAGTGACGACCCTGCTTGTGAGCTGTATATGGTACTAAAGACGAAACTGCTCTCCGTAGGATGAAATTGCATATGATTTCCATACAAGTTATCTCAGCCCTGCTGTGAACAAAATGGGAGATTGTTATGCAGTATCATACGCAGATCATAGGAAAATCATCCTATATGGAGATGGAGCAGCACTCTCGCAAAGACTAGTTATGGTGATGCACTAGTGTGAACAAAACAACACAATTACCGTATGCAACTGACTGAGTAAGTTGTCGTCAAACCAAATTGAGCGGTTGTACATTTTTTACACCTGAAGATTCTTTTTTGACTTTCATACCATTTTTTTCTCTTCATAATTACCAACACGGTCAAGGGATGGTACGTCCCAAAGACTCGTTGTCAAACTAAAATTAATTAGTAGTTGTGCCTCGGTTGTGCTTAAGATTCTTGTTCTAGACTTTCGTATATGTTTTTGTCTCTACATGATTAACAACACTTGAATCTCAGTCAATGAATAGTAATTCCCAAAGGTTAGAGTTGTTGGTTCTGTTCTCCAGTACTAGTGTAAATAAAATGAATAACAATATACTCCCTCACTTCCGGTTTATAGGCTCAATTCAAAAAATCTCATGGACCAAGGTAGATGATGAATGGTGGAATAAATTTTGTAGTTTGCAAAAGTATTCAATTAATGGACTAATTTTCCTCAAGAAATTGTACTTACCAACGTATTAATTGCAATGCATGCATGCGTGACCAATAAATGACCAAGAACTTTTACATGCATTGGTGAGATTTCTCTTCATCCATGCATGTAACAGTTTAATGTACCTTGAAATCTAAACATGTGAATGGGAGAAATAAAATTGAGAGACTTATAAAATGGGATTTTTTTTTATAGATAAGTCCTATAAACCGGATGGGAGGTAGTAGCCATCATATGTGACTGACTGGGTAAGTCGTCATCATACTAGTGTGACAAGTTGCACATCACGTTGGTGAAGATTCTTGCTTGAGACATTCGTATATCTTTTTGTTTCTACATGAATGCCATTGTTACTTTGTCGGTCAATAAATATATAGTACTTACCAGAATAGAAAATTGGCATATTAATATTGGAGGGTTATAGTAGTGGTGTTGTACTACAGTACTAGTGTGAATAAACTGAATAGCAACAAAGTCATCATATGTGACTGGCTGGCTAAGTCGTCGTCCTACTTAAGTGAGTAGTTGTACCTCACCTTGGTAAAGATTCTTCCTTCTGACTTTTCTATCTGTTTTTGTCTCTACATGAATACTAACAAGACTTTATCGGTCGACAGATCTATAGTACTCCCCAAATTAGAAAATTGACTTCTTAATATTGAAGGGCTGATTCAGCTACCTAGTATATTCTTTGTAGTATCAACAAAAGAAATTGGAAACTGTAAGTGGATGTATTGTTGATGTATGGTTCAGTTGAGACTATCAACTTGTCAAGTGCCTTCTTACTGCGTCGAAAGTTCTTTTTTCTATAAAAAGGCGCCCTTTCATTGGAAGTAATAAGCCTGGTCCAACTCACCACCTAGTAGGTAAGTGCACTGAATAAATTTGGAACGTTGATTCCCATAACAGGTGGGGCCAGGTTATGTAGCATGTGTATTATCACCTGTTGTAGCAGGTGACTTCTCTCCGAACTACAATGTCCAAAAAGGAAAGATATTGCGTTTCATAAGATTATGCCTTAAATTTTCAATTGATTGGTCATTAGTGATTGCATTTCGATAGCTGAAAAGCGGGCTAAACATGGTCTCCCCCAAAACGAGAGATGTACTTTTTGCAGTGTGGTTGTGGAGGACGTTCATCACTTGTCATGGGATGTGTGGTCATTTGCTTGGTTTTTTCCCATAGGAACGATCACATCAAATAAGACGATCACGCGCACATAAAAACTTGATAACCAAGGGTCCTTGTCATGCCCTCTTTTTTTCTTTTTTTTTTCTTTTCTCCTTTTCTCTTCACGTTACAAATCTCAGGGACCTGCTCGTGCATATATATACACGCACGCAGGGGAATACCAAACACGACTCTGACCTAACCTGAACCTAGTCGAATACTAACTCAACCGATAACCAGCACGCACTAGTAGAAAACAGGGCTTTGGTCCAGCCCTGAAAAGCCCATTAATCCCGGTTCACTCACGAACCAGGACCCATGGGGGCATTGGTCCCGGTTCGTGAGGCCAGGGCACCGGCCGGGCCTCGTGGGCCATTGGTCCCGGTTCGTCTGACCCCTTTGGTCCCGGTTCCAGACACGAACCGGGACCAATGGGCCTCGCTCCTGGCCCACAACCATTGGTCCCGGTTTGTGGTTGGAACCGGGACCGAATGTTGTACTTTAGTCCCGGTTCCAGCCACAAACCGGGACCAATGGTTGGCCTATATATACCCCCCTGCCCGCGAGGAGAGCAGTGCACTGCTCTGTTTTTTTGGCCGGCCGTGGGAGAGCTTTGTGGTGCTCTAGCTCACCTCCTATGCACATGAGGTGTTCGATGAAATGCCTGAGCCACACTTAAGCTTTCTCCTCTGGAAGCTCCTTGTCCAAGCTCCATTTTCCTCAAGATTTGTCTAGGTTTGGCGGTCCGTCCTGTCCCGTCCCCGTCCTCACCGCCGTCGATCGCCCGCGCCCATCTCGGCGCCGGCACCACCGTGGTTAGCCTCTTCTTCTTATCTTCTTTCTAAAAGAAAAAAGTTCTTACTTGTACGGTGACCGACGCACCTCAATGTATGTTTTAATTAGATGCTCTAGAGAGTTATATGTTGTTCAATAATGAGAACTATATAACGCACGCAGATGAACCGGCAATGGATGTACGGTGACCGACGCACCTTCGAGTATATTAAGGGCCTGCATAATTTTCTCGAAGCGGCTGAGGCAAACAAGCAGAATGGTTTTATGCATTGTCCATGTACTGTCTGTGAGAATACGAAGGCTTTCTCCAACTCTAAAACCCTTCACTTCCACCTGCTTGAGAAGGGTTTTATGCCACACTATAATGTTTGGACCAAGCACGGAGAAAGAGGGGTTATGATAGAAGACAACGAAGAAGAAGAGGATGATGACAACTACCCGCCCCCTGAATACGGTGATGCTGCAATGGGGGAAGCTGAAGATCAAGAGGAACCAGACGATGCGCCCGATGATGATCTTCGCCGGGTCATTGTTGATGCACAGAGAGAATGCGAAAGTGGAAGGGAGAAGTTGAAGTTCGATCGCATGTTAGAGGATCACAAAAAAGGGTTCTACCCAAATTGCGAAGATGACAACAGAAAGCTCGGTACCACACTGGAATTGCTGCAATGGAAGGCAGACAATGGTGTATCTGACAAGGGATTTAGTTCGCTACTGAAAATAATGAAGAAGAAGCTTCCAAAGGATAACGAATTGCCCGGCAGTACGTACGAAGCAAAGAAGGTTCTATGCCCTCTAGGATTGGAGGTGCAGAAGATACATGCATGCCCTAATGACTGCATCCTCTACCGCGGTGCGTACGAGGATTTGAACGCATGCCCGGTATGCGGTGCATTGCGGTATAAGATCAGAAGAGATGACCCTGGTGATGTTGAGGGTCAGCGCACCGGTAAGAGGGTTCCTGCCAAGGTGATGTGGTATGCTCCTATAATACCACGGTTGAAACGTCTGTTCAGAAACAAAAAGCATGCCGAGTTGATGCAATGGCACATAAAAGACCGTAAGAAAGACGGGAAGTTGAGAGCACCCGCTGATGGGTCGCAGTGGAGAAAGATCGAGAGAAAGTGGAGCGACTTTACAGGTGACCCGAGGAACGTATGGTTTGGTTTAAGTGCAGATGGCGTTAATCCTTTTGGGGAGCAGAGCAGCAAGCATAGCACATGGCCTGTGACTCTATGTATGTATAACCTTCCTCCTTGGTTGTGCATGAAGCGGAAGTTCATTATGATGCCAGTGCTCATCCAAGGCCCTAAGCAACCCGGCAATGACATTGATGTGTACCTAAGGCCATTAGTTGATGAACTTTTACAGCTATGGAATGGAAGAGGTGTACGTGTGTGGGATGAGAACGAACAGGAGGAATTTGACCTACATGCGTTGCTGTTTGTAACCATCAACGATTGGCCTGCTCTCAGTAACCTTTCAGGACAGACAAACAAGGGATACCACGCATGCACACACTATTTAGAGGACACCGACAATATATATTTGGACAAATGCAGGAAGAATGTGTACCTGGGGCATCGTCGATTTCTTCCGACCAACCATCAATGTCGAAAGAAAGGAAAGCATTTCAAAGGTGAGGCAGATCACCGGAAGAAGCCCGCCCTCCGTACTGGTGATCACATACTTGATATGGTCAATGATTTACAAGTAATATTTGGAAAGGGTCCTGGCGGACTATCTGTTCCGACTGACGATGTGGGACGCGCACCCATGTGGAAGAAGAAATCTATATTTTGGGACCTACCCTATTGGAAAGACCTAGAGGTCCGCTCTGCAATCGACGTGATGCACGTGGCGAAGAATCTTTGCGTGAACCTGCTAGGCTTCTTGGGAGTGTATGGGAAGACAAAAGATACACCGGAGGCATGGGAGGAACAGCAACGTGTGCATGAAAAAGACGGCATGCATCCAAAGTAGTATGAAGGTCCTGCCAGCTACGCTCTTACCAAAGAAGAGAAGGAAATCTTCTTTGAATACCTGCTCAGTATGAAGGTCCCGTCTGGCTTCTCGTCGAATATAAAGGGAATAATAAATATGGCAGAGAAAAAGTTCCAGAACCTAAAGTCTCATGACTGCCACGTGATTATGACGCAACTGCTTCCGGTTGCATTGAGGGGGCTTCTACCGGAAAACGTTCGATTAGCCATTGTGAAGCTATGTGCATTCCTCAATGCAATCTCTCAGAAGGTGATCGATCCAAAAATCCTGCCAAGGTTAAGGAGTGATTTGGTGCAATGTCTTGTTAGTTTCGAGCTGGTGTTCCCACCATCCTTCTTCAATATCATGACGCACGTCCTAGTTCATCTAGTCGACGAGATTGTCGTTCTGGGCCCTGTATTTCTACACAATATGTTCCCCTTTGAGAGGTTCATGGGAGTCTTAAAGAAATATGTTCGTAACCGCGCTAGGCCAGAAGCAAGCATCTCCATGGGCCATCAAACAGAGGATGTTATTGGGTTTTGTGTTGACTTCATTCCTGACCTTAAGAAGATTGGTCTCCCTCAATCGCGGTATGAGGGGAGACTGAATGGAAAAGGCACGCTAGGAGCGGACTCAATAATATGTAGGGACGGGCATTCTTGGTCTCAAGCACACTACACAGTTCTACAGAATTCCACCTTGGTGACCCCGTATGTCGATGAACACAAGAATATTCTGCGCTCCAAACACCCGGAGCAGTGTGACGACTGGATTACATATGAACACATCAGGACTTTCGGCAGTTGGTTGCAAACACGTCTCATGGGTGCAACGCTGTTTCTGATGAGTTGTACTCGTTGGCCAGGGGACCATCTTCGACTGTATTGACTTACAAAGGGTACGAGATAAATGGGAATACATTTTACACGATCGCCCAAGATCAAAAGAGCACCAACCAAAATAGCGGTGTCCGCTTTGATGCAGCAACCAATAGGGGAAAGGACACATATTATGGTTACATAGTGGATATATGGGAACTTGACTATGGACATGATTTCAAGGTCCCTTTGTTTCAGTGCGAATGGGTCAATCTGTCAGGAGGCGGGGTACAGGAAGACCCACAGTACGGAATGACAACAGTGGATCTGAACAATCTTGGGTACACAGACGAACCATTCGTCCTAGCCAATGATGTGGCGCAGGTTTTCTATGTGAAGGACATGTCTACCAAACCGAGAAAAAGAAAAGATAAGGAAGCGAATACATCATACGATGAGCCAAAGCGCCACATAGTTCTTTCAGGAAAAATAGACATCGTGGGATTGGAGGGCAAGACAGACATGTCTGAAGATTATGAAAAGTTTCATGAAATTCCTCCCTTCAAAGTCAAGGCTGACCCAAGCACCCTGTTAAACGATGAAGATTATCCATGGTTACGGCGCAATAAGCAAAGGAAACAAGCGAAGAAAAAGTGAAGACTTTCTCTCCACAACTATATCATTGCAGTTACATGTGAAGAAATGAAATGCCTTTTGTAACAGATGAGTTTTCGTATGAAACCCTAATACTTCGAAAGAGATTGTCCGTTTTGTACACGAAGTGCATCCAGTTTTTGCCGTAACCCTCTCAACTTTTTATAACATGCTATGTGGGTGAAATGATGATACCATGCCAACTTTCAACCTTTTCATAGTTCATTTGTAGTGCTTTTCAATTTCAGGGCCATTTAGCTCAAAAAAATCAGTAAATGCATGAAAAATACCAGATGAAGTCAGAAAGGATTGAAAATTGATGATGTGGCTTTGAATGGTTCATTTTGAACACACAAAAAGTCTGGAGTTCAAATAAGTTTAAAAAAAATGAAATCCCTTTGTAACAGATGAGTTTTCGTCCGAAACCCTGATACTTCGAAAGAGATTGTCCATTTTGTACACAAAGTGCATCCAGTTTTTGCCGTAACCCTCTCAACTTTTTAGCACATGCTATGTGGGTGAAATGATGATACCATGCCAACTTTCAACCATTTCAGAGTTCATTTGTAGTGCTTTTCAATTTCAAGGTCATTTAGCTCAAAGAATGAACTAATAGCAAAAAGAATGAACTAGAAAACTTTTATGAAACTCTAATAGCAAAAAGAATGAACTAAAAATAATCAATTAAAATATTCTGTTATGATCAACTAAAAAAAAACTATAATATTCTTCAATAGCAAAAAGAATCAACTAAAAAGAATCAATTAAATATAATATTTTTCAATAGAAAAAAGAATCAACTAAAAAGAATCAAAATAATATTAACTAAAATTATCAAAGTATTTATTTGTTAAAAACTTTAATAGTAAAAATAATGAACTAAAAAGAATCAATTAAATATAATATTTTTCAATAGCAAAAAGAATCAACTAAACAGAATCAAAATAATATTAACTAAAATTTTCAAAGTATTTATTTGTTAAAAACTTTAATAGTAAAAAGAATGAACTAAAAAGAAAATAAATAAAGCAAAAAACAAAACAAAAATACTGGAAAAAAATTAAAAAAATGCCGCCTACTGGGCCAACACGGCCTGCATACGACTAGAAACCCATCACGCTAGTTGGGCCAGGATGCAGGCCCGCAGAAGGCCTAGAAGGCCCACACGCAGTGAGTGCGATTAGGCCCGTAGGCCTGCTAAAGAGAAGAGCTCGATAGGGTTGCCGCAACCACGCTTATAAACCACTCTCTTCGCCTCTCAGCTAGCGAGGTGGGACTAAACATCCACCTGCCCGACGCCGTGCCGGCCGCAGCCCTTTCGTCCCGGTTGGTGGCACCAACCGGGACCAATGCCCACCTTTCGTCCCGGTTGGTGGCACCAACCGGGACCAATGCCCACCTTTCGTCCCGGTTGGTGGCACCAACCGGGACTAAAGGTCTCTGCTTCCCGCCCTTTGGGCTGCTGAAAATAGACCTTTAGTCCCGGTTAGTGGCACCAACCGGGACGAAAGGTGGGCATTGGTCTCGGTTGGTGCCACGAACCGGGACCAATGCTTTGTGTATATAAGCAAACACTTGGAAAATTTTCAGTTTTCATCTACCAGTTGCCCCCGACGACGCCGAGCACATCGACGCCGCCAGGCTGCCCGAGCTCGCCGTCGACGCCCTCGCCCTGCCCTGCCTCGACGCGCCGCCCCGTGCCGTCGACGCCCTCGCCCTGCCCTACCCCGAGCTCGCCGTCGACGCGCCGCCCCGCGCCCCTGCCCTGCGCCGACGGTCCGCGCCACCCGGGCCCCTGCCCTGCCCCGAGCTCGCCGTCGACGCGCCGCCCCGCGCCCCTGCCCTGCCCCGACGGTGCGCGCCGCCCCGTTCGGTCCGGCCGGCCCCCTTTCCTCCCTGTCCTCCTCCCCTGTTTTCTTCATGATTTTGTTGATGATATGATATGATGATGTTGTTGATGATATGAGATGATGTTGTTGTTGATGATGTTGTTGATGATATGAGATGATGATGTTGTTGATGATATGAGTTCTTTGATGAAATGATGAAATGATATATATATATTTCTTTGATGATGATGATATGATATATATATAGTTCATTATGTTGATATATAGATTATTTTAATTATGGTGATATATATATAGATTATTTTCATTATGGTGATATATAGATTATTTTTTTCTTTAGAACTTTTCTGTAGATGATATGATGATGATGATGATATATAGACTTCTTTGATTGTGATGATAGATGATGATGATATATATATAGAGTTCTTTGATTGTATGAAAACTTGGTCAATTTTTTGTTCATAGAAATTAGTTAAAATTTACCAAGTTACTAAGTTACTAAGTTAAAATGTTCATATATTCAAAATGAGTTAATTAAAAGACTCACTGATAACTTCGACATGAGGGGGGACGTCGGACATGCATGAGAGAGAGAGGCGGTCCACTCGCCAGACCAACTATCGAGGCCACCCAAACCCTAGAAGAAAGAGCGTCGTTGTCGATCTACCCCCTCCCCGATAACTTCGACATGAGGGGGACGTCGGACATGCATGAGTGAGAGAGGCGGTACGCTCGCCCAACCAACTATCGAGGCCACCCAAACCGTAGAAGAAAGACCGTCGTTGTCGATCTACCCCGGCCCTCCCCGATAATTTCGACATAAGGAGGGACGTCGGACATGCATGAGAGAGAGAGGCGGCCCGCTCGCCCGACCAACTATCGAGGCCACCCAAACCCTAGAAAAAAGAGCGTCGTTGTCGATCTACCCCCTCCCCGATAACTTCGACATGAGGGGGGACGTCGGACATGCATGAGTGAGAGAGGCGGACGTCGGACATGACATGAGGGGTGAGCGTCATTGTCGTCTACCCCCTCCCCGATAACTTCGACATGAGGGGGGACGTCGGACATTCATGTTTGTATATTAATTGCCATGTTGTAATATTTGCAGAAACTATGGCTCAAAGAGACTTGGAACAAGAACAGTTGTTGGGGGACATAATCCTCGGCGGCCGTGATGTCTTGTCGTTTCTTAACGACACCGATGGTCTGGAAGGAGAGGATGACGGCTCCGGTGATCGAACAATGGAGGAGGAAGGACATGATCATGATGGCTCCGGTGACCGAATGCCGGAGGAAGAAGGAGACCATGATGACGGCTCTGGTGACCGAACGGAGGAGGGAGCTGTTGCAAAGTCCGGTGAGGTATATATATTAATTAAGCCTGTGCTTACTAGCTAATTGATGCATTAATTGTTTTGGTATGTACATATATTAACTCTTCTTTCTTCTTTTATAGCCCTCCGGATCGAGCCAAACTTCGGTAACGAGACGAGGCCCGAAGAAGAGGTTGCGCAAGGATGAAAGGTTCACGATCACAGCACTCGCGGACGATGGCCATCCGATTGAACCCAAGCGGACCAAGGACGCATTTTCTGCTCAGTGCGGAGTTATTGTTAGGGACAACATCCCGATCAGCATCAAGCAATGGAATAAGCCTAAGGACGACGCCCCTGAAGGTGATTATGTCACCGATAGACAGAAAGATGATTTTTGGACCGCGCTGAAGGCAAATTTCACCCTACCGCCAGAGGAGGATCCAAATAAGCCAGTTATAGAGCCACTGGTCAAGGCGTGTGCTCTTAAGAAGATGGCAGATCTATTCAGGAGGTGGAAGAATGAGTTGAAATCAAAGTTTGTCGACAAAGGGAAGACTTCAGAATTCACCGGCCGATTTGAGAAGATAAGAGATCACTGGCCCGCATTTGTGGCCTACAAGACATCGGACAAGAGTAAGAAAATGTCAGAGACAAACAAGAACAACGCTACAAAGAAGCAGTATCACCATCACACGGGGTCAGGTGGCTACCTCAAAGCCCGGCCGTTGTGGGACAAAGCTGAGAATGACCTGATTGCTAAAGGGGTCGTACCACAGACATTGAACTGGCCAGACCGTTCAAGGACTTGGTTCTTCGGGGTTGGGGGAACTTTGGACCCTGAAACAGGGAAGTGCCGTTGGACGGACGAGCAACTTGCAATACCCGTCACGAAGCTTCAGAAGTATATCACCGCAGCGCAGGAAGGGACGTTCATTCCCGACAGAGAGAAGGACGAGCTGACTGAGGCCCTAGGGAATGCTGAGCACCCTGGACGAACACGAGGCACACCAGGCTCCGTTCTGTGGAAGGTTGGGTTTCCCGACGCAGGCGGTTACAGAAGCCGGGAGAGAAAGAGGAAAGCGGAGCTGAGCGACATGCAGAAGCTCAATGCAAGACTACGAAAGCTAGAGGAAGCTGAGAGCCAGCGAGCTGCCGGCCAACCATCTCAGCGGCACGAAGCTACCCCAGAAGCTACCCCGCCATCTCAGCGGAGAAGCAGCGTCGCTTCCACGAAGCCCGTTCAGCCTGACTTCACGTCTCCTAGCTACCCCGTGGATACTATCACGGAGGCTCAACATTGCGAGCTTATGACGAAATGCCGGAACCTCACTTTCAAGGCGGCTGTCGGCTCTATTGCACCTCCTCAACCCAACGGAACTTTTCACTGCCGTCCGATTCCACATGGCTATGCTGTTGTGATGGTGGATGAAGTAATGGAGGGATTTGAGGAGCTCGAGCTTGACCACTATACAGGTGAAGGGGAGAATCGGCTGGTTCGTGCTCTGATGAGTACATGTCTATGGCAGAAGGAGTACATCAAGCTTCCAAACTGGACGCCTCCGCCTCCTCCTCCTCCTCCGGCGAGTCAGGGCACTCTGTCTCCTCCTCCTCCTCCTCCTCCGGCGAGTGATCAGGGCACTCCGCCTCCTTCTCCGGCTCCTCCGATGCGTGAGGGCACTCCGCCTCCTCCTTTGCCTACTCCGGCGCGTCGGAGCAGTCCGCCTCCTCCTCAGCCTCGTCGGCAACGGCGGAAGACAGACGCCGCCGCTCCGGCTCCTCCGGCGCGTCGGATTTCTCCGCCTCGTCAGCAACGACGGAAGAGAGACGCCGCCGCTCCGGCGGCTAGCAGTACAAGCAGAGGCGGGAGCCAATTCAGATACGGTCCATCTCTCAAGCCTCTGGAAAAGTTACCATATGAGAGGACCGATCAGGAAAACGAGGACATATGTCGTGCCCAACTGAGGGACCATTTTGCAAAGAAAACTCCACCTCCGAAGGAGAAGGTAGATCCGGTGAAAGTGAAGCGCACTATCAATGCCCTGAAGCGACCACCACCGCCTCCGCCGGATTCCAACTATGACCGCATAATTACTAAGACACATGCTGAAGCGCAGCAGTCGGGAAGTACTTCCAGTGTTGCAAGAGCGAAAAAACAAAGAAGTGGGAAAACAATTCCCCAGCTCGGCGAACAGGAGAAGCAATCGTGCCCCCCGCTCAAGGTGTCTAGCGATATCGCTAATCATCCGGTGCTACTGCCCGGTACCACTCTTGATGATTACCTGCCCGATGATGTACAGTTTGAAACGGCTGAGGTAGTAGACGTCTTTAGATACGAGCACGGGAAGCCTCTCGTCAAACCTGATCATCCTCATCTAACAACGATGATGCAAAAATTGCATGAGTGGTACATGGAAACCTGCAGGAAGTCTGGGAAAGACAGTTTGTTTGTCGGAATTAAAAAAGAGCATGACTTCCCTGGAGTCGACCTGTTGCCTGTTAAATTTGTGGAGTTATTTCAATTATACAATCAAAAGGCCCTCGACAAACAACTCATGACTTGCTAGTGTCTGTAAGTATTACTTCTATAATTAAGTCTCTAGCTCAGCTCGTTCATTGCATGTATATATAATTATACTCACTATATTATGCAGATTGAAGATGGTCGAATGCAAAAAAACAGGAATCTTCGACGTTGGGTTCATTAGCCCAAATACCGTAAATGAATGGTCGGTACGAAAGGAGGCTGAAGATACCGAGAACAACTTGCTAGAAACGTTCCTTAGACATCAAAACAAAAGGGAAATACTCTTTGCTTACAACTTCAAGTGAGTGTTACTGTCTTCTGCATATTCGGTTTCGCTTACTCGTGGTTAAGTAATGTAATTGATGAGTTATGCGTGCGCAGCTTCCACTATATTCTGCTATCCATTAACCTTGACGGGGCATTAGTAATTGTCTTAGACTCGCTCCGTAAAGATCCCAAGTATTATGCGGACATGACTGCAATGCTCCAGAAGTAAGTTCAATCAATACCGGGACCATATCGGCAACTTTCGTTCATTTCCTGATATCAAGTAATCATTTTCTTTGCCTACCAGGGTTTGGAAAACGTTCACCGCTATGGTTCCGGGTCTGAAGAAGGAGCTGCGATTTACACACCCCAAAGTAAGTAGTACTAGCTAGTTCCGCGCATCTCTCATTGATTCTAGTTTCATCAATACCATTATCATGCTTGTTTATCAGTTTGATTGAACTCTATTCTCGTAAAGTGCTTGTTGCAGGCACCCAACACTCATTTATGTGGATACTACGTATGCGAGTTCATTCGCTACTATACCTCTGAACGGGCCTCCTCTGAGAAACAATTTGAAGTACGTAAACAATATTCACAATTTTATTCTATATATTACCATCAATTGTGTTGAGTTTCATTCATATATATGTATTGACCACCTTCTTTATATTAGATCTGGCAGATGCGGGATGAACTCCTACCACATGATCGCATACGAGCAATTCAAGAGGAATTGGCGGGATTCTTTCTTGACCACGTCATACCTGAACACGGAGAATACCATGTGAAATTGAAATGGTTGTAAGGGATGTTATATATTGTACATATGTAGCAGCGTCGGATAGATATACGAACACTTGTTGTTTGACCAAGCACGAAGAAAGAGATGTCACTTCTCTCTATATATGTTCATGACGATCTTGTGTAATTAATGGTTTCCTTTATTTGCTTACTAGCTAGCGTCGAGTTCTCTCTATATGTGTAGCAGCTAGCGTCGACCAAGCACGGAAAAAGAGAGGTCACTTCTCTCTATTAGCTCGCTAACACAATATGAAACCCCTAAATTAACCCTCCAAAACCCCAAAACCCCCCCTTCCAAAAAAAAACCCCAGCGCCTGCGAGCTGCTGACGCGTGGCCGCCTTTTGGTCCCGGTTGGTGTTACCAATCGGGACTAAAGGTCTTCCTGCCTGGGCTCCCGCAGCGGCCACGTGGAGCCCCTTTGGTCCCGGTTCGTAAGAGAACCGGGACTAAAGGTTTTGGGCTTTAGTCCCGACCCTTTAGTCCCGGTTCCAGAACCGGGACAAATGGGCCTCTGGAACCGGGACAAATGGGCCCTTTTCTACTAGTGACGTAGCAAAACGTATGCTACTAGTGCAAGGACACCTGACTACTAATCGGACTCTGCTGAACATACTAGTTCTGGACACGTAGTGGATAATTTCCAAAAGCTACACAACTAGTATGGATGCTCCTAAAACTAGTTCGTGTAAAACTAGGTCATTACCTATACTCACTAGACACAAACTAATTCAATATTATTTGCTAACATCATTAAGATTATCCGGTGTTTGGCTTTGCAAAACGGGCCTATTTACATGCTATTTTTTTTTAAATAATACATTTTTTTGTAAAATTTGAAAAATAATACATGGTTTTGAGATATTACACAAATAATACGGCGTCCGCTTGGGGTAAGCTGACTGGGTCCAGTCAGCTACATGAAAGCCGATTGGGACTAATTGGCTTCCCGTAAGCCGATTAGTACTAATTGGCTTCCCTGTAACCGATAGGTGCATGCGCCCATTTTCTCACCCCCAACGTTTCCCGCTTCTGGATTCACTAGTAGAAAAAGGGGCATTTGTCCCGGTTCCAGAGGGCCTTTAGTCCCGGTTCTGGAACCGGGACAAAACGATCGGGACTAATGCCCATCGCTTTTAGTCCCGGTTGGCTTACGAACCGGGACTAAAGGCCCTCCACGTGGCCGCTTTCTGGGGCGGGGGATGGAGGACCTTTAGTCCCGGTTGGTGTTACCAACCGGGACTAAAGGTGGAGCCTTTAGTCCCGGTTGGTAACACCAACCGGGATTAAAGGAAATTTTTTGAATTTTTTTTTTTTAAATTTTTTTTAAATTTTTTTTTGAATTTTTTTAAATATGTTTTGATTTGTTTTTAAGTTTTATTCCGATTTTCAAATCTTTGAATTATTTGACAATTTAATCTCTAATCACCCCTCCTCACTGCTCCAGCGTGGAGCACTCATTCCAAATAGTCTAACTTCGCGGCCGGTCACCCATCCTCTCACTGCTCTAGCCCCAGCACGCTTAACTTCCTTGTTCTATCGCCCCTAGTTTCCAAGTCTGCACTTGTTGTTTTCCTGACAATAGTAAACTATCACTCCTATTAACCCTTAGGTCTTCATGTTACATGATTTAATTTTTTGAATTCCAAACAATTATTAAACTAAACAACAATGATTAACAAATAACAATGATTAATTTCAAAACTCAAAAAAACTTCAAAAAAAGGCAAAAATTTCAAAAAAACTAAAAATTCTTAAAAAACAAAAAATCCAAAATAATACAAAAAGTTCAAAATAAAATAAGTAATAATAATAAAGAAAATAAAATAAGTAATAAAATAAGAATCTTTATGCGGAATTCAATTATTAATTTTAAAACTCAAAATTTTCAAAAAAATCAAAAAAAACACCAAAAACTAAAAAAAATCAAAAATTCCAAAACAATATAAAAAGTTCAAAAAAAAATCAAAAAATCCAAAAAATGTCAAAAACATTTAAAAAATTCAAAAAAAAATCAAAAAAATAATAATTTCAAAACCCTAAACCCGGGACTTAAAACGTCCGAAACTCTATTCTAAACAGTAAACACTAAAGGTTCAAACCCTAAAACCTAACCCTAAACTTGGAAATCTAAACCCTAGCCCTAAACCCTAAAACGTCTAAAACGTCCAAAAACTCTATTTTTCCTTTGGAATTTTGGGATTTTAAAAATTCTCGAAACCCCTAAACCCGGGACTTAAAACGTCCGAAACTCTATTCTAAACAGTAAAACTAAAGGTTCAAACCCTAAAACCTAACCCTAAACTTGGAAATCTAAACCCTAGCCCTAAACCCTAAAACGTCCAAAAACTCTATTTTCCCTTTGGAATTTTGTGATTTGAAAAATTCTCGAAACGGAAAACAGGAAGTTTCTTCGGATAGATCTTATTTTTCTGCAAATTTTGATATATTATTTGTATTTTTCTGAATTAGAATGATTTAGTTATGATTTTTCTAGGATTAATGTGGTAAAAACGGTCAAAATTCATATTTCAAAATTTTCTATACCAACTAGACACTAAAACCTAAAAGATATAAGCAATTTAAAACAGAAACTAAAAACAGAAAACAAATAGAAAAATAGAAAAGAAACTTTCAGAACCCCTTTAGTCCCGGTTGGTGTCTCCAACCGGGACTAAAGGTCTAACCTTTAGTCCCGGTTGGTGTCTCCAACCGGGACTAAAGCCTCAACCCCTTTAGTCCCGGTTGGTGTCTCCAACCGGGACTAAAGGTCCCTTTTGAACCGGGACTGATGCCTGCCGAGCCCCGACCGGCGCCCTAGCCGCTTGAACCGGGACTAATGCTCACATTAGTCCCGGTTCGTAATGCAACCGGGACTAATGTGTAGATCGAGCTGGGACAAAAGCCCTGTTTTCTACTAGTGATTCCCGCTTATATCTCGGGTGCACACCTAATATACTATGGCAGGCGGTGGGAGGCGAGAAGGATCTCAATACAGTCGATAGGAAGGGGATGAGTCTTTTTTTATTTACTAGCAAACATGCCCGTGCGTTGCAACGGGAGAAAAATAACAACATCACAACCCATCACCACATACTCAATCTTCTTCATCCACTTGAACACGGTAACCCATCCGTCTCGTAGGAATCCTCCTTTCCGCGTATTATTTCTCTGGCGAGCGGTAACATTCGGCGTATTATTTCTGTAAATTAATAAAAAAAAGTGTATTATTTAAAAAAAAAAGGCCTCTATTGGCAGAGGAAGCTGCTGGCTCATTTGATTTGTTTTTGTCTGGATTAGTTAAACCGTGAAATTATATTTGTCATAACCTACCGGAGCCGGAGCCGGAGACACCACCACACTGCCGGAGGCGGAGACTCCACCACACTGCCGGAGCTTCGCTGGAGCCGGCTCCGGTGATTGAAGGCCGCCGTTAGTCGTTGCTTCGCACGCTTCAAGGGTATAATTCAACAGACATTTTCTCTGTCGTAGTTGCTCCGGTAGTATTCGGTAATATGTTTTGATGTGAAATATATTAGGTGTGCACCCGAGATATAAGCGGGAACCCAGAAGCGGGAAACGTTGGGGTGAGAAAATGGGTGCATGCACCTATCGGCTACAGGGAAGTCAATTAGTACTAATCGGCTTACGGGAAGCCAATTAGTCCCAATCGGCTTCCCTGTAGCCGACTGGACCCAGTCGGCCTGGGTTAAGCCGACTGGACCCTAATCGGCTACGCCGTGGCCGACTGGCTCCAGTCGGCTTACCCCAAGCCGATGCCGTATTATTTATGTAATATCTCAAAACCGTGTATTATTTTTCATTTTTTTTTAAAAAATGTATTATTTAAAAAAAATTAACTATTTACAGGAGGTATAGAAGCAGTGTTAGGGTATTAGCAGGTGGACCAACCATGCAAATGTTAGGCCACACGCTGTACGCCCCCAGCCCACCAGAAGACTTTCACGGCGGGAAGTGGCCGTTGTGGCCGCTGGCCCGTGCACACTGTACTTACTCCCCCCGTAAAGAAAGTATAACGTAAATATTTCTTACCATTCCTATATAAGCGATCACACCACACGCGCTGGAGTTGTTTGATTACTAGTGTACACCAGGGTACAAAACGAAATGGTCACACCCGGTCTGACATTTACACACAGGCTCCACTCCAGATCCTCGCCGCGTCTGCCGTCTGGCGTAAATGGAGCCAGATATTTATGGCTAAGGAGTTTTAAGTCAGTGGTGATGACTTACTACTATCGGCCATATATACTTTATTAGTCAAAAAAAGTGCGTACATTTTTTCAAACGTTTGGCAATATAATTTGGATGTAATATCCATTAAAAGATTTTACAATGTTCGCTCATTAATAGTTGCATTTCAGTGTGGATATTCCATAATTACTTCAAATAATTACCTAGTACATTCCTTCACAAAATATTTATTCATAAATAGCTAAGGATTTCCACATGAATCGTGTGGGGTATGTTCTATTGCAAAAGTATACGTTGAACCATGAGCATATACTGTATATATTATCCTTATAGGAATACACGCTTATATTTTTATTTCCTTTCTGGGCGAAGAAGACTTGGGGATCCAGTCGTTGCGGACTACCCAGTCACAACAATATAATACTCGCTTGCCAAGATAGTGTACGGTGAAGTAATAACAATAGTTGTGGTGCTGTACTAGTATGAATACCAGCACGGTAATCATATGAGACTGACAAACTAGGTTGTTGTTGAACTAAAATAAGTAGTTGTTACCTCCGATCTAGTGAAGATTCTTTTTTCAAACTCTCGTATCCGTTTTTTTTTTTTTTTGAAAAACATATCTGGTATATTACGAAAGGAAAACAGCAGGTACACACTGGAAACTACCAGATATGGGACAGATGTCCCCTATTACAGAAAACACCCTAGAAGAAACAACAATAACAACAAGGTCCCTAGGATATTTTCCTCTGCAGCTAATCCGCCGCTGTCCACAAGCTCGCCAACGCCCCACGGGAGACCGCAGGACGATGAAGAGCAGAGGGACCGCCGCTGAGTCGCCTGCGCTGGACGATTGGGGACCTAAGTCAATCCCGTTAGAGTCGCCGCATGTGCTGCTCGCCTCATGGCGAGACTTTGGCGTCGAGGAAGGCACGTCGGCGGGGGGCACGCCCCGACCAGAGCAGACGGTCAAGCCAGTCTCGCCGGCCGAAACCGGCATCCCAGCTCGCGAGGAAGCATCAAAAGGGGACAGCTCCGTAGATCCAGCAGCACCACCAGACCAAACTCCCGGCGGCGACCTCCTGAACAGATCCTCACATCCTGCACGGCGGCGTCGGAGGCCACACCGCAGAGACGACGAAGGAGGAGGAACAAAAGCCAAACACATGGCCGTCGCCGCCGCCACGACGACCATGCACACGGCCACCAAAATCATCGCCCACCGGGGACGACGACGAACACGCCCGACGAGCTCCTCGACACCGCCGGCAAGGGCGCCATCGAGGTGGACCAGGAGCTGCGGGCACTTATTTCCGAGCGACGACGACGCCGCCACCACCAAAACGCCGACGCCAGGAACCCTACCCCTACTATTCACACACCACAGGCACAGATCCGGGTTTCCCCCACTCTCCCGCCGCCAAAGCGACCGCCGGAGAGGGAAGGAAACCGCGGCCTGGCCGGCGGTGGAGCGAGGGGACGAGAACTCCTCTGCTTCGCCTCTCACGCTACAGTGCACATGAGAGAGGGGTAGGTTAGTATTACAACTGGGAACTCTCGTATCCGTTTTTGTCTTTGTATGAAGACCAACACAGGGTTCTTTGAGTCAATTAAAAGTACTCCTCAAAACGTTACAAGATTGACTGCTTAATATTGAAGGGCCCAATCGAGCTACGTAGTAATCTGTTCGAGTATCTCCGATCGGACTAGTCTAATTTGACCCTCTAAACGTCCACGGACGCATTCGGATGCTGTTCAGGCATGTACGCTTTAAGACCTTAAAGCATCTCCAGCCGCACCCCCAACAGCCCCCCCAAGCCGCCTTTTTTTCCGCCGGCACTCAAAAATTCGCCCAATCACGCCCCCAGGACGCCGAAATCCGCCGGTTGGGGCCATTTTTTCGCCTGGCGATCCCAGGCCGAACCCAGCGCACTGGGGGCACTTGGGGGCGCCGGCGGAAGCGAAAAGGCGAGTGGGCCAGCTTTGTCGGCGAGCCAGCCCCAGATTCGCTCTCCCGCGCGACAGAGTACCGCTTTCCCCTTCGGCGCCACGTCGCTGCCGGCACCACCCCTCTGCCCTCCACGGCTGGGAACCGGAGCCCCCCCACGCCGAAATTTTAGCCGGCGATGCCCCAAGAGGTGCTATTTTCGCCAAAAAAACGCCCTTGGGGGGCCGAACGGCTGGAGATGCCCTTATTGTCCATGCATGCAGTCATGCCCCTCACTTTTCCTCTATATTTTCTGTCACATGCATATGATTGGTGGGGATGAAAAAGAAAAAAAGAAAAAAAGAATAAACAAAGAGAAAATGTTGTCAAGGGTGAGCCAAATCCTACGTGGAGGACTGTTCGGACACGCCCGAACACCGTCATATCCTCCCCACATATGAGGTGGATATGAGGGTTCGTGGACAGCCTGGACATATTAGGAAAATTTGGCAGGTCCAGCCGGGTGGCATTTTTCCTTCTCTGTGATGTGATATGGTTGTATTTGCCCGAGGCAATCTTCTGCGTGTCCACTTGGCCACCTTGCACTGTCGTCTCGTCGATCTATGCATGTATGCACTAGCTGACCTATACATGTAACTGCCGTAGCCCATATGTATGTGTGCATTTGTTTGCCTAGCTCATCTGTGCATGTCCTCTACCTCTTTGGTAATGATATACCTTGTTATTTACTTACTTTTAAGGTCTACATATGTGTTGGGTGTTTGTTGTGCCATCTTTCATCGAAGTAAATTATGTTATTAATTGCAGAATTCAATGTTATTTGCTTAATATCTAAAATATTGTGATTTAGTTATGGTAAAGCCTTGTGTAACTAAAGCTTAGGTCTGTACTTTGTTACCTTTATCTCTGGCTAACTGAAACAACTGGACTTTGAGTCTTGTTCTAACTAGCAGGACACTTGTATTCTAGACCTCTGATATAATGTATGGGTAGAAACGAGATGTAACATATGCCAACGTAAAAGCACAGTCACATAAAGGGGACGACGACATGTTTCGTTGCCTGGGTGGTCGGTGTGCGGCAGGAAAACAAGCATATGGCGGCTGCGAGAGATTAGTCAATCCGATCGATCGATGGTCCAGATGGGGTGCGCAGCCTAAGGCTGGCCCAAGGCAAGGGGCGTGTCTATGTTTGTCATGTAGCGAGCTGGATGGTACACTCGCCTACAAGGACTCTCTTGATGGTTCGGCCTACTCGAGTGTATATACGGTGGTTTCTGTATACCGTTGATCTGATTCTGCGCTTTTTTTCTCGTTTTTAAGGGCATCTCCAAGGCAACCCGCAAATTTCCTCCCGCATCCGTTCACGGATGGGGGACCAGTCCGCGGACACGGATGCGGGAGGCAGCCATCCAACCGTAGCCGCATACATTTTCACAACAACTCGAACCAATCGGATGAAATTCGATCAAACCGGACCAATTTTGATAACAACACGGCGGATTTCATGAAACTAGGATAATTTGTACATAAAACCGGACGATATTTCATCCGGTGAACTAAAAACCTAAAAATAAAACCCTAAACTATCATATACTTCACGGTGACCTCGTAGGCCATGCCAGGCTGGCCGGCGGCTCCTCCTCCGTTATCGTGGCCCGGCCCGGCGTTGGAGTCGGAGTCGTCGGGCTTGGGCGGCGGAAGCGGCAGGGCTTCCCCGCCTGATGCTCGCGGATGATCCTCTCCGCCTCCTCCAGCGCCGTGCACAGTGCGGCCGCGGCCACCGAGGACGTGGGCTGGGGGAGAGGGCGGCGGGCGTTGGAGGAGCCGTCGTTGGCGGCGGCAATCTCCGCGAGGGACATTCCTCGCCGTACCTGGCCACATCTCCCCGTCGAGGCGCCGGAGACGGTGCTTGGCCGTCTCCGACGTCATCACGGAGCGGTCCAGGGCCCAGGCATACGCCAGATCTGGGTCCGCTGCGATGTGTGGCGGCGGGACGTCTGAGTCCGCGTACTTGGATGGACGATCAGTCCCGGTCGGCATACTCTTGCTCCATGATGGCGCTCCGGGACGACGACGAGGAGCCGCCGCAGCTGAGGTACTGCAGAATGCGACCGCGCGCCTTCGGCAGGGGCGGCAGCGAGCGGCGCTCCTCCTTGACGAAGCGCCGGGGCGGCGGCAAGCGGCGCTCCTCCTTCACGACGCGCTGGGGCATGATGACCCACAAGTATAGGGGATCAATCATAGTCTTTTTGACAAGTTAGAGTGTCGAACCCAACGAGGAGCAGAAGGAAATGATAAGCGGTTTTCTGCAAGGTATTCTCTACAAGTACTGAAAGTAGCAATAACAGATAGTTTTGTAGCAAGGTAATTCGTTACATGTAACAAATAACAATAGTAACCAAGGTGCATCAAGGTGGCCAAATCCTTTTTATAGCAAAGGACGAGCCGGAACGTTCTCTTTTGTTAAGCAAAGCGCTCTCGAGGACACATGAGAATTGTCGTCTAGTCACGTTCATCATGTTTAGTTAATTCGTGTTCGCTACTTTGATAATTTGGTATGTGGGTGAACCAGTGCTAGGGTGTTGTTCTGACTTGAACAAGCAACCCTCTTATGATTACCCCTTCTCGCAAGCATCCACAACTACGAAAGGAGAATTAAAATAAATCTAACCATAGTATGAAACATATGGATCCAAATCAACCCCTTACGGAATAACGCATAAACTAGGGTTTAAGCTTCTGTCACTCTCGCAACCCATCATCTACTTATTACTCCCCAATGCCTTCCCTTAGGACCATGTATGGTGAAGTGACAAGTAGTCGACGTTCACATGACACCACTAAAGGAAGAACAACATACATATCATCAAAATATTGAACGAATAACAACTTCACATGATTACTTATAACAAGACTTCTCTCATGTCCTCAAGAACTAAAGTAACTACTCACAAATCATATTCATGTTCAAGATCAAAGGTGTATGGAATATGCTTGAGGATCTAAACATATAATCTTCCACCAAATAAACCAACTAGCATCAACTACGAGATGTAATCAACACTACTAGCAACCCACAGGTACAAATCATAGGCTTTGGGACAAAGATTGAATACAAGAGATGAACTAGGGTTTGAGAGGAGATGGTGCTGATGAAGATGTTGATGAAGATTGGTCCTCCCACGATGAGAGCATCGTTGGTGGTGTCGATGGCTTCGATTTCCCCCTCCCGGAGGGAAATATCCCCGGTAGAATCGCTCTGCCGGAGAACAAAAGTGCTCCTTGATACGTCCATTTTGCATCATGTTTTACTACTGTTATTTTGTTGGGGAACGTTGCATGGGAAACAAAAATTTTCCTACGCACACGCAAGATCTATCCATGGTGATGAGCATCTACGAGAGGGAGAGTGAATCTACATACCCTTGTAGATCGCTAAGCGGAAGCGTTTAAGAAACGCGGTTGATGTAGTCGAACGTCTTTGTGATCCAAATCGCAAGTCGTCCCTCGATCCAAACACGATCTAGCGCCGAACGGACGGCACCTCCGCGTTCAACACACGTACGGCTTGATGACGCCTTCACCTCCTCGATCCAGCGAGCGATGGTGAAGTAGTAGATGAGTTCCGGCAGCACGACGGCGTGGTGATGGTGGTGAGGAACAATCTCTGCAGGGCTTCGCCAAGCACTACGGAGATTATGACGGGACGAACTAGAGGGTTAGGGTTGCCGACACACGGCTTGGGAAATATTGATGTATCCCGTGTGCTAGCCCTGCCCCTCTATTTATATGTTGAGACCTGGGGTCTAAACTTGGAGAGAAAGCCTCCACAAGGTCGGTTTTGCCCGTACAAGGTCGGTTTGGCCCGCACGGAAAGAGTCTAACTCGGATTCCAGCAGTACCGCGTACAAGCGGTAGTACCGCTCACGAGCAGTAGTACCGCTTGAGCGGTAGTACCGCTTCACACAAGCGGTAGTACCGCTTACGCGGCAGTACTGCCTTACCAGCGGTAGTACCGCTTAAGGCAGCAGCAAAACTTCCTTTTGCACTTTCCAATAACTCGTGGGCTTTACCCCTTTGGCCCATATAAAGTGTTGCTGCCCCCGAACAATTCAGTAAACATCCGGAACCCCTTCCGGTGAATTCCGGAACCCTTCCGGAGATCAAAACACTATTATCACATATATCAATCTTTACCTCTGGACTCTTCCGGAGATCCTCGTCATGTCCGGGATCTTATCCGGGACTCCGAACAACCTTCGGTCACCAACACAATAACTCAACTATACTAATCGTCACCAAACGTTAAGTGTGTAGACCCTGCGGGTTCGAGAACTATGTAGACATGACCGAGACACCTCTACGGTCAATAACCAATAGCGGGACCTGGATGCCCATATTGATTCCTACATATTCTACGAAGATCTATATCGGTCGAACATCTATGTCAAGGATTCAGTTAATCCCGTATGCTGTTCCCTTTGTTCTTCGGTATGTTACTTGCCCGAGATTCGATCGTCGGTATCTCTATACCTAGTTCAATCTCGTTATCGGCAAGTCTCTTTACTCGTTCCGTAATACAAGATCTCGTGGCTAACACTTTAGTCACATTGCTTGCAAGGCTCATTGTGATGTTGTATTACCGAGTGGGCCCTGAGATACCTCTCCGTCACACGGAGTAACAAATCCCAGTCTTGATCCATGCCAACCCAACAGACACCCTCGGAGATACCTGTAGAGCATCTTTATAGTCACCCAGTTACGTTGCGACGTTTGATACACACAAGGTATTCCTCCGGTGTCAGTGAGTTGCATGATCTCATGGTCATAGGAATAGATACTTGACATGCAGAAAACAATAGCAATAAACTGACACGATCATATGCTACGTTTATAGTTTGGGTCTTGTCCATCATATCATTCTCCTAATGATGTGATCCCGTTATCAAATGACATCTCATGTCCATGGCTAGGAAACCTTCACCATCTTTTGATCAACAAGCTAGTTAACTAGAGGCTTACTAGGGACACAGTGTTGTCTATGTACCCACACATGTATTTGAGTTTCTAATCAATACAATTATAGCATGGATAATAAACGATTATCATGAACAAGGAAATATAATAATAACCAATTTATTATTGCCTCTAGGGCATATTTCCAACAGTCTCCCACTTGCACTAGAGTCAATAATCTAGTTCACATCACCATGTGATTTACATTGTTCTAACACCCAATGAGTTCTGGGGTTCGATCATGCTTTGCTTGTGAGAGAGGTCTTTAGTCAACGGGTCTGCGACATTCAGATCTGTGTGTACTTTGCAAATCTCTATGTCATACTGTAGACACTGCTACCACACTCCACTTGGAGCTATTCCAAATGGCTGCTCCACTATATGTATCCTGACTGCTACTCAGGGTCGCCCGGATAGGTGTCAAAGCTTGCATCGACGTAACCCTTTACGACGAACTCTTTATCACCTCCATAATCGAGAAATATTTCCTTAGTCCTCTAGTTACTAAGGATAATCTTGACCGCTGGCTAGTAATCCACTCCTGGATCACTCTTGTACCCCTTGACAGAATCATGGCAAGGCACACATCAGGTGCGGTACACAACATGGCATAGTATACAGAGCCTATGGATAAGGCATAGGGGACGACCTTCGTCCTTTCTCTTTCTTCTGCCGTGGTCGAGCTTTGAGTCTCACTCAACTCCACACCTTACAAATCAGGCAAGAACTCTTTCTTTGACTGATCCATTTTGAACTCTTTCAAAATCTTGTCAAGGTATGTACTCATTGAAAGTTTTATCAGACGTCTTGATCTATCTCTATAGATCTTGATGCCCAATATTTAAGTAGCTTCATTCCAGGTCTTCCTTTGAAAAACTCCTTTCAAACGACCCTTTATGCTTTCCAGAAATTCTACATCATTTCCGATCAATTAATATGTCAACCACATATATTTATCAGAAATTCTATAGTGCTCCCACTCACTTTATTGTAAATACAAGTTTCTCATAAACTTTGTATAGACACAAAAACTTTGATCACCTCATCAAAGTGTATATTCCAACTCCGAGATGCTTGCTCCAGTCCATAGAAGGATCGCTGGAGTTTGCACACATTTTAGCATCCTTAGGACTGACAAAACCTTTCGGTTGTATCACATACAACCTTTCCTCACGGATACCGTTAAGGAAACGATGTTTTGACATCCATCTGCCAGATTTCATAATCGAAAAATGCAGCAACTGCTAACATAATTCCAACAGACTTTAGCATCGCTACGGGTGAGAAAGTCTCATCGTAGTCAACTCCTTGAACTTGTGATAAACCCTTTGCCACAAGTCGAGCTTTATAGACGGTGACATTACCGTCCGCGTCCGTCTTCCTTTTAAAGATCCATTTGTTCTGAATGGCCTTTCGCCCTTCAGGTAATACTTCCAAAGCCCATACTTTGTTTTCTTACATGGATCCCATCTCGGATTTCATGGCCTTAACCATTTCTCGGAATCCGGGCCCATCATCGCATCTCCATAGCTCGTAGGTTCGGCGTTGTCCAACAACATGACCTCTAAGACAGGGTTGCCGTACCACTCAGGAGTAGTACGCATCCTTGTCGACCTACGAGGTTCGATAGTAACTTGATCCGAAGCTTCATGATCATCATCATTAACTTCCTCTTCAACTGATGTAGGCTCTACAGAAACATCTTTCTGCGTTGCGCTACTCTCAGGTTGAAGTAAAGGTTCAACAACCTCATCAAGTACTATCTTCCTCCCACTCAATCTTTCGAAAGAAACTCTTTCTCGAGAAAGGACCCGTTTTAGCAACAAACACTTTGTGCTTGGATCTGAGATAGAAGGTTTACCCAACTGTTACGTTAGGGTATTCTATGAAGATGCATTTGTCCGCTTTGGGTTCGAGCTCATTAGGTGAAAACCCTTTTTCAAATAAGCGTCACAGCCCCAAACATTAAGAAATGACAGCTTAGGTTTCCGCCAAACCAAAATTCATACGGTGTCATCTCAACGGACTTATGGTGCCCCTTTTAAAGTGAATGTGGTTGTCTCTAATGCATAGCCCTAAAACGATAGTGGTAAATCGATAAGAGACATCATAGTTCGCACCATATCCAATAGAGCATGACTATAACGTTCAGACACACCATTACACTATGGTGTTCCAGGTGGCGTGAGTTGTGAAACAACTTCCACATTGTCTTAAGTTGTATACCAAACTCGTAACTCAGATATTCACCTCCACGATCATATCGTAGATATTTTATCTTCTTGTCACGATGATCTCAAACTTCACTCTGAATTTGCTTGAACTTTTCAAACGATTCAGACTTGTGTTTCATTAAGCAAATATCCCCATATCTACTCAAATCATCAGTGAAGGTAGGAAAATAACGATATCCACCGCCCGCTACAACACTCACTGGACCGCATACATCAACATGTATCATTTCCAATAAGTTACTTGCCCGCTCCATCATACCGGAAAACGGGATCTTAGTCATCTTGCCCATGAGGCATGGTCCGCATGTCTCAACCGATTCGAAATCGAATGAGTCCAAAGATCCATCAGCATGGAGTTTCTTCATGCTTTTTACACCAATATGACATTTAGCGGCAGTGCCACAAGTATGTGGTACTATCATTATTAACTTTGTATCTTTTGGCATCAATATTATGAACATGTGTATCACTACGATCAAGACTCAATAAACCATTCTCATTGGGTGCATGACCATTGAAGGTATTATTCATGTAAACAGAATAACCATTATTCTCTAACTTAAATGAATAACCGTAATACAATAAACATGATCTAATCACGTTCATGCTCAACGCAAACACCAAATAACACTTATTTAGGTTCATCACTAATCCCGAAGGTATAGAGAGCGTGCGATGGTGATCACATCAACCTTGGAAACACTTCCAACACTCATCGTCACCTCGCCCTTAGCTAGCCTCCGTTTATTCCGTAGCTTTTATTTCGAGTTACTAACATTTAGCAACCGAACCGGTATCCAATACCCAAGTGCTACTAGGAATACCAGTAAGGTAGACATCAATAACACGTATATTAAATATACTTCTGTCGACGTTGCCATCCTTCTTATCTACCAAGTATCTAGGGTTGTTCCGCTTCAGCGACCGTTCTCCTCATCGTAGAAGCACTTAGTCTCGGGTTTGGGTTCAACCTTGGGTTTCTTCACTGGAGCAGCAACTGGCTTGCCATCCATGAAATTTCCCTTCTTGCCCTTGCCCTTCTCGAAACTAGTGGTTTCACTAACCATCAACACTTGATGCTCCTTCTTGATTTCTACCTTCGCGGTGTCAAACATTGCGAATAGCTCGGGGATCATTATTTCCATCCCTGGCATTATATAGTTCATCACGAAGCTCTAGTAGCTAAGTGACAGTGACTTGGAGAACTATATCAATCACTATCTTATCTGGAAGATCAACTCCCACTCGATTCAAGCGATTGTAGCACCCAGACAATCTGAGCACATGCTCACCGATTGAGCTATTCTCCTTCATCTTGCAGGCAAAGAATCTTGTTGGAGGTCTCATACCTCTCAATACGGGCACGATCCTGAGATCCCAATTTCAGCTCTTAGAACATCTCATATGTTCCGTGACGTTCAAAACGTTTTGGAGCCTCAATTCTAAGCCGTAATGCATGACGCACTGAACTATCAAGTAGTCATCAGAACGTGCCTGTCAGATGTTCACAACATCTACAGACGACGCTTGAGGGGGTGGCGCACCGAGCGGTGCATTAAGGACATAAGCCTTCTGTGCAGCAATGAGGACAATCCTTAGATCACGGACCCAGTCCGCATTATTGCTACCATCATCTTTCAACTATATTTCTCTAGGAACATATAAAAATTCAAGGGAGCTACAACGCGAGCTAGTAATCTACAACATAATTTGCAAAGACATTTTGACTATGTTCATGATAATGAGTTTAGTTAATCATATTACTTAAAACTCCCACTCAGATTGACATCCCTCCGGTCATTCGAGTGTCACATGATCCAAATCCACCAACTCAAGTCCGATCATCACGTGAGTTGAGGTGGTTTCAATGGTGAACATCTTCATGTTGATCATATCTACTATATGACTCATGTTCGACCTTTCGGTCTCTTGTGTTCCGAGGCCATGTCTGTACATGCTAGGCTCATCAAGTTTAACCCGAGTGTTCCGCACGTGCAACACTGGCTTGCACCCGTTGTATGCGAACGCAGAGTCTATCACACCCGATCATCACGTGGTGTCTCGAAACGACGAACTTTCGCAACGGTGCACACTCGGGGAGAACACAATTTTATCTTGAAATTTAAGTGAGGGATCACCTTATAATGCTACCGTCGTCCTAAGCAAAATAAGATGCATAAAAGGATTAACATCACATGCAAATCATAAGTGACATGATATGGCCATGAACTTGTGCTTTTGATCTCCATCTCCAAAGCACCGGCATGATCTCCATCGTCACCGGCATGACACCATGATCTCCATCATCTTGATCTCCATCAACGTGTCGCCATGAGGTTGTCGCGCCGACTGTTGCTTCCACGACTATTGCTAACTCATAGCGATAAAGTAAAGCAAAACGGCGAAAATAATTAAAGACAACTCTATGGCTCCTGCCAGTTGCCGTACTCATCGACATGCAAGTCGTGATATTCTATACAACACATGATCATCTCATACATCACATATATCTCATCATGAAATTGGCCATATGACATCACAACATACCCTGCAAAAACAAGTTAGACGTCCTCTAATTGTTGTTGCAAGTTTTACGTGGCTGCTACGGGTTTGCAAGAACCGTTCTTACCTACGCAAAACCACAACGTGGTGTAGTCATTGCTTTTTGATCTTCTAAAAGAACCCTCTTCATTGAAACCGATTCAACTAAAGTGAGAGAGACAGACACCCGCCAGTCACCTTTATGCAACGAGTGCACTTAGCGGTGAAACCTGTCTCGCGTAAGCGTACGCATAATGTCGGTCCGGGCCGCTTCATCTCACAATACCGCCGAATCAAGTATCAACTAGTAACGGCAAGCAATATGTATACACCCATGCCCACAACTCGTTTGTGTTCTACTCGAGATCTCATCTACAAATAGACCTAGCTCAGATGCCACTGTTGGGGAACGTTGCATGGGAAACAAAATTTTTCCTACGCACACGCAAGATCTATCCATGGTGATGAGCATCTACGAGAGGGAGAGTGAATCTACATACCCTTGTAGATCGCTAAGCGGAAGCGTTTAAGAAACGCGGTTGATGTAGTCGAACGTCTTCGCGATCCAAATCGCAAGTCGTCCCTCGATCCAAACACGATCTAGCGCCGAACGGACGGCACCTCTGCGTTCAACACACGTACGGCTTGATGACGCCTTCACCTCCTCGATCCAGCGAGCGATGGTGAAGTAGTAGATGAGTTCCGGCAGCACGACAGCGTGGTGATGGTGGTGAGGAACAATCTCTGCAGGGCTTCGCCAAGCACTACGGAGATTATGACGGGACGAACTAGAGGGTTAGGGTTGCCGACACACGGCTTGGGAAATCTTGATGTATCCCGTGTGCTAGCCCTGCCCCTCTATTTATATGTTGAGACCTGGGGTCTAAACTTGGAGAGAAAGCCTCCACAAGGTCGGTTTTGCCCGTACAAGGTCGGTTTGGCCCGCACGGAAAGAGTCTAACTCGGATTCCAGCAGTACCGCGTACAAGCGGTAGTACCGCTCACGAGCGGTAGTACCGCTTCACACAAACGGTAGTACCGCTTACGCGGCAGTACTGCCTTACCAACGGTAGTACCGCTTAAGGCAGCAGCAAAACTTCCTTTTGCACTTTCCAATACCTCGTGGGCTTTACCCCTTTGGCCCATATAAAGTGTTGCTGCACCCGAACACTTCGGTAAACATCCGGAACCCCTTCCGGTGAATTCCGGAACCCTTCCGGAGATCAAAACACTATTATCACATATATCAATCTTTACCTCCGGACTCTTCCGGAGATCCTCGTCATGTCCGGGATCTTATCCGGGACTCCGAACAACCTTCAGTCACCAACACAATAACTCAACTATACTAATCGTCACCAAACGTTAAGTGTGTAGACCCTGCGGGTTCGAGAACTATGTAGACATGACCGAGACACCTCTACGGTCAATAACCAATAGCGGGACCTGGATGCCCATATTGATTCCTACATATTCTACGAAGATCTATATCGGTCGAACCTCTATGTCAAGGATTCAGTTAATCCCGTATGCTGTTCCCTTTGTTCTTCGGTATGTTACTTGCCCGAGATTCGATCGTCGGTATCTCTATACCTAGTTCAATCTCGTTATCGGCAAGTCTCTTTACTCGTTCCGTAATACAAGATCTCGTGGATAACACTTTAGTCACATTGCTTGCAAGGCTCATTGTGATGTTGTATTACCGAGTGGGCCCTGAGACACCTCTCCGTCACACGGAGTAACAAATCCCAGTCTTGATCCATGCCAACCCAACAGACACCCTCGGAGATACCTGTAGAGCATCTTTATAGTCACCCAGTTACGTTGCGACGTTTGATACACACAAGGTATTCCTCCGGTGTCAGTGAGTTGCATGATCTCATGGTCATAGGAATAGATACTTGACATGCAGAAAACAATAGCAATAAACTGACACGATCATATGCTACGTTTATAGTTTGGGTCTTGTCCATCACATGATTCTCCTAATGATGTGACCCCGTTATCAAATGACATCTCATGTCCATGGCTAGGAAACCTTCACCATCTTTTGATCAACGAGCTAGTTAACTAGAGGCTTACTAGGGACACAGTGTTGTCTATGTACCCACACATGTATTTGAGTTTCCAATCAATACAATTATAGCATGGATAATGAACGATTATCATGAACAAGGAAATATAATAATAACCAATTTATTATTGCCTCTAGGGCATATTTCCAACATATTTATAGTATTTTTAATCAACATAACACTTTGTGGAGCAATTCTAATGCCTTTTCTCTCTTAATATGCAAGATTTACACAAGGAGGGAGATTGCCGGCAGCTGGAATTCTGGACCTGAAAAAGCTATGTCAGAGATACCTATTCTGCGCATCTCCAAATGAGCTGAAATTTCACGGAGATTTATTTTGGAATAAATAAAAAATACTGGAAGCAAGAAGTACCAGAGGGGGCCACCCAGGTGCCCACGAGGCACCAGGGCGCGCCACCACCACCCAGGCGTGCCCTGGTGGCTCGTGGGGCCCCTGGCCAGTCTCTGGCCCCCATTTTCTGGTATATAAGTCCATTGGCCCTAGAAAAATATAGAGAAGACTTTTGGGATGGTGCGCCACCGCCTCGAGGCGGAACTTGGGCAGGAGCACTTTTGCTCTCCGGCGGAGAGATTCTGCCGGGGATACTTCCCTCCGGGAGGGGGAAATCGTCGCCATCGACATCACCAACGATCCTCTCATCATGGGAGGACCAATCTTCATCAACATCTTCACCAGCACTATCTCATCTCAAACCCTAGTTCATCTCTTGTATTCAATCTTTGTCTCAAAACCTCAGATTGGTACCAGTGGGTTGCTAGTAGTATTGATTACATCTTGTAGTTGATACTAGTTGGTTTATTTGGTGGAAGATTATATGTTCAGATCTATTATGCTATTCAATACCCCTCTGATCTTGGACATGAAGATGATTTGTGAGTAGTTACTTTTGTTCTTGAGGATATGTGAGAAGTCTTGTCATAAGTAATCATGTGAATTTGGCATTCGTTCGATATTTTGATGATATGTATGTTGTTGATTCTCTTAGTGGTGTCATGTGACCTTCGACTACATGACACTTCACCATCTTTGGGACTAAGGGAATGCATTGTGGAGTAGTAATTAGATGATGGGTTGCTAGAATGACAGAAGCTTAAACCCTAGTTTATGCGCTATTCCGTAAGGGGCTGATTTGGATCCACATGTTTAATGCTATGGTTAGAGTTATCTTAATTCTTCTTTCATAATTGCGGATGCTTGCGAGAGGGGGTAATCATAAGTGGGAGGCTTGTTCAAGTAAGGACAGCACCCAAGCACCGGTCCACCCACATATGAAATTATCAAAGTAGCGAACGGGAATCAAACCAACATGATGAAAGTGACTAGATGAAATTCCCATGTGTCCTCGAGAACGCCTAGCTTATTATAAGAAATCTTTCTGGCCTGTCCTTTGCTACAAAAAGGATTGGGCTACCTTGCTGTACTCTTTGTTACTATTGTTACTTGTCATTTGTTACAAATTATCTTGCTATCAAACTACTCGTTACCGATAATTTCAGTGCTTGCAGAAAACACCTTGCTGAAAACCGCTTGTCATTTCCTTCCGCTCCTCGTTGGGTTCGACACTCTTACTTATCGAAAGGACTACGATTGATCCCCTATACTTGTGGGTCATCAAGACTCTTTTCTGGCGCCGTTGCGGGGGAGTGAAGCGCCTTTGGTGAGTGGAATTTGGTAAGAAAACATTTATATTACGTGCTGAAATTTACTGTTACTTGTCACTATGGAAAGCAATCCTTTGAGGGGTTTGTTTGGGGTATCTTCACCTCGACCGGAAAAACAAATAGTTGCTCCTCAACCTACTGCACCTACTGAAAATATTTCATATGAAATTCCTTCGGGTATGATAGAGAAACTGCTAGCTAATCCTTATGCAGGAGATGGAACGGTACATCCTGATATGCACTTGATCTATGTGGACGAAATTTGTGGATTGTTTAAGCTTGCAGGTTTATCCGGAGATGGAGTTAAGAAGAAATTATTCCCTTTATCTTTGGAGGGAAAGGCATTGACATGGTATAGGCTTTGTGATGATACTGATATATGGGATTGGAACCAATTGAAACTGGAATTCCACCAGAAATTTTATCCTATGCATTTGGTTCATCGTGATCGGAATTATATATATAATTTTTGGCCTCGTGAAGGAGAAAGCATCACTCAAGCTTGGGGGAGGCTTAAGTATATGTTGCATACATGCCCCAATCATGAGCTCTCAAGAGAAATTATCTTACAAATTTAATATACTCGGCTTTCTCATGATGATCGAACCATGCTCGATTCTTCTTCGACTGGCTCCTTTATGAAGAAAACTATTGAATTCAGATGGGATCTTCTGGAAAGAATTAAACGCAACTCTAAGATTGGGAACTCGACAAAGGTAATGAGTCAGGTATAATACTTGAGTTTGATTGTGTTAAATCTTTTATGGCTACCGATGCTTTTCATAAGTTTAGCACTAAATATGGACTTGACTCTGAGATAGTAGCCTCCTTTTGTGAATCCTTTGCTACTCATGTTGATCTCCCTAAGTAGAAGTGGTTTAAATATCACCCACCTATTGAATTAAAAGAAGAACCCGTTAGTGTTAAAGAAGAAACAATTGTTTACCATGTTGATCTAGTTGTGCCTACTGCTTATATTGAGAAACCACCTTTTCCTGTTAGGATTATGGAACATGCTAAAGTTTCAACTGTAGTTAACAAAAGTAATAATAGAGAACCTAGACCCACCGAACAAATTAAAGTTGAACCTAATGTTGCTATGGTTAAAGATCTCTTGGTCGATAATATAGATGGGCCTGTTATTTACCTCTGCGAAGAAGCAGCTAGAATTGCTAAACCAGATCCTAAAGATAAAAAGAGACCCGTTGTAGGCATGCATGTTGTCTCTGTTAAAATAGGAGATCATTGTTATCATGGCTTATGTGATTTGGGTGCTAGTGTGAGTGCTATTCCGTTTACCTTATATCAAGAAATTATTAATGACATTGCACCTGTTGAAATAGAGGACATTGATGTTACTATTAAACTTGCAAACAGAGATACCATTACACCGCTTGGGATCGTTAGAGATGTTGAAGTCTTGTGTGGAAAAATAAAATACCCTACTGATTTTCTAGTCCTCGGTTCCCCACAAGATGATTTTTGTCCCATTATATTTGGTAGACCTTTCTTGAACACTGTTAATGCTAAGATTGATTGCGCTAAAGAAACTGTTAGTGTTGATTTTTGTGGTATGTCTCATGAGTTTAATTTCTCCAAGTTTCGTAGACAACCTCATGATAAAGAATTGCCTAGTAAATATGAAATTATTGGTCTTGCTTCTATTGCCGTACCTCCTACTGATCCGTTAGAACAATATTTACTAGACCATGAAAATGATATGCATATGAATGAAAGAAATGAAATAGGTAAGATGTTCTTTGATCAACCACCTATCCTTAAACATAATTTGCCTGTTGAAACTCTTGGAGTCCCTCCTCCACCTAAGGGTGACCCTGTATTTGAATTGAAGCAATTGCCTGATACATTGAAATATGCTTATCTAGATGAAAAGAAGATATATCCTGTTATTATTAGTGCTAACCTTACAGAGCATGAAGAAAATAGATTATTGAAAACTCTGAAGAAGCACCTAGATGCTATTGGATATACTCTTGATGATCTTAAGGGCATTAGTCCCACTCTATGTCAGCACAAAATTAATATGGAGCCTGATGCTAAACCAGTTGTCGACCACCAACGACGATTAAATCCTAAGATGAAAGAGGTGGTAAGAACTGAAATATTAAATCTTCTGGAAGCAGATATAATCTATCCCATAGCTGATAGTAGATGGGTAAGTCCTGTTCATTGTGTCCCTAAGAAGGGAGGTATTACCGTTGTTCCTAATGATAAAAATGAACTCATTCCGCAAAGAATTGTAACTGGTTATAGGATGGTAATTGATTTTAGAAAATTAAACAAAGGTACTAGAAAAGATCATTACCCCTTACCTTTTATTGATCAAATGTTAGAAAGATTGTCTAAGCATACACACTTTTGTTTTCTAGATGGATATTCTGGTTTCTCTCAAATACCTGTATCACAATCCGATCAAGAGAAAACCACCTTTACTTGTCCTTTTGGAACTTATGCTTATAGACCTATGCCTTTTGGTTTATGCAATGGACCTGCTACCTTTCAAAGATGTATGACTGCTATATTCTCTGACTTTTGTGAAAAGATTGTTGAGGTTTTCATGGATGATTTTTCCGTTTACGGAACTTCTTTTGATGATTGCTTAAGCAACCTTGATCGAGTTTTGCAGAGATGTGAAGAGACTAATCTTGTCTTGAATTGGGAGAAGTGTCACTTTATGGTGAATGAAGGTATTGTCTTGGGGCATAAAATTTCTGAAAGAGGTATTGAAGTTGATAAAGCTAAGGTTGATGCTATGGAGAAAGTGCCATGTCCTAAAGATATTAAAGGTATAAGAAGTTTCCTTGGTCATGTTGGTTTCTATAGGAGATTTATTAAAGACTTCTCTAAAATTTCTAGGCCTCTTACCAATCTTTCGCAAAAAGATGTTCCATTTGTTTTTGATGATGATTGTGTAGAAGCCTTTGAAACACTTAAGAAAGCCTTAACCACTGCACCTATTGTTCAACCACCTGATTGGAACTTGCCTTTTGAAATTATGTGTGATGCTAGTGATTATGCTATTGGTGCTGTTCTAGGACAAAGAGTTGATAAGAAATTAAATGTTATCAATTATGATAGTAAAACTCTAGACAGTGCCCAAAGAAATTATGCTACTACTGAGAAAAAAATTCTAGCAGTTGTGTTTGCATGTGATAAATTCAGATCTTACATAGTTGATTCTAAAGTAACTGTTCACACCGATCATGCTGCTATTAAATATCTTATGGAAAAGAAAGATGCTAAACCTAGACTCATTAGGTGGGTTCTATTGCTACCAGAATTTAACTTGCATATTATTGATAGAAAAGGAGCTGAGAATCCCGTAGCAGATAATTTGTCTAGAATGGAAAATGTTCTTCATGACCCACTTCCTATTAATGATGATTTTCCTGATGAACAATTAGTTGTCATAAATGCTTCTCATGACACTCCTTGGTATGCAGACTATGCTAATTATATTGTTGCTAAATTTATACCACCTAGTTTCACATATCAACAAAAGAAAAAGTTCTTCTATGATTTAAGACATTACTTTTGGGATGACCCACATCTTTATAAAGAAGGAGTAGATGGTATTATTAGACGTTGTATACCTGAGCATGAACAGGAACAAATCCTACGGAAGTGTCACTCCGAGGCGTACGGAGGACACCATGCGGGAGACAGAACTGCACACAAGGTATTACAATCTGGTTTTTATTGGCCTACTCTTTTCAAGGATGCTCATAAGTTTGCCTTATCTTGTTATGAATGTCAAAGAATTGGTAATGTTGGTAGACGTCAGGAAATGCCTATGAATTATTCACTTGCTATTGAACCATTGGATGTTTGGGGATTTGATTATATGGGACCTTTTCCTAAATCCAATGGGTATACTCATATTTTAGTTGCTGTTGATTACGTTACTAAGTGGGTAGAAGCTATTCCAACTAGTAGTGCTGATCATAACACTTCTATTAAAATGCTTAAAGAGGTTATTTTCCCACGATTTGGAGTCCCTAGATATTTAATGACTGATGGTGGTTCACATTTTATTCATGGTGCATTCCGTAAACTGCTTGCTAAATATGATGTCAACCATAGAATTGCATCTCCCTATCACCCTCAATCTAGTGGTCAAGTATAATTGAGCAATAGAGAAATAAAATTAATTTTGCAAAAAACCGTCAATAGATCTAGAAAGAATTGGTCTAAGAAACTTGACGATGCATTATGGGCTTATAGAACTGCTTATAAAAATCCTATGGGTATGTCTCCTTATAAAATGGTTTATGGAAAAGCATGTCATTTACCCCTTGAGTTAGAACATAAAGCATATTGGGCAATTAAAGAACTCAATTACGATTTTAAACCTGCCGGTGAAAAGATGTTATTTGATATTAGCTCATTAGATGAATGGAGAACCCAAGCTTATGAAAATGCCAAATTATTTAAAGAAAAAGTTAAAAGATGGCATGATAGAAGAATTCAAAAACGGGAATTTAAAGTGGGTGAGCAAGTTCTATTGTACAATTCTCGTTTGAGATTCTTTGCAGGAAAGCTTCTCTCTAAATGGGAAGGACCGTATATCATCGAAGAAGTTTATCGCTCCGGAGCCATCAAAATAAACAACTCCGAAGGCACTAATCCGAGAGTGGTGAACGGGCAAGGAATCAAGCATTATATTCCAGGTACTCCCATTAATGTTGAAACTAATATTATTGAAACAATTACACTGGAGGAGTACATAAGAGAGACCTTCCAGAACGCTCCAGAACCCTGAAAAGGGGTAGGTATGTGATACGGTAAGTAAACTGACTCCAAAAATTCCATAAAAATATTTTCTGTCAGTTTTGGAATATTAAAAAAAATAAAAAAAAATAAGAAACAGCCGAGGGGACCCACCTGGTGCCCACGAGGCACCAGGGCGCGCCACCCCCCATGGGAGTCCAGAGGTACAAGAAGGGTTTCCCCCTAGGAGGCCCTTACACAGGTTGCATCGGAACAACTTTCATAATTTGGTTCACAACTATGGGGTTGAAAATACCCCTCATATGCACATACCTTCCAATTGGGACATCTCTCGTCCAAGTGAAAGTGATGCAGGAAAGAATGCTTGGGGGCCAGAGAATAAGCATATCATGGCTGAATTCCAAAAGAATACAAAGATGATACAACATGTGCTCCGAGAAATCCAGAGCCTAAAGGAGATCCTAATTAATGTCATGGAGGACAAGCCCACCACTTCATCACCACCACCATCACCGAAGAAAGAAACTTGAGCACATGGGTATGAGCACTCCCCTTGGCTTGTGCCAAGCTTGGGGGAGGTGCCCCGGTATCGTATCACCATCACTTTTATTATCTTTAGTTCGATCCTTAGTGATTTCGTGATTTAGTTGAATAAAAGTTTAGTATAATCTATTTTGAGTGTTAGTTTTGTGATCTATCTATTTATGTAATCGAGTTGAGAGTTATATAATAAAGAGTAGTTTGAGTTTTTGCTTCTTTACTTTTATGTTTCAATCCTAGCAATGAAAATAATTAAAAAGATCATATGCTAATCTTATGGAAAGTAATGACATTACATAAAGAAAAGTATAAGTGATAAAATTTATTGAAAGTTAACAAGCATAGCATTGTTCAATGATGCAATTCATGAAAGAATTAATAAGGGAAGAGAAGATTCACATGCAAATATACTATCTTGGACATCTTTTATGATTGTGAGCCCCCATTAAGTATTTTATGTCAAATTGTTGACGTTGGACAAGGAAGACAACGTAATGAATTATGTTTGCTTATATTCACATAGAAGTTATATTGTTATAGATCCTCCAACATGTGGTGCTTGCTTAATGTCTTTGCTAGCCAAAAATCCGCACCAAGTAGAGATACTACTTGTGCATCCAAAATCCTTAAACCTAGTTTCATGCCATGAGAGTCCACTATATCTACCTATGGATTAAATAAGATCCTTCAAGTAAGTTGTCATCGGTGCAAAAAGCAATAAAAATTGCCTCTAAATATGTCTGAACTTTTATTGTAAGGGAAAATAAGCTTTGTGCGAACTTGTGATGGTAAAGAAATAAAGCGACAGACTGCATAATAAAGGTTGCTATCACAAGGGGGCAATATAAAGTGACGTTCTTTTGCATTAAGAGCTTGTGCATTCAATAACAAAAAGCGCATTACAACATCTGCTTTCCTCTGCGAAGGGTCTATCCTTTACTTTTATGTATTTATTTTTTATGCAAGAGTCAATAGTGTTCTCCTATATTCCTTTTTATTTTTCTCCTTTGCAAGCATCATGTGGTGGGGAAAGATCTAGGCATATATATCCAGTTGGATATGAGTGATCATGAGTTATTATTGTTGACATCACCCTTGAGGGGAATAAGTTGGGAGGCAAAACTATAAGCCCCTATCTTTCTATGTGTCTGGCTGAAACTTTTTGCACCATATATATGTTGTGAGTGTTAGCAATCATAGAAGACTATATGATGGCTGAGTATGTGGACTTGCTGAAAAGCTCCTACATGTGACCCTTCCTAAAAATATGATGAATTGCAATTGCGTTGTTGACTAAGAATATAGTTTGTTAGTTTTCAAGAAAGTTTATGCCTTATACTTCATTGTTGTGATGAATTGTTACTTGCTCAAGAGAAGTTTCATGATAATAAATATTGATGTTATAATAATGATCATCATGCTACTATGTCCGTATTTTGTTTTTATCGACATCTCTCTCTCTAAACATGTGGACATGATTATCGATATCGGCTTTCGCTTGAGGACAAGCGAGGTCTAAGCTTGGGGGAGTTGATACGTCCATTTTGCATCATGTTTTACTACTGTTATTTATAGTGTTTTTAATCAATATAACACTTTGTGGAGCAATTCTAATGCCTTTTCTCTCTTAATATGCAAGATTTACACAAGGAGGGAGATTGCCGGCAGCTGGAATTCTGGACCTGAAAAAGCTATGTCAGAGATACCTATTCTGCACATCTCCAAATGAGCTGAAATTTCACGGAGATTTATTTTGGAATAAATAAAAAATATTGGAAGCAAGAAGTACCAGAGGGGGCCACCCAGGTGCCCACGAGCCACCAGGGCGCGCCACCCCCCAGGCGCGCCCTGGTGGCTCGTGGGGCCCCTGGCCAGCCTCTGGCCCCCATTTTCTGGTATATAAGTCCATTTGCCCTAGAAAAAATATAGAGAAGACTTTTGGGACGGTGCACCGCCGTCTCTAGGCGGAACTTGGGTAGGAGCACTTTTGCTCTCCGGCGGAGAGATTCTACCGGGGATACTTCCCTCCGGGAGGGGGAAATCGTCGCCATCGACATCACCAATGATCCTCTCATTGTGGGAGGACCAATCTTCATCAACATCTTCACCAGCACCATCTCATCTCAAACCCTAGTTCATCTCTTGTATTCAATCTTTGTCTCAAAACCTCAGATTGGTACCTGTGGGTTGCTAGTAGTGTTGATTACAGCTTGTAGTTGATGCTAGTTGGTTTATTTGGTGGAAGATTATATATTCAGATCTATTATGCTATTCAATACCCTTCTGATTTTGGACATGAAGCTGATTTGTGAATAGTTACTTTTGTTCTTGAGGACATGGGAGAAGTCTTGTCATAAGTAATCATGTGAATTTGGCATTTGTTCGATATTTTGATGATATGTATGTTGTTGATTCTCTTAGTGGTGTCATGTGAATGTAGACTACATGACACTTCATCATCTTTGGGCCTAAGGGAATGCATTGTGGAGTAGTAATTAGATGATGGGTTGCTAGAGTGACAGAAGCTTAAACCCTAGTTTATGCGCTATTCCGTAAGGGGCTGATTTGGATCCACATGTTTAATGCTATGGTTAGAGTTATCTTAATTCTTCTTTCGTAGTTGCGGATGCTTGCGAGAGGGGGTAATCATAAGTGGGAGGCTTGTTCAAGTAAGGACAGCACCCAAGCATTGGTCCACCCACATATCAAATTATCAAAGTAGCGAACGCGAATCAAACCAACATGATGAAAGTGACTAGATGAAATTCCCATGTGTCCTCGAGAACGCCTAGCTTATTATAAGAAATCTTTCCGACCTGTCCTTCGCTACAAAAAGGATTGGGCTACCTTGCTGCACTCTTTGTTACTATTGCTACTTGTCACTTGTTATAAATTATCTTGCTATCAAACTACTCGTTACCGATAATTTCAGTGCTTGCAGAAAATACCTTGCTGAAAACCGCTTGTCATTTCCTTCTGCTCCTCGTTGGGTTTGACACTCTTACTTATCGAAACGACTACGATTGATCCCCTATACTTTTGGGTCATCACTCCTGCCCAGGTTCCGCCTCGAGACGACGGCACTTCATCCCGAAAATCTTTTTCTGATTTTTTAAGGGAAAATAGCATCATATAGGAGAAGATGGTCACTGGAGGCCTGCTGAAGGGGCCACATGCTCATACGGAGTGCCCTGGGGGGTAGGGCGCGCCCCCTGAGCTTGTGGCTCTCTGGTGGGCCCCCTCCTGGTATTTCTTCCACCAATATTTTTATATATTCCAAAATAAATCTCCGTAAATTTTCAGGTCATTTGGATTTCTGGAGAATATGTATCTCTGCTGTATCTTTTTCAGGTCCAGAATTTCAGCTGCCGGCAATCTCCCTCTTCATGTGAAACTTGCAAAATAAGAGAGAAAAGGCATTAGGAATGCATCATAAATTGAAATAATTACCCAAAACATAAAAATAACAGTAGGAAAACATGATGCAAAATGGACGTATCAGGGCGGTGACGAGAGCCGCTCTTCCTTCATGCGACGTCCGATTTGGACGCCATGGCTGCGCGGCGGCGGAGAGGGTGGAGGGGATGTCAGCTCCGGCTTCATGGGGAGGAGCGCCTCCGGTGGGGGAGCCGGGCCGTTGGTGTGGACGACGGAGCGACGGAGCATCAACTCCATCTGCTCCTCGAACTCCGCGTTAGTGCCGGGGTAGACCTGTCCCGGCACTACTGGCGCGGACTGATACGTCTCCAACGTATCTATAATTTTTTATTGTTCCATGCTGTTATAATATCAATCTTGGATATTTTTGTAATCATTTACAGCAATTTTATATCATTTTTTGGAGACTAACCTATTAACTTAGTGCCCAGTGCCAGTTGTTGTTTTCTGCCCTATTTTTGTTTTACAGAAAATCAATACCAAACGAAGTCCAAATGCAACGAAACTTTTTGGAGATTTTTTATTGGACCAGAAGAATACTAGAAGCTTCGGGAGGAGGCTAGAAGACCCTGGTGGGGCCCACGAGCCACCAGGGCGCGCCTGGGGGGGGGGGGGCAGGCGCGCCCTGGTGCCTCGTGGGGCCCACCAAGCTCCGTTTGACCTAATTCCAGCACTATAAATTCCAGAAAAATCAAAAACCCTCAGGGGAGTCCACGAAATACTTTTTACGCCGCCGCAAGCTTCTGTTCCAGAGAGATCCCATTTGGGGTCCTTCTCCGGTGATCTGCCGGAGGGGGAATCGATCATGGAGGGGCTCTACATCAACCTTGCTGCCTCTCCGATGATGCGTGAGTAGTTTACCATAGACCTTCGGGTCCATAGTTAGTAGCTAGATGGCTTCTTCTCTCTTTTTGATCTTCAATACAATGTTCTCCTTGATGTTCTTGGAGATCTATTCGATGTAATCTCTTTTTGCGGTGTGTTTGTTGGGATCCGATGAATTGTGAGTTTATGATCAGATTATCCATGAAATTATTTGAGTCTTTGCTGCACTCTTTTATGCATGATTATTATAGCCTCGTATTTCTTCTCTGATCTATTGATTTGGTTTGGCCAACTAAGTTGATTTATCTTGCCATGGGAAGAGGTGCTTTGTAGTGGGTTCGATCTTGCGGTGCTCAATCCCAGTGACAGAAAGGGACATGACACGTATGTATCATTGCTACTAAGGATAAAAAGATGGGATCTATTCATTGGGTTTATTAATTTGTGAGTTTGTCTTGTCTACATCATGTCATCGTTCTTAAGGCATTACTCCGTTTTTATTGGACTTAATACACTAGATGCATGCTGGATAGCGGTCGATGTGTGGAGTAATAGTAGTAGATGCAGACAGGAGTCGGTCTACTAATCTTGGACGTGATGCCTATATACATAATCATTGCCTTGGATATCGTCATGATTATTTGCTTTTCTATCAATTGCCCAACAGTAATTTGTCTACCCACCGTATGCTATTTTCTCGAGAGAAGCCTCAAGTGAAATCTATGGCCCCTGGGTCTATCAAAATCATATTACTAAAACCCTAAAAATATTGCTGCCATCTCTTCTTATTTATTTTATTTTGTATTTTTGTTTCAATCTATCAATCTATCACATACAATTTAATCTTGCAATTTACCGCCGAGAGATTGACAACCTCTCATTTGCGTTGGGTGCAAGGGTTTGTTGTTTGTGTGCAGGTACTACTAACGAGGTGTTGTGTGATTCTCCTACTGGTTCAATAACCTTGGTTTCATAACTGAGGGAAATACTTATCTCTACTGTGATGCATCATCCCTTCCTCTTTGGGTAAATACCAACGCAAGCTACAAGTAGCAGGAAGAATTTCTGGCGCCGTTGCCGGGGAGACATCATCAACATCTATCAAGTACCTTTGCACAAACTCTCATCTCCTTGCATTTACTTTATTTGCCATTTGCCTCTCGTTTTCATCTCCCCCACTTCTAAAACGTTTTTACAAAAATACAAAAATATTTTTCGTTTGCCTTTTTCTCGTTTGCTTGTTTGCTTGATTGTTTGCTCGCTTTACCATTATGTCTAGTTATCGCTCATTACTATTACCCCTGAAAATGAAGTACTTAATTTTAAACAAAGGGGAGGAGAGAATTTAAAAGATGCTTGGTATAGGATTTGTGATGCCCATAATAGATCGACTCGTAAGCAATCCTCCACAATTCTTCTTCACAATTTTTATGTCGGCATTACTACTTGGTATAGATTTGTGCTTGATACTATTACTGGAGGGAATTTCTTGATGTGTCCTTCTACGGATGCTTTTAATGCTATGGGAAATTTAGTGGGATCACCACCTATCACTATTAATGAAACAACTTTGACTTTGGAACATGTTATGCAAAGACTAGAGGCTATTGAAAGTAAAATGTCTACTATTGAACACTTTGAGAATTTGGGTAAAAAAATTCATAATCATATCACTCAATTTGGTTCTAAGGTAGGAATCGCATTGAAGACCTTAAAGGAAAAGGAAGCGGTAGTTAATGAAAGAATAGAACAAAGTCCCGCTAGAATCGATAAGATAGAAGAAATTATTATCAATTTGGGATCGACTTTTTCCTCTATTAAGAATATTGATAAAACTCCTCCAAATAAAAATTGCAAGTTCGTATATGTTCCTAAAACCAATGGTGCTACTTCCAGTAAGGGAAATGAGGATGTTAAAATGATTAACGTGCACCCCAATTTCGTTGATATGATTAAGTAACCTATTAACAAAAGTAAAATTCTTGATTTTGTGCCTAGAAGTGTGATGGTGAAAAACACTTATGTTAAATCTATTAGAAAAAATGGATGTGTGATTGAGGAGTTGGAAACCAAAGATGATAATACTTGAAATTATGCATTATGCCCAGCTAGGGGCATAAAACAATAGCGCTTGTTGGGAGGCAACCCAATGAATAAAATAAATTTTTGTTATAAGTTTCTGTTATGGTGTGTTTTTACTGTCATGCTACTGGTATGATGGTTTTTTGTGTTTTTAATTAGTGTTTGTGCCAAGTAAAGCCTTTAGGATGATTTGGAAGATAGTATAATTGATATTGTTTGAAAACAGAAAGTTTTGCGTCCAGTGCTGGAATTTTGTTTTTTCTCTGGAACGTCAGAACCTTCTGAATTTTTTACACAGTATTGGTATATGAATTTTCCACGTTGTCCTAAGTTTTCAGAATTTTTGGAGTTACATAAGTATGACCATAATTCAGATCTCTACAGACTGTTCTGTTTTTGACAGATTCTGTTTTTGTTGCACTACTTGCTTTTTTTGATGAATCTATGGATTGTATCGGGGGGATAAGCCATGGTGAAGTTAGAGTACAGTAGGTATAATGCAAAAATAAAATATGAATGGGTTTGCAACAGTACTTATAGTAGTGATTTGTTTTGTTATACTAACAGATCTCACAAAGGTTTTGTTAAGTTTTGTGTGATTGAAGTTTTCAAGTTTTGGGTGGGATCACGATGGATGAAGGAATAACGAGAATCAAAATCCTAAGCTTGGGGATTCCCGAGGCACCCCAAGGAAATATTCTAGGAAGACTCAAGCGTCTAAGCTTGGGGATGCCCCGGAAGGCATCCCCTCTTTCTTCTACCAACCATCGGTAATTTTACTTGGAGCTATATTTTTATTCGTCACATGATATGTGTTTTGCTTGGAGCGTCTTGTATTATATGAGTCTTTGCTTTATTTGCTTTTTAGTTTGTCACAATCATCTTTTCTGAACACACCTATCTTGAGAGAGCCATACGTTTATCATCATGATTTGTTAGAATACTCCATGTGCTTCACTTAAATTTTTTGAGCTAGGCAGTTGCTCTAGTGCTTCACTTAAATCTTTTTGAGCACGGTGGTGGCTATATTTTGAAGAAATGAACTCTCATGCTTCACTTATATTATTTTGAGAGTTGGTTAAAATTTTGAAGAAATGAATTCTCATGCTTCACTTATATTATTTTGAGAATTGATAAGATTAAAATTTTGAAGAAATGAATTGTCATGCTTCACTTATATTATTTTGAGAATTGATAAGATTAAAATTTTGAAGAAATGAATTCTCATGCTTCACTTATATTATTTTTAGAATTGTTAAGATTGAAATTTTGAAGAAATATTTGCACTCTCATGCTTCACTTAAATCTTTTTGAGAGTTGATCCTTAGTAACGGTAATTTGCACAAGATATGAATTTGGTCCCAAAGTGATGAATATTCAAGAGGGATATAGATAAAAAAACTTTCATATAGATCATTGGATATGATAAATGTGATTCCCTGCAATAGTTTTGCGATATGGAGATGATGATATGTGAGTCATGTTAGTGAGTAATTGTGCTTTAGTAAAAATATTGGTGTTAAGGTTTGTGATTCCCTATGCAAGCATGTTAAGTCAATAGTTATGCAATGAAATTATATCCTACTTATGGTGCATTATTCGGTGTTAGTTATGTTCAATGCATGTTTATGACCGTTTTCGTTTTTTGGTTGGTTGCTTCTCAATCTTTTGCTAGCCTTCACTTGTACTAAGCGGAAATAATGCTTGTGCATCCAAAATCCTTAAACCTAGTTTTTCCATATGAGTCCACTATATCTACCTATATGCGGTATCTCAGTGCTGTTCCAAGTAAATTTGCGTGTGCCAACTCTAATTTTCAAAATAATTTTTCTGTTTTGTGTGCCCGTACCGCTCATGAAGCAGCAGGGGGTGGCCAATATTTTCCATGTTAGGTGTGTTATTCTCACGATGAGTGTTTATTCACTTGTCATTGCACGAGAGTATGGTTGGTAATAGGGATGCCCAGTCCCGCATGAAATGAAATTAATAACAACAAAATTCCTTGGAAAGTGATGGTATGGAGGGCACCCGTGGATACGGCTAGCCATGGAATGTGAAAGAAATGGTGGAAAGGAAATGAACATTACTTTCTGTTTGGGAACCACCTATGATGTGTCTAGCATGGAAAATATTGGGAATTCTCGGTCGTTTTCGTTGACCAGAAAAGCATGCCTCCCAAAATATTTTTATCTCTTTAATTTCAGCTTTGAGCTCTGGCACATTTGGCAAATCTCAGATTCCCTCTGCGAAGGGCCTATCTATTTACTTTTATGCAAATTTTTATTTTATTTGAGTCTCCATCTTCTCTTACAAAAGCACCAACTAGGGAGCACTATTGTCATACTTGTGCATTGGATGTAGCTAATATTCGAGTGTGTTTCATGAATGGATCAATGATTGGCTAGGGATAACTTTCTTTAGCATTGATATTTTGAAAGACATGGTTGCTTGTTAGTATGCTTGAGTATCTATGTTTTCATGTCAAATTATAGACTATTGCTTTGAATCATATAAGTCCAATGTCCATGCTACAAAACAAAAGAATATGTGATGAATATGTTAGGCAGCATTCCACATCAAAAATTCTGTTTTTTATCATTTACCTACTCGAGGACGAGCAGGAATTAAGCTTGGGGATGCTGATACGTCTCCAACGTATCTATAATTTTTTATTGTTCCATGCTGTTATAATATCAATCTTGGATGTTTTTATAATCATTTACAGCAATTTTATATCATTTTTTGGAGACTAACCTATTAACTTAGTGCCCAGTGCCAGTTGCTGTTTTCTGCCCTGTTTTTGTTTTTACAGAAAATCAATACCAAACGAAGTCCAAATGCAACGAAACTTTTTGGAGATTTTTTATTGGACCAGAAGAACACTAGAAGCTTCGGGAGGAGGCCAGAAGACCCTGGTGGGGCCCACGAGCCACCAGGGCGCGCCTGGGGGGGGGGGCAGAAAAATGGTGAAGAACTCAAGTTGAACGTATATAATAAAATTAACTTAGTGCAGAAAACAAAATCCTTGACAGAAAAAAAAGATGGTGAAGAACTCAAGTTGAACGTATATAATAAAATTAATGTCAAACAGAAATGGCCAGTTGCCATGAATGAATGCACATATGTTCAACATTACACATTAACCCCAAAAAAAGATTGCCAAGTTGAATTGTCGACGTACATAAAGTTGTTAAGAAATGGTTGAGAGTGACAAGAGCTTGTAATGGATCTAATCATTGCAGATTACCCAACGACAGAAATAATAGCATGTGCAATGACGACCTGCTTGTGAACTGCATATGGTACGAAAGACAAAATTGCTCTGCGTACAGCTTCATCGGGCGGAGGCGCGCAGCTGTGCGGGGTGGTGCGGCGCAGCTGTGCGGGGCGGCGCGGCGCGGCTGTGATGTCTACTACGTAACTTTACTTCTTGTAGACTCTGTTGGGCCTCCAAGCGCAGAGTTTTGTAGTATAGTAGCAGATTTCCCTCAAGTGGATGATCTAAGGTTTATCAATCCGTGGGATGCGTAGGATGAAGATGATCTCTCTCAAACAACCCGGCAATGAAATATAAAGAATCTCCTGTGTTCCCAACACACCCAATACAATGGTAAATTGTATAGGTACACTAGTTCGGCAAAGAGATGGTGATACAAGTGTTGTATGGATAGTAGAAATAGGTTTTTGTAATCTGGAAATATAAAAACAGCAAGGTAGCAAGTGATAAAACTGAGCACAAACGGTATTACAATGCTTAGAAACAAGGCCTAGGGTTCATACTTTCACTAGTGCAATCTCTCAACTGTGCTAACATAATTGAATCATATAACAATCCCTCAACGTGCGATAAAGAATCACTCCAAAGTTCTTATCTAGCAGAGAACATAAGAAAGAAATTGTTGTAGGGTACGGAACCACCTCAAAGTTATCCTTTCCGATCAATTTATTGAGCCGTCCCTATGAGTGTCACAAACAGCCCTAGAGTTCGTACTAAAATAACACCAGATGATACACATCAACCAACTGTAATGTCACCTAGATACTCCAATGTCACCACAAGTATCCAAGAGTTGATTATTCGATATGCATCAAATAATCTCAGATTCATAATATTCAATCCACACAAAAAACTTCAAAGAGTACCCCCAAAGTTTCTATTAGAGAAAACAAGATGAAAACGTGTACCAACCCATATGCCTAGATTACCCCAAGGTCACGGGAATCCGCGAGTTGATTACCAAAACATACATCGAGTGAACCAATAGAATACCCCATTGTCACCACGGGTATCCACATGCAAGACATACATCAAGTGTTCTCAAATCCAAAGTATTCAATCCGACAATGATGAAACCTCAAAGGGAAAGACTCAATTCATCACAAGAAGATAGAGAGGGAAGAAACACCATATGATCCAACTATATTAACAAAGCTCGCGGTACATCAAGATCGTGCCAAATCAAGAACACGAGAGAGAGAGAGAGATAGAGAGAGAGAATGAGAGATTAAACACATAGCTACTGGTACATACCCTCAGCCCCGAGGGTGAACTACTCCTTCCTCGTCATGGAGACCGACGGGATGATGAATATGGCCTCCGATGATGATTCCCCACTCCGACAGGGTGCCGGAACAGGGCTCCGGATGAGTTTTTCTTTGGTACACGTCAAGGGGGCCCACGAGGGAGCGACAAGCTCACTAGGCGCGCCCTGGGGGGGAGGGCGCGCCCCCCAGGCTTGTCGCTTCCTCGTGAGGCTTCTGATCCTTCCTCGAAGCTTCGGGGGTCTATTTTGGTCCACAAAAAATCAACGTAAATTTTCAGCCCAATCCGAGAACTTTTTTTCTGCACAAAAAACAACACCACGATAGTTCTGCTGAAAACAGCGTCAGTCCGGGTTAGTTCTAATCAAATCATACCAAAACCATATAAAATTGTTATAAACATGGCATGAATACTTCATAAATTATAGATACGTTGGAGACGTATCAGGCTGCGGCAGGGCGGTGGCCCCTGCTGCGGAGGCGCGGACGGCTGCACGTCGGAGCCAGGCGGAGCGTGCCTGCGCAGGGAGGTGGTGGTGGGCTTCTCGATCCAGATCTGGATCGGGGCTCCTCCGGAGGGCTGCCTGCAGGCGCACGGGGTGAGGCGGCGTCGCCGGTGGCCTCGGCTGCTGGAGGGGGTTGGCGTGGGGGCGTGCCATGGTGGGCTGGTTCTGTGGCGTTTGCGGTTAGAGTAGCCCGTCCAGGGGTGTGGGTGGTGTGGCTCGGGGCTTCTCGGGCGGCGGTGGGGCGGGGCTGCTGCCTTGGTTGGCAGCGGTCGATCTGGGGTTGCGGCTTCTAGCAGACAGCGTGGATCTGGAGAGTGGTGGAGGATGGTGGTCGGCGGCATGCAGGCAGAGGGCCGACCTAGTCTGCGGTAGTGCTTGCCGTCGCGTTTGTGCCATTCTGTCTTGCTGCTCCGTTGTGTCGTCGGTCCGAGTTGGCACCTGTGTTGTTGCTGTGCCGTTGATCGGAGTGACGCCGGTGGCCTCGGGTGTGGCGGCGTCTGAGCTCGCTTTGACCATGGACCATGGTCGGGGCTTGCTCGGCGGTGGCCGTCGGCACCTACTAGGCCGTGTCCCCCCCCTCCCCCCCTGGTCCACAGGAACTGGCTGGGGACGCAGGCGTGGACGCCTCCTACAGTGGAGGCGATCACCCAGGCCCGGTGGTTGATGCCGGGCTATGAGAAGGAGGATGTGTCTTCTGCTCTTCCCACCGTGGTCTGTGCGTCGTGATGGTGATGGCTGGCGATGACTCAGGACATGGATGTCGGGGTGGCGGTCCTGGATGGTGGTCCATATGGTGGCTTCCGGCAGGCTCCATGGCGGCAGTGGTGGCTACGTTTCTCGGTCACCTGGGCGGCGAGGGGTGTAGTGGAGGGTGGTTCGGGCGCACTCCATGTTGCCCAGATCCGGATCTGGAGGCTGGTTCGCGCCGTGACTGTTCTGGGTGCCTCGTGATGGCACAGGTGAGCTTCCGAGCGAAAGCTCCGTGCTTTGGCACCGGCGACGACGACATCTGTGGATGTCGTTATCTTCTTGAAGACGTCGTCGTGGTTCTCCTCTCCGTGCCAGAGTCTTCGGGTAAAAACCCTTGTCCATCTCGGGCTCGGCAGCGGCAGTGCTCGCGTTCTCCTCTTGAGGGCGTTGTCGTGGAGGCTAGGTGTCCTAGGTTGTGTCATGGCGTTGTAATCGAGTAGTCCTGTGCTAGGTTTTCGATAGCATAGTCGCTTGCGTTTATGTTGGCCAATTATCTAGGGATCTGCTGTCTCAGAGGACTACCTCATCACATTGTATCGTTTGGCCGTGTAACTTTGGTGTTATTGCTTTATATATAAAGCGGGGCGAGAGCGTGTTTCGAGAGAGATATGAAATTATCCTAGCCATAATATGAAAAAAAAAATGAGAAAGTGTTATGCAATGTCATACTCAGATAACTATGGTGATGCACTAGTGTGAAAAGCACAACACAATTATCATATGTGACTCACTGGCTAAGTAATCTTCAAACCAAAGTGAGCACTTGTACAATTTTTATGTGTGAAGATTCATTTTAACTTTCCTATCATTTTTTGTGTCTTCATGAATACCAACACGTTCAAGGGTTCAAGGGACGGTACTCCCCAAAAACTTGTTGTCAAATCAAAATTAATGAGCAACTGTACCTCACCTCTGCTTAAGATTCTTGCTCCAGACTTCCGAATATGTGTTTGTCTCTATTTGAAAACCAACATTTGACTTTCAGTCAACGAATAGTAATTCTCATATGTTAGAGTTGTGGTGCTATAATACAGTACTAGTGTGAATAAATTAAATAATAACACGGTCATTATATGTGACTGACTAGCTAAGTCGTCGTCATATTAAAGTGAGCAGTTGTACACATTGCTGAAGATTCTTGCTACAGACTTTCGTATCTGTTTATATTTCTGCATGAATGCGAGGACAACTTTGTGGTCGATTAATGTATAATAATTCCAAAAATAGAAAATTGGCATATTAATATTGGAGGGGTGATCCAACATCATGTACTTCCTCCGTTTCTTTTTAGTCCGCATAAAAAATTTGTCTGAAGTGACCAACTTTATAGGGAAAAAAATCAATATTCACAATGCGAAATCAAATTTCATTGGATGCATCATGAAATAATTTTCCATACCATATAACTTTAGTATTGTAGATGTTGATATTTTTTAATATAAATTTGGTCAAACTTGGTGTAGTTTGACATCAAACAAATCTTATATGCGGGATGGAGTATATTCTAGTACTATTAACAAGCAAATTTGAAACTGTCAAGTGGATGTATTGTAGACGTATGATTCAGATGCGATTGCCATCTAATTTTCAAGTGCCTTCTTACGGTGCCGAAAGTTCTTTTCTCTGCAATAAACTAGACAATACCCCCATATTATAGCATTCCAATTATCAACACAAACCTAGAATCTATGAGAATAGATCCATCCAGAATATCACTGTGCACGTCATGGTGGCTCTTAATCTTGTAGCTTTGGTGATATCTTTTATTCCCAGAATATAAAAAATAAAAATTGATAATGTGGAGGGTTTCATGTGGTTGATGATGTGGAATAAGTTAGTCAGGAATAATATTAAAATATAAGATAATGATACACTCCGCATTATCGCCAAGTATACAGAGGGTGACTGCACGTTATAGTGGCTCATGGCGTTCTAGATTCGGCGAAATGATTCGTTGTTGAAAACATAAAATTAAAATTTGATGATTTGGAAGGCTTGCATGCTCTTTATGATGTGGAGTCCTTGCATGTGTCAGACAATGGAATGTGGAGGGCTTGCATCTGCTACAAGGTTATAGTTGTGGTGATGTACTACAGTACTAGTGTGAATAAACTGAATAACAAGATGGTCATCACATGTGACTAAGTAGGTAAGTCGTGGCTTGCATGTGCTAGAAGGTTATAGTTGTTGTGTTGTACTACAGTACTAGTGTGAACAAACAGAAAACAAACACAGTCTTCATATGTACTATAGTACTGGCTAATTCGTCCGAAAACTTGCTTCTAACCTCGGCGTCCACTGACCTCTTTATCTGGACGGCGCACAAGCAATAGGATCCGCGCCAAGCATTTAAGTCTTGTAGTATAGCAACCTGCCATTTGTATGCACAACAGAGTATTCCACCAAATGTCTCGATGTACTGGCACAACAGCCTCTTCGTATTTTTCTTGCTTCTTGTACCACGCTATGTACTGGTCCAGATTAGCACCAACACGCTTGCTTCTCCCTGCTGGTCTGCACTTCCTCGCCATACTGCGTCGCGCGCAGTTACTTCAAACTGTTCTGGCCAATGTTTTTAGCGGACCAACCTTTTGTTTTTAGCGGGCCAACCGTCAATTTTGCATGTAATTCCCCACAAAAAAGTAATTACTATTTTTGTTTGAACTTTATATCAGAATCAAGCTCTGAAGCAGTCCATAAGCAAGAAGCGCCAGCACAGATTTTATCAGACCAGAGGTCTTAAGCACAGTAGTGTTGAGTTTGCAAAGAAATTAGACAGTCTTTTCAAACTTGATCCAAACCAGACTGGAGTGATCCAGAACAAGTGCCACTAGTGGAACATCAGACCAGTCTAATCTAATACTGATACTCTACATAGTTTCAAACCTGTCAGAGATGGAACAAATAATTTAAAGCTGTCGTGTTTTTTTCTTGTGGGTCAACACACTAGATACATATTCAAATTTTGAATTTGTGTTTCCAATAAACAGTCAAGTGGAAGATTTAACTGCGCAACGGCATATACCAAAATTTGACAAGTATGAGCAGTACAGCCTGGAAACAGTGTTCGCCCCTACAGCCAGATTGGGGCCAATATTGACACGCTCCTCCCTAGTCAACCCACCGCCCAACTTTTACTGTTCTTCTTCCCCGAGCCAGACGCACACCCACCAGAACACCACTACCTGCCGGAAAGAAGTTCGCCCCTGCAGTAGCACGCCACAAGGTCGCAGCTTCGACCTGCAAGTGAAATCCCGTCCTCCAACTATCCATCAGCTTTGTAAATTTCCTGAACCAAATATATATGAATGCAAAAAATACATCCGAAAATCAAAAGAATAGACCTGATGATCATATAACGTTAGCTAATCCTGACTAAATGATCAGCACACAGGTACAAACCACATATCCATTGCACATCACAATTTACCCATCATCATCACATAATCCCCCGCCCATCCGCCCCCCGCACAAAAAAAATCTCAGTATGCATCTCAACCAATTGTAAAAAGAAGAACAGTTACAGTTCACGATCCAGTAAGGACAGAGCCACAGCCCCAATACCAAAACTACGGACCTGACATGAATCGATCACCCCGAATCCCCGAATTACCTTACCTTGATCACGCACTTGCAGAGTTAATGGGGTTTGCCAGATCTGAACACCAAGATAGATAGCGGGGCGAAATAAGAGATGTTCCAAGGCAAAACCCAAAAGAAAATCATATTCCAAACCATCCTTGGGAGGAAAAGATTCAAATAGAACACATAAACTGGCCATGCCAAGCCGACATGATGGGAAGAGCTCACCTGCTCGGAGGTCGCGACGTTGGCGACAGTAATGGACACAAATTCTCAAATATACTTGCCGTGACCAAGTACACGTAACAATAACAGTTTATTTTAACACAACGTAACAATAACAGTTGCTGATCAGATTTGAACACCGGGATAGTAAAAACAAGAGATCTTTTACAGTACATCAAGATAATATGAGCCGTTTATTTTTGTGAATAAAGGGTCCAGATAAAGTAATACTACACCTCAATTTGAGTAGTATTTTTGTTGAAGAGGGGTAAAATTGTCTGTCAGGCCCGAGTGGATCTACCGCCTAACAATCGGATGAATTGAGAGATCAGACGGGAATTTCAAGCTAGGATCTGGATTTATTGCTATAAAAGAGGAACTATAGCGTATACAGTGTATATGTTTGTAGCCACTAGCAAACTTGGAGAATAAGATAGATGTGCGATCAGCCACTGCCCGGCTGTTAAGTAGGCAATTGGTTTTTTACCGACAAGGGGTGAAACATAACAGTAACAAATGGACGGTTCGCGATGAGCCTGGGGCGAAGGAGCGATCCAGGGCGTCCATCTCATGTGAAGCAGTAAGACTGAACTTGGGACAGATAACTGAAGAATATGACACTTCAGTCTCAGGCCTGACATTGCCCTCCTCTTGAGAAACGACGAGTCCTCACGGCGTTTGGTTAGCTGATCTCCATGCTTGAGTGGTCTCCTTGAAGAACTTGGGGAAAGTATATTTGACGAAATCAGCGTCTTCCCATGTGGCGTCGTCGGGTGGCAAATTTTCCCACTGGATGAGCCACTGTTCCACTGGCAAGTCCCTGCGAGCGACCTGTCTGACTTCCAAAACTCTTGCTGGACCAGTTTTGATTGAGCCATCTATATTGACCATTGGGAGATTAGGACTAGGTATGGATTTCCTGCCAATGTGTTTCTTAAGCTGGCTCACATGAAAAACAGGATGCATCTTCACATGAGGAGGAAATTGCAGTTTATATGATGAGTTCCCCACTTTGTGAGTAATGATGAATGGGCCATAGAACTTGTTCTGTAGTTTCAAAGCTCCTCTGAACCCAAATGCTGCCAACCTGTAAGGGGCCATCTTCAAATACACCAAATCTCCCACCTGAAATGTTCTCTCCTTTCTCTTCAGATCTGCATATTTTTTCATCCTGTTCTGAGCTAGTAGCAGATTTTCTTTCAACTGTTCCAACATTTGTTGATTGGCAGAAAGGAAATCGTGTGCCTCCTCATCATCAGGCCCAGGTATGGCCAGTTCTGATATGAGTGGTGGAGGAAAACCATAAAGCGCTTGAAAGGGTGACATCTTGAGAGCAGTGTGATAAGTTGAGTTGTACCAGTACTCTGCCAAAGATAGGCATGACAGCCATTTCTTGGGCTCAGCAGTAGTCATGCATCTGAGGTAAGTTTCTAAGCATTGGTTGACCCTTTCTGTTTGACCATCCGCCTGGGGATGATAAGCTGAACTGTACCTCAATTCTACCTTGAGTGCTGAGAAAATGTTCCTCCACAATTGACTTGTAAATATTATGTCCCTATCAGATATAATTAGTTTGGGAGGGCCATGCAATTTGATGATGTGATCCACAAATGCTTGGGCTACACTCTGGACAGTGTAGGGGTGGGACATAGGGATGAAGTGTGAGTATTTGGTGAATCTATCGACCACTACCATAATAACCTCTTTCCCTTGAGAGTTTGGTAGTCCCTCAATAAAATCCATTGTGATATGCTGCCAGGCCATGTCCACTACTGGCAAGGGATCTAACAGACCTGGCTGTAAGCAATTTTCATGCTTTGCCCTTTGGCAAATAGGACAAGCTGTAATGAATGCTTCTATAGCCAGTTTTAATCCAGGCCAGTAGAAAATGCTCTTAATTCTTTGATATGTAGCTCTCATCCCTGAATGTCCCCCAATTGGTGAATTATGTAATGCCATCAGCAACTGGTTTCTTATTATAGGCACATTGCCCACTAGTATTTTTCCTTTATACCTGATGATACCCGCAGTAAGTGTGTACTCTGATGGAGTATTGGGTTTTTGCAACAACAATTGCTCCATTAGTTTCTTTGCAGTTGGGTCTTGCTGGTAGCTTGCAAACAAATCTTCAGCCCACACTGGAGTAGGACTAGAAATAGCCATACACCTGGGTAAAACTCTAGACAAGGCATCTGCCACCTTATCGTGTGTGCCCTTCTTGTATTGGATTGTGAAGTTGAACTCCAACAATTTCATCATTAGTTTATGTTGAACTCCTTCTGTCAACTTCTGATCTGTTATGAATTTCAATGATTGTTGATCAGTGTTGATGATTAGCTCATTTCCAATTAGATAATGTTTCCATCTTTTGAGAGCCTCTAAAATTGCCAAAGCTTCTATTTCATATGTGCTCATAGCTGCATTTCTTGGGCACAGAGCAGAACTATAATATGAAATGGGTCTGCCCTGCTGTATCAATACAGCTCCTATCCCTTTTCCAGATGCATCAGTTTCCAACACGAAGGGTTTTGTAAAATCTGGTAGTGCCAATACTGGTGCAGTGATTAAGGCCTGTTGTAGCTAGGAAAAAGCCCTGTCATGGTCCTATGCCCACTGGAATTGACCTTTCCTGAGCAAATCATGCAGAGGTCTGCAAATGATACCATACCCCTGTATGAATCGTCTATAATACCCAGCTAGACCTAAAAAGCTTCTTAGTTATGTCACATTTGTAGGGATTGGCCACTCAGCAATAGCAGAAATTTTCTGTGGGTCTGTAGATACTCCTTGAGCAGATATGACATGCCCTAGATACTCCACTTGTTGTACTGCAAATACACATTTGGACTACTTAGCATACAGTTGGTGTTCTCTTAGCAACTCCATCACCAATTTGATATGCTTCGCATGTTCCTGGAGACTTTTGCTGTAGATAAGGATATCATCAAAGAAGACCAGAACTTTTTTTCTCAAGTATGGCCCAAAGATTGTGTTCATTAATTCTTGAAATGTCCCTGGTGCATTAGAAAGACCAAATGTCATATAAAGATATTCAAAGTGGCCCAGAAAATGTTCTAAAGGCTGTCTTATGTATATCATCTGGATACATTCTGATCTGGTGGTACCCTGATCTGAGGTTTATTTTTGAGAAGTATTTGGCTCCATGCAACTCATCTAGTAAGTCTTCTATGACAGGTATAGGAAACTTGTTTTTGATTGTCAGTGAGTTCAATTTTCTGAAATCATTGCAGAGTCTCATAGAACTGTCCTTCTTTTTAACTAGAATTACAGGAGCTGCATAAGGACTCTGACTATGTCTTATGAGGTGTGCTGCTAAGAGTTTCTTAATCTGTTCCTCCATCTCTTTCTTTTGATGTTGAGGTACTGTATAGGGTCTCACTTGAGGTGGTGTTACCCCAGGGATCAGAGGTATAGTGTCATCTAATGCTCTTTGGGGAGGGAGAGTAGTTGGCTCTTCAAACAGATCTGCATATTCTAATAGTAACTTCTGGACTTGAGGAGGTGTTTTAAACCCCTCAGGGGCATCCATTAAAATGTTATGCACTTGTAGAAGAAATACTTCCACTCCTTTGTCCACCAGTTTATTCATTTCTTTTGCAGGCACTTCTTTGATGTTCTCAGGACTGTTGAAGATTGCAGTAGTAACAGTTTGTTTTGCTTCTCTAGTGAAACTGAATGTTTGACCAGGAATATCAAATGCTATTGGGCTGACAACAGTGAACCAATCATATCCTAATATTGCATCATGACTTGGGAGTTGCAAGGTTCTGAAATCATGGGTAAGTTTGAGCTTTGCTATTTGGAACTCACAATTTGGTACTACTGTAGTAGATAGTAGTTGTCCCCCTCCAGCTACATAATTTTTTCTAGGTGGAATAGGAAGCATAAGACAATTTGCCTTGACTGCAAAATCTTGATTTATGAAAGATGTAGTACTGCCCGAGTCTAGTAATGCTACAGCCCTTTTTCCATTTATGTGGATAACCACTTTTGGTGTACACACTGCTAGCTGGTGCCCCATAGCATGCACAGACAGGAACATAACTTGTTCTTGTTGTTCAGGAACTTCTCCTTGGTCTAATTGTTCTCCTTCTTCCATCTCACTCTGTTGCATTTCCTCTGTTTCCTGTTGCATGAGGTGCACATTAGGGATCAATTTGCATTTGTGCCCATGGAACCATTTGTCTCCACACCTCCAGCATTCTCCTACTTTTCTAACTTTTTGATTTGCAGAACTGTTTGTGTCTGGTTGTCTGATAGGGAGTTGCTGTGGAACAGGAACTGTTGCTGTTTTGCCAGTCTGAATGCCCACAGTATTTTTCTGATAGTAGTTGCTATAAGATGTTCCATATTTCTTTGGTACACTAGACAAAGGTGGATGACATGGCTCTACATCCTTGGCCAAACAGTAGGCATCAGTAAGTGTTTGAGGCCTGTGTGGTCTGATTTGGAATTTAATTCCTTCCTTGAGACCATTGACAAAGCATCTAACAAACCAAAGCTCTCCCAGTTCTGGGTTTTCTTCTTGAACTTCAGCCATGATATCTTCAAAATTCTTTGTATATTCAGAGACTGTGTGGCATTGTTTTGTTTGAGCACGTTGAATTTCTCTGTCAGGTAATAAGAACCTTGTTCAGAAAATCTTTTAATTACTTCCTTTCCAAACTGTGTCCAATTGAGTTGCTTCTTAATTAAGCCAGATCTTCTCAGGCAAGTATTAGCTTCTCCAATCATATACATTTGGGCTAATGAAACCTTGTACTCTTCTGGGGCTGCTGACATTTGAAAATACTTATTGCACTGTCTTATCCACCCCACAGGATCACTGCCTTCAAACTTAGGAAATTCCAATTTAGGTCCTTTGGTCATAGCTTTCATGAATTGTGCCTGCATCTCATGTTCATAAGTTTTGTAGTAACCTTGCCACATTTGCTTCACTAGTAGAAAACAGACCTTTTGTCCGCCCCTTTAGTCCCGGTTTGATTACGGCCCGGGACTAATGTGACCATTAGTCCCGGTTCCAACGGCTAGGAGTGGTCGGGGGCACGGGCATCATTAGTCCCGGTTCATTTTCTACCTATAGTCCCGGTTTGTGATACAAACCGGGACTAAAGGGGTGGTGGCAGGCTGGTGTCAGGCTGGGGCCCCCACGAGCCCCTTTAGTCCCGGTTTGTATCACAAACCGGGACTAGAGGTGGATCCTATAGTCCCGGTTTGTGATACAAACCGGGACTAAAGGGGTGGTGGCAGGATGGTGTCAGGCTGGGGCCCCACGAGCCCCTTTAGTCCCGGTTTGTATCACCCAGTTTTAATCCCTACAGTACCACCCAGTTTTAAAAAAAGTTCCAAGTTCAAAAAATGTTTGTGTTTAAAAAAATGTTCGCTTTAGTACCTCCTATGTTTTCAAAAATTGTTTGTGCTTTCAAAAAATGTTTGCGTTTCAAAATGTTCACAATTCAAAAAAATGTTCAAGTTTAATTTTTTTGTTCAACACTTTGCAAAATATTCGCGTTCTAAAAAATAGTAACTTTTTTAAATAAACAGGGTGTGTAGCGTTTGTTTCTAGGATTAGCCGCTGCTGTTAGCTTATTTTAATTTGTCGCGTTGGCTATTAGACACCAGTGCTCGTTAACTCTACTGGCTATCATTCCCTAAAAAAAAACTCTACTGGCTATCATCCCGCAATTTCAGCTGTAGCACCCACGTTCGATCCATGCAGCTCACTTTTCTTTTTCTTACATTTTTATCTGGCGCAAACACTAATGGGCCGGCCCATCTTGCCGCAAAAAAAATCTCCCTCAGTCGCAGTCAACAATCCCGGGTTTAATCTGCCACGTCAGCAATCCCTGTTTGGGAACGCTCTCAAGGTTCAAAATGGACCGGGATCAATGAGTTCAGTGTGCTAATTTCAGGGATTGGGAGTTCAGGGTTCGATTTAGCTTTCGTCTACAAGTTTAAGGTTTGTTTTGGACTTTTTCATAGCAAAAATGTGTTGTGTGTCTGGACGTGGAAAAGAGTGAGAAAAATCAATTTGTGGTATCTTGTCCAACTATCAATCAAAGATGTGCTATTTACTCCAATAAAAGAAAAGGAGTGCTATAGGAGCAAAGTCCCAACAAAGCTGTGGCATTTTCTCAAATTGCTCAAAAGAAGGGAAACAAAACTGGAGTGGTAGTGGGGGACGGGGAGAGGGAGATGCCGGAGGTGGACGCGGCGCGGCTGGCGCTGGAGGAGCACGGTGCCGGGAAGCGGATCGTGCGGTGCTCCGCTGCGGAGGACACCAAGGTCATCGACGGCGTCGCCCCGTCGCGGCTGGAGGCAGCGCTGGTCGGGACTCGGGAGGACCATCGCTGCCGCGCGGCGCAAGGGCAAGAACCTATGGCTCGTGCTGGATTCGCCGCCGTCCCCCACCTTCCAGTTCGGTCTGTCTCCGATCCCCACCCCACCACATTCAATCTGCTTCCATTCTGTTTCTCTCTCCTCCCTCAGTCCCTCTCCCCGGTTATTTTTTTACTTCTATTTCTCAAGAATGGCGTTGTCTTTTTAGTCTCTTAGACCAGGCCATCTTGTTAGCGGTGCCATGTTTTGTTCTTGTGTGTGACATTCACCAAGCTTTTCGTTAGGGTTTTCTACATATCTAGGGTTATGTGGTTTCAGATTCATGAATATATTATCCTAAGTCTGATTTTATAATGTTTAAGACCTTGGAGGCAACCGACTCCATGTTCTATCTTCTGGGATCATGCTAATTAATGCTTAAATGAACGGCAGTAGAATAGTGCACTAGTAGAAAACAGACCTTTCGTCCGCCCCTTTAGTCCCGGTTTGATTACGGCCCAGGACTAATGTGACCATTAGTCCCGGTTCCAACGGCTAGGAGCGGTCGGGGGCACGGGCATCATTAGTCCCGGTTCATTTTCTACCTATAGTCCCGGTTTGTGATACAAACCGTGACTAAAGGGGTGGTGGCAGGCTGGTGTCAGGCTGGGGCCCCATGAGCCCCTTTAGTCCCGGTTTGTATCACAAACCGGGACGAGAGATGGACCCTATAGTCCCGGTTTGTGATACAAACCGGGACTAAAGGGGTGGTGGCAGGCTGGTGTCAGGCTGGGGCCCCACGAGCCCCTTGTAGGGTAACGCAGCAGAAAACAAAAATTTTCCGACCTACGTACCAGCCCAGGATCACTATGGAGACTGCATACAAGGTTTGATCTTTTTCGTTACCGACTCGTAGCGCAGCGGAAGTAGAGTCGATGACGATCGGCGGTGCAGATCCCCGCAGCTAGGATTTTACAACCTCCCAACCGCGAGGATGTACTCCCTCGTGAGCTCACCGGACGGATCTCCGGGCAGCCCTTCGACAGGCCTCGGGACAGTCCCTCGGATAGTCCCACCGGACGGATCCTCGGACAGCCCTCCGGGAGGCCTCTGGACAGTCTTTCGGATAGTCCCACCGGACGGATCCTCGGACAGCCCTCCGGGAGGCCTCACGGACAGCCCTTTGGGAGGACCCCCGAAACTCGGACAGAAATTCGGACAGCCCTTCGGGAGGACCCTTGAACAGCCCCTCGGGCAAAAAGATCGAACCTACGACCTCTCTACGGGGTTGCACACATATGGCGTCATCTATCCGGCAGGGCTTCGCCGTCCAGAACTAGTTCCCACCGGAACCCAGACAACCTTTCGGCTCTACGAAACTATTTCGCTGGGAGGGAGAGAGAAGCCAGAAATGTCATTGCACTTGTATGTGAGAAGGAGTGAGCTTTGGGCTGCCCCCTCCACCTCTATTTATAGGAGAAGGAGGGGTGGAGGGGCTGAAATTTCAGCCACATCCATCCATGTCATCTCCAAGATATTTTGGAGCAAAAGCCCAAAAAGGTGGCTTTCCAAAAAGTAATCCAAAAAGCACTTTCACTATTCACGACGACATATTTCAGCGTCCGTTCAAACTGAAAATATTCATGTGGGCTTAGAACATTTCCAGTACCCACTAAAATAATTTTCAACGCGATCCGAAACAATTCCGGTTTAGTGATTTTCATCTGCGAAAAGCATCTGAAGCGGTTCCGGCAGCTCCGGAACATTTCCGGTTTTCATCCCGGAAAATTCCAGAAAGTTTCCAGAACGATTCTGGCACCCTCCAAGAATTATCAGGCATGTGCCGAAACCATTTTGACTTTATGGTGTACTCCGAAACAACTTTTCGGTTTCACCGGAACTATTCCGATATCCTCTCCGGAACGTTTCCGTTTCGTCCGAAACTTTTTCGGTGATTTTCTCTCAGACTCCCCGTCTAGTATTCAGCAGATAGATGACCCTTAAGCGTGTGACCCTATAGGTTCGGTGAAGTATAGACATGACCCGGAACCCCTTCCGATCAATGATCAACATCGGAGCCGTGGACACCCATATTGACCCCTATACCCACACGAATGAATATTCGAGTGAACCTCCAGTTGCCGTGTGCTATTCCTGTTGCTTCGCGATATGTTACAAATACCCGAGGTGAGACATGTTGGCATCGCCGTGGATCAACAACTTGTCCACTATGCCAGTTACCTCGTTACCGGTATTGTTCTCTTTTCTCGTTCCCGTGTTCCGGCATCCCCGTGATCAAATCACAAAGTGTCTGGCCAGACGATGATGGATACCGTCACACCGAGAGGGCCCAGAGATATCTCTCCATCGTCGGAGGAGCAAATCCCAATCTTGAGCTATCAAGTTACTTGACATACTTTTCCATGAACCCGTAAGCCGCCGTAATAGCCACCCATTTACGGATGACGTTTAACAAACCCCAAAGTTCATGAAGCAAGCATGAAGTAACTCGATACTCTCATGGTCTAATGAATTATGCAAACATTAACCATCTCTGTGTTATTAACCATTAACTTATGACGAATGAATCTCATAGCATAACATCAATTCGGGTCGATTCAACACAAATGTTCTTCTAACATTGTGCCCTCAAAATTGCCGGCATAGCCATGCCCATCATCAGGAAAACAGGATCATCATGCAATACTTGAGCCAGTCTTAGAGGCCAGACTAGGAATACATTTTACCGTTTATTATTCCTCACGTGCATATGAGTCTTCCTCCGAGCCTCGTGGTTATTGTAGACTCGAGAACCATAGCAGTTATAGCATGGAACATAAACCTAATTATGAACAGGGAGATAATCAATAACATTTATTATTGCCTCTAGGGCATACCTCCTACAGACTCCCACTTGAACTAGAGTCAATAATCTAGTCAATGCTAATGCACTTTACACCTATGGCATACTGGTGTAAAATATGCTTCGCTTGTGGTATAGCCTGATGTCCAACGGATCTGACAACTTCAGCTCCGTGTGTAACTTTGCATATCCTCGCGTTTTCACGCTTTCAGATAATTCATATTTTGTGTGGACTTGGCTTTGCATATGTGTGAATCATTGGTCGAAACCTGATTCCTCAGACTGAGCTATGGAGCAACTATCTGCAATAGTGTCCCATAGACCAAAGCCATCTTGGAACCATACTAAGTTCATGAATGAACTATATGATTCAACAACTTCTTTGTCGCTTCTTAAGCGTCAACATACTCAGCCTTTGTTATAGAATTCGCCACAGTATCTTGTTTGGAACAATTTCCAACTACCGTGCCACCATATTGTGTATTACACAAAAACCCTTAACTTAAATCGAAAATCGCATGGAGCATTGATGAAGACGGTATCGATGTAATTACTTACAACGAGCACTTCATAATCTCTGCTTGCGAGAAAACATGTCATCAGTACTACTCTAGTACCTAATGACATCTTTCACTGTTGTCCCATGATCAGTACTTTTGATCACTTTGGTATCCATACTCGCAACAACTTTGGAGTATCGGACATATCTGGTTGTTATGCATACCATGGAATACATGATTAATCCTCACACAAGAGTGTGTGGAATCTCCATCATGTATTTCACTCATCAGTGTTTTGGGACACTGAGTCTTGCAAAAACTCTTTCCATGTGACTTCGGAAAGAATCACTCCTTGGCGTTTTAAATGCTAAAAGGTTTTAGCATCTTGTCAATATGTATTCATTGCTTAGCCCTATTAGGTAAATCTATCTCCATAGATCATCATGCCTAATATTGAGGCTATTGAGCCTAAGTACTTCATCGAAAAACTATTTTCAAATGAAGTAATGATTCGTGTCAAGAAATTTATTTCCAATCAACAATGTGTCAAGTACACACGGTTTTTACAAATATTATTATGCTCCCACTTACTTTCTTGAATCACAAGCATCTTCGATACCCATTTGATAAAGTCAAACCCTTTTGACTATTCCATCAAAAACGAAGATTCCAACTCCACTTTGCTCTCTTCTGTCCATTGCTGGAACTCTGAAGTTTGCATACTTACTAGCATCCTCTGGATCGACAAATTACTTTGGACTGTATCACATACAAGTCCTAGGTTTCATTTCCATCAGATGGAAATCCTTTTGTCATCCATGTTTCATATCTCATGATTGAAATATGTATTAATTGCTAGTTCAACCCGAACTGACTTCAAGCATCGCTACGGTGAGACAATCTCATCGTAGTCAACTCCTTGAACTTGTTATGGCAACAAGTCGAGCTTTATGGATAAAACATTTTATCCGTATCAGTTTTTAGTTCCATAAATATTCGTTAGACTCTAAGTCTTCCGAAAGGTGTATCAAGATTTTAATCTCGAATCACTTATATGGAAACTATCTCGGATTGTATTGGCATTTACCCAATTCCGGAGTCAGGGCCCATCAACGCTTCCTTGTGTATTGTAGGTATATTGTTGTCTAACAACAATATCTCGTTTGCGTACCTGATAGGTTTGCACAAGCTTTGCCTACGTGGTTCAGCTGCAAGTTCGACCGAAGTCCATACATTTTATTGTAGAGACTTCCGTATCAGTCGCAGTAGGAAACTCCGGAATCACTTCCAAGGTTTCTTTCCTTTGAGCTGATGACGAAGATACTGGTTATCTCGTCGAGTTGCACTGTCCTCCCACTCACCTTTTGAAAGAACTATTATCTTTAAAAGCATACCGTTTTGCGGCAAAATCCTTTGCCTCGGTATAGTGGTGGGGGAATACCCAATGACTTGGGATAACCTTACAAAGTAGCACTTGTCTGATTTGGAATAGGTTTGTAACCTTTTACACAAGCCCCATATTCCAAATGTTAAGAAAAGATATAACATGGTTGGGCGTACCATACCATGGCGTCATTTCAACAGACCCGATGGAGCTCTTTTCAGTGTAAAAGCCGCAGTCTCTAAAGCATCACTTTAAAAGGGATAATGGCAAATCTATTTATGTCATCTTTGATCTTACCATTTCATAAATGGTTCGATTACATCTTCACGGACTCTCCACTTGCAGTGGTGTTCCGGGAGGTGCAAGTTATGAAACCCCTTTCACAACTCATCAGACATTCGCTAAACTTGTAACTCAAATATTCCTTTCTGCAATCGAATTCTAGAAACATAATTTTCTTGTTACAATATTTTCTTCTTCATTTTGAAAACCTTTCGAATGATTTCAAAAGATCCAGACTCACGTCTTATCAAGTAAATATCCATATATCTACTTGAGTCATTTCTGAAGATAGATAAATCCACTACTTGCAATAATATTTATTGGACTACACACATCATAATGTATGATCACCAATATGTTCTATGCTCGTTCCTTATGGCCTGTGAACGGTATTTCAGTCACTTCACTTTTCAGAGGAAAGTTGCAAGTGTCAGATGATTCAAAATCAAACGACTTCAAAATCCATCATAATGGAATTTTCCATGCGGGTTTCTCCAATGTGACCAAATGCAGTGCCACACTTGTGTGGTATTCTTTTAGTCTTGCGACATTTAGCGTCAGTGTTATGGATGTATCATATTTCCATCAATATTCATAACATACATCCCATCTAGGATGGAAGCATGGCCCTTCATGTCATTCATAATACTGAACAACAATTGTTGTTTTATGAACAACTCTTTTGCAACAATCATTGTGCAATGGGCTAGAGTGTATGAAACTCTAACATGAATTATGAAAGTAAACCCAGAGGTAATGTATTATTATCAATATTCATAACATACATCTCATTCATAATGAAAGTATGGCCCTCATGTTATTCATAACACCGAACATCAAAAGTTCTCTTATGAACAACCTTCTTGCAAGATACTTTATGTAAAGGGCTAGAGTGTGAAACTCTAAAATGAATTATGAAAATAAATACATAGGGAATACACCGATGGAAGGCATAGTAACATTTACTATGTTCCCTGCGTGTATCTAAACCTCATCCATGGCTAGTCTTTCAGGCCATAGTAGTTCTTACATCGAGTTGCAACAGAATGCAATCGAGCGGGTATCTTTGTGATTAACTCACAATACCCCAGAATTAGTGATTAACATGTTTAACCATAATTCCCAAGAACTATATCTTTGACCAGCCTTCTATACATCAAAAACTTGTATGACATTCATACATGAGCTGGATATTCCAGTCTTCTTTCCTTTTGCTTTTATAATTCTAACAGTTTAACTTTCAGTATTTCTCCTACTCTTAGAAGAAGCACCCAACTTAAGAGTGGCGATAGCCCCGGACTTCCTAGGCGTGAAAGTTTCACTAACACCCTTCAGATACTTCCTTTCTCTTTAAGTTGTTGTTTTATTCACCTTTCAACATATGACAGGCGTTCTCCTGGATCCCTCTGTTATTAGTCTAATGCATAGTAAACTCCTTTGCTAATAGTTTGCAAACAAACATTGCTTTGGATATCTCATATCTTTTAGCCTTTGTCTGTCTCTGGAAATGATTTTCAGATTCCATGAATATCACATAACTATCCAAAATTTCGAAGTTCGGGTCTCATGGAAGCAAACATATTGCACTTTGACTGAAAAGGAATTCTAGCTTTTGGATCGAAGGACGAGAGTCATATCATCCATAGCATTAGCTAGAGAATACCGAAAGTATGCGATAGGAAAAAAGTCCTTCTCGGCACTCTTGAGGACAATCCTCACATTACGTTACCAACCGTAAAGTTTTTAACCAGATATTTAACAGCTATTCAATTTTAACAGGGAAGGTGGAAACGCGAGCCATTCTTCTATAACTATTATGCAATTTTCACTTAGACAAAGTTCATAATTAATTGCACTAAGAATTAAAAGAATTAATTCTAAAGTGCGCTCCCACTCAAATCAATATCTCTCATAATTGATTTTGAGTGATTCAAGATCCGCATTACAATTCAACGCCAAGGATGTATCCATCTCAAGTGACGAGAATTGCAATCGGTAGGCCAACTTGCCAATCACATCTCTATGTGACTCTTGTTCATCTTTCGATGGGCGTGTTCTGAGCTCAGGACTTTCAAGCTAGAACGTCAAGACAACCAAGTGATCTCGCTGCGAGGTCTCAACTCACCCGCCTCACACATCCCTAATCGTTCGTACCCATGTATCCATGTGATACCCCGAAAAGTTAGGTGCCGTGACGGTGCTACACTTGGGAGAACACTAACTACTTGATATTTTTGTGAGAGATCACCCTAATAAAAGCGACTACCGCGCAATCAAAAGGGTGCATCATAAGGGATAAACATCTCAGGCAATTCATAATAGCATGATATGGTATAGCCCTTTCTGACGGAGAAGTCTTTCATTTCTTCGTCTTCGGCATTCGCGTTGGTGTTCACCTTCGCGAAGATTGCCACCACCTTGTCGATGCACCAGATAATATTGCTATCTCTATAGCTAATAAAATAAGTGCATTACATAAGGTTGACACGCAGGTCATTAAAGTGCAATCATATGGCTCCAGCCATCATGCCAAATCATGACACGCAGGTCAGGTTAATTTTACATCATATAGTCATCTCATACATAATCAAATTAATATGAGCACTGCTATACCACATCATATGCACATGCAAACCATCCTGCAAAACCAAGTTAGACGCCTCTAATCGGTTCATGCAAAAACTTGTTTTACGTGGCTTCTAAGGTTTCGAAACAAACCGAAGCTACGAACGTCCATCTTCAAGCATGATAATCCAAGTCGCTAGATTAACATTGCGGGGTGTATGAAACACGAGATAATAAAATCTCGGGCCCCATACTAAACTTCGTCATACGCGTGACCCCCGTGCAGATCATATCTGCATTGCCCTTTCGTCTGCGAAACATCCATCTTTCTCAACTATGGTGGAACCCAAAGAACTGTTAGCACTTCGTTGATCTGTCAATCAGCATACTCAGGAGCAGCATGAAAGGATCGCGGATTGCCAGAACTTTGTGAGATTCCACCATGCCGCCAAGATCAGGACTACGCAAATTCCAGGGAAGCAACAAGAACATCGGGTAACAGATTTCATCTGCTACCCGCACAAATAATTTTCAGCAATAGATCTCATCTACTACCTAATTATATTGTGCAACACCCATACATCTCTATGTATTCTAGATCGCAACCTGCATCTACGCATAGCACGGCTCTTGATGCCACTGTAGGGTAACGCAGCAGAAAACAAAAAATTTCCGACCTACGTACCAGCCCAGGATCACTATGGAGACTGCATACAAGGTTTGATCTTTTTCGTTACCGACTCGTAGCGCAGCGGAAGTAGAGTCGATGACGATCGGCGGTGCAGATCCCCGCAGCTAGGATTTTACAACCTCCCAACCGCGAGGATGTACTCCCTCGTCATCTCACCGGACGGATCTCCGGGCAGCCCTTCGAGAGGCCTCGGGACAGTCCCTCGGATAGTCCCACCGGACGGATCCTCGGACAGCCCTCCGGGAGGCCTCTGGACAGTCTTTCGGATAGTGCCACCGGACGGATCCTCGGACAGCCCTCCGGGAGGCCTCACGGACAGCCCTTCGGGAGGACCCTCGAACAGCCCCTCGGGCAAAAAGATCGAACCTACGACCTCTCTACGGGGTTGCACACATACGGTGTCATCTATCCGGCAGGGCTTCGCCGTCCAGAACTAGTTCCCACCGGAACCCAGACAGCCTTTTGGCTCTACGAAACTATTTCGCTGGGAGGGAGAGAGAAGCCAGAAATGTCATTGCACTTGTATGTGAGAAGGAGTGAGCTTTGGGCTGCCCCCTCCACCTCTATTTATAGGAGAAGGAGGGGTGGAGGGGTTGAAATTTCAGCCACATCCATCCATGTCATCTCCAAGATATTTTGGAGCAAAAGCCCAAAAAGGTGGCTTTCCAAAAAGTAATCCAAAAAACACTTTCACTATTCACGACGACATATTTCAGCGTCCGTTCGATTTTAAAATATTCATGTGGGTTTAGAACATTTCCAGTACCCACTAAAATAATTTTCAACGCGATCCGAAACAATTCCGGTTTAGTGATTTTCATCTGCGAAAAGCATCTAAAGCGGTTCCGGCAGCTCCGGAACATTTCCGGTTTTCATCCCGGAAAATTCCAGAAAGTTTCCAGAACGATTCTGGCACCCTCCAAGAATTATCAGGCATGTGCCGAAACCATTTTGACTTTATGGTGTACTCCGAAACAACTTTTCGGTTTCACCGGAACTATTCCGATATCCTCTCCGGAACGTTTCCGTTTCGTCCGAAACTTTTTCGGTGATTTTCTCTCAGACTCCCCGTGTAGTATTCAGCAGATAGATGACCCTTAAGCGTGTGACCCTATAGGTTTGGTGAAGTATAGACATGACCCGGAAGCCCTTCCGATCAATGATCAACATCGGAGCCGTGGACACCCATATTGACCCCTATACCCACACGAATGAATATTCGAGTGAACCTCCAGTTGCCGTGTGCTATTCCTGTTGCTTCGCGATATGTTACAAATACCCGAGGTGAGACATGTTGGCATCCCCGTGGATCAACAACTTGTCCACTATGCCAGTTACCTCGTTACCGGTATTGTTCTCTTTTCTCGTTCCCGTGTTCTGGCATCCCCGTGATCAAATCACAAAGTGTCCGGCCAGACGATGATGGATACTGTAACACCGAGACGGCCCAGAGATATCTCTCCATCGTCGGAGGAGCAAATCCCAATCTTGAGCTATCAAGTTACTTGACATACTTTTCCATGAACCCGTAAGCCGCCGTAATAGCCACCCATTTACGGATAACGTTTAACAAACCCCAAAGTTCATGAAGCAAGCATGAAGTAACTCGATACTCTCATGGTCTAAGGAATTATGCAAACGTTAACCATCTCTGTGTTATTAACCATTAAATTATGACGAATGAATCTCATAGCATAACATCAATTCGGGTCGATTCAACACAAATGTTCTTCTAACATTGTGCCCTCAAAATTGCCGGCATAGCCATGCCCATGATCAGGAAAACAGGATCATCATGCAATACTTGAGCCAGTCTTAGAGGCCAGACTAGGAATACATTTTACCGTTTATTATTCCACACGTGCATATGAGTCTTCCTCCGAGCCTCGTGGTTATTGTAGACTCGAGAACCATAGCAGTTATAGCATGGAACATAAACCTAATTATGAACAGGGAGATAATCAATAACATTTATTATTGCCTCTAGGGCATACCTCCTACACCCCTTTAGTCCCGGTTTGTATCACAAACCGGGACTAGAGGTGGACCTTTAGTCCCGGTTTGTATAACCAACCGAGACTAAAGACGTCCCTATATAAACCCTTCGTCCAGCCCGAGCCCATTCTCTCTGTTTTCCCCTTTCTCTCCTCTGTTCTTCCCCTTGCTCTCGAGCTCATCCTCCATTTTTGCCAAAGATTTGTCAAGATTTGAAGGCACCCCATCTATCCAAGTGTTCACAAAGGTTAGCAACTTTGTCCTTTCATCTCTCATTGCTAGATTAGCTCGTGCAATGCTCTATAAGTATAGTAATTTGTGGGTTCTAGTTTGGGAGTAATTATGTGGGAGTTTATTTGATTTATATGCAATTTGAGCTCAAATTAACTTCTTAGTTTGCATATGTGTAGGTGTGGTTTACTTAGTGCCTTCCCGTCCCCGTCCTAACCACCGTCGATCGCCCGCACCGTCCCGTCGCCGGCACCACCTTGGTGAGCCTCTTGTTCTTATCCTTTTTATAAAAAAATCTTATTTGTATGATTTAGATAGTTAATTGTATAATTTTCTTACATGTATGATTGTTTGTTATACATAGTGCCATGACATTGATATCCGTCCCCGTCGGCCCTCGTCCGGTTTATGATTCAGATGTGGTATATATATTCTCTTTTATAACTATTTGTTGCATTTCGCGTTTATGACAATTATGCCCATCAAGTTGACATAGATATTTTTATCTAGGAGGTATGTGAACCGGAAATTGCAACCGACCCTCTTGTCGAGAAGTTAAATTTAGTTGAAAAAGAAAACGAGTATTTGAAAGAAAAATTGAAAAGAATTAAAGAAGAGAAGATGAAATTGGAGTTGTATGTTGCCGATGTCGTCGATGATCACAAGATCAAGATGGATGCAATGCGCTTGAAGATTAGAAAGATTAGAAACTATGCCGTTAATAAAGAGGCTTGGTATCATTATGCTGTTGGATCAATTATTACCTTAGTTGCGATTTTGATCGCATTTGTTGTTGCATTTAAATGCTTTAGCTAGATAGTTTTATGTTGTTTTATGAGAATAAGTTGTAGGAGATATGCCCTAGAGGCAGTAATATCAGTTACTTTGTATCTCCGAGTTTGTAATGATTCTTTATGTTCCATGCTATAACTGCAATGATTCTCGAGTCTACAATAACAACGAGGCTCGGAGGGAAACTCATGTGCACATGTGGTATAATAAACGGAAAATGTATTCCTAGTCATGCCTCTATGACTGGCTCAAGTATTGCATGATGATCCTGTTTTCCTGATCATGGGCATGGCTATGCTGGCAATTTTGAGGGCACAATGTTAGTAGAACACTTGTGTTCAATCGACCCAAATTGATGTTATGCTATGAGATACATTCGTCATGAGTTAATGGTTAATAACACAGAGATAGTTAATGTTTGCATAATTCCTTAGACCATGAGAGTGTCGAGTTTCTTCATGCTTGCTTCGTGAACTTTGGGGTTTGTTAAACGTCATCCGTAAATGGGTGGCTATTACGGCGGCTTACGGGTTCATGGAAAAGTATGTCAAGTAACTTGATAGCTCAAGATTGGGATTTGCTCCTCCGACGATGGAGAGATATTCTCGGGCCCTCTCGGTGTTACAGTATCCATCATCGTCTGGCCAGACACATTGTGATTTGATCACTGGGATGCCGGAACACGGAAACGAGTAAAGAGAACAAAACCGGTAACGAGGTAACTTGCATAGTGGACAAGTTGTTGATCCACGGGGATGCATAAATCTCACCTCGGGTTTTGTAATATATCGTGAAGCAACAGGAATAGCACACGGCAACTGGAGGTTCACTCGAATATTCATTCGTGTGGGTATAGGGGTCAATATGGGTGTCCACGGCTCCGATGTTGATCATTGATCGGAAAGTGTTCCGGGTCATGTCTATACTTCACCGAACCTATAGGGTCACACTCTTAAGGGTCATCTATCTGCTGAATACTAGACGGGGAGTCTGAGAGAAAATCACCGAAAAAGTTTCGGACGAAACGGAAACGTTCCGGAGAGAACACCGGAATAGTTCCGGTGAAACTGAAAAGTTGTTTCAGGGTATTCCATTAAGTCAAATTGGTTCCGGCACATGTCTGGAAATTCTTGGAGGGTGCCAGAATCGTTCTGGTAAATTCTGGAATTTTTCCGGAGAGAAAACCGAAAATGTTCCGGAGCAGCCGGAACCGCTATGATAGCTTTTCGCTGAAGAAAACATTGTTCCGAAATTGTTTCGGAACGTGTTCAAAATTATTTGTGTGGGTACTGGAATGTTCTAGGCACACAGAAATAATTTGGGATTTATCGAACGCAGAAAAATGTCTTCGTGAATAGTGAAAGTGATTTTTGGATATTTTTGGGAAAGCACCTTTTTGGATATTTCCAAAAAGGCTTCTAGATGGACTTGGTGGCCAAGGAAGCCCCCCATGGGGGGGGCCCCAAGATGTGGCCGGCCAAGGGAGGTGGGGCTCCATGGAGCTCCACTTGCCACCCTTCTTTGCTTTATTCTTTCTAGAAAAGGCATAAAATGGGGGCACTTTTGGTATTTGTGAATACCATTTTTACCCCTTGGCTTTCCTATAAATAGAGGGGAGGGGGCAGCCCCATATGCTTCATCCTTGCTATCATACACATGCCATTTGACTTGTCTGGCTTCTCTCTCCCTCCCACGAAATAGTTTCGTAGAGCCGAAAGGCTGTCTGGGTTCCGGCAGGAACTAGCTCTGGACGGCGAAGCCCTGCCGGATAGCTGACACCGTATGTGTGCAACCCCGTAGAGGGATTGTAGTTTCGATCTTTTGCCCGAGGTGCTGTTTTCGAGTGTCCTCCCGAAGGGCTGTTCGAGTTACCGTTTGAGTTTCCGACGTCCTCCCGAAGGGCTGTCCGGGTTACTGTTCGGGTTCCGAGGGTCCTCCCGAAGGGCTGTCCGCGACATCGTCCGGGGGACTGTCCGACCGCCTCCCGAAGGGCTGTCCGGAGTAGGAGTACATCCTTGCGGTTGGGAGGTTGAAAATCCTAGCTGCAGGGATCTGCACCGACGATCTACACCGACTCTTCTTCCGCTGCACTTCGAGTCGGTACGGATCAGATCAAACCGCTGCACTCCTGGGCGTGCTCGCTATACCGAAATTTTTTGTTTTCTGTCGCGTTCCCCTACATAAGTGTGTATGAACTTTATGTATGAACTTGTATTAATTTGGTCTTTTCGGTGTTGTGTAATGAAGATGAGTCGGCAATGGATGTACGATGACCGACGCTCTCCCCAGTTCATTAATGGCGTGCATAGTTTTCTGCGTGCGGCTGAGGCAAACAAGCGGAATGGTTTTATGTGTTGTCCATGTGGTGTCTGTAAGAATGATAGGAATTACTCTAGCTCAAAAGTCATTCACGTCCACCTGTTTACGTCCGGTTTCATGTCCGGATATAACTGTTGGACCAAGCACGGAGAAAGAGGGGTTCTAATGGAAGAGAATGAAGAAGAAGGGGATGATGACAACTATGCTGGGTTCCTTGAATACGATGGTACTACAATGGGGGAAGAGAATGAAGTAGAAGAAGCTGAAGAAGAGGCATCAGATGAGCCCGCTGATGATCTTGGTCGGGCCATTGCTGATGCAAAGAGAAACTGTGAAAGTGAAAAGGAGAAGTTGAAGTTGCAGCGCATGTTAGAGGATCAAAAAAAATTGTCCGACAGTACGTACGAAGCAAAGAAGGCTGTCTGCCCTCTAGGATTAGAGGTGCAGAAGATACATGCATGCCCTAATGACTGCATCCTCTACCGCGGTGAGGACTACGAGAATCTGAATGCATGCCCGGTATGCGGTGCATTGCGCTATAAGATCAGCCGCGATGACCATGGTGATGATGTTGAGGGCGAGCGCCCCAGGAAGAGGATTCCTGCCAAGGTGATGTGGTATGCTCCTATAATACCACGGTTGAAATGTTTGTTCCAAAACAAAGAGCATGCCAAGTTGATGCGATGGCACAAGCAAGACCGTAAGAAAGACGGGAAGTTGAGAGTACCCGTTGACGGGTCGCAGTGGAGAAAAATTGAGAGAAAGTGGTGGGACTTTGCAGATGACGCAAGGAACGTATGGTTTGGTTTAAGTGCAGATGGCATTAATCCTTTTGGGGAGCAGAGCAACAATCATAGCACCTGGCCTGTGACTCTATGTATCTATAACCTTCCTCCTTGGTTGTGCATGAAGCGGAAGTTCATTATGATGCCAGTGCTCATCCAAGGCCCCAAGCAACCCGGAAACGACATTGATGTGTACCTAAGGCCATTAGTTGAAGAACTTTTAAAGCTGTGGGACATAAAAGGTGTACGTGTGTGGGATGAGCACAAACAGCAGGAATTTAACCTACGAGCGTTGCTGTTTGTAACCAGCAATGATTGGCCTGCTCTTAGTAACCTTTCAGGACAGACAAACAAGGGATACCACGCATGCACGCACTGTTTAGATGAGACCGAAAGTATATATTTGGATAAATGTAAGAAGAATGTGTACCTGGGACATCGTCGATTTCTTCCAATCAAGCATCTCTTAAGAAAGAAAGGCAAGCATTTCAAAGGTGAGGTAGATCACCGGAAGAAGCCTCGCCACTGTACTAGTGATGATATACTTGATATGGTCAAGGATTTAAAAGTAATCTTTGGAAAGGGTCCTGGCGGACAATCTGTTCCGAATGACGCTGACGGACACGCACCCATGTGGAAGAAGAAATCTATATTTTGGGACCTACCCTATTGGAAAGACCTAGAGGTCCGCTCTGCAATCGACGTGATGCACGTGACGAAGAATCTTTGCGTGAACCTGCTAGGCTTCTTGGGCGTGTATGGGAAGACAAAAGATACACCGGAGGCACGGGAGGACCAGCAACGTATGCACGGAAAAGACGGCATGCATCCAAAGCAGTATCAAGGTCCTGCTAGCTACGCTCTTACCAAAGAAGAGAAGGAAATCTTCTTTGAATGCCTGCTCAGTATGAAGGTCCCGTCTAGCTTCTCATCGAATATAAAGGGAATAATAAATATGGCAGAGAAAAAGTTCTAGAACCTAAAGTCTCATGACTGCCACGTGATTATGATGCAATTGCTTCCAGTTGCATTGAGGGGGCTTCTACCGGACAACGTTCGATTAGCCATTGTGAAGCTATGTGCATTCCTCAATGCAATCTCTCAGAAGGTAATCGATCCAGAAATCCTACCAAGGTTACAGAATGATTTGGTGCAATGTCTTGTCAGTTTCGAGTTGGTGTTCCCACCATCCTTCTTCAATATCGTGACCCACGTCCTAGTTCACCTAGTCGACGAGATTGCCATTCTGGGTCCTGTATTTCTACACAATATGTTCCCCTTTGAGAGGTTCATGGGAGTCTTAAAGAAACATGTTCATAACCGTGCTAGGCCAGAAGGAAGCATCTCCAAGGGCCATGAAACAGAGGAGGTCATTGGGTTTTGTGTTGACTTTATTCCTGACCTTAAGCCGATTGGTGTTCCCGAATCGCGGCATGAGGGCAGACTGGGTGGAAAAGGCACGCTAGGAAATGATTCAGTAATATGTATGGACGGGCATTCTTGGGCGCAAGCACACTACACAGTTCTACATAATTCCAGCTTGGTGGCTCCGTATATCGAGGAACACCTGGATAGTGTACGCTCCAAGAAGCCGGAGCAGTCTGAGCCCTGGATCAAACGTACACACATGGCTTCATTCGGCGGTTGGTTGCAAACACGTCTCATGCATGATGACACTGTTGGAGATGAGTTGTACTTGTTGGCCAAGTCACCATCTTCGACTATATCGACTTTCAAAGGGTACGAGATAAATGGGAATACATTTTACACGATCGCCCAAGATAAAAAGAGCACCAACCCAAACAGTGGTGTCTGCTTTGATGCGGCAAACACCAATAGGCCAAAGGACACATATTATGGTTACATAGAGGAGATATGGGAACTTGACTATGGACGTGATTTGAAGGTCCCTTTGTTTCGGTGCAAATGGGTCAATCTGACTGGAGGCGGGGTAAAGGAAGACCCGCGGTACGGAATGACAACAGCAGATCTCAACAATCTTGGGTACACAGACGAACCATTCGTCCTAGCCAATGATGTGGCGCAGGTTTTCTATGTGAAGGACAAGTCTACCAAGCCGAGAAAAAGAAAAGATAAGGAAGCGAATACATCATACGATGCGCCAAAGCGCCACATAGTTCTTTCAGGGAAAAGAAACATCGTGGGAGTGGAGGACAAGACAGACATGTCAGAAGATTATGAAAAGTTTCATGAAATTGCTCCCTTCACAGTGAAGACTGACCCAAGCATCCTGTTAAATGATGAAGATTGTCCATGGTTACGGCGCAAAGGGACACACGCGAAGAAAAAGTTTTATACCCCAATATCCCACTCTCGGATATGACCGGCTTCACCGTCATCACTTTCTTCTCTAGTGAGTTTCTGGACTTATCTGGAAAGTCCCACTTCGGACAAACCGGAGGGAATCCTTGTAATAGTTAGGGTATATATATGTGTTTTGGCATTTGAAACGCGAAGGAACGCTATTTTTCATGCATTTATTGAATTTTTTGAGCTAAATGACCCTGAAATTGAAAAGCACTACAAATGAACTCTGAAAAGGTTGAAACTTGGCATGGTATCATCATTTCACCGACATAGCATGTGCTAAAAAGTTGAGAGGGTTACGACAAAAACTGGATGCACTTCGTGTACAAAATGGACAATCTCTATCGAAGTATCAGGGTTTCGGACGAAAACTCATCTGTTACAAAGGCATTTTATTTTTTTAAACTTATTTTAACTCTAGACTTTTTGTGCATTCAATATGCACCATTCAAAGCCACGTCATCAATTTTCAACCCTTTCTGACTTCATTCGCTATTTTTCATGCATTTAATGATTTTTTTGAGCTATAAAACTAAAAGAGCTAAACAGAATCTGTTTTTGATTAAAACACCTATTTAAATAACCTAAAAATTACCAAATTGAACATACTGATAAAACACACTAATATTAAACAGCAGGAAAAAGAATCACTCAAAAATCTATTTTTAAAGTAAAGTTATTCACAAACTAGTGATTCACACAAATTTCAAAGAATTCAAATTTAAACTATTCAAATTTGAAAACTACTGGCACTAACAGAAAGCTTATAAATTTTGTGACCTAAACCAAAAAGATTCACTCAAAAACTCTAAATATTTGGCTGTAAGTAGAAACAAAAGAAAAAAAATAAAGCAAAAAACAAAAAAAAACTGGAAAAGACCTTTAGTCCCGGTTGGATCCACCAACCGGGACTAAAAAGTTGACATAACGTATGCAAAAAAGAAAAAAATGCCCCCATACTAGGCCACCACGGCCTGCATACGACTAGAAACCCAAATATATATGGGCCAGGATGCAGGCCCGCAGGGCAAGCAGGGCCCACAGGGCAGGGCGATCGTTAGGCATGTACTGCCTGCTTTAGAGAGGAGCTCGAGACGGCTATCGCAGCGGGGCTTATAAACAGGTGCGAGTGCCTCTCGCTTGGCGAGGTGGGACTAAACTTCCACCATGCCAGGACCAACCCTTTAGTCCCGGTTGGAGCCACCAACCGGGACTAAAGGCCCCCCTTTACTCCCGGTTCGAGCCACCAATCGGGACTAAAGGCCTGGGCTTCCCGCCGCTTGGCCTGGTGAAATTCACCTTTAGTCCCGGTCGGTGGCTCGAACCGGGACTAAAGGGGGGCCTTTAGTCCCGGTTGGAGCCACCAACCGGGACTAAAGGTCTCTGTATATAAGCGCCACTTACGAAATTTTCCAAAAGCCATCTAGTTTCCCCCGACGGCGCCGAAGACCACGACGCCGCCAGGCTGCCGCACCTCGACGTCGCCGTCCGGCCGCTCTGCTCCCAAGCGCCGCCCGAGCCCGCGCCAGCGCCGCCACGCTGCCCGCCGCCGCCGCTCCTCCGCGCGCGCCCGCCTCGCGATCGACGACCGCTCCTCCACAAGCCGTCGCGGCCCGAGCCCGCGCCGGCGCCGCTCCTCCGTCTCCGGCGCCGCTCCTTCGTCTCCGGTGTCCTCCCCGCCTCCCTCCGCCCCGACGATCCCGGCCGGTGAGCCTCTCCCTCCTTAATTTTGTTCATCTTTTTTTTTCATAGATTGTTTTTTTTTCACTAGATGTTGTAGATGCTTAGTATATGTATGTATGTATACAATGTATGTATGTATGTAGATGAACGGTGGAATTTGCATAGAAAAAAGTTGACCATGTATTAAAAATATTTTAATGTTGTATCTTAAAAATATTGATCAAAAACATGTTAATATCTTATTTGGAAAATGTTAATATCTTAATGTTGTATTTGCAAAAGTTTGTCATGTATTTGCAAAATCAAGTGAACAAGAATTACAAAAATCATAATCAAGCATTTAAAAAATGTTAAATTTGCATAGAAACATTTTTGGCGTCGACGATGCCCGGCCCGCATCCTCGTCGTCGACTCGGTGGCGACAACCTGCTTGAGAGGCGCCATGTCCGGGACTGGGCTCCATCGGGCTGGCACTGGGAGGTGCTACCTTCCGGGGCGCGCAGCTTGGTGAGGAACCGGGCTCCCATCGTCGACCCGGAGCTTTTTTGGTGGCGGTCGCGTGGGCCACTATCGGTGCGGAGGCAGACGGCCCCCGAGGAGGTGGTACGTCGCCGTGTCAGGGAGGAGGATGAGCACGTCCGTCGCTACATGGTTGCGTTGGACGTCAGGTTCTCCAATACCTGGCAGATTCTTCAGGGATCTCACCTGAGCTAAGATCCTGTGATGGTTCCTTCTCTTTGGGTGTCCACCGCCCGCGCCTCAGGAACCGCGAGTCAACTGGATTATTCGATAATATTCGATCTGTATTAGCTAGTGATGTTATATGATAATATTTGAGATGTATTAGTGATAATACTCGAGATGTATTCGAGATTATATTCGATAATATTCGATGATGCATTAGTGATAATATTCGAGATGTATTCGAGATAATATTCGAGATGTATTAGTGAGAATATTCGAGATGTATTCGTGATAATATTCGAGATGTATTCGAGATTATATTCGATAATATTCGATGATGCATTAACTGGATTATTCGAGATGTATTAGTGATATTATTCGAGATGCATTCTAATTTGAATACTAAATTATTTTATCTTTCTTCTGGATTAGTTAAGCTATGGACGCTAGCGGCAGAGACGACCATGATCAAGAGCATATCATGTTCGACATGATCCGAAACCCAGAGGGTGAACCTGAAGATGACGGCTCACAATATCTGAACAACGCCGGTGAGGAAATATTTGAGGAAGAACCAACAGACGAAGGGCACAAAAACAATGATGGCGAAGGAAATGATCTTCAATTAACAAAGACCGGCGAGGTATATATAAGGCCTCTGGTGATCATTACATGTATTAATTGATTTGTATATATATATATATATATATATATATATATATATATATTAACGAATCTTTCTTCTTTTAGCCCTCCGGATCGAGCAAATCTTCTACAAGCAGGGCAGTACGAGGCCCGGCCAAAAAGTTGCCGCCTGGCATAAAGTACAACATCGATGAGATCAAACCAAATGGCGAACCGCTTGCTCCTAAAAAGAATGCAGACAAATTTACTCGTCAGTGCGGAGTTATTGTCAGGGACCAAATCCCGACCTCCGTTCAAGAATGGAATAAGCCAAAGGGAGATCGAGAAGTTAGTTTTGTCGACGAAAGAGCAAAAGATCTGCTTTGGGAAACGCTCATGTCACATTTCACCCTACCAGAGCATTTAACAGATGCAGAATGGGAGAAAGTCAAGAAGAGTGCTCTTCAGAAGATGGCCACACAATTCCGCAACCACAAGAAAAGATTATGGGCCTGCTACGTCGAAGCAGGAAAGCAGACTCCAGAATTCATTGGAGCACTGGAGAAGGCAAAAGATCACTGGGACTTATTTGTGGAGTTTAAGGAATCGGAAGCAGCAAAGGAACGGCCGAGGATAAACAAGATCAATGTTGAGAAGAAACAGTTTCACCATGTTCTGGGGCCAGGTGGCTACAAGACTGGCCGGCCTAAGTGGGATGAATGTGAGGAAAAGATGATTGCTGCAGGGGTCACTCCAGCAACATTGGGTTGGCCCGACAGGTGCAGGACTTGGTTTTATGCGCATGGGGGAAAGTTGGACCCAAAGACAGGGGAGATTATGGTGCAGGCAAGTCTTAAAGAAGCCTCGGACAATTTACTTGTTTCAATAGAAGCGGCTCGAACGGGGGCGTTCCAGCCCGAGAGAGAGAAGCGGCTCGAACGGGGGCGTTACAGAAGCCGTGCGAGAAAGAAGAAGCAGGAGGAAGACAAGAAGAAGCAGGATGCAGACCGGCTTCAACAGGTAGAATCAAAGCACGCAGAGTTGGAACGCGCTTTCATGCGGCAGCAGGAGCAGATCGACACACTTAGCCTGGAAAGGGCGTCTCAGCGGCAGCAGCAAGCAGATCTAGCATTGGATAGCACCGTCCCATCTATGCCGAAAAGCAGCGTGGGTTCCACGGGGGTCCCGGCCGATGATGCACTGCTGGCTCGCTACCTCTTGGATGAAATCCAAGAGACGACAAGTTGTGAGCTACACCTTCCACTGAAGAACATATCCATGAAGGTGGCGGATGGCTATGCTTTACCAAATCCCCCTGAAGCAACCTTCCACGGCAATCCGATTCCACCTGGCTATGCTCGTGTCAGGGTGGATGAAGTTCTGTCGGCATATGACTCACTACAGCTTGACTTTCCTGGAGGTCAAGGGGAGCAGACACTGGGAGAAGCCAAACGTGGTATCATTGTATGGAGGAAGGATTGCATCGTCTTTCCAAACTCGACGCCAAGGGCACCGACTCCTCCTCCAAGTCCGCCGCGTCAGCCGACTCCTCCTCCAAGTCCGCCGCGTCAGCCGACTCCTCCTCCAAGTCTGCCGCGTCAGCCGACTCCTCCTCCAAGTCCGCCGCGTCAGCCGACTCCTCCTCCAAATCCGCCGTGTCAGCTGACTCCAGCCCACCCCGAGACGGAGCCCAGCGCGAGTTTGCAATATCGAACTCTGCAGCATCAGCGGACTCCCAAGCGGAAGAGAGCACCAAACAAGAAACTCGAGCCTCCTGCCAAAAAGAAGTTAGCTTACGAGATGACTGAGGAGGAAAACAAACGGGTCGTGGATGCCCAAGTGAAGGCCCATTTTGCACCGAAACCGCCCCCGCCGCCGAAGGAGAAAATACCTGAGAAAGTCATACAACACTTTGTGGATCTTGCTAAACCGGCCGTGGAGAAAAGTGATTCAGACTATGAGCGTTCTATTAAGAAGTCATATCACGCACAAAAAGATAAGGAGTCGAGCCTTACAACAGGTAGTAACAAAAGCGGGAAAACTGTTCCCCAGCTAGGAGAACAGGCAGTGCAATCATACTAATGCAAGGACTGCTCGCAAGCAAATTCGGAAATGAAAGAAGGCTACCGAAAGAACAAGCAACGGAAGTTTGGGGAGTCGGTTTCGATTGACGTATGAATACTCTACGAATAGTTTTTTGAACTGCATGTTGTAAACGACCAAGAGCCAATCCGAATTGATCTTGTAACAGATCCGCAACCGAACGGGGGATCTCATAGCAATACTGATTCAAGTAATTTCAGAGTTACCAGAGATGCAATTGGTTTAGAAATATGTACTAGAAAATGGTAAACTAATACTGACTATTCGTTATGTATCCAGGATCGGCTGCATGCTCTAGTGTTGAATCGGGTATAGAACCCAGGATGCTTGGTTACAATTCCGAATCCGCTAAACCATCGCTCGGGGAAAAGTGCTTCGGGCGAAACCAATTCCCAGGGTGTGACGGGCGGTGTGTACAGGGCCCGGGTACATATTCACCGCGGCATGCTGATCCGCGATTACTAGCGATTTCAACTTCATGTTCCCGAGTTGCAGAGAACAATCCGAACTGAGGCAATCTTTCCGGATTCGCTCCGCCTTACAGCCTTGCTTCCCATTGTCATTGCCCGCCAGCCATTCCCTCATTGAAAAGAAAGCGCCAACCCTGCTACTAAAGCTAAGGCCAACCGCAGCCCAGTGAAATGAAATGCGTATGAAAAATAACATAGATTAATCTTGATGCGATCGATGCAGACACACTTCTTTTCTTACAGGCTACAGTCAGAAACAACAACTTCGCAAATCACCCTAAGAGTGCCATACGAAAAAACAAAAGCAACTGCAAAAGCCATTACTTTACGTTCAGCTAGCACTAAAAAGGCTACTCCTAGTAGAAGTGGTAGAATTAAACAAAGTATTTCCGCGGTGCAATAGAATTGGCGGGAGTATATTATGGCAGGATCAGTCACCTGGGCAAACCAAAACGAAATGGTTCATTTCAAAATGTTACCGCATCACCGGTAGGATTTCCAGCTTTCTCGATGGTAGGTTTAGGAATTTTTCTAGCGAAGGAAGGGACCAAGATCCTCCGGCCTTCTGCCTGGATCCAAGGATGACGGAACCTGGGGCGGGTTCAAAATGGCAGGGACTTCAACTGGTGGAGCAGGCAGAGCGGGGGGCGCATCCGCGGGTTGAGCCTGATCCCCCGCTGGATCTGGCAGAACTGGCGGTGCGTCTGCGGGTTGAGCCTGACCCCCTGCAGGATTTGGTAAAACTTTCTCTCCGTCATCTAATAAAACAGTTTCAAAACGAAATCCATGGGTAAACAAAAATCAAAGAAAAAGAAAATGCAATATCCCCCCGCTCAAGGTGAGTAGCACCGATAAGCCGGTAATAACCGACGCTGCTAGACAGATGGCTAGAGAGGTCGGTGTCACTGTTGAACAACTCCTAGGCATCGAGGATCTTCCCACGAATATTGATGAGAAGGATCTAGCATGGAAATACGTCCCCGGGAACCCTCTGGTCAGGCCTGAGGAGGTCGAGCTTCTACCAACGCAGATGCGCAGATTGCATGACTGGTACCTGAGAGAAGTAAAGGCCGGGCGAGAGAGCCTCATGGTGAAAGTCAAGCCAGAGCATTACTTCCATGGAAATGATGTGTGGATTGACTTGCCAGAACTTTTTCAGTTATACAATCAAGACGCACTGGACAAATCTCTCGTCAGTTGCAATTGTCTGTAAGTGATTTCTTTCTGTAATTTAAGTCTCTAGCTCAGCTCGTTCATTGCCTGTAATTATCCTCACTATATTCTTTTGTGTGGTATTATGCAGAATGAAGATTTCTGAAATGAAAAGAGATGGAGTCTATGGCATTGGGTTCATTGACCCAAATACCATTTATGAAAAAGTGTTAAAAGACGAACCCAAAGACACAGAGGCCAACTTGCTAATGTTTTTGAAGGAACTAAATGCCAGACCAGAGATAGTATTTCCTTACAACTTCAAGTGAGTGTTACTGTCTTATACTACAAATTCTATTTTGCTTACTCGATGTTAAGTGTAGTTGATGAGTTATGCATGCCCGCTTATACAAACGTGTGCGCAGTTTCCACTGGATCCTGCTAATCATTAGAGTTGACGAGGGAAAAGTTGAAGTACTGGACTCACTAACTAGAGACCCTAAAGAATACTACAACCTGAAGTTGATGCTCGACAGGTAATTTCAATCATTATCGCACTATGTCAGCCTCTTTAGTTCATTTCCTGATATCAAGTAATTAATAACTCCTTTATTCATTTTCTTTGCCGGGCAGGGTTTGGAAAAAGTTCATCAAAGAGGTTGTCGATCCATGGAAACCAAGCCTGAAATGGTGGCGACCAAAGGTAATTAAGTAGTACTAGCTAGCTAGCTACGTCCGCGCATCTCTTTACTTCTAGTTTCAATACCATTATCATGCTTGATTATTATCTGATTGAATTCTATTCTCTTAAAGTGCTTGAGGCAGGCACCGGGGAATAATTTATGTGCATACTACGTTTGCAAGAACATTCGCATTATTATCAACGAAAGGAGCAGAGATGCAAGAAATCTTTGGGTACGTAAACACTATTCACAATTCTTTTTATCATTATCTAATATATATACACACAACAAATATATTCATATTGATATCTTTCTTTAAAGATGCAAGAGATGCGGGATCAGCTCCTACCAACGGACCGCATACGAGCACTTCAAGAGGAAATGACGGGATTTTTGCTTCAGAAGGTCATATCTCCCGACGGAGAATACCATTTCACCTAATGCCTGCATGTAATGATCTGCAAGTTGTAGGAGAAACTGTATATACCAAATTGTATATACCAAATTGTATATATATATATATATATATATATATATATATATATATATATATATAGAAAGTCTATTAATAACCCTAGATGAGGAATAAGTAATTCCTCGCCCGAGCCGATCGACCGAAGGATGGCCCGGCATAATAATCACCCATGTAAAATTATGTTTGCCCACTGTAAAATTATGTCAGATGGAAACGGTTGGGCTTTGGCTGGTCGCTAGGAGCTAGCCCACTCACCCCCTACACGAACCTTTTCTGTGAGCGGTTTTCATGGGCTCGGACAGGTGTTCCTCTCTTCCGACCCCTCTCCTCTCTGGCAATTGCGGCGGCGGCGACAGCGGTGGCGCCGGAGGGACCAGCGGGAGGCGAGGGCTACTCCCCTCTCTCCTGCGTGAAGTACCCCCCCCCCCCCCCCCCCCCCTTGCCTCTCTCATGTGGTGGCGACCAGGAGGAGCTGTAGGCGGTGCAAATCCGGCGCGAGCACGGCAGCGACAATTGCCTTCTCCGGCGCCACTCTCCACCGTCGGCTTTCTTCTTGCCGGTAAGATCTCCCTCATCTCCCTCCTCCTCCACGAATTTCTATATTTCTAGGGTTAGGGTTCTTGGTTTTTGGGAGCGAGGCAGAAGAAGAGAAATAAGACAAAGAAAGGAAAAGAAACAGAAGATAGGAGCTTGCATACTGAAGGGCGATGTAGGTTGATGGTGGAGACCGGCGCTCGGCGGTGAGATCAATTCAAGGAGGAGGTGGATATCATGGTGTAGGAGGAGAAGAAGGCCATGTGGATGTTGGAGAGAAAGAGGAGGAGCTCAAGGTTACAGAGGAGGAACAACAGTACAATATCTTCTTAGATCCTGCCAACGGCGGTGGCCCTGTTTCTATTCTGTTATAGATAAACTGGACTGGACTGGAGCTCCACCGTTTTGAATGAACTGGACTACTGAAAAACACCATGTTCAGCCATTTAACTTAGAATGTAGTTGGGATGCTTCTACTGTATTAGGATGGTCATCCCATCATTGTGAATCTGCTCTGTTGCAGAAGGCACAAACGGAATTCATAAAAGGGTAAAGTACAAGAAAATGCGAAAAAACAAGCCTTGAAGCGAAGAATCACTCCCCAAGAAGAAGCACAAATTATTCAGGCCAAGTAACCTTGATCTTAATGCACAATGTCACTGACTTGATTATAGGGAGTATAAGGCTTTGTTAGTTTTTTTGAGTTAGTCGAACCACTGTCATCGGGGCTGATCATACTCTGAATAGATCGAAATTTAAACCTGTCAAGTACCTGATCTTGCTAAAGGACACAAATGTGTCTTTTCTTAAACTTTGAATCGTCCTGATAAAAGTACGGATTTTCACTTTGACATGCAGTTGTTGAGGATCTCTATGTGGAAGACTCCAGAACTGTCTCTAGGTGCAGACCTGAACAGTAATGAGACATGGTAGCAGCTAGTGAAAAGTGAAAGATGCAGGATCAGGCTTTCTTTTTCCATATTGTACATTTGTTGCTCTTCGTCACCTCTTTGAAAGCACACAGTACACTAAACTTTCTCAGGTTTGGTTCTCATACTTTTACATTGCTTAAGACGAACGATGAATGGCTAAGCACGTATTTATTTCTAGGTTTGATCTGTTGATACATGCTGAACAGAACGATATCGTTGGGTCTGCTCCTATTTTACGTCGATGCAAAGAAACAATGCAATCTATGTCGCATGTAACTTTGTAAAATGTATTAGTTGGACATGCTCCTATTTTTTGTTAGCCCCACATCTCTTACCTTGTCTCTCAGATTTCTTATATTCGCGGGCGTATGTGGGCTGACTCTGTACGACATGCTAGATTTTCATATGTGGCTTGTTGGAAACCTTACGTTGGTGGACACTTACCCTCTCCCAGCCTGTCAATATTCGCGGAAGCTGCAAATTCGAGTTAGGTTTATTTCAATTGCCATGAGGTGGACAATAACCGTCATCCAGCGTCCAGCCTGTCAATCTTCGCTAATATTTTGGTTTAACCTGCCCTCAGTCCAATAGTAATCTTGTATAAGAGGAAAATATGTTTTTTCATTCAGGTTATTGCTTGCTTGTTTTCAGTAGCATAAACCAGATGGGAATGTGCTATTTTTGGTGAGTAATCATGCGATTCTAGCTAAGCTCCATCAATTTAATTTAGTCCATAGCCATGGATACTGTAAAGAAAGTCCACACCATTATTTTTGCTTGAAATTCCTATATACTGCAAGACTTTGATTTTGTTCACATTTAAACTATTTTCCTATCTTGCAGAGCCATCCATTCTAATATGGTTAATTTCTTCTTCCCCGTATTTGTTACCAGGGATGTGCATTTATTTAGTTCTATTTAATATTGATTCATTAATATGCTGGGTGTTTTGGCACTTTGCCTTACATTATGTGTCTGACAAATTAAAGAGAGTACCTCTTTCACACTACTGTTGGTTGTAAACCAACCAGGCACTGTCGTGAAATTCAAGTGCTTTTCAGGAGTTTATTTACGACATGTTTTACCTCCAGTTGTTTGCTCCTTTTGTTTCATCACAGAGTGATGAAGTTTAGTAGCACAACTTCTACTAGTAGTATTAAGAAAATCCGTCATGGACTTAAGGTGCTTCTATGTTTCATTTTGATGATTCTGGTCCTAGACTAGTTAGACAATGTCGTAAATAGTTACAAAACACGGATAAATTCAATATAATGACTCCCATCACTGTATCTGTCACAATTTTATAAAAGTAACTTCAGTGTGCATTGAAACACTAGTTCCAGAGTTTGCCTTTTGTCTTGTTTCTCTCTATATTTTGGATTCATACCAGCAGCAGGCATGTTATGTGGTCACGTGATTCCATTGAATTTTGTATCCAAAACCCACATGCGATATCTTTGATTTTGATATCGTTTCCAGTTTAAGGTAGTGAAGCTCAAGTGTTATATGTGCTTGTGTGGTGCCTGACCTCTAGCTATTTGCTGGTATGCTTTTGAGAACTGAAAATATTCTGTTTTTCGGTCTGTGTTCAAGTGGATCATAGCTAATGTATGAGGGATGGAGAGTAATGTCTTTGTATTTGTGTGGGTGAAAGTAATGCTAGATTTAAATTTCAGAACTTCTTTTAATAATAACAGTAAAATTCAGGTTTTGGTGATAAGAAAAGTGAACCTAAAGGCTTCAGTTCTATTGATAGGATGCATGCTATGTTGCTTCCAGCCCATGGTCATGACTGTTTCAGCTGCTTGAGATATTGTTGGGCAGATGAAATTGATGGGAAATCTTTGGTCACTAGCAAATTAAGCAGCTTGAAGACCAAGTTTAAACCTGTATGATGGCAGTGAAGTTGCGCCTAGTCTCTTCGCATCCTGATGTAAATTAGTCCCGTAGTATTCAGTTCTCTAATAATTCTGAATTTTTCCTGCTGCTGGTTACCAAGTGCCAAGTGAGACACGATGTTCTCCCAACGGATTTTAATTGTACTCGTAGGGATGATCTTTATTAGGTGAGATATTTCCCGGAACCATCAGTTACATGGAATCTATTTATTATATGGCTTGATTGTTCTTGTATATTTTCTGTAGAATTCTGTACATGAATGCCTCTCACGGGGCTGATTTTCCCCTTTTAGATTGGTTGTCCAAATGTCTCCTTGACGCTTTTACATGGGTCATCAAATATCTTAAGCTGGTGCTGAAATTTCTTCTGCCGGTGCTTAGCAAAAGTGTGTACAGAAAGAATTAGTGGACCATTTCCTTTAGTTACCAAAAATGCCTTGCACAGAACGATTAGTAGACTAGATGGAGAATGATTATTAATACCTAGCAAAAATACACACAATATAGTAATACAGTCTTGTCCTATAAAAAAGTCAGGGACGCCTCGGAGAATCATTATTTATATAGCTAGCAAAAATACCTACAATGTAGGAATGCAGTCTTATCCTATGAAAAAGGCAGGAACGCCTCATTATTTGTTGCCGTAAAATTACAGCATCATCTTTCGTTTCATAGTGTGATTTTGATGCGCCATCGTGGTTTCTCACAAGCAGGATGTAAAGTTTCCATTCCGTAAGATTACCTCACTCTCATTTGTACGGCAGGAGACCTGTTCCCTTTCTTCCCACCGTAATCTTACCTTCTATACTTAAAAGATTGGACTGGGGTGAAGAATAAGAATTCTTCACCCAGGGTGACGAATAGTCAATCCCTATATATATATATATATATATATATATATATATATATATATGTGTGTGTGTGTATGCATGGTCGTACGAGAAATTCTATGATATATGATTGGTTCTACGAGAAATTCTATTATATATGCATAACGTGTACAGTATGTAGTAGCGTAAAATATGTTTGAAATGAAAAAGAATTAAATGGAAAACACAAAATGAAAAGGAAAAATAAGCAATAAACCCTAAACCCCTAAACACCTAAACCTTTAGTCCCGGTTGGTGTCACCAACCGGGACTAAAGGTCCCCAGCCCCCTGCGCGCGCTGCCGGCCACGTGGCTGGGATTTAGTCCCGGGTCGTGGCCAACCGGGACTAAAGGGTGGGGGCCTTTAGTCTCGATTTATTAGTCCCGGTTGGTGAACCGGGACTAAAGGCCCTTCCCAACCAGGACTAAAGGCCCTTTCTCCACTAGTGTTTCCCTGTTGGCGTGGAACTTCTGGAATGCAGGTGTATGAGGCTTTGTTGGATTTGCTACCGGTGTCCCCTTGCCAGATACCAAATCTTGAACCTGATATCCTGGAGGAATTGCAGTTCTGTTCACTCTGACAGGAGGTAAATTGTGCATTTGAGCTTCTTCAAATTGCTTGGTCATTTCTTTCTCCGCTTCCAATTGTTTCCTCAGGTAATCATTTCTCTGTTCCTGAGATTGCAGATCAACTCGAGCTAGGGTTGGGGATTTAACCACCTGACTTGCACTAGTTTCTCCATCCTTCTCTCCCCTGTTGTTTGGTTTGGAAAGTAGGGACTGCAAAACTAAGTTCATAGTTGCCATTTGTTTCCCTAACTCCTGTACTGCCTGCTCAACTCCTCCCATCTGTTCACTGGTTTCAGTCTGTTAGAACTAATTGAAGATACCTCGTGCTGCAGCTTGGAGACATCGGTGCAAAGGAATTGTGAGTCCTATTGGAGAGCGCCAAATTCTTCCTTCATCGACAGAACATCCTGCCAATCGGCGTCGTCTATGCTCTTCGACGTCCTACCCATCGCCTTGATCTGAGTGAGTCGGAGGGAATTTTACCACCAGACGAGCCGGCAACCTGTCCCACTACTCAGATCCTTCCGCCGCCTACCGATTGCGCCACCAAAACCGCACGAACCAGCGAAGGACATGGGATTTTACCTCTGGAGAAAAGTTCCCCAGCAACCCTTCCACGCTACTGGTTTGCAGCCGAACGATTCACCGCCTCCAACGCCGACCTGGACTCCGATCACCGCCGCCACGCCGCCGTCAACTCAACACCCCCTCCGCCAGCGTCGCCTGTCGTCAGATCGTCGCCGCCGCCTACACAGGGAGGGAATTGGGTGGGATCTCCCTCTCCGTGAAGAGAAAAATTTATGCCGCCGAGGAAAACCTTGCTCTGAGTACCAATTTGTCAGGCCCGAGTGGACCTACCGCCTAACGATCGGATGAATTGAGAGATTAGACGGGAATTTCAAGCTAGGATCTGGATTTATTCCTATAAAAGAGGAACTATAGCATATACATTGTATATGTTTCTAGCCGCTAGGCAAACTTGGAGAATAAGATAGATGTGCGATCAGCCACAGCCCGGCTGTTAAGTCGGCAATTGGTTTTTTACCGACAAGGGGTGAAACGTAACAGTAACAAATGGACGGTTCGCGATGAGCCTGGGCGAAGGAGCGATCCCAGGCGTCGATCTCATGTGAAGCAGTAAGACTGAACTTGGGACAGATAACTGAAGAATATGACACTTCAGTCTCAGGCCTGACATTGTCATACATGCCCAACAATATCCGCATTTGCGGGAGTGAATTGGGCCTTCGACCATCAATCAATCACACTATTTACTAATTAGCCACTTCTCCGGTAAACTCTTCTCTGAGTAGGTAGATACCCCGCGTGTCGTTTACCAGTGCTCATCAGCAACCTTCGCACTGATGATGTACGTATCTCTCGTATGGAGGGCTGATTGGTCGTGGTGACAAGGTCCGGAACGCACAGGTTGCTTGCCATAGAAGCGGGCAACGCCGTGGAGCTGTGCTGCAGCTTGAAGATGGAGCCAAGCATCCCCCGCTTCAAGGTGGGCGTGCTTCTCCTCCAGTCCGCGTCGACACAGGGAGGCAGCACAATGCGAAGGAGTAGGCATCCTGCTCCCCGGTCTCGCAGCAAGACCGCAGCTCGGAACTACTTACGTCGCGATGTCAGATAGCTCCGCTTCCGGCGTCGATGCAGTTCATCACCCAAGGATGGAGGGAGGGCTCTCTGCGAGACGGTACTAGAATGATAAAAGGACGAAGGATGGAGAAGGGGCAGGAGGGGGTGAGCACAGGGCGATGGCCATCTCGCTGCTGGCGGTGATGCTGAAGGACAAGGGCCAGGTGGCCCGTGTGAGGTTGGGGGCATGCGGTGGCTACCCTCTCGCTTGCCAATCGTGGGTCGCCGCTAGGATACTGGTTAGGAACGTTGTGCTCGGTTCCGGGATAACAAGATAATAGCGATGGCTGGGGCCTAGCTCAGTAGCGACGGAGCGCAGTATCAAGGACCTAATGGTGATGGCGCAACTCGTGGTAGGGATGCGCTTGCCAATCGAAACATCGCGATGGTGTGAGAGCTCACCGCGGCATGCGACCTCAAGACGACGACGTTGTCGAGGAGCACCGTCGTCGGCCACTCGGCCTTCCAGGAAATATGAACTGGAAGAGCGCAACAATGGATTATTAGAGGAACGCCCGCTGGAAGCGATGGATTAAATGGAAATATGATCGTAAAAAATACGCCTACCTAGGAGTAAATGGAAATATCTTTGCAAAAAAGAAAAAGAAAATAAAATGGAAATGTCCAAATTGCCCAACAGACCAACGGTTGGATGAGATCCAATACTACGCATCATGCCGGTAGTATGATGTACCGTAAAATATCCCAAAAACAAGGCAAAAAAAGAACGAATAAAACCAGGCAGGGATCTTCTGTTCACGCGCTTAGGTGCGGCGGCGTGGACGAGGGCCAATCGAGGATGCAGATCTCGATGGGAGAATAGCTCGCTAGATCAGAGCTGAGGACTCAGCGACGGTCTCCTCGCTGCCGGATTTGGCACTTACCCCTCCGATGTCAAAAACGAGGACGAACTATGGGTGTCGGTCGCCGTCTTGGGTGGTCTCGCCTGATTTGGGCGTCGTGGCCCCTCACCGTCGCCTTGTGACATGAGCGAGGGAGGGAGGAGGGACAGCGAAGGGCTGGTCACCAGCCGCTGGTGGTTGTGGTGGTGCGGTGGGGGTGGGGGGTTGATGTGGCAAAGATAGTGCTGTGACCAAGACAAGGCATTTATGTAGATGACCCGGCCTGTCATACACTCATACTCGAGATGGCCCAACACAACACCTACATGTGCCGGTAACGACCATTCAGCAACTCCGGGGCTTGTATCCGCACTTATCACAGCATTGTCTTGGACCGGTCTCGTATGAAAGCATGAACCAAATACTTCTAGTATAACCATTTTCCAGACATAGCGTGTTACAGCCTGGCACAGGTAGTACCCATCTACATGCACAAGACAACGCCCAGGATAAAGTGCACAGCTGCCGCCGTGCACTGAAAGTGCGTTTTCTACTAATTCATCGCCCTACTAAAGTGAGTAGTTGTACCTCACCTTGGTGAATATTCTTGCATCTGACTTTTGTATCTGTTTTTTTTTCTTTGCATGAATACTAGCAAGACTTTGTTGGTCAATGAATCTATAGTACTTCACAAATTAGAAAATTGACTTCTTAATATTGAAGGGCTGATCCGCTTTCTAGTATATTCTTCATAGTATCAACAAAGAAATTTGGAACTGTCAAGTGGATGTATTGTTTACATATGGTTCAGTTGAGATTGCCAACTAATTTGTCCACCATTGAAGGTCTCTAGAAAAATTAACAAGCTAACTAAGTCAAACCGAACGAAAGCTCGTCTGCACAAACTAATTTAACCAATTACCTATAAAAATCCTTCCGTGTGAAATCCCCGGCAGAAATAGAGCAGGATATTTATGACTTTGAAGTTTTAAGTCAGTGGTGATGACTTACTACAATCGGCTATATACACTTTATTAGTTGAAAAGTGCAAATAAAATTTTCCAAACATTTTGCAATATAATTTGAATGCAAATCCATTAAAAGATTTTACAGTCTACGCTCATTGATAGTTGCATGTCATATCTGACATTGCCTAATTAGTTCAAATAATTTACAAAATATGTGTTCTTAAATACTTAAGCATTTCCACATGAACGTATGAGGTATCTTCTATTGCAAAAACGCACGCTGAACCCTGAACATGTATATTATCCTCATAGGAATACAAGTGTATATTTTGCTTCCTTTCTGTGCAAAGAAGACTTAGGGATCTAGTCGTTGCAGACTACCCAGTCACAACAAAATAACACCCGCCTGCCAAGATTGTACGAAGTAATGATAATAGCTGTGGTGATGTACTAGTGTGAGTACCAGCAAGGCTCTACGAAACTATTTCGCTAGGAGGGAGAGAGAAGCCAGAAATGTCTATGGCATATGTATGAGAGTAAGGAGTGAGTGTGGAGTGCACCCCTCCACCTCTATTTATAGGAAAGCCATATGGGAAAAATACCCAAAAAACCCATCACATGGATCCTCTTCAAGGGCATAAAAGGAAGGCAAGTGGAGCTCCATGGAGGAGCTCCAACTTGGCCGGCCACCCCTAGGGGCCCCCCCCACATGGGGTTCCTTGCTCCCCAATCCCTTCTAGATGCCTTTTGGGAAAAGCCCTAAAAAGTGGCTTTCCAAAAAACACCCGAGGTGAGATTTTCTACATCCCCGTGGATCAACAACTTGTCCACTATGCCAGTTACCTTGTTACCGGTTTTGTTCTCTTTTCTCGTTTCCGTGTTCCGGCATCCCTGTGATCAAATCACCCTGTGTCTGGCCAGACGATGATGGATACCGTAACACCGAGAGGGTCCGAGAATATCTCTCCATCGTCGGAGGAGCAAATCTCAATCTTGAGCTATCTCGTTCCTTGTCATACCTTTCCGTGAACCCGTAAGCTGCCGTAATAGCCACCCAGTTACGGATGACGTTTAACAAACCACAAAGTTCACGAAGCAAGCACGAAGGAACTCGATACTCTCATGGTCTAAGGAATTATGCAAACATTAACTATCTCTGTGTTATTTACCATTAACTTGTGACGAATGTATCTCATAGCATAACATCAATTCGGGTCGATTCAACACAAGTGTTCTCCTAACACTGTGCCCTCAAAATTGCCAGCATAGACATGCCCATGATCAGGAAAACAGGATCATCATGCAATACTTGAGCCAGTCTTAGAGGCAAGACTAAGAATACATTTTACAGTTTAGTATACCACACGTGCACATGAGTTTCCCTCCGAGCCTCGTGGATATTGCAGACTCGAGAATCATTGCAGTTATAGCATGGAAACTAAACATTCATTACAAACTCGGAGATACAAAATAACTGTTATTACTGCCTCTAGGGCATATCTCCTACAGATTCCCACTTGCACTAGAGTCATAATCCAGTTACATGGCTTCCCTAACACCAATGGCTATCCGGTGCTGCTCATGCTTTGCTCGTGGTAGAGGCTTTGTCATCGGGTCTGACACGTTCAGATCCGTGTGACTTTGCGTACTTTCACTAAACCCGCTTCGATATGATGTCGAATGAGTTTATATTTGCGTTCAATATGTCTTGTCTTATGGTGCGAACTTGGCTCCCTTGCCTGAGCCACGGCGCCACTATTATCACAATAGATCTCCACCGGGTCCAGAGCACTTGGAACCACACCAAGGTCTTCAAGAAATTGCTTGATCCATACCGCCTCCTTGGAGGCTTCTGAAGCTGCAACATATTCCGCCTCCGTCGTAGAATCCGCCACAGTCTTTTGTTTGGAACTTTTCCAATCAACTGCGCCACCGTTCAATATGAAAACATAGCCTGATTGAGATTTGAAGTCATCTGGGTCAGTCATGAAGCCTGCATCAGTGTAACCACTTACAATGAGCTCTTCATCACCTCCGTACACAAGGAGTAAATCCTTGATCCTTCTCAGGTACTTAAGAATACCCTTGACTGCGGCCCGGTGTTCCAATCCTGGATCACTTTGGTACCGGCTGCTAACACTTAGCGCATAGGAAACGTCCTGTCTTGTACATAGCATGGCATACATAATAGAACCAACTGCCGAGGCATATGGAACATCATTCATCTATACTCGCTCATCGAGAGTTCGAGGACACTGATTCTTGCAAAGCACTGTGCCAGGTGACATGGGGAGTAGGTCTTTCTTGGAGTTCTCCATGTTGAACCTTTTCAACACCTTGTCAATGTACGTGCTTTGGCTAAGCGCTACCAGGCGTTTTGATCTATCTCTATAGATTCTGATGCCCAATACATATGCCGCTTCGCCTAAGTCTTTCATTGAAAAACTTTTCTTCAATGAGTCTTTTATTTCGCCAAGAAAATTCACGTCATTTCCAATCAACAATATGTCATCCACATACAAGATTAGAAATGCTTTTGCGCTCCCACTAAACTTCTTGTAAACACAAGATTCTTCGTCATTCCTGATGAAGCCAAACTGTTTGACCACTTCATCAAAACGAATGTTCCAGCTCCTTGATGCTTGCTCAGACCATAAATGGCTTTCTGAAGTTTGCATACCTTTCCAGCATCATTATGAACGACAAAACCTTCAGGTTGTATCATGTATACATCTTCTTTGAGATTTCCATTTAGGAAAGCCGTTTTGACGTCCATCTGCCATATTTCATAATTGAAATAAGCAGCAATTGCTAGTAATATCCGTACAGACCTAAGCATAGCTACGGGCGAGAAAGTCTCGTCGTAGTCCACTCCTGGAACTTGCATGAACCCTTTCGCGACAAGTCTAGCTTTGTGGATAGTAATGTTACCATCCGCGTCCGTCTTTCTTTTGAAAATCCATTTACAACCAATGGGCTTCACGCCTTCTGGAAGTTCTTTCAAGTTCCAAACTTGGTTTTCGTACATGGATTCCATCTCGGATTTCATGGCCTTGTGCCATTCCCTTGAGCTGGGCCCCACCATCGCTTCCTTGTAGTGCGCAGGTTCATCGTCTTCAAGAATGAAGATTTCGTTATGAAACCACTCAGGTGGCTGGATAGCCCTACCTGATCTGTGCGGTTCAGTTACAACATTGTTTGAAGTTTCCCCATCACATGCGACAACTTCCGGCTCGGTTGTAGGGATAATTAGCGGAATTTCTTCTGGTTCCTTAGCCATATCAACGGTTGTCGAAGATTCAATAATCTCATCAAGTTGTACTGTCCTCCCACTCACTTCTTTAGCGAGAAACTCTTTCTCAAGAAATTGTCCATTTCTGGCAACAAACACTTTGTTATCGGACGGGTGGTAGAAGGAATACCCAATTGTTTCCTTGGGATAACCTACAAAGTAACATTTGTCTGATCTGGGATCGAGTTTGGTAGGTTGTAAACGTTTTACGTATACTCCACAACCCCAAATTCTGAGATGCGACAAACCGGGTTTCTTCCCGTTCCATAACTTATATGGTGTCGTCTCAACAGACTTAGACGGTGCTCTGTTTAATGTGTGAGCAGCAGTTTCTAGTGCGTGACCCCCAAAAGATATCGGCAGATCTGTAAGAGACATCATCGACCTTACCATGTCTAACAGGGTTTGGTTACGTCTTTCCGACACTCCGTTTCGCTGTGGAGTTGCGGGAGGCGTAAGCTGTGAAACGATTCCATGGTCACTCAGATGTTGGCTAAACTCATGACTAAGGTATTCGCCCCCGCGACCAGACCGCAGAAACTTAATCCTTTTGTTACGATGATTTTCTATCTCATTCTGAAATTCTTTAAACTTTTCAAAGGTTTCCGACTTATGCTTCATTAAGTAGATATATCCATACCTACTCAAATCATCAGTAAAAGTCACGAAGTAGAAATACCCACCCCGTGCGATTGTGCTCATTGGACCACATACATCACTATGTATTATTTCCAACAATTCACTCGCCCGTTCAGGATGACCCGTGAATGGCGTCTTGGTCATTTTCCCCATCAAGCAAGCTTCACATGTGTCAAATGATTCAAAATCAAAGGACGATAAAACTCCAATTTTATGGAGTCTTTGCATGCGTTTCTTTCCGATGTGGCCAAGGCGACAGTGCCACATGAAAGTGGTGGTGGTATCAACCTTCTTAAGGCGTTTAGCATTCACGTTAAAGACATCATTTCCACATTCAAGATTTAGTATGAAAAGGCCCCCAACAATGGGTGCAAATCCATAAAATATATCCTTACAATAAAGTGAACAACCATTGTTCTCAGACTTGTACGAATACCCATTGTGTACTAAACATGATCCGGAGATAATGTTTCTACACAATAGTGGAACAAAATAACAGTTACTTAGTTCGAAAATAAATCCTGAAGGGAGACGTAGAGGCATAATGCCGACGGCTTGAGCGGCGATCCCAGCGCCGTTCCCGACGCGCATCACGACTTCATTCCTTGCTAGCTTGCGCACCTTTTGCAGTCCCTGTATTGAGTTGCAAATGTGAGCAACAGATCCGGTATCAAATACCCAAGACTTAAAATTTTCGCTAGGAAGCAAAACGTCAATGACATTAACTTGTATAACAATTATACCTTTTCCGGTTTTCCCGAACTTCTTATCTTCCAGATACTTCTTGAAGTTTCTCTTCCAGTGTCCTGTGCCCTTGCAGTAGAAGCACTCAGTTTCATTCTTGGCTCCGCCCTTAGAGTTGCTTTGGGAGCCGGTCTTACCGGCGCCCTTGCCCTTCTTTGGCTTGCCTTTCTTTTTGAAACTGGCGGTTTTATTCACAAGCAACACTTGCTTGCGATTTTTCCGTAGTCCTCCTTCCGTAGTTTTCAGCATGGCGAGCACCTCTTCTGGTGTCTTCTCCATCCCACTCATGTTGTAGTTCATGACAAAACCGTCGTAAGACGGGGGGAGTGAAGAAAGCATCATGTCCATCATATGGCCTGGTGGAATTGGAAATTCAAGGGTTTTAAGCCTTTCAGCATAGCCAATCATTTTGACTACGTGTTCGCCAACTGAACTGCCCTCAGTCATCTTGCATTCCATCAAGGTCTTCATGATATCAAATCGTTCAGACCTTGCGGTTTCCTCGTACAGAGCATCCAATTCCCGGATCATATCATGGGGTTTATGGAATTCAAAACGTTTTTGAAGCCTTGGACTCATGCAAGCTAGCATGAGGCACTGCACTAAGTTGTGATCATCATCCTTAGTGGCCCATACATTTTGTTCATCTTCCGGGGCAGTGGCCGCCGGTTTAGCTGGAAGAGCATTTTCAAGCACATACATTTTCTTAGCGCTCCTGAGGACAATCCTCAGGTTACGGACCCAGTCCGCATAGTTGTTTCCAGTCGCAGCTAACTTCTCTTTCTCTAACATCGGGCCTAAGTTGAACGCGGTGTTGCGAGCCATTTGATCTACAACGGTAAACTCAAGTTTCACTTAGACTTTGTTCATAATTAATTTGCACTAGTGAATAAACAATTTTATTCTAAAGTGCGCTCCCACTCAAATCAATATCTCTCATAATTGATTGTGAGTGATTCAAGATCCGTATTTCAATTCGACGCCATTGACAGGTTCATCACTGATCACGCGAATTTCAATCGGTAGGCCAACTTGCCGATCACATCTCTATGTGATTCTTATTCATCTTTCGATGGGCGTGTTCCGAGCTCAGGACTCTCCTGCCTGAACGTCAAAGAAAACCAAGTGATCTTGCTGCGAGGTCTGACCTCACCCGCCTCATTCCTCTCGATTCGTTCGTGCTCATGTGTACATGGCGCACCCCGAAAAGATACGAATTTCCGACAGTGCTACACTTGGGTGAACACTAAGGGATAAACATCTCAGGCAATTCATAATAACATGATATGGTATAGCCCTTTCTGACGGAGAAGTCTTTAATTTCTTCGTCTTCGGCATTTGCGTCGGTGTTCACCTTCGCGAAGATTGCCACCACCTTGTCGATGCACCAGATAATATTGCTATCTCTATAGCTAATAAAATAAGTGCATTACTTAAGGTTGACACGCAGGTCATTAAGTGACAATCATATGGCTCCAGCCATCATGCCGAATCATGACACGCAGATCATGTTAGTAAATTTACATCATATAGTCATCTCATACATAATCGAATTAATATGAGCACTGGTATACCACATCACATGCACATCCTGCAAAACCAAGTTAGACGCCTCTAATCGGTTTATGCAAAATTTTATTTTACGTGGCTTCTAAGGTTTTGATTTAAACCGCAGCTACCAACGTTTATCATCAAGTATGATTATTCAAGTCGCTAGATTAACATCGCGGGGTGTATAAAACGCGAGATAATAAAATCTCAAGCCCCATACTAAACTTCGTCATACGCATGACCCCCGTGCAGATCATATCTGCATTGCCCTTTCGTCTGCGAAATTTCATCTTTCTTTTGACTATGGTAGAACCCAAAGAACTGATAGCACTTCGTTGATCAATTAGGATCGCGGATTGCCACAACTTTGTCAAATTCCACCATGCTGTCTCGAGATCAGAAATACGCAAATTCTAGGGAAGCAACAAGAACATCGGGTAACAAACTTCATCTGCTACCCGCATAAATAATTTTCTGCAATAGATCTCATCTACTCCAAAATTATATTATGCAATACCCATCCATCTCCATGTATTCTAGATCGTAACCTGCATCTACGCATAGCACGGCTCATGATGCCACTGTAGAGGAACGCGGCAGAAAACAAAAAAATTCGGTACAGCGAGCACGCCCAGGACCACTATGGAGACTGCATACAGGGTTTGATCTGATCATTACTGACTCGTAGCGCAGCGGAAGAAGAGTCGGTGTAGATCGTCGGTGCAGATCCCCGCAGCTAGGATTTACAACATCCCAACCGCAAGGATGTACTCCCTCGTCGGACATCCCTTCGGGAGTCGGTCGGACAGTCCCTCGGACGATGTCACGGACAGCCCTTCGGGAGGACCCTCGAAACCTAAACCGAAACTCGGACAGCCCTTCGGGAGGACCCTCGAATAGCACCTCTGGCAAAAGATCGAAACTACGACCTCTCTACGGGGTTGCACACATACGATGTCAGCTATCCGGCAGGGCTTTGCCGTCCAGAACTAGTTCCTGCCGGAACCCAGACAGCCTTTCGGCTCTACGAAACAATTTCGCTGGGAGGGAGAGAGAAGCCAGAAATTTCTATGGCATGTGTATGAGAGTAAGGAGTGAGTGTGGAGTGCACCCCTCCACCTCTATTTATAGGAAATCCATATGGGAAAAATATCCAAAAAACCCATCACATGGATCCTCTTCAAGGGCATAAAAGGAAGGCAAGTGGAGCTCCATGGAGGAGCTCCAACTTGGCCGGCCAATCCTAGGGGGCCCCCCCACATGGGGGTTCCTTGCTCCCCAATCCCTTCTAGAAGCCTTTTGGGAAAATCCCTAATAGGTGGCTTTCCAAAAAATTAACCATAAAGTGATTTTCACTATTCACGGAACCAATTTTCCGCGACCGTTAAATTCGAAAATATTTCTGTGGGTCTTATAATAATTTCAGTACCCACACAAATGTTTTTGGACGCGTTCCGAAACAATTTCGGATTAGTGATTTTCATCTGCGAAAAGCAACCAAACCGGTTCCGGCAGCTCCGGAACATTTCCGGTTTTTGTCCCGGAAAAATAACAGAAGTTTCCAGAACAATTCTGGCACCCTCCAAGAATTTCCAGGCGTGTGCCGAAACCAATTTGACTTAATGGTATAGCCCGAAACAACTTTTCAGTTTTACCGGAACTATTCCGGTGTCCTCTCCGGAACGTTTCCGTTGCGTCCGAAACTTTTCCGGCGATTTTCTCTCAGACTCCCTGTCTAGTATTCAGCAGATAGATGACCCTTAAACGTGTGACCCTATAGGTTCGGTGAAGTATAGACATGACTCGGAACACTTTCCGATCAATGATCAACATCGGAGCCGTGGACACCCATATTGACCCCTATACCCACACGAATGAATATTCGAGTGAACCTCCAGTTGCCGTGTACTATTCCTGTTGCTTCACGATATATTACAAACACCTGAGGTGAGATTTTCTGCATCCCCGTGGATCAACAACTTGTCCACTATGCCAGTTACCTCGTTACCGGTTTTGTTCTCTTTTCTCGTTTCCGTGTTCCGGCATCCCTGTGATCAAATCACCCTGTGTCTGGCCAGACGATGATGGATACCGTAACACCGAGAGGGTCTGAGAATATCTCTCCATCGTCGGAGGAGCAAATCCCAATCTTGAGCTATCTCGTTCCTTGTCATACCTTTCTGTGAACCCATAAGCTGCCGCAATAGCCACCCAGTTACGAATGACGTTTAACAAGCCCCAAAGTTCACGAAGCAAGCACGAAGGAACTCGATACTCTCGTGGTCTAAGCAATTATGCAAACATTAACTATCTCTGTGTTATTTACCATTAACTTGTGACGAATGTATCTCATAGCATAACATCAATTCGGGTCGATTCAACACAAGTGTTCTCCTAACATTGTGCCCTCAAAATTGGTAGCATAGACATGCCCATGATCAGGAAAACAGGATCATCATGCAATACTTGAGCCAGTCTTAGAGGCAAGACTAGGAATACATTTTACCGTTTAGTATACCACACGTGCACATGAGTTTCCCTCCGACCCTCGTGGATATTGCAGACTCGAGAATCATTGCAGTTATGGCATGGAAACTAAACATTCATTACAAACTCGGAGATACAAAATAACTGTTATTACTGCCTCTAGGGCATATCTCCTACAGTTGCATGATACTACCCTCCGATAGCCCACCGCGGAAGATCTTATATGTTTTCTAGGCTATCATTTGCTTCAGTTGTATAGTTTTCATGGTTTTTCATGATGGTTTCCCATTTTTCTAGAAAATATTCAATTGGCTGCCTGTGTATGAAACCATCGCGACATCAAAGACCACATGACTTTATATGGTACATGGGGGACCAAACGTATTTGGTACTCCCTCGGTAAACTAATATAAGATCATTTATATGATCTTATATTAGTTTACAGAGGGAGTACTTGAGAGTCGGGTCGACTGGTTGTGAAGTTTCAAAACTAAACTCAACCGATAGTTTTGATATATCAGTATGAGCAATTAATATTTCAAATGAAACCATAGGTCTATTTATTTTTGATATTGAGAGTCAGGTCGAGCTTAGCTAAATGCCTTATTATCACGAAACTCGGCATGAGCAATTAATATTTCAATAGAAATTTTGTACGCAGTTAGTTGCAGGTTTAAAGAATTTCCAGACATGTGGTGCAAATATACAGATTATTCCTGCAGTTTAATTTAGGCTTGATCAGAATCCATTTGGTGAGTTAGAAATGGTTTTTCCTTTTACGTGCAAAACAGGCAAACTTATAGAGATTTAGGATGTTATTAATTAGGCGCACATGCACCCGTGACCAGCAACATCGTACTAGTATCGTCGATTGATTCCCTCGCGTTGGACCTTACAAAACAGGTAAGATCTTGTGGCCGGAGTGCTCTCTTCCACACACGGCAAGCAACCAGCACAAGACATGTTGTTTTCCCGCCTCACGCCTCACATGATACATACTACTGCAAATGCGACAACATCGTACGATTGATTATTATTCCCTTCGTCGTTGTCTGCCTCTGCACGGCGTGGACCCGTACGTGGACATACGTTCTCTTCCACGAGCTACTGATAATTCACATGCCACATAATTAACTTGCTTGTTTTCAAACGTACATACTGGGCCATCAAGGTTTTGATCCACTCGGGAGACATTCCTTTCTTTGGGGCCTTGTAAGGAAGAAAGTGGGCGGTGGTTTGGTCCGTGATTTTTTGTGTTTGGAAGGGACCATGCTCAGCTTTGGTCTATTGCATAGCTTCCGTTGGTCGGCTCTGCCTTTAATGTTATCTTTCATCTTCTCAATGTCAAAGAATATGTCAAAGATGGCCTTGAAAGGGGTTGATGTGCCGCGGAGAAAACATCGTAACAGGCTTTTTCGGTTGGCTCCGGCTCTTGCAATACAGGTGGCACATGTGCATCACGAAAGTCATATAGCATGTAGCCTACCACGGCATCATATTTGACAGTGTGCCCTGACGCACCACCTCCTTTGTGGCACATTTAGACTCACACTAGTAGAAAACAGGGCATTAGTCCCGGTTCCTAAGGGCCTTTAGTCCCGGTTCTGCAACCGGGACTAAGCAATCGGGACTAAAGGCCCTCACTTTTAGTCTCGATTGTGTTACGAACCGGGACTAAAGGAGCTCCACGTGGCCGTTGTGGGGCGCCCAGGCAGGAGGACATTTAGTCTCGGTTGGTAACACCGACCGGGACTAAAAGGCAGCCACGCGTCAGCACCTGCCAAGCGCTGGTTTTTTTTTTAATGAGGGGTTTAGGGGTTTCATATTGTGTTTCCCCCTTTTCTTTTTGTGTTTACCATTCAATTCTTTTACATTTAGGGTTTTCGTTTTTATTTTACGTTTTCCATTCAACTCGACGCTAGCTACTACATATAGCAATGAAGGAATCATTACACAAATCGTCATGAATATAGAGAGAAGTGACTTTTCTTTCTCCGTGCTTGGTCGAACAACAAGTTTTCATATATCTATTCGACGCTACTACGTATAGTACACGTTCATGCATATATACAATGTAACATCTCTTACGATCCCTAATATCTAATTACCAACATTCACTACCAATTCTCGATGGTATACTCCGGTTTTAGCTATGATCTCTTGAAGGAAGAATCCCGCCAATTCCTCTTGAATTGCTCGTATGCGAGCCTTTGGTAGGAGTTCGTCCCGCTTCCGTTCGATCGAATTTAAAGAAGGGGGTCAATATATATATATATATATATATATATATATATATATATATATATATATATATATATATATATATATATATATATGAATGAAACTCAACACAATTGATGGTAATAAAATAAATTTGTGAATATTGTTTACGTACTTCAAGTTTTTTCAAAAATCTGCCCGTCTCAGAGGTCGTCTGGCGAATGAACTCGCAAACGTAGTATCCACATAAGTTATTCCCGGATCCCTGCCTCGAGCACTTTACGAGAATAGAGTTCAATCAAAATAATAATCAAGCATGATAGTGGTATTGAAACTAGAATCAAAGAGATGCGCGGACCTAGCTAGTACTACTTACACTGAGTTGTCCAAATCGCAGCTCCTCTCTCCATTCACCCCTAACCTGCTTGGTGAACTCTTTCCAAACCCTGCCCGGCAAAGAAAATGAATAAAGAAGTTATTAATTACTTGATATCAGGAAATGAACGATAGTTGCCGATATAGTGCGATAATAATTGAAATTACCTCTGGAGCATATCACGCAGGTCCGCTCACATCTTAGGGTCTTTACGTAGCGAGTCCATGACAAGTACTTTTCCTGCGTCAAACCGAATGACTAGCAGAATAAAGTAGAACCTGCGCACACATAGCTCATCAATTACACTTAACATCGAGTAAGCGAAACAGAATGATGTGTACAAGACAGTATAACACTCACCGGAAGTTGTAAGGAAATAGTATTTCCCTTTTGTTTTGTTGTTCAATTAACACCCTTAGCAAGATCTTCTCTGTATCCTTGGGGCTCCATTTTACCATACCTTCATGAATAGTATTTGGGTTAATGAACCCAATGTCATAAATTTGTCCTCTTTTGCATTCGAGGATCTTCTTTCTGCATAATATATATAGTGAGGATAATTATACATGCAATGAACGAGCTGAGCTAGAGACTTAATTATAGAAATGATACTTACAAACAATAGCAACTGACGATAGATTTGTCGATGGCGTCTTGATTGTATAACTGAAATAATTCTTCAAATTCAATGAAAATCTCCTCGTCTCCATTGAAGTAATGCTCATCTTTAATTCCCGCAATGATATAGTTGTTCCCTTGCTTTGAGGCTTCCAAGTACCAGTCATGCAATCTTCGCATCATCGTTGGTAGATGCGGGAGCTCCTCAGGTCTGACGAGAGGCTTCCCGTGCTCGAATTTAAAGGCTAACTCAGCCATTTTGAACTGTATCTCATCGCCTAAGTAATCACCAAGAGTGAAACCAGGATCAACGGCCGCTACCCCCGGATCATTAGCGATATCGGTAAACACCTTGAGCGGGGGGCACGATTGGTTTTTCTGTTCGCCGAGCTGGGGAATTGTTTTCCCCCTTGCACTACTGCTACTTCCCGACCGCTGATGTGGATCTCTATATGACTTCACAATAAAGCGGTCATAGTTTGATAGCAGCGGAGGCGGCGGTGGTTTTGTAAGGTTTTCCAGCAAGCGCCTCATTTTTGCCGGATCTATTTTCTCCGTTGGATCTGGACGGGTCGGTGCAAGCTGGCGTTTCACGTCGGCAGCCACGATCTCCTTGGTTTCCTTCTCAGTCATGTCGTATGGTAACTTGGCAGGAGCCTTCTTGACGCTACCTGCTCTGGATTTCTTTGCTGTTGTACTACTAGCCGCCGGAGCGGCGGCGGATCTCTTCCGCAGGTGCTGAGGCGGCGGAGGAGGCGGAGTCAGCTAACGCGGCGGATTCTGCTGAGGGGCCTCCTCCGGCAGAGTCCGCTGACGCGGCAGAGACAGCTGAGGCGACGGAGTGTGGTGACGCGGCGGAGACGGCTAAGGCAGCGGAGACGGCTGAGGCAGCGGAGATAGAGCTGGACTATGAGGAGTCTGCTGAGGGGCCTCCTCCAGCTGAGTCTGCTGACGTGGCGTCCAGTATGGAAGCACGATGTGTTCCTTTCTCCATACAATGGTAGTCCTTATGGCATCTCCCAGATGAGTCTCCCCTTCACCTGTAGGGTACTCAAGCTCCAGCTGCTCAAATCCGTTTGTAACTTCATCCACCCCGACAATAGCATAGCCATCTGGAATCGGAGAGCAATGGTAAGTTCCATCAGGTACACGAGGTAAGGCATAGCCGACTGCCACCTTCAAGGTTATGTTCATGCATTTCGCATGTAGATCACAATGTTCCCTCTCCGTGATATCATCCACGGGGTAGCGATCAGGAGCCGTGATATCATCTATGGGTGGCCGAACGAGCAAAGAGGAAGCCACGCTGCTTTTCCGTTGAGATGGTGGGGTAGCTCCATGGGAAGTATCGAATGAAGGATCTTCGTGCCGCTGAGATGATGGGCCGGTAGCTCGCTGGCTGTTAAGTGCCTCTATTTGCTTCTCCTGCAACGATAATCTTTCTTCTACCTTCTGTAGCCGGTCTGCATCCACTTTTTTCTCTCTCCCTCGGCTTCTATAAGTGTCTCTGCTGTCGGGAAACCCATCCTTCCACGGAACGGAGCCTGATGTGCCTCGTGTTCGGCTAGGGTGTTCAGGATTCCCGAGGGCGCGTGACAACTCGTCCTTCTCTCTGTCGGGATGGAACTTCCCTTCCTGCACGGCCTGGATTGCATCCTGAATGTTTTTGACGGGTGTTGCAAGTTGATCTTTCGTATAAACACACTTCCCTGTTTCTGGGTGCAAAGTTCCCCCATGCCCGAAGAACCAAGTCCTTGCCCGTTCGGGCTAGTTCAATGTCTCTGGATGGATCCCTTTATTAAGCAGGTCGTTCTCAGCTTTGTCCCACGTAGGCCGGGCAACCTTGTAGCCACTTGACCCCGTAACATGGTGATATTCCTTCTTTGCAGCATTTTGCTTATTTATCTGTGACCTTTTCTTACCTTTCTCCGATGTCTTGTACGCCACTGATACGTCCATTTTGCTTCATGTTTTACTACTGTTATTTATAGTGTTTTTAATCAATATAACACTTTGTGGAGCTATTCTAATGCCTTTTCTCTCTAAATATGCAAGATTCACACAAGGGGGGAGAATACTGGCAGCTGGAATTCTGGACCTGAAAAAGCTTTGTCAAGATACCTATTCTGCACAACTTCAACTGAGCTGAAATTTTCTGGAGAATTATTTTGGAATATATAAAAAATATTGCAAGCAAAAAGTACCAGAGGGGGCCACTCAGGTGCCCACGAGGCACCAAGGCGCGCCACCCCCCCCCCCCCAGGCGCGCCCTGGTACCTCGTGGGGCCCCTGGCCCACTTCTGGCCCCCATTTTCTGGTATATAAGGGCATTTGACCTAAAAAATATAGAGAGAAGACTTTCGGGACGGTGCGCCGCCGTCTCAAGGCGGAACTTGGGCAGGAGCACTTTTCCTCTCCGGCGGAGAGACTCTGCCGGGGATACTTCCCTCCGGGAGGGGGAAATCGTCGCCATCGACACCACCAGCGACCCTCTCATCGTGGGAGGGCTAATCTTCATCAACATCTTCACCAGCACCATCTCATCTCAAACCCTAGTTCATCTCTTGTATTCAATCTTTGTCTCAAAACCTCAGATTGGTACCTGTGGGTTGCTAGTAGTGTTGATTACATCTTGTAGTTGATGCTTGTTGGTTTACTCGGTGGAAGATTATATGCTTAGATCTATTATGCAATTCAATACCCTACTGGTCATGAGCATGTTGATGATGTGTGAGTAGTTACTTTTGTTCTTGAGGACATGGGAGAAGTCTTGTCATAAGTAATCATGTGAATTTGGTATTCGTTCGATATTTTGATGATGTGTATGTTGTGATTCTCTTAGTGGTGTCATGTGAACGTCGACTACATGACACTTCACCATCTTTGGGCCTAAGGGAATGCATTGTGGAGTAGTAATTAGATGATGGCTTGCTAGAGTGATAGAAGCTTAAACCCTAGTTTATGCGCTATTCCGTAAGGGGCTGATTTGGATCCACACGTTTAATGCTATGGTTAGAGTAATCTTAATTCTTCTTTCGTAGTTGCGGATGCTTGCGAGAGGGGGTAATCATAAGTGAGAGGTTTGTCCAAGTAAGGGCAGCACCCAAGCACCGGTCCACCCACATATCAAATTATCAAAGTAGCGAACGCGAATCAAACAAACATGATGAAAGTGACTAGATGAAATTCCCATGTGTCCTCGAGAATGCTTTACTTATTATAAGAGATCGTTCCGGCCTGTACTTTGCTACAAAATGATTGGGCTATATTGCTGCACACTTTGTTACTATTGTTACTTGTCACTTGTTACAAATTATCTTGCTATCAAACTACCTGTTACCGATAATTTCAGTGCTTGCAGAAAACACCTTGCTGAAAACCGCTTGTCATTTCCTTCTGCTCCTCGTTGGGTTCGACACTCTTACTTATCGAAAGGACTACGATTGATCCCCTATACTTGTGGGTCATCAAGACTCTTTTCTGGCGCCATTGCCGGGGAGTGAAGCGCCTTTGGTGAGTGGAATTTGGTAAGGAAACATTTATATTATGTGCTGAAATTTACTATCACTTGTCACTATGGAAAGTAATCCTTTGAGGGGTTTGTTCGGGGTATCTTCACCTCGACCGGAAACACAAATAGTTGCTCCTCAACCTACTGCACCTATTGAAAAAGATATTGAATATGAAATTCCTCCGGGCATGTTAGAGAAACTGCTAGCTAATCCTTATGCAGGAGATGGAACGGTACATCCTGATATGCACTTGATCTATGTGGATGAAATTTGTGGATTGTTTAAGCTTGCAGGTATAACCGGAGATGGAGTTAAGAAGAAAGTATTCCCTTTATCTTTGAAGGGAAAAGCATTAATATGGTATAGGCTATGTGATGATACTGATACATGGGACTCGAACCGCCTGAAACTAGAATTCCATCAGAAATTTTATCCTATGCATTTGGTTCATCGTGATCGGAATTATATATATAATTTTTGGCCTCGTGAAGGAGAAAGCATCGCTCAAGCTTGGGGGAGGCTTAAGTATATGTTGCATACATGCCCCAATCATGACCTCTCAAGAAAAATTATCTTAGAAATTTTTTATGCTCGGCTTTCTCATGATAATCAAACTATGCTCGATTCTTCTTCTACTGGCTCCTTTATGAAGAAAACTATTGAATTCAGATGGGATCTTTTGGAAAGAATTAAACGCAACTCTAAAGATTGGGAACTCGACAAAGGTAATGAGTCAGGTATAATACTTGAGTTCGATTGTGTTAAATCTTTTATGGCCACCGATGCTTTTCATAAGTTTAGCACTAAATATGGACTTGACTCTGAGATAGTAGCCTCCTTTTGTGAATCCTTTGCTACTCATGTTGATCTCCCTAAGGATAAGTGGTTTAAATATCACCCCCCTATTAAAGAAAAGATAGAGGAACCTGTTAGTGTTAAAGAAGAAACAATTGTTTACCATGTTGATCCAGTTGTGCCTATCGCTTATATTGAGAAACCACCTTTTCCTGTTAGGATTAAGGAACATGCTAAGGTTTCAACTGTGGTTAACAAAAGTCATAATAGAGCACCTAGACCCGCTGAACAAATTAAAGTTGAATCTAATGTTGCTATGGTTAAAGATCTCTTGGTTGATAATATAGATGGGCATGTTATTTACTTCTGCGATGAAGCAGCTCGAATTGCTAAACCTGATTCTAAGGATAAAAACACACCCGTTGTGGGTATGCCTGTTGTCTTAGTTAAAATAGGAGATCATTGCTATCATGGCTTATGTGATTTGGGTGCTAGTGTGAGTGCTATTCCTTTTACTTTATATCAAGAAATTATGAATGATATTGCACCTGCTGAATTAGAGGACATTGATGTTACTATTAAACTTGCAAACAGAGATACCATTACACCACTTGGGATTGTTAGAGATGTTGAAGTCTTGTGTGGAAAAATAAAATATCCTACTGATTTTCTAGTCATTGGTTCTCCACAAGATGATTTTTGTCCCATTATATTTGGTAGACCTTTCTTGAACACAGTTAATGCTAAGATTGATTGCACTAAAGAAACAGTCAGTGTTGATTTTGGTGGTATGTCTCATGAGTTTAATTTCTCCAAATTTCATAGACAACCTCATGACAAAGAATTGCCTAGTAAAGATGAAATTATTGGTCTTTCTTCTATTGCCGTACCTCCTACTGATCCGTTAGAACAATATTTGCTAGACCATGAGAATGATATGCATATGCATGAAAGAAATGAAATTGATAAGATGTTCTTTGATCAACCACCTATCCTTAAACATAATTTGCCTATTGAAACTCTTGGAGGTCCTCCTCCACCTAAGGGTGATCCTGTGTTTGAATTGAAGCAATTGCCTGATACATTGAAATATGCTTATCTAGATGAAAAGGAGATATATCCTATTATTATTAGTGCTAACCTTTCAGCGCATGAAGAAAAGAGATTGTTGAAAACTCTAAGGAAGCACCGAGCCGCTATTGGATATACTATTGATGATCTTAAGGGCATTAGTCCCACTCTATGTCAGCACAAAATTAATATGGAGCCTAATGCTAAACCAGTTGTCGACCATCAACGTCGATTAAATACTAAGATGAAGGAGGTGGTAAGAACTGGAATATTAAAACTTCTGGAAGCAGGTATAATCTATCCCATAGCTGACAGTAGATGGGTAAGTCCTGTTCATTGTGTCCCTAAGAAGGGAGGTATTACCGTTGTTCCTAATGATAAAAATGAACTCATTCCACAAAGAATTGTAACTGGTTATAGGATGGTAATCGATTTTAGAAAATTAAACAAAGCTACTAGAAAAGATCATTACCCCTTACCTTTTATTGATCAAATGTTAGAAAGATTGTCTAAGCATACACATTTTTGTTTCCTAGATGGTTATTCTGGTTTTTCTCAAATACCCAGATCACAACCCGATCAAGAGAAAACCACATTTACTTGTCCTTTCGGAACTTATGCTTATAGACGTATGCCTTTTGGTTTATGCAATGCACCTACTACCTTTAAAAGATGTATGACTGCTATATTCTCTGACTTTTGTGAAAAGATTGTTGAGGTTTTCATGGATGATTTTTCCGTTTACGGAACTACTTTTGATGATTGCTTAAGCAACCTTGATCGAGTTTTGCAGAGATGTGAAGAAACTAATCTTGTCTTGAATTGGGAGAAGTGCCACTTTATTGTGAATGAAGGTAGTGTCTTGGGCCATAAAGTTTCTGAGAGAGGTATTGAAGTTGATAAAGCTAAGGTTGATGCTATTGAGAAAATGCCATGTCCCAAAGATATTAAAGGTATAAGAAGTTTCCTTGGTCATGCTGGTTTCTATATGAGATTTATTAAAGACTTCTCTAAAATTTCTAGGCCTCTTACCAATATTTTGCAAAAATATGTTCCATTTGTTTTTGATGATGATTGTCTAGAAGCCTTTGAAACACTTAAGAAAGCCTTAACCATTGCAACCATTGTTCAACCACCTGACTGGAACTTGCCTTTTGAAATTATGTGTGATGCTAGTGATTATGCTATTGGTGCTGTTCTAGGACAAAGAGTTGATAAGAAATTAAATGTTATCCATTATGCTAGTAAAACTCTAGACAGTGCCCAAAGAAATTATGCTACTACTGAAAAAGAATTTTTAGCAGTTGTGTTTGCATGTGATAAATTCAGATCTTATATAGTTGATTCTAAAGTAACTATTCACACCGATCATGCTACTATTAAATATCTTATGGAAAAGAAAGATGCTAAACCTAGACTCATTAGGTGGGTTTTATTGCTACAAGAATTTGACTTGCATATTATTGATAGAAAGGGAGCTGTGAATCCCGTAGCAGATAATTTGTCTAGAATAGAAAATGTTCTTGATGACCCACTAACTATGAATGATGATTTTCCTGATGAGCAATTAGCTGTCATAAATGCTTCTCGTAATACTCCTTGGTATGCAGACTACGCTAATTACATTGTTGCTAAATATATACCACCTAGTTTTACATACCAACAAAAGAAAAAGTTCTTTTTTGATTTAAGACATTACTTCTGGGATGACCCACATCTTTATAAAGAAGGAGTATATGGTATTATTAGACGTTGTATACCTGAGCATGAACAGGAACAAATCCTACGGAAGTGTCACTCCGAAGCTTATGGAGGACACCATGCGGGAGACAGAACTGCACACAAGGTATTACAATCTGGTTTTTATTGGCCTACTCTTTTCAAGGGTGCTCGTAAATTTGTCTCCTCTTGTGATGAATGTCAAAGAATTGGTAATGTTGGTAGACGTCAGGAAATGCCTATGAATTATTCACTTGCTGTTGAACCATTTGATGTTTGGGGATTTGATTATATGGGACCTTTTCCTAAATCCAATGGGTATACTCATATTTTAGTTGTTTTTGATTACGTTACTAAGTGGGTAGAAGCTATTCCAACTAATAGTGCTGATCATAACACTTCTATTAAAATGCTTAAAGATGTTATTTTCCCAAGGTTTGGAGTCCCTAGATATTTAATAACTGATGGTGGTTCACATTTTATTCATGGTGCATTCCGTAAATTACTTGCTAAATATGATGTCAACCACAGAATTGCATCCCCTTATCATCCTCAGACTAGTGGTCAAGTTGAATTAAGCAATAGAGAAATAAAATTAAATTTGCAGAAAACCGTCAATAGATCTAGAAAGAATTGGTCTAAGAAACTTGACGATGCACTGTGGGCTTATAGAACTGCTTATAAAAATCCTATGGGTATGTCTCCTTATAAAATGGTTTATGGAAAAGCATGTCATTTGCCTCTTGAGTTAGAATATAAAGCATATTGGGCAATTAAAGAATTAAATTATGATTTCAAACTTGCCGGTGAGAAGAGGTTATTTGACATTAGCTCATTAGATGAATGGAGAACCCAAGCTTATGAACTTGCTAAATTGTTTAAAGAAAAAGTTAAAAGATGGCATGATAGAAGAATTCAGAAACGGGAATTTAAAGTAGGTGAGCAAGTTCTATTGTACAATTCTCGTTTAAGATTCTTTGCAGGAAAACTTCTCTCTAAGTGGGAAGGACCGTATATTGTCGAAGAAGTTTATCGCTCCGGAGCCATCAAAATAAATAACTCCGATGGCACTAGTCCGAGGGTGGTGAATGGGCAAAGAATTAAGCATTATATTTCAGGTACCCCTATCAATGTTGAAACTAATATTATTGAAACAATTACACCGGAAGAATACATAAGGGAGACCTTCCGGAACACTCCAGAACCCTGAAAAGGAAGAGGTATGTGATACGGTAAGTAAACCGACTCCAAAAATTCCATAAAAATACTTTCTGTCAGTTTTGGAATATTTATAAAAATACAAAAATAAGAAACAGCAGGGGGGACCCACCTGGTGCCCACGAGGCACCAGGGCGCGCCACACCCCCCCCCCCCCAGGCGCGCCCTGGTGGCTCGTGGGCCCCACGTGTGCCTTCCCGACTTCGTTTTTCTTCTGGATTACTTGTTTTGCAAGATAAAAAATCTATATATAGACTTCCAGACGTTTTGACCACCGAATCACAGAAATCTCCTCTGTTCTTGTTTCGTGCTATTTTTCTGACAGATCTAGATCGCCATGACTTCACCAAGCTCTTCCAAAGACAAGTTCTATGAGAAGGTCATCAATCCTTACCTTCCGGAGGTGATGAAACACCCTGAAGCCATTGAGATGCGTGAGGGGGTGCTTCACATCCGGGATGTCCAAGGACCCAAGAAGACCAGGAGCGTGGAATCCAGGCTCGAGGCGGTGGAGCAGGAGATCTTCAAGTGCCAAGGGATGGTGGAACGTGGACTCAGCGCCAACCACTCCATGATCACGGAGTTCACCCGTGATCGCAAGGTGGATGACCGATCAATTGGGGACATCATCTTCAAGCTTATGAACGAATTGTTTACCTCCAAGGCCAAATCTACGATCTCCAAAATCAGAATTTTGAATATGAGGCAAGATTCAAAGGTATAAGTTTTGCTGCAAATTTCAGGATTCCGGAGACTCGTTCATCTTTCTATGATGGGGAACCTATGCCATGGAAGCCGGAGGACAAGCCCATCACTACTCCACCACCATCATCATCGGAGAAGGACACTTGAGCACATGGGTATGGGCACTCCCCCTTGGCTTGCGCTAAGCTTGGGGGAGGTGCCCCGGTATCGTATCACCATCACTTTTATTATCTTTACTTACTTTTAGTTCGATCCTTAGTTATTTCGTGATCTAGTTGAATAAAAGTTTAGGATGATCTATTTTCGAGTGTTAGTTTCGTGACCCATCCATCTATGTAATCGAGATGAGAGCTATATAATAAAGAGTAGTTTGAGCCTGTGTTGCTTTACTTTCATGTTTCAATCATAGCAATGAAAATAACAAAAAAGATCATATGCTAACCTTATGGAAAGTAATGACATTACATAAAGAAAAGTATAAGTGGTAAAATTTATTGGAGGATAACAAACATAGTATTAGTCAATGATGCAATTCATGAAAGAATTAATAAGGGAAGAGAAGATTCACATGCAAATATACTATCTAGGACATCTTTTATGATTGTGAGCCTCCATTAAGTATTTTATGTCAAATTGTTGACGTTGGACAAGGAAGACAACGTAATGAGTTATGTTTGTTCATATTCACATAGAAGTTATATTGTTATAGATCCTCCAACATGTGGTGCTTGCCCAATATCTTTGCTAGCCAAAAATTCGCACTAAGTAGAGATACTACTTGTGCATCCAAAACCCTTAAACTCAGTTTCATGTCATGAGAGTCCACTATATCTACCTATGGATTGAATAAGATCCTTCAAGTAAGTTGTCATCCGTGCAAAAAGCAATAAAAATTGCCTCTAAATATGTCTGAACTTTTATTGTAAGGACTGCATAATAAAGGTTGCTATCACAAGGGGAAATATAACGTGATGTTCCTTTGCATTAAGAGCTCTAGCATTCAAAAACAAAAAGCGCATGACAACCTCTGCTTCCCTCTGCGAAGGGCCTATCCTTTACTTTTATGTACTTTACTTTTTATGCAAGAGTCAATAGTGTTCTCCTCTATTTCCTTTTTTATTTTTCTCTTTTGCAAGCATCATGTGGTGGGGAAAGATCTGAGCACATATATCCAGTTGGATATGAGTGATCATGAGTTATTATTGTTGACATCACCCTTGAGGTGAATAAGTTGGGAGGCAGAACTATAAGCCCCTATCTTTCTATGTGTCTGGCTGAAACTTTTGCTCCATATATATGTCGTGAGTGTTAGCAATCATGGAAGACTAAATGATGGTTGAGTATGTGGACTTGCTAAATAGCTCCTACATGTGACCCTTCCTGAAAATATGATGAATTGTAATTGCATTGTTGACTGAGAACATAGTTTGTTAGCTTTCAAGAAAGTTTATGCCTTATACTCCACTGTTGTGGTGAATTGTTACTTTTTCATAAGAAGTTTATGATAATAAATATTGCTATTATAATAATGATCATGATGCTTCTATGTCCGTATTTTGTTTTTATCGACACCTCTCTCTCTAAACATGTGGACATGATTATCGATATCGGCTTTTGCTTGAGGACAAGCGAGGTCTAAGCTTGGGAGAGTTGATACGTCCATTTTGCATCATGTTTTACTACTATTATTTATAGTGTTTTTAATCAATATAACACTTTGTGGAGCTATTCTAATGACTTTTGTCTCTAAATATGCAAGATTCTCACAAGGAGGGAGAATACCGGCAACTGAAAAGTGCTCTGTCAAGATACCTATTCTGCACAACTCCAAATGAGCTGAAATTTTCTGGAGAATTATTTTTAAATATATAAAAAATATTGGAAGCAAAAAGTACCAGAGGGGGCCACCCAGGTGCCCATGAGGCACCAGGGCGGGCCACCCCCCCCCCCAGGCGCGCCCTGGTACCTCGTGGGGCCCCTGGCCCACTTCTGGCCCCCATTTTCTGGTGTATAAGGGCGGTGCGCCGCCGTCTCGAGGCGGAACTTGGGCAGGAGCACTTTTGCTCTCCGGCGGAGAGATTCTGCCGGGGATACTTCCCTCCGGGAGGGGGAAATCGTCGCCATCGACACCACCAGCGACCCTCTCATCGTGGGAGGGCTAATCTTCATCAACATCTTCACCAGCACCATCTCATCTCAAACCCTAGTTCATCTCTTGTATTCAATCTTTGTCTTAAAACCTCAGATTGGTACATGTGGGTTGCTAGTAGTGTTGATTTCATCTTGTAGTTGATGCTTGTTGGTTTACTTGGTGGAAGATTATATGTTCAGATCTATTATGCAATTCAATACCCTACTGGTCATGAGCATGTTGATGATGTGTGAGTAGTTACTTTTGTTCTTGAGGACATGGGAGAAGTCTTGTCATAAGTAATCATGTGAATTTGGTATTCGTTCGATATTTTGATGATGTGTATGTTGTGATTCTCTTAGTGGTGTCATGTGAACGTCGACTACATGACACTTCACCATCTTTGGGCCTAAGGGAATGCATTGTGGAGTAGTAATTAGATGATGGGTTGCTAGAGTGACAGAAGCTTAAACCCTAGTTTATGCGCTATTCCGTAAGGGGCTGATTTGGATCCACACGTTTAATGCTATGGTTAGAGTAATCTTAATTCTTCTTTCGTAGTTGCGGATGCTTGCGAGAGGGGGTAATCATAAGTGGGAGGTTTGTCCAAGTAAGGGCAGCACCCAAGCACCGGTCCACCCACATATCAAATTATCAAAGTAGCGAACGCGAATGAAACAAACATGATGAAATTGACTAGATGAAATTCCCATGTGTCCTCGAGAACGATTTACTTGTTATAAGAGATCGTTCCGGCCTGTCCTTTGCTACAAAAGGATTGGGCTATATTGCTGCACACTTTGTTACTATTGTTACTTGTCACTTGTTACAAATTATGTTGCTATCAAACTACCTGTTACCGATAATTTCAGTGCTTGCAGAAAACACCTTGCTAAAAACCGCTTGTCATTTCCTTCTGCTCCTCGCTGGGTTCGACGCTCTTACTTATCGAAAGGACTACGATTGATCCCCTATACTTGTGGGTCATCAGCCACAAATGCGGGCCAGTGATCTTTCATCTTCTCATATTGACCGGTGAATGTTGGAGTCTTCTCTTTCAGGACAAACTTTTCGTGCAATCTTTTCTTCCAGTTCTTGAATTGTTCGGCCATCTTCTTAAGAGGCCACGCCTTGACTTTTCGCTCTACAACATTGCTATTTGGATCCACCTCTGGCGGTAGGCTGAAATTTGTCATGAGCGTATTCCAAAGCTCATCTTTGGATCTATCGTCGACATAAGAAACTCCATCGTCCGCCTTTGGCTTATTCCATTCTTGAATGCTGATCGGGATGCTGTCCCTAATAACAACTCCGCACTGACTTATAAATCGGTCTGCGGTCCGCTTGGTAGCAGTCGGTTTGCCATCTGCAGCGATTTCTTCGATCGTGAACCTTTCATTCTTGCCCAACCTTTTCTTTGGGCCTCGTCTCTTTACAGAAGGTTGGCTCGATCCGGAGGGCTAAAAGAGGAAAGAAGCATTAATATATGTACATACAAATCAATTAATGCATCTAGTCAGCAGGCTTAATTAATATAACTCGCCGGACTTTGCAACAATTAAGGCTCCAACACCGCCGGAGCCGTCATCTTCTCCCTCCATTCGATCACCGGAGCCGTCATCCTCTCTTCCCTCACCATCGGAGTCGTTGGGAAACTGTGAGGTGATATCATCACCTCCATCGCGGATTATATCCCCCAACATCTCTTCTTGTTCTAAGTCTCTGTCGTGTTCCATAGTTTCTGCAAATATTACAACGTGGCAATATACAACCATGAGAGATAAGCTGTTTTTTCAGACTTAATGAAATCTGGGAATGCAAAACAGTAACATTATGATGACAACTTGAGAGCAAGATTGAGTCATGCTATAGCAACTTTACATGGCAACCAAGGGCATGGCATCAAAGTACACATTACATAGACCAAATCACAAGAAGGAATCATATGCATATGAGCAATGGATTAGTGGCAAACGTCATGCAAAGTTGACATAATATCACTAAACATCTCTCCCAATCAAACTGGACGTCGACTCCCGGTTCCTGAGCCGCGGGCGGTGAACACCCAAAGAGAAGGAACCATCACAGGATCATAGCTCGGGTGAGATCCCTGAAGAAACTGCCAGGTATTGGAGAAGCTGTCGTCCAACGCAACCATGTAGCGACGGACGTGCTCGTCCTCCTCCCTGACACGGCGACGTACCACCCTCTCGGGTGCCGGCTCCCTTTGCACCGATAGTGGCCCACGCGACCGCCACCAAAGAAGCTTCGGGTCGACGACGAGACCCCGATTCCTCACGAGGCTGCGCGCCCCGGAAGGTAGCACCTCCCAGTGCTAGCCCGGCGGAGCCCAGTCCCGGACATGGAGCCTCTCAAACTGGTTGTCGCCGCCGAGTCGACGACGAGGATGCGGGCCGGGCATCGTCGCCGAGAACAAATTCCTATGAAAACAAATACACGATTTCTATATTTTTCTTTTTTTCTCTCACCACATGTCTATATTTTTTATACACCTATCAAATACACGATTCACATTTTTGAAATCTAGTGACAAAAAAAAAGAGGAGGTGAAGGGGGATTCATAGCTCACCCTTGTCTGTAGAGGAAGTAGTTGATCATCGGAGGGAAGATCGGGGGCCAACAGCTCCGACGTCGATAAACACTCCTCGGAGATGCAACACCACAAATCTGTAAATTGTACCGATTTAAAAATTTAGACCATCACATATCATATAGCTTTTAACAACATCTCAAATTGCAAAATAAGCTTCATCATCAATTATTTACTACATATTTGCATGAGAAAAATAGCTCCAAAAATTTGACCAACATTCCATCCATCTATGAATTTCTAAGTCAATGAACAACTCTGAAAATTTCTGATCATCTTTCATATATAAATTATTTTCATCTGACTTACGGTTTATTTTATATTAATTTTCAAAGTTTAATTCAATTTCTGGAATTTCTGAAATTCTACTAAGTCTTAGAATCTGTTTATTGACTAGCCAATTTGTGAGGGTTATAATGGGTTATTCATAGCTCTAATGGGGATGATTCCTATAGATGATTTACTCTACTCCAAGAGTACTACCAATCAATGCCATATAATATCATGAACAGTGCATGTAGCTAGTTCAAATACAGCCCCAAACTAGCTTAGTCAGTAATCTGTTTCTTTAGTTTTCTCTGTTAACAGAAGATGCACTTTTGTCATTTTTGTAGCAATTAATCCATGCAGCTAATGGACTTGTTCCAGTGAGATGAAATGGAGTTGGTCAAGTGTACAATCTATTCACATCATTTTTATTCATTTTCGCAGTGATTTGCTGTCTGTTTTGTTGATGCAAAAAGGGCTAGTCAGTAAGCAGCAGCAGTACAAAGCTAGCTACTGCTACAGTATGATCAGCAGTACTGTAGCAGCAGCAGTGCAGCGGCAACAGAGCACGGCTAGCGGCGGTGAAGCTCGTCGCCCGGGCTCCTCCGGCCACCTCCGGACGCGCAGCTTGCACCAGGAGGTTCAGCGCGACGAGGCAAGGCGACGGGCGCCAGCGGTTTGTGTCGGGGCGACCGGAGATGTGCACGGCGACGACAATGGCGGCCGCCGCGTTCGGCGGCGTTGGCGCCCAGCAGGGGGGGGAATAGGAGGAGGAGGAGGGGATCGGGGCGACGCTCACAGCGAGGAGGAGGCGTCGGCGACGGCGTCGGGGCAGGGCGTCGGCGACGGCGTCAGGGCAGCGCGTCGAGGCGAGGAGAGGCGATGGAGAAGTTTGGGGCAAAAATTTCGCGCTTGCGGTTTATATAGCCCGAGCTTTAGTCCCGGTTGGTGGCTCCAACCGGGACTAAAGGCCTACCTTTAGCCCCGGTTGGAGGCACCAACCGGGACTAAAGCTAAATTTCAGCAGCCCAAACGGCGCGAAACCCAGGCCTTTAGTCCCGGTTGGTGGCACGGACCGGGACTAAAGGGAGGCCTTTAGTCCCGGTTGGTGGCACCAACCGGGACTAAATCTGTTTTTGGTTTTAGACCTTTTTAGGATATTTTAGTTTTAGTTTTCTTTTAAACAGATTCTTTTTTCTATTAAACAGATTTTAGTTTGTTATTAAACAGATTTTAGTTTTAGTTTCAGTTTTTCTTTTAAACAGATTCAAAAACAGTAGCATACATGCCTAGTTTTCATTTAATTCTTTTTGCTATTAAAGTTTTTAACAAAAAATACTTTATGAAAATTTTAGTTGCATAAATTTTATATAGTTTTAAGTTAATATTATTTTGATCATAACTAGAGTTTTATAAAAGCTTTTTAGTTGATTCTTTTTGCTATTGAAGAATATTATAGTTTTGTTTTAGTTGATCATAACTAAAATTCTAGCATGTCACAAATGCCATATTTGATGATCTTGCCAAGTCTCATGGCTTGGAGAACAAGATAACATCCTCAAATTCCCTCGAAACCATCTCTGTCCATTTTCTAATTTGAGCAACTTAACATTGCTAAACATGTCCAAATGAGCTCAAACTTGGTACACCTGCTAAAATGGTCTAAATATTTGCATTGATTAACTCCTCTGTATAATTAAAATACTAAAAGGATATGAATAATTGAAATCTCATAATTAATAAATAATTATTCTAAAATCATGTTTCAAATGCCAAAATGCCCTAGCTAGCTCTTACAAAGATTCCCTCCGGTTTATGCGAAGTGACACTTTCCAGCTATAAGTCCGGAAACTCACAGTAGAGAGAAAGTGGTGGCGGTGAAGCCGGTCACATCCTAGAGTGGGATTTTTTGGGGTATAAAACTATTTCTTCGCATGTGTCCCTTGCTTATCGCGCCGTAACCATGGATAATCTTCATCATTTAACAGGATGCTTGGGTCAGTCTTCACTGTGAATGGAGGAATTTCATGAAACTTTTCATAATCTTCTGACATGTCTGTCTTGTCCTCCACTCCCACAATGTTTCTTTTCCCTGAAAGAACTATGTGGCGCTTTGGCTCATCGTATGATGTATTCGCTTCCTTATCTTTTTGTTTTCTCGGTTTGGTAGACATGTCCTTCACATAGAAAACCTGCGCCACATCATTGGCTAGGACGAATGGTTCGTCTGTGTACCCAAGATTGTTGAGATCCACTGTTGTCATTCCGTACTGCGGGTCTACCTATACCCCGCCTCCTGTCAGATTGACCCATTTGCACCGAAACAAAGGGACCTTAAAATCACGTCCATAGTCAAGTTCCCATATCTCCTCTATGTAACCATAATATGTGTCCTTTGCCCTATTGGTGTTTGCTGCATCAAAGCGGACACCACTGTTTTGGTTGGTGCTCTTTTTATCTTGTGCGATCGTGTAAAATGTATTCCCATTTATCTCGTACCCTTGGAAAGTCAATAAATTCGAAGATGGTGTCCTGGCCAACAAGTACAGCTCATCTCCAACAGTGGTGTTACCCATGAGATGTGTTTGCAACCAACCGCCGAAAGTCCCAATGTGTTCACGTGTAATCCAGTCGTCATACTGCTCCGGGTGTTTGGAGCGTAAAATATTCTTGTGTTCATTGATATACGGGGCCACCAAGGTAGAATTTTGTAGAACTGTGTAGTGTGCTTGCGCCCAAGAATGCCCGTCCCTACATACTATTGCTTTCGGTCCTAGCGTGCCTTTTCCACCCAGTCTCCCCTCATGCCGTGATTCAGGAACACTAATCGGCTTAAGGTCAGGAATAAAGTCAACACAAAACTCAATAACCTCCTCTGTTTCGTGGCCCTTGGAGATGCTTCCTTGTGGCCTAGCACGGTTATGAACATATTTCTTTAAGACTCCCATGAACCTCTCAAAGAGGAACATATTGTGTAGAAATACAGGACCCAGAATTGCAATCTCGTCGACTAGGTGAACTAGGACGTGCGTCATAATATTGAAGAAGGATGTGGGAACACCAACTCGAAACTGACAAGACATTGGACCAAATCATTTTGTAACCTTGGTAGGATTTCTGGATCGATTACCTTCTGAGAAATTGCAGTGAGGAATGCACATAGCTTCACAATGGCTAATCGAACATTTTCTGGTAGAAGCCCCCTCAATGACACCGGAAGCAATTGCGTCATAATCACGTGGCAGTCATGAGACTTTAGGTTCTGGAATTTTTTCTCTGCAATATTTATTATTCCCTTTATATTCGACGAGAAGCCAGACGGGACCTTGATACTAAGCAGGCATTCAAAAAAGATTTCCTTCTCTGCTTTGGTAAGAGCGTAGCTGGCAGGACCTTGATACTGCTTTGGAGGCATGCCGTCTTTTTCGTTCATACGTTGCTGGTCCTCCCGTGCCTCCGGTGTATCTTTTGTCTTCCCATACACGCCCAAGAAGACTAGCAGGTTCACGCAAAGATTCTTCGTCACGTGCATCACGTCGATTGCAGAGCGGACCTCTAGGACTTTCCAATAGGGTAGCTCCCAAAATATAGATTTCTTCTTCCACATGGGTGCGTGTCCGTCAGCGTCATTCGGAACAGATTGTCCGCCAGGACCCTTTCCAAAGATTGCTTTTAAATCCTTGACCATATCAAATATATCATCACCAGTACGGGGGACAGGCTTCTTCCGGTGATCTGCCTCCCCTTTTAAATGCTTGCCTTTCTTTCTTAAGGCATGCTTGGTCGGAAGAAATCGACGATGTCTCAGGTACACATTCTTCTTACATTTGTCCAAATATATACTTTCAGTCTCATCTAAACAGTGCGTGCATGCGTTGTATCCCTTGTTCGTCTGTCCTGAAAGGTTACTAAGAGCAGGCCAATCATTGATGGTTACAAACAGCAACGCTCGTAGGTCAAATTCCTGCTGTTTGTGCTCATCCCACACACGTACACCTTTGATATCTCACAGCTGTAAAAGTTCTTCAACTAATGGCCTTAGGTACACATCAATGTCGTTGCCGGGTTGCTTAGGGCCTTGGATGAGCACTGGCATCATAATGAACTTCCGCTTCACGCACAACCAAGGAGGAAGGTTATAGATACATAGAGTCACAGGCCAGGTGCTATGATTGCTGCTCTACTCCCCAAAAGGATTAATGCCATCTGCACTTATACCAAATCATAAGTTCCTTGCGTCATCTGCAAACTCCGGCCACTTTCTCTCGATTTTTCTCCACTGCGACCCTTCAGCGGGTACTCTCAACATCCCGTCTTTCTTACGGTCTTCGTTGTGCCATCGCAACAACTTGGCATGCTCTTTGTTTCTGAACAGACGTTTCAACCGTGGTATTATAGGAGCATACCACATCACCTTGGCAGGAACCCTCTTCCTGGGGCGCACGCCCACAACATCACCAGGGTCATCTCGTCTGATCTTATACCGCAATGCACCGCATACCGGGCATGCATTCAAATTCTCGTACTCCTCACCGCGGTAGAGGATGCAGTCATTAGGGCATGCATGTATCTTCTGCACCTCTAATCCTAGAGGGCAGAGAACCTTCTTTGCTTCGTACGTACTGTCAGGCAATTCGTTATCCTTTGGAAGCTTCTTCTTCATTATTTTCAGTAGCTTCTCAAATCCCTTGTCGGATAAACCATTCTCTGCCTTCCATTGCAGCAATTCCAGTGTGGTACCGAGCTTTGTGTTGCTATCTTCGCAATTTGGGTACAACCGTTTTTTGTGATCCCCTAACATGCGACCGAACTTCAACTTCTCCCACTTTCGCATTCTCTCTGTGCATCAACAATGACCAGGCGAAGATCATCAGCGGGCACATCTGGTGCCTCTTGATCTTCAGCTTCCCCCGTTGTAGTATCACCGTATTCAGGGAACATAGGATAGTTGTCATCATCCTCTTCTTCTTCATTGTCTTCCATCATAACCCCTCTTTCTCCGTGCTTGGTCCAACAATTATAGTGGGGCATGAAACCCTTCTTAAGCAGGTAGAAATGAAGGGTTTTCGAGGAAGAATAATCCTTCGTATTCTCACAGACAACACATGGACAGTACATAAAACCATTCTGCTTGTTTGCCTCAGCCACATCGATAAAATTATGCAGGCCCGTAATGTACTCGGAAGTGCGTCGGTCACCGTACATCCATTGCCGGTTCATCTGTATTATGTAATTAAGTATATCAAAAAACCATTACAGAACATCATGAATAGAGAAATGACCAAATTAATACAAGTTCATCATCACATTAAAACCAAAGTACAGTAGTGATCAAATGTTATTACTGCAAAAATAAATACATAAAGTTCATACATAGTTCTCATAAAACAACATACAACTATGTAAAACATTTAAATGCAACAACAAATGCGATCAAAATCGCAACTAAGGTAACAATTGATCCAACAGCATAATGATACCAAGCCTCTTTATCAATGGCATATTTTCGAATCTTTCTAATCTTCAAACGCATTGCATCCATCTGGATCTTGTGTAGATCGACGACATCGGTAACATGCAACTCCAATTTCATCTTCTATTCTTCAATTCTTTTCAATTTTTGTTTCAAATAATTGTTTTCTTTTTCAACTAAATTTAACCTCTCGACAAGAGGGTCGGCTGGAATTTCCGGTTCACATACCTCCTAGATAAAAACATCTATGTCAAGTTGGTCGGCATGATTGTCATAAACACTAAATGAAACAAATAGTTATAAAATATAATATACCACATCCGAATCATAGACCGGACGAGAGCCGACGGGAGCGGATACCAAAACCATGGCACTATATAATAACAAACAATAATACAAGTAAGAAAATTATACAAGTAGCTATCTAAATCATACAAATAAGAATTTGTTCTTTGAAAAAAAATATAAGAACAAGAGGCTCACCACGGTGGTGCTGGCGACGAGATCGGCGCGGGCGATCGACGGCGGTGAGGACGGGGACGGGGACGGGACGGCACCCTACACATGTGCAAACAAAGAAGTTAATTTGAGCTCAAATTGTGTATCTAAATCAAATAAACTTCCACATACACTCCTCCACTAAAACCCACAAACCACTGTACTTCTAGAGCATATGAAATGAGCTAAACTAGCAGTGAGAGATGAAAGGATGAAGTTGCTAACCTATTAGAACACTTGGATAGTTGGAGCACCGCCAAATCTAGACAAATCTTGGGGAAAATGGAGCTTGGAGGTCGAGCTTGGAGGAAGAACAGAGGAGAAAGCTTAAGTGTGGCTCGGGCATTTCATCGAACACCTCATGGGCATAGGAAGTGAGAACAGAGTAGAACACACACCTCCCACCTTCTACGGCCAAAAAACAGAGGAGAGGGCGGGCAGGGGCGAGGATATATATAGGCATCTTTTTAGTCCCGGTTGGTGTCTAGAACCGGGACTGAAGACTAACCTTTAGTCTCGGTTGGAGACACCAACCGGGACTAAAGGGAGCGAGGCCCTTTAGTCCCGGTTGGTGTCTGAAACCGGGACTAAAGGTCCCAGTCGAACTGGGACTGATGCCTGCCGAGGCCCGGCCGGCGTCCTAGCCGCTCGAACCGGGACTGATGCTCACATTAGTCCCGGTTCGTAACATGACCGGGACTATTGCTCTGATCTGGCCAGAACCAAAGCTCTGTTTTCTACTAGTGTCACCATGGAAGGTCCACCCGGTATAGTATGGCTTGGCCCCATAATTACATCGAGGACCCTGCACTACCGAACAACCATTACCACCATCAACTCATTTGCGATGGACAAACTCAAGAAGGATCGGAGCCCGGAAGACCAATTCAAAGATGAAGCGCCGCCATCTACCTGAGCGCCACTCCTCCAAAAGAAAAAGGTAACCAAAACTACTAGCCGGAGCCGAGGCACCGGGAATCCCCCTCCCCGCCACCGGCCGCCTGAGTAGCAGGCAGAGGGAGGTGGATCCACGGCCTCGTAGGTTTAGCTTGGAAGGGATGTGTGCCCTAGCCGCTGCAGGCGCGAGAGGAAACCCTAACTGAAAGACTATTCAAGCTGCAATATAAATTTCACCTTCCTTCGGATAAAACTCATGGAAGAACCCGTGTTTAGTATAACCAATCGACCTCTCCAGTGAGTTGGACATTCAAACATCAGCTTGTTGTTCTTCACGTGCATTGTGATTCTCCATTGCAGGATTGCTTGTTGGATCGTAGTTTGCAGTAGAACATAAAGGCGCGTGTTACCGCGTCCGTACATCTTATGGGAATAATAATATAGAAAAATCTGGACAACAAAAAAGAGAGATAAAAGGAACATTTAGTGTAACCTAATATAGTTGGTGGGGCAATATTGAAGCTTTATGTATAAGTTGCAAAATTTACACGAGTGACAATGCCATTTAAATTAGAATTAGAATGTCACTTGCAAAAGAGTTTGTTTAAGCATCACATTTGCTAAGGCATTTCAATAAGTGGTGGATCATCTCTATGTGTCACTTGTCGTCGTCCGTTGTAGCTTTGCCATTCCAGATTCTGCACAGCGGAATAAAAGGAACAAATTATGATGCAATCGAACGGTAAGTGGTCAAAAACTGTCATCCACTACAATTAAAAGGTGATGGACTAATGGAAACTAGAAAAGGCAATGGCCGGCCACCTTGTGCGACGTCTCCTATTTATCGCATAGGTCGACGGTTGTCGACCAAACGCGCAACCCCCTCGCTACGTGAATTTGGGCTGGGCCAAGTAGTGTAGCCTCCCTCTTCCGGTTTTGGGAAGTTTCTAGAACCGGAAGACGCAGGCTTCATGTTTGTTTTTTTATTTTCTTTTTAGTTCTCTTTTTTCCTTTTTTTTTTCTGTGAATATCTTTGAAATTCATGAACTTTTTTCAAAACTCATCAACATTTCTCGAATTTGGGAACATTTTTGGAATGTGAACAATTCTTTTTAAATAATGAACATTTTTTTAAATTGTGAATATTTTGAAATTTCTTAACATTTTATACAAATTCATAATTTTTTAAAATTGAACATTTTTTACAAATTCCCAAACATTTTTTTGAAGTCGTGACCATTTTTTTCGAATTCATACACATTTTCAAATTCCCGAACATTTTTACAAGTCACAAACATTTTTTGAAATCGTGAACAATTTTTAAAATCATGTTCAGTTTTTGAATTTGAGATTTTTTTTCTGAAATTTGCGAATAGTTTTTAGAAACACATGAACATTTTTTGAAGAAATGGTTGTAAGTCACCTCGCGGCCACACAGCCCATGGTAGCCCAGTTCATGAGATAGCGCCCAAAGAGTGTGTGGAGCAGCATCCCTTTGACGTTGGTTCGCCTGTCTTGCCGGAGTAGTCCACATCGGCCCTTTTGACGTTGGTTCAGCTGGCTTGCGCGAGTAGACGAGGTGAACAGGGGCGCAGATATGTCTCGCCTACAGCGTGACGACAAGAAGTCTCGCTGAAGGCAAGCTCCATATTGGGTCGGCCCATCGCGCCGCTGACCATAGGCCACAGGCCATATTCTCGGGGTTTTTTACGTTTTTTGTTTTTGGTTTTTGTTTTCTTTTACTTAATTTATATTTCCAGATATTCTTATTACAACATATATTTTACATAAAACATATAAAAAATGTTAGTCAAACATTTAAAAATGTTAAATGTTTATAGAAAAATGTTTATCATGTATACAAAAAATATACAACATGAAATGTGTATAGAAAAAATGTTGACCATGTATTTAAAAAATGTTAATCGAAGCTTTTAAAAAAAATGTTGAACAAGTGTCCGAAAAATGTTTAACTTGTATTTGAAAAATGTTAAATGTGTATATAAAAAATGTTGACCATGTATTTGAAAAATGTTAAATGTGTATAGAAAAAATCTTGACCATGTATTGGAAAAATATTAAACTTTTCATTGAAAAATATTAAATGTGTACAGAAAAAATGTTGACCATGTATTCAAAGAATGTTAAACGTGTCTTTGAAAACTATTAAATGTGTACAGAAAAAATGTTGACCAGGTATTCAAAGAATGTTAAACGTGTCTTTGAAAACTATTAAATGTGTACAGAAAAAATGTTGACCATATATTAAAAAAATGCTAAACTTGTATTTCAAAAATGTTAAATGTGTATAGAAAAACATGTTGACCATGTATTCAAAGAATGTTAAACATGTGTCTTTAAAAAATGTTAAATGTGTACAGAAAAAATGTTGACCATATATTCAAAAAATGTTAATCGGGTATTTAAAAATGTTAATCAAGAATTTAAAAAACATAATGGCTAGCTTCACAAAACATAATGCAGGAGACGCGGGATCGAATCCTAGGATCTCCCTTTTTCTTCTCTTTTTTTCTTAAAGGTGTGCTAACAGGTCGGCTCGTTACAGTGGATTTTTAAGGTCACAGAGTCGTTTCGCTCAATGCGACTTTTTCTCTTAAAGGTAGGCGAGAGATCTTTCCGTCTCGCTGAATGCGAGATATAGCTCCTGCAGGCGAGCAAGGCCCGATGGAACGCTATGTGACGATAAACTGATCTGACGTGTTCATATGCTGAATCGGACGGTTTAGGATCCTAAATTGCTGTGAGGAGGCATAGCTGGCTGAGTTTTACTGTTTTTAAATGCCCAAAGAACTTGAGAGCAAGCTGCGCAGGATGACTAAATTGTCAAAGGAGAGAATGATCTAGATATTCAGAAGCTTCAGAACAAAAGCAGCACCAGACTTGGCGCGCCGTATCATTTGTGCACCAAAGGGGTGAAAATGCGAGCGAACACTAGGTAGCAATCGCAAACTGCTATGAGCCGTGTGCAATGTAGTTATATCAAATTAATGTAACGAAAGTTTCATAATTCTCGGCCAAGAAAAAACTAAGTTCCATAGAAAAACTTATGTTCTCGAAACAATAGCTTGAAACACTATATGTGGTGTAAATGACTTACATCTGCAAGGAGGTAACCAAGGTTCAAAATTTTGGATATCAGGTTCATATTGGTTTGGCTTCGGCATATTGGATGTCGGATATCAGATGATAAAACATGTCTAGATTTTTTTCCCCATTATTTCTGTTAAGACCATGTCTTTTTAATAAAAGAAAAGTGTATGATATCAATTCTTCAGCACAAGAAATTAAGATTCCATTCATTAACTTGTTACTTAAAAACTATTTAGGAAAGATCAACAAAATCCTTACTCTAAGAATAAAAGCAGTACATTATATAAGCGTTTCTATAAAACATTATGCATAACTTTGATAATATGATGAAGTTGTCAATACATAATCTTATTTTCGCTGTTTCTGAGAAGAAATGTTCTATATATCGATCTATATCAGTGGACACAAAGGGTCCGATATCGGCCATATCGATCGATATCTCGGTCTATATCGGATGATATGTGTAAAAATGATATTTATAAAATAGGGACATTTACATTTGTGCCCCTAACTGGAACCCACTACTCAGATTTGCCCCTAATTTTCAGGTATGCTCAAATTTGCCCCTTTGCCGTCAAGTCGCCTTATAGAAATGCCCTTCTGTGCCGTTACCGTCCGGTCAAAGGGCTTTGACCGCCGGGTGAACAGTAGCTTAATGAACAGTAAATTCAAAAAAATAGCAAAATAATTCAAAAAAATCTGAAATTTTGTGGGATCGAAGATAATCAGGTGCGTAAGGTGCGTGCAAATTTTCGTGCTGTTTGAACATTCCAGGAGCTCGTGGCGAAGGAAAAAATTAAATCTGTACGCCTGTGAACAGTAAATTCGAAAAAAATAGCAAGAAAATTCAAAAAAATATGAAATTTTGTGGCATCAAAGATACTCGGGTGCACAAGGTGCATGCAAATTTTTGTTGTGTTTGGACATTGTAGGAGCTCGTGGAGAAAAAAACAAAATTTGGCTCAGAAAAAAACTTTAAAAAAATGCACTATTTTGTTTTGTTTTTGCTAGAGCTCCTCGCATGTCATTTGATCACAAAAATTTGCAAGCACCTTGCGCACCCAAGCCTCTTTGAGGCCAAAAAATTTCATAGTTGTTTGAATTTTCTTGCTATTTTTTTTCGAATTTACTGTTCCCAGGGCGTACAGATTTACTGTTTTTCCTTCGCCACGAGCTCCTGGAATGTCCAAACAGCACGAAAATTTGCACGCACCTTGCGCATTTCGAGTCTCACTGGGACCACCATATGTGCAATGCAGATTATTAACTTCATGACCAGTTTGACATAACCTGACAAGTACAGTTATATATTGATGAAAACAAAAACATATATGTAGCTATAAAACAGTTAAGCTAGATAAACTAAAGACCCTTGCTGCTCTGAATAAGTGTGGTTCATGGTTTTGCCTTGTGAAGGAATAAACTGGCTTTGTGCTCTGGCAGTAACAACAATGACTATGGAGTGGTTAAGTATTGGACCTTTCAAGTGAAGCAGCTCACACCACTAGGATTAATAACATTCTTATTTGTTTGGCATCACCTGATGTAGTATATTGTAGTTTTCAGTTTCCATCAGTAGGTGGGAAATTACACTCTACTTGGCAGGGTTTAGAATCTATTTCTGAGATCTGAACCGATACTGTAAAATTAATCTATCCACATATTTCGAACAAAAGACATATCCAGTTCTTCGAATTTGGACTTACAAAGGAAAAAGATTTATGCAGAGGCCAGCGGGAAACCGTCTTTTTAAAAAAAGACGGAAAAAGATTCACAATTAACAGAAATAGACTTACTTCTTATCGAATTCAGATTGACGGCCAGGAGAAACTTTCTCTGCTGGTCGATCAAGCACACCACCACCTTTGCCTGGTGCAGCTGCTGTGATTACAATGGGGATGGCAACATTTGTCTGTAGAAAGAACATGTATTTCCTGCGAACATGGACAACCAAAAAGAAAGATGAAAAAAAATCCTGCAAGGGGAAACACGGATAAAGACTGCATAACAAACAAATCTTTCACCAATGTATTTTTTTCCAAGAATGAATCTTCCATCTAAAGTAAAACTGCCACAGCACTTGCTCACAGTTCAAGCTCAGCTTTGTCCCCAATTGTCATGACTGAAAAACTAAAGGGGTTTCAACGCCATACAGTTGAAAGGATGAAAACCACCGTTTTGATTGGACAAGTTCTTGAAGGAGGCTGGACTGGTACCAAACACACAACACATAAAAAGAAGAAATAAAGGGTTCTGTTTAACTATTTGGTTTCACCAATAAGATACAGAGACCTGCTTCACATTTGGAATCACAAAAAAATAAATATTTCATCGGAAAGAGGTGTACGAAGACTTGGGCAAACATCGACGTTTGCTAGCTTATTTGGCAAGAGTACGTTACAAGAAATTAATCAATCAATGGAATATTCGGCAGCAGCAATTTAATCATTTGAATGTTTTGTGATCTTTTTTATAACATTATAGTAGTCTTAGACTTCGTATTTTGATGAGCCTCAACTGAAGCAAGCTATAGAGGTCGTATGCGACCTGGAGAGGCAGAACAAGACCAGGCTGCGTTTTCAGTCGAGAAATCCGAGTGAAAAGCTTACCATCCGAGTGAAAGCTTGCCGTTCGACTAAAAGATTGCCGTCCGAGTGAAAATATTGTCATCCGAATGAAAGATTACCTCCGAGTGAAAATATTGCTATCCGAGCAAAGAAATCTAGTCGGGCGATCCGAGTGAAGGACCCAAACATCCGAGTGGAGAAATTCGAATCCGAGTGCTCCGAATAGAAGCTGAAGATGTGCTCAAAAGGTTATCTAGATGGCCCCGGATAAAAGAGTGTTCAACACAGAAATTGTTTGTAACGTCGAAACGGTCAACTTTGCTTTTGAAGTCATCATCATCTGAGATAGTCTACGGCCTGCAAAGTCGCTACAAGACTCGGATAGTCCAGTCAGCTGCAAGACCGAGTCCGACTGGAAGGGAAAGATGACCTCGGAGAGTATTCAAAATGACCTTGTTCGGAAAAGTGATCAATATACGGATTGTCTGTCTTGTCGAGGCGCACAAATTTGATATTTAGATCATCTTGATCGGAGGTCAGATGCAAATTCCACAGCCCACGTAAGGAGCAAGGCAGAAGTTTGGGCCAGATTTGGGCTAAATCCGAGTTAGACTAGAACTAGGACTCTAGGACGTGAATTGATGATATTTTCCTTGTAAGAAAAGCCTAGATGAATCCTTTGCTTATACGGGAAGTCCAGCCGCCTCTTATATATATTGGAGGTGACGGCCGATTGAACAACACATAATCGAACAAATCAATCTACTATTTTTTCGTGTTCATCTACTTTTTATCCCTCTCCCTTGTATCTTCTTCCTCATTTTTTGTTTGTTCTTTGTCTTGGAGAGCAGCGAACCTCGAGGCCCTAGGGGCGAGCGAATCGACCTAGGGCAGCCCATAGCCGCCGCGAGCCCTGACGGGTCCCTCCCGGGTGAGCTGGGTTTCAGGTCTCAAAAGCGCCTGCCGACTGTCCTGCGTATCGGGCTGTCGGTCGGGCCTCCTTCGATGTGAGCTGCGGTGCATCACCCCCGACGTCATGGGTACACGTGACGTGTTCGTGTGTCAACAGGGGTTTGATCTTATACTGGAAAAAGGATGTGTCTGTTTCATTAAGGCACAAAACAAAGGACACTTCATTGATGTATTTATTGGAAGTGGAGTAGAAATTTTTTGGCCCTTCACTGGACTATATGGTGAACCGAAGTGGGCAGATAAACATCTAACGTGGCAATGGCTGAGAGAGTTAAGGGATGTTTGTGATATGCCATGGGTTGTAATTGGGGACTTGAATGATATAATGTTTAATTAGTATTGAGAAGGAGGGAGGTAACCCTCGGCCAAATCATTTTATGGCAGCTTTTAGAGATGCAGTAGATGATTGTGGCCTGTCGGACCTGGGCTACTCTGGAGATAAGTATACTTGGCATAGGGGCTTGATAAGAGAGAGGCTAGACAGAGCAATTTCGAATGAAAGTTGGAATAGTATGTTCCCTGCTGCGAGAGTGGAACACTTGGAGTACCCCAAGTATGACCATAGACCTACAATCTATGAAGATGATTAGAGAAGCACTTTCAGTGTTGGAGCTCCCAGAGGTACATGCGAGCATTTTACCAGGTCATGGATGGAGACCGCGCCGGATGCTGAATGGACTAAAATCAACACTGATGCTGGTATATCCATGGGGGCTTACTCAGGGGGCCTTGGAGGTGTCGCTAGATCCTCGTCGGCGTTCCTAGGAGTGTGGTCAAAGCCATGCCAGGGTGTTACTGACCCTCTGGTAGCGGAGGCCTTGGTCTTCACCAAGCTCCGAGGTTTTGGCACATGTGGAAATGGAGACCGAGAGCTTAGAGGTTGTGGACCTCTGGAACTTGCTCTGTAATTCACGCTCTGTTATAGCGCGTGTTCTTTTAGAAATTGAAGAGCTAGCTTCTAGTTTTATTTCTTTAGTTCTTCATCATGTAAGGAGACATGCAAACGTCCCGGCCCACTTGTGTGCAAAGCATGCTAGCACACTGGAGGTGACGGAGTGTTGGATGGATCCCCCCTGTTTTTCTGGTCACAAGCTTGATGGCTGATAGGGTTGGAACCAAATCGTATGAATAAAGCTCTTGAATTGAACGCAAAGACTAATCAGAATTTCAAAGACGGTTCCCCCTCCCCCCTCCCGAGTCGCTCCCACGGGCGACCCGGGGGGACGAACCCTAGCGTCGACGGCTCGGCCCTTCCTCCCCCCTCTCCTCGCCGCCGCCTGGGTGCACCGCCGGGCAAAGCCCGGCCGGCGGGGGCAGCGGCGGGGTCGTGGACGTCTTCTTCCGGCGTGGTGGGCTGCGTGTTGCGGTCGTTCGTGGCGACGGTTTGGTGCGGCGGCGCATCTAGGGTCGCCAGATCCAGTTTCCGTTGGCCGCGGGTGGCCAGGGCACCGCCGGCGTGACTTCTTCGTGGCTCCGTGGAGGTTGTCCACCTCGGGTGATGGTGCGCGCGCTCGGTGGCTGGCATGTGCCTCGCCTTGACCTAGGGTCCCGTCCCCTTGTGTCTGCTGCTGGCCAGATCGATGGCCCAGCGGGGCTCTACGGCTCGATGCCTGCCCAGTTGCGGGGCTAGGTGGTGGCCGCAGAGCCGGATGGGTGGTCGGGGCCAGGGGACCATGGCCGCCGTCCACTTCAGGGTGGTGACTCCATCGTCGGTTGATCCTCCCAGGTTCGGCCCCTTGGTTATCGGACCGGAGGTGCAAATGAGGTTGTGGTATGTCCGATCCATCGAAATTATCCATGTCAGCCGGCGGTGTGCCAGGAGTGTGCTTGGGTGTGGGTTCTTCTGGACGCCGAGGCGGCGGCCTTGGGTGGTGGTCTGCCATTTCGGCCTTCAGCAGGCGTCTTGGCGGCGGCGGTGGTCGCTTTTTTGGTCGTGTGGGCGGCAGAGGATGTGGCTTTGGGCGGCCCTGTTGTAGGCGATGCCTTGGCAGTGTCGATTCCTAGATCGAGCTCCGAAGGTTTTGTTTGGTGGCGGCATGTCTCCCTTGGATAGGTGCTCGAGAGTCCTTGGTGTGGCGAGGTTGAGAGGCTCCGGGCAAAAGCCACCCTGTGCTTTGGCACCAGTGACGGCGATGCCCGTGGGTGTCGCGTCCCTCTTGGTGGCGTCAGTGAGGTACCTCTCGCCAAGCCAGGGCTTCGGGTGAAAACCCTTCACCGGTTCCTCGGTCTCGATGGCTGCGACACGCTGTGTCGTCTCCCTCTTGAAGGCATCGTCATGGAGTCCAGGTTCCTCTTGGGCGCTGCGCGGTCATCGGCGGACATTTTCAGATCCTGCCTCGGAGCTTCCTCGGCGCTGGCGTGGACGGATTCACTTGCCTCCTACTCTTTACACGGGTCCTCGTTGGTTCCTCTCTCGGTCCTTGTTTTCCGTAGGCAGGCTCGGGCTACACGATCCGGAGCGGGAGGGCAGGGGGTCCTCTCTGGCGGAAGCTTGGTGTGAGCGGCAAAACGAGACCTTGCGGTTTCCCTTGGCGGCGAGTCTTCTTCCTTGTTGGTTGTCTAAGTTGCTTTGTAGTAGAGTGTCGTCTCTCCTGTGTTCATGCTTTTTCCTTAGATTTGCTTTGTAAGAGGTTCTCCTCATGACCATGTATCGGTTCGGCTGTGTTGCTTTATCTATAAAGCGGGATGGAAGCCTTGATCGGTAATTGAACGCAAAAATAAAACCCAGGCAGCCAGCAGCATACCTGGAATTGGTAGTACTATTTATTTTCAGCCACATATTTTGTCGTGACTGTATCTGTACCAACACTTCTTCTCGAGGCTATTTTTTATCTGAGCAAAATTCCATACAAACCACTGAGAACTTTTTTTAGCAATCGGCAGGAGCTCTGCTTTTTCATAAAGAAGAAGAGAATTGACCAGTTTATAAGGAAAACTGGCCGAAAACCGATACACCCACACCAGCCCCGAAGCTGCGTAACCAACGAATCGACGTCCTTGCTACCCAAGCAGCCAAGGTGGACACCCTACAACCCGACTCGGAGCCGCCTCTCCGACACCCTAAAACCGATACACTGAGAAGTTACTAATACTCATTGCTGTCAAAAAAACTTACTAATACTCATATTCCCAAACAATGGTGGAATTGAAATCACGGTGGAAAATGCATGAAGGGACGCATAAAAAACAGGAATTGAAATCCAACGGGCCGGCGTGCTCCATCTTCAACTTCCCTGATGAATTGTTCCTCTTCAACCTCTCAACGCAAACAATTCTTCCTCCCTCCCTCGTCCCACTGGCCCAATCACCTACCCTTACAATCCGCGGCGCTGCCGCACAAGCCTAGTCGCCCCACCCACCCCGGCATGCTCGTGACTAGGCCTGGTCAGGATGACACGGTCGGCGCCCGCGTCTCGGCCTTGGGCACCGCCTCTTCTATGTGGCAAAATCGGCTGAACCAACATAAAAATTTCAGTTGCTTGATATTTTTGCGAATCTGATAAACAAGTGGTTCGTGCTAGATTTGAGGCTCACATGAATCCGTGTCAAACATGTTAGAATTAATGGGCTAGGCCCATAACAATTTCTGAAATCTCAAATAGTGGCCCATGAATAAAATGGCAAGAGGTGGTGCTAATGTTTAGTCCCATACCGCTAGTTGAGGAAGAGTTGGACCTCTGGTCCTAATATATATACTGCTACCGGTTGCAGCCAAAAGACACACCGAAAACACCTAGGGTTTTACCTTATCTCGCAACTTGCGCCGCCACCGTAGTCTACTCTATCCCAAACGCCGGCGTGCATCGGCGTGCGGGAGAGCAGGTCTCCGGAACCATTCTTCCTTGCGATCCTGCACCGGGAGAGGACGAATTAGGTTTTTGGGAAGCGCTCTGTGCGACTGCTCAAGTTCGTCATCACGGGTCGTCTTCCGTCCAAGTCGGGCGGTGCTACTCATCACCGTCTTCATCGCCGTCAGCAGCAGATCGTCGCCAACATCGTCATCAACACCGTCGCCCCTACAATAGCTAACGAACAGTACGTTTATCGTCATCTGTTCATGTCTCTCTCTACAGCTGCTGTTTCGTGTGCGCTGCTGTTGTGCATGTTTTGCTGTTCTTCTAGTTTGCTAGATTGTTACATGCTAGTCTCTGTTCTAGTCATGAATTATTTACTGGAATTAATCATGAACTTGCCTAATTTTCCAACAATCCAAAAACCTAATTGTAGGCAATTTCCTGAGTTAACTATGGCTGGATTCACTGATGCACTGAGGCCGGATAAGTTTACCGGTGTGCACTTTAAGAGGTGGCAGGTGAAGACCACGCTCTGGCTTACTGCTCAAAAAGTTTTCCACGTTAGTGTTGGTGCTCCAGAGGGAATGTCTGACGAAGATCAGAGAAAATTCCAGGAAGCCAATACTATGTTTGTGGGATGCATTCTGAGCGTTCTTGCTGACCATCTGTGTGATGTGTACATGCACATAGATGACGGAAAGACTCTGTGGGATGCACTGAATGCTAAATTCGGTGCAACAGATGCAAGCAGTGAACTGTACATCATGGAGAGTTTCCATGACTACAAGATGATGAATAACCGTTCTGTGGTTGAACAAGCTCATGAGATACAGTGCATTGTGAAGGAACTGGAACTCCTTAAGTGTGTTCTACCTGACAAATTTGTGGCTGGGTGCATGATTGCAACACCTTCATGGAGGAATTTCGGCACAACTCTGAAACATAAGAGACAGGAGATATCAGTTGAAAATCTGATTGCATCTCTTGATGTTGAAGAGAAAGCTCGGTCTAAAGACACTACTGAGAAAGAAGGTGAGGTTCAGCCTAGCGCCAATATGGTGCAAAGGTACCCACAGAACAAGAACAAAGGGAAGAACAAGCCTGTTTTCAACAAGCCTACCAAGACTACTACCTTCAAGAAGAAGAAGTTTAACAAGGTTGAGCTAGAGTGCTACGCCTGTGGGAAGCCCAGACACTTTTCCAAGGAATGCCCAGAACGTGCAGACCGTAGAGGGAAAATGAGCTCCAAGACTGTCAACATGGTGACCACTAGCAATACTGATGGGTATGGTAATTTACCTATTGTGCTTTCAGTATTTCAATCATCTTCATGGTGGATTGATTCGGGTGCTAACGTTCATGTATGTGCTGACGTCTCCTTGTTTACTTCTTATCAGGTCGCAAGGGATTTTTCCGTCCTAATGGGGAATGGGTCACATGCTTCTGTTCGTGGCATTGGCACGGTGGATCTGAAGTTTACTTCGGGAAAGATCGTGCAACTAAGGAACGTGCAACATGTCCCTACTATGAACAAGAATCTAGTTAGCGGCTCCCTTCTATGTCGAGATGGGTTTAAGGTAGTTTTAGAGTCGAATAAAGTGATTGTGTCAAGATTTGGACAATTTATAGGCAAAGGCTATGAGTGCGGAGGCTTGTTCCGCTTTTCTCTTTCAGATTTTGGCAATTAAGTCAGTAAACCAAATTTGTGCTAGTGTTAATGATGATGCAAGTGTTTGGCACTCTCGTTTATGTCATATTAATTTTGGTTTAATGTCTCGGCTATCCAGTATGAGTTTAATTCCGAATTTCACTGTTGCCAAAGGTTCTAAGTGCCATAGTTGTGTGCAATCGAAGCAACCTCGAAAGCCTCACACGGCTGCCGAGGAGAGAAACTTGGCACCTCTAGAACTCATACATTCTGATCTTTGTGAGATGAATGGTGTGTTGACAAAAGGTGGAAAGAGATATTTCATGACGTTGATTGATGATGCGACTAGATTTTGCTATGTTTATTTGTTGCAAACTAAAGATGAAGCTTTAGACTACTTTAAAATCTATAAAGCTAAAGTTGAAAATCAACTAGAGAGAAAGATCAAGCGTCTTAGGTCCGATCGTGGTGGAGAGTATTTTCCCAAATTATTTGATGAATTTTGTGAGGAAAATGGTATTATTCATGAGAGGACGCCTCCCTATTCACCCCAATCAAATGGGGTTGCCGAGAGGAAAAATCGTACGCTGACTGATTTGGTGAATGCCATGTTAGACACTGCTGGTTTATCTAAGGCATGGTGGGGGGAGGCTCTATTGACTTCATGTCATGTCCTGAATAGAGTTCCTAACAAGAATAAAGAGAAAACCCCTTATGAGGAGTGGGTTGGGAGAAAACCATCACTTTCTTACTTGCGCACTTGGGGATGCTTGGCAAAGGTCAATATTCCTATTCCTAAAAAACGCAAACTCGGACCAAAGACAGTGGATTGTGTCTTTCTAGGTTATGCTCAACGGAGCATTGCTTATAGATTTTTAGTGGTTAAATCTGAGGTACCTGATATGCATGTTGATACTATAATGGAATCTCGTGATGCAACATTTTTTGAGAATATATTTCCTATGAAAGATATGCATAGCATTGCTAGATTTTCTTCTGAGATAATTCCTGAATCTAGTACATATGATGAATATTTTGAACAATCACATGAGGAAGTCCTTGAGAAGGATAACAATCAAGCTCCTATGAGGAGTAAGAAACAAAGGGTTGCAAAAGTCTTTGGTGATGATTTCATTGTATACCTTGTGGACGATACTCCCAAGTCTATTGCAGAGGCATATGCATCTCCGGATGTAGATGATTGGAAAGAAGCTGTTCATAATGAGATGGACTCAATTCTTTCTAATGGAACTTGGGAACTAACTGATAGACCATATGGTTGTAAACCTGTGGGCTGTAAGTGGGTATTCAAAAAGAAGCTAAGGCCTGATGGTACTATTGATAAGTACAAGACGCGTCTTGTGGCCAAGGGCTACACTCAGAAAGAAGGCGAAGATTACTTTGACACCTATTCACCTGTTGCTAGAATGACCACCATTCGGGTGCTACTTTCCCTAGCTGCCTCTTATGGTCTTATCATTCATCAAATGGATGTAAAGACAGCTTTCCTAAATGGAGAGTTGGAAGAGGAAATCTATATGGATCAGCCTGTTGGGTTTGTGGTAAAGGGTGAAGGGAGAAAGATGTACAAGTTGTTAAAATCTTTGTATGATCTAAAACAAGCACCTAATCAATGGCATGAGAAGTTTGAAAGAACTCTAACTTTTGCAGGATTTGTCATTAATGAGGCTGATAGGTGTGTTTACTATCGCCATGGTGGGGGCAATAGTGTCATATTATGTTTGTATGTGGATGACATACTGATCTTTGGTACAAACATGGATGCGATCAATGAGGTCAAGTCTTTTCTATCAAAGAGTTTTGATATGAAAGATCTGGGAGAAGCTGATGTGATACTAAACATCAAACTTATTAAGGATGAGAGTGGGATTACTCTAATGCAATCTCACTATGTTGAGAAGGTCTTGAACCGGTTCGGCTTTATGGATAGCAAGCCTTCTCCAACACCTTACGATCCCAGCGTGACATTCAGAAAGAACAATAAAGAAACGAGAGATTAATTAAGATACTCTCAAATTGTTGGTTCACTCATGTACTTAGCCAGCGCTACAAGACCAGATATCTCTTTTGCTGTGAGCAAACTGAGTAGGTTCATGTCCAACTCGGGTGATGATCATTGGCATGCACTAGAAAGGGTCTTGCGCTATCTGAGAGGTACTATGAGTTACGGAATTCACTATTCAGGGCATCCTGTTGTGCTAGAAGGATTTAGTGATTCGAACTGGATTTCCGATGTTGATGTACTCTACGCCACAAGTGGGTATGTATTTACTCATGGAGGTGGCGCAGTGTCATGAAGGTCTTGTAAACAAACCATATTGACGAGGTCAACTATGGAAGCAGAACTAACTGCTTTAGACACAACCACTGTTGAGGCAGAATGGCTGCGTGAGCTCTTGATGGACTTGCCTGTGGTTGAAAAACCTGTACCGGCTATTCTTATGAATTGTGACAACCAAACGGTTATCGCTAAAGTGAACAATTCTAAGGATAATGCAAAGTCATCAAGACATGTGAAGAGACGTTTGAAGTCTGTCAGGAAATTGAGAAACTCCGGAGTAATAACTGTTACGTATATTCAAACAGACAAAAACCTGGCAGATCCCTTTACAAAGGGACTATCACGAAATGTGATAGATATTGCATCGAGGGAGATGGGTATGAGACCCATAGATGTTATACCATAGTAGTAACCCAACCTTTGTGATCGGAGATCCCGTGAATTAGAACCTGGGAAGAACAAGCCATTGGTTAACAGAGGAGAGTAACTAGTGACCGTCTCTAAGTGAAGATGCAAAACTCTCAGAGCTGTAAGGCTCAGAGCTGTAAGGCAGGTTGGCAACATGCCTTAATGTGTTTCTATTGGCTATGATTAGCAAAGATGCTGTCCTACAGAGCAGTCTTGAAAGAACACACCTATACGAGCTCCGATTGTAAACGTCGCAGTCTATGAGACTTGGGTGATCTCTAGTAAGCTCACGAAGAGACCAGGGAGTACGATGTATATGCTCCAAACCGCGGGGTAGCCTACTGGCAGCCAGGTACTTGTTAAGACTTTGAGTGAAACCTGTTCACACAAAACTAGCAATTCAAGGCATAATCCATTGTCAAGTTGTGGACGGATGTAGCTTAAAGTTCTAGGCAGAAGTTCAACTTAACAGTCTCTGCTGAAACATTGGTATATTAAACAAGTAGTAAGAGAAGGCAAATCTCTAAATGGGTATTTGAGATCTAGTGGGGGATTGTTAGAATTAATGGGCTAGGCCCATAACAATTTCTGAAATCTCAAATAGTGGCCCATGAATAAAATGACAAGAGGTGGTGCTAAAGTTTAGTCCCATACCGCTAGTTGAGGAAGAGTTGGACCTCTGGTCCTAATATATATACTGCTACCGGTTGCAGCGAAAAGACACACCGAAAACACCTAGGGTTTTGCCTCATCTCGCAACTTGCGCCGCCACCGTAGTCTACTCCATCCCAAACGCCGGCATGCATCGGCGTGCGGGAGAGCAGGTCTCCGGAACCGTCAAGTTCTTCATCACGGGTCGTCTTTCGTCCACGTCGGACGGTGCTACTCATCGTCGTCTTCATCGCCGTCAGCAGCAGATCATCGCCAACATCGTCATCAACACCGTCGCCCCTACAACAGCTAACGAACAATACGTTCATCATCATCTGTTCATGTATCTCTCTACAGCTGCTGTTTCGTGTGCGCTGCTGTTGTGCATGTTTTGCTGTTCTTCTAGTTTGCTAGATTGTTACATGCTAGTCTCTGTTCTAGTCATGAATTATTTAGTTGAATTAATCATGAACGTGCCTAATTTTCCAACAAAACAAACAACGAACGTTTCCTTTGTCGGCTAACCTCGTACTATGCATGGATCGTCGTTTACTCGTTGAGTTGTCCGTTCTCTTGCACACACGCGAGCCACAGCTAGCTAGCACATGCCCTTCCCATTAGTTCCATTATGTGGACTAGCAGACGTGAGAACCTCGCACGTACGTACACGCGTACTCTCGGCGACTATACAACTTAGAGCGATTGCACGCCATGCACGTGCAATCGTCGTTGCCTTGACTCGCCTCTTCACTATCCGGCGGCAATCTCGATCGTGACTCGTCTGAAGAAGGACATGACTGTGATAACTGATAAGCACAGCTAGCTAGCGGACAAGCTAAGGTTGGCCGTCAGTACCGATCACCGTTAGAACCTGAGGTAGGAGCAAGGATTTCTCTCCGATCATAAAGATTTGGAGTGGTTCATACGAGTACAGTTGGGGAATTGCGAATTCGAATTGCTAGCTACTCGCTCACGGTACCCTAGCAGTTCCGCCGCCACCTCATTCCCAACGACTAGTTATCTGCTTATATTATTTTTTTATAGGGGAAAGCTAAGTTTTATTATCCAAAAGTGATCATGAGGGTGGAACCAAACATGGCACCCCTCATCCAGAGAATTTGAAAATTTAGCTAAACTATTTGCTTATGTATTCGCCACTCTTCCTTCAAAAATAAATTTGCTGTTAAAACTGGACGCTCGCTGCTTGATCTCCCTGACAATACTCCCATAGCTACCGCTAGTGTCTTCATCTATATCCTTGATAACCTGCTTCGAGTCCGATGCAACAACAAAATTTTGAAGTACCAAATCTTCAGCAAGCGACAGGGCCTCTCGACATGCAATTGCTTCCAGCGTGGTAGCGTCAGAGATTCCATGAAGAACTCGGGCCGAACTGCCCATGAATAGATCTTCTGCATCTCGGCACACCCTTCTGCCCATGAATAAACATTTCTTATGTGATGCATAAATGTTGAACGCGCTACTATTATGTCTCATCATTTTCAGATGTCCTAATTCGTGTTAATGTTGTTTTCAGCATCGATACAACACTGAGCCAGTCTGAGGTTCGACAAAGGTTGTACGGTGTCGAGTAGGGTGGAGCACAAAATTGTTTCACCTTGTTTAGAAATGTAGCAGTATAACAGTGCATGGTTTTGCCTAGCTGCTGGAAGATACTTAGTTGTTGTGGTTGACTCTCAAGTTCAGACACTGCCCAGTTGAAGTTCAGTTATCAATGCGTCGGTTCCAAGTTCAGACACAAGACGCAACAACCCTTGACTCAGTGATTGACATGTGTAGATGAAGTATTCTAACAGCTGATGAGGTGGGTGCCTATTTCTTACATAATGTGTACGCTCCGAGATGTCTCTCGATGAAATGATGTTTGTTATCCTTGATCTGGGCCTCAACTATGAAAACATTTTAATTCTGGCTATCGTTCAGGCACTTTGTGTTCTTGAATGGCTAGGTCACAGTACTTTCTTTTTGAAGCAAGGTTAAATTAAGTGTGAAGGTACTTTATGATTCCTGAAAATTCATAACAATCGGTCACATCTTCTTACGGAGCAAATTAAGCTCGATACTAAGGACTGTAAATCAAGACCACCAAATGGTGCTAGTTAATCAACCAGCTAGTGTTGGTTCTAGAGTTTTAGTAGTACAACACAGAATCAGAATCAATACCTACAGATAATTAAGCCTATATAATATCTTTCTAACATATGTGTCTCCCACCGTTTAATGTTTCTCACTGATGAAAGAGTCCAAGAACAACTCTCTAATGTGCTTTTTCTTCTGACCATCCGGCGCACCAAAACCATCCCCACCTTGGTAAACACAATGTGAGATTCGAGCCAAATTCACGCAAGTCTTGGCAAAAGATCTAGAAAATTGGCAATGTTTGAATGCATCTTCGTTAATCGACTTCCAGGCTTCCATGGTAAGATCTTCCATGGCTTCGCGGGACTCTTGCTCACTGGAGCTGTTCTCCGACATGTGAATAGCTATTGATGATGGTGCATCCCCTCGCTCCAGCTCGGCCTGTTATACATATTTTCACAACATAAGACACCTCTCATAAAGATTCAACTTTGGTGATTGAAACAGTAAGGGGCAAAACAACCCGGATAAATTTTCCTTACAGAGTGGGTTGCAGAGTCGTTGCAGAGGCGAAGAACTAACGACGCGGACTGAACTAATTTAGGGTAGCTTCCAACTTTAGCAAGAGACATTGGGGTGAGCTTTTCATCCACACGGAGCAGGGGAAACCCATGTTGCAGCAACAGTGGAGCAGAGGCTGAAATTGATCCATTGTCCAGATACTCACGAAGTGTTGGTCTTTGGTTTCCATGGTGCCACTTTGCCTCCACCAGGAAAGACTCCACCATGTCTCGCCACTGCAAAATCATGCAGAATTTATTACGGTTCCTTGTGAAAACAATTTATATCCTATGAGTAAGTTAATTGTGTATATGAACTTACCGCTTTCTGAAGAACATGACGAGCGTCGCAACCATGTTGTTCCAACACATTTTCAGCCACCTCAGCGGATGTGTTGTACATCACGGAATAGAGTGCTTGCATGTATTCCGGGAGTCTTTCACTAGGACTTTCTTCCCACCTGAAATTATTTATTAATTTTAGATAATGGAAAAAGCTTCATTTAATGTGAAACTAACTGTATGAGAAGTGCACCGTTGCATGTAGTTACCTTCCAATGGCGTCGGTGAAGAGAACAAGTTCATCTAGAGTTCCATACACATCATAAACATCATCCAAGTGAACTATTAGATTGGCGACTTTAGCAAGGACTTCTCGACATGCTCCATTGTTTGGCTCCCACACAATTCCATTTGCGTAATGGAAGCACTCCATGAGACGATCCCTGGCGAACCCCAATTTTTCACTAAGGGCGGTCCCCTTCCACCACCTACAATTAATTAGGTCAATTTTCATATCTTAAAAACCCATCAACAATGAGAACTGATTAGCTGGCTTATTTAAATGTGCGTTTCCTCACGCTCAATTACCTTGCCAGTCTCGCGAGTTCTTCCTGATGCACACTTTGCACATTGTTGAAGTCCGTCGTTGCAAATCTGACGAGCAACGGGTCGGAATTGCTGTCATCTCTAGCATAGTGATCTATGAACCATCTTGCCTCTAGTCTAGGAGACCTCCGGTGCAATGGAAGGTCCAAAGAACGTACTACACTGCGCCGTAAGTGGTGATCCATGGATGGCAAGAGCTTTATGAGAGCTTTCTTGGAAGATGCTCTTGCCTCGTCCAGTGTTTCCTCGCCTCCGAACGCTAGGTATGAAGCCTCGTAGAGTGAGAGAAGTCCATTGACATCGTCGGATCCACGCTTGAGAGCTACCAGAGATTCTATATATATTGTGACCATGAAACAATGTCAGTTAAGTACTTAAGTATACAACTAAAAAAAAGTACTTAAGTATATGAAACCGTGCCATACACACAAGTCAAAGTTTCAACCGTGATTGATTCTGGACCATGCATTTGGTGCAGATATGCTTAATTTCCAAAATTCTGGCCGTAGTTTTAGGTTCCTTTCTTATATCTTCTAAGAGTCTGCTTTTCATATTTCATATTTAAGGAGGTACCTTGAGGGAAGTAGACTGGGAAACCACTGTCCCTGAGCAACCTGAACCTCAAGGCCGCGGAAGCAACATCACCATCATCCCAGCTGCACCTGTGAGGCTTGCGGTGGACGGAGCTGAGGATACCAGCGATCTCCTCCTCGAAATGGTAGGCGATGCCAAGCCGTTGCACCGTGTCGACAAGCCCGAGCTTCGCAGCTTGGTGGTCGCCTCGGCTCACCGCCACCAGCCGCTCCCTCACGCCGGCCTTCAACTTATCAATCTGTGACATCATCAATTTCCATAAGTATTTCATCTACATTTAAGTAGTACTTGCCGGAAGAGAAGTACTATATGTTCAGCTGATAAATGTACTTGATCTGCTTGTCCGCCATTGTTGGGCGAGAGCAGGAGGAGGGAGTCGTAATCCCAGGAGCTGGGAGCGTAGTTTGCAGACCGTCGAGCCGCCGCCGAGCAGCGCACGGTTGACGGTGACGACGTCCGGAAGCATGTAGTCGTGGTGGCCATTGTTGGCTGTAACTTCGACGCCATGGTGCTGCGCGCTGCGATGAGTACTACTTGGCAGCGATAGCTAGGCAAAGAGGTAAGCACTTCTAAGCTGTGGTACCTAATAAACTTGCTGCTGTTTGTTGTTTGAGAGTAGCCAGAATATGTGCCAATTTATAGACGAGCTACGACCCAGCATAACTTTAACCTGGCTCAGCCCGCATGAAAATCGTGTGACATGACGCATACCGAAATGGTACTACTATTTCGTTTCAGCCACATGTTTTGTGTCACTATGGACGAGATGAGAGTACCCGTACCAACACTTCTTCTAGAAGCTTTTTTCGCCGAGAAAAATTCACTGAGAACTTACTCATATCCCCAAATAGTACGTACTTCAAATTTCCATCTTGTAAATATGTCACTACAATTTTAAACTGGGTACATGTGAGCAAGTCTTGAGGGCATCTCTAATCGATCCCCAATAAAGTGTTAGAGGAGGAAAACAAACAATCTGGTTTTCCTCCTCTAACCGGGAACTAATCGGCCCCCTAAAACCGTTAGTGGAGGAAAACTTTTACTCTATGGCGGCCGCGACTCTTAAATATACTCGACCGACTGGCCACAGAGTAAAAATTCCTCACCCCATTTCACTTCACCTCCCACCGCCCAATCCATGCCGACGCGTACCCATTCTCACCCACAATCACCCCGCCACCGGCCAACCGCCGATAATGTCCGGATCCAGCCGCCGCTGCTCCCCGTTGCCCATCCCGTCACGGATCCATGCCTCTCCTGCACCTTCCTCCTCCCGTGCTTGTAGTTTCTCCTCCTGCGCCGGCGCATCCTGCATTCCCGACCTGCCCCCGCCGCATCAACCAAAATACATCGGCATGCGACAGCACCGGTGGGGGACGTGGGTCGCGGAGATCACCGATCGTGACACCCACAAGCGGATTTGGATTAGCTCGTTCCACTCAGTAGTGCAGGCGGTGTGCAAGTACGACTTCATGTCGGTCCGCCTCCGTGGCGCCAATGCCCGACGCAACTTCCCCCACAGCCTGCCGCGGTTGGAGTCGGTTGACCCCCGGGTGGCCACCACACGGGAGATGCGGGAAGACCGGGAGCGCCGCGAGCGCATCGTGGCGGAGCAAGCCGGCGAGGCCTACATGGCGGAGCTCCGCTGCCTCTATGCGGAGCGCCGGCTGTATGCCTGTACGAGTAGTATGCGGCCGGGGTGACGGAGGTCATCGACCTCTCCAGCGACTCCGACAGCGACAAGGGCAATGGTCTGCTCATCGGAGGGATTACCGAATCGGAGTGGGAGAGGATCGAGAACGAGACCGACAGTGAGTAGTTTAGTTAGTTTTTGTGCAATCTTAGTCTAAATTTTGTTTAATTTATGTAAAATAGTTACGTAAGATATTTCGAATCAAGTTTGCATCGAATCAAGTTCGCATCTTGTCTAAATTTGCACCGAATTTGTTTTATTTTTTTACTCCGTTAATTTCAGAGAATAGCTTAGAAACATCACTTATTTTAGAGTAGCAAATATCCTCCACTAAAGGATACTCGGTGGTATCATCCTCTAAATTATAGGGGATCGGTTAAAGATGAACAAATTAGATGGGGGACGTGGGATCGACCATACACACACACACACCACATCCCAAAATTATAATTTTCATAAGAATTTAACAGTTGCCAACTGAATCCGACACACTTATTTTGAGACGGAGGAAGTATTTAGCAAACCTGGTAAATAAACGGTCCAAGCTAGACTCGAGGCTCACATGCACCCGTGGCGAACAACCCACGAACGTTCCTCGTACTATGCATGGATCGGCGTTACTCGTTGGCCACAGCTTGCTAGCACATGATACACAATATAAGTCGCTCCTTTCGTTTCCGACATACTTTTTTTTTTCAAATTCCAGAGGGGAGAGGTGTGTGCACTCTGTACGACTATTCAACTCGCGCGGTTGCACGCCATGCACGTGCGAGTGCCATCGTCGTCGCCTTGACCCGTCTCTTCACTGTCCAGCGGCAATCTAGTCTAGTCTATTGTCGTCTCGTCTCGTCTGGAGCACAGCACAGCTAGCTTAGCTTAGCTAATGGTTGGCCGTGAGTCCCGATCAGTGCCTGGCTTAATTTGTCCCCTTTCCATCGCTTGGCTTAATCAATTAGCATGACGGAAAGCAGGAGACATTGCTTTATACAGAGTGCACTAGTCCAGGTGCAGTGTGGTCCAGGTGCGGTGGCCGTCCTGCGGTATGGTGGCTACACGGTAGATCGGCGGTTCCGGCTGCAGCGACGGTTGGCTTCTCGCCGGCGTCGGCTTGTTTGCAGGTGGACTGTTTCGGCCTTCGAGCCATCCCCTCGTCGTGTGTGTGCTGCTATAGGCGGAGGGCTGGTCCTCTCCCAACCGTTGTACACCGTTGAGGGACGATTCCCCCGCCAGGAGGTCTGAGGAATCATCCTTGCCTCCCGTCAGTTGGTGGTGTGCCTCCGGGGAGCTCGCCCATTGCCCAGGAGCGGCAGGGCGGGGCAGTGGTGGCCGGTTTCGGCCGACCCAGGGGTGAGTTTCGGGGTTGGGGGCCGGCCAGGAGTGGTAAAGGAGGGGCCTTTTCTGCTCATTTCTTCGTTCGTCGGAGCTGCGCGTCTCGGGTAGGGTGGCGTCGGGGTCTTGGATGCCGGGGCGGCGGCCTTGGTGGCGGGAGCTGCGGTGCTCGTGGGCGGAGCTCGTGGCTCAGGTGTGGTCTGGCTACCATGGTCGTGCGGACGGCGTGGTGGTCAGGGTGCGACGACCGGTGGCGGTGGTGCGGCGAGCGGTGGCGTCGTGTACCCCGTCTGGGTGATGAAGAGGGCTTGTCGGGGTGAAAACCCATTCTGGCCCTGCCAGGTCGACGACGGCGGCGTCTATGGTGTCGTCTCCTTCTTGAAGGCGTCGTCGCGGTTCCTCTTTGTTCCCCTTGATGCTCTGGGGGAAACCCTGATCCCTGGATCGGGCGGTGGCGACACTATGGTGTCGTATCCTTCCTGGAGCTTTTGGTTCGTCTTGCTCGGCTTCTCTTCGGTTAGGAGAGGGCCCCGAAAGCTTCAAGCGGTACCATTTCTTCATACCTGTAGTTTGCTTGGAGTAGTAGGGTGCTTATAGCTGTTCTTATCACCCTTGTGTCTTGCCTCGAGTGTGTGTTGTGTTGCTGAGTGGTGTGTGTTGAGTTGTATGCTGGATTGGTCGTTGCTTTATATATAAAGCGGGACGTGAGCCTTTTTCAGCAAAATCGGCTGAACCAACATAAAAATTTCAGTTGCTTGATATTTAGTGAATCTGATAAACAAGTGGTTCGTGTTAGACTTCAGGCTCACATGCATGGATCCGTGTGAGACAAACAACGAACGTTCCGTTGTCGGCTAGTCTTTAAGTACAGTACTATGCATGGATCGTCGTTTACCCGTTATAAGTTGTCCGTTCTCTTGCACACACGCAAGCCACAGCTAGCACATATGATACACAATTAACTCCCTTTCCATTAATTCCACGTATGGGAAGAGGTATGCATCTCTGCAGACGTGACAACCTCGCACGTACGTACGCGTGTACTCTCGGCACTATTCAACTCAGAGCGATTGCACACCATGCACGTGCGATTGTCGTTGCCTTGACTCGTCTCTTCACTGTCCGGCGGCAGCCTCGATCGTGACTCGTCTCAAGGATGTGATAATTGATAAGCACAGCTAGGAGGTAGGAGCTGGCTAGCCTTTTTTTTTTTTTAGTAGTACCGATCACCGCGTGGCTACTCCGGCCCTTTTCCATCGCTTAGCACAATTAGCATAACATAACGGGATTACTAAATCTTAGTCGACCGAGACTTAACAGTCGACGCTATATTCATAAGATCTTATGTGGAGATCCATGCAAAATTTTCTTTTTAACTTTTCCTTTTTCTTCTTTATATGCTATGCCACTTGACTGAGACTAGCCATACCCTTAGCATAATAATGGAAAGGAAACCGACCCCGTTGGGTCGACCGGCCTCCGCCTCCGCCGGTCGCGCGTGCGTCGTTGCGCCATGTCGATCACTCGGGTGAGCGCCACGTCCTCTCCGGCAGGCAGCAGCATGGCCGTTGTGTGCTCATCCCTCGTCGTCTCTTGACCACCGCCGCTCGTCGTTCGTCGCCTCCGCATCCCCGTCTCCTCGGCGAGTGCTGCCCCTCCTCTTTTCCCTCCTGCAGCAAGCACGCACGCCAAGCCAGACACAGATGGGCTGATGCGAGGCGTGGCGCAAGTCAGAGCTGCGTCCCTTACGCCGTTTTTCGATGGAACCAGAGAAAACGGGGGTTGCAACCAGCAACACAAATGCTTTGACAAATGCCTTGGTTTTTTGCTGGAACAGAGAGCGGGCGGCTGTGATTGGCACACGGAGGAGCTGCAACCAGCAGTGCCAAATGCTATGACCAATGACCGAGAAAGCTGCAACCCGCGATTGAAAAAGCTTCAATTGGAGACCGGCAAAGAAGGGGGATGGACACATCAGAACCGCAAAAGGTGTAACCGGCGCAGCAAGCTGATGATGGTGCAAGCGATGACGCCGGGAGCTGTTCGATGGTGCACGAGGTGTTGCGACGGGCACGCGGCACGCTACGACCGTGACTGGAGGCGATGCTGGAAGAGCGTTGCTTCCGTGCTCCCCCCTAACTCAATTTCCCAGGGGCATCCTTGTCCCTCGCGAGTTTATTTTTTCTCTGGCCCGCCGTAGCCCAGATCCAAGCTCTGTCTAACCCGTATAACCCATACCGTATATGTACAGTACCCTCCCCCGAAAAAAAAACATTGCACGACTCCACGACCACGTACGACCTGCCGAATCCAGCTCCATCATTGACGCAGCTCCATAATTCACGCAGTACCCTAGTTGAGGTTCTTTACGAATATCGGCGGCGGCCATCTCGTCGCCGGCGATCTCGTCGGACAGCGCGCGCGGCACCGTCGTGAACCTCCAGCGCTCGCAGGTACCGCATCCCGCGTCCCCCCATTTGTCTCGCTCGCGGCAACATCGAACGAACTGCCGCCGTTTTCGTGGTAGTGGTAAACCTAGCAGGGCGGGTAACCTAGCTACCCGGCGGCGCAGGCGATCATGGATCTTGTTCCGGTAGTGGTGCTCCTCGTGATCTGGGTTTACTCTGTCTAGGGTTAACGTAGCGTCGGTTGCCGTCGGCTGTGTGCACGACGACTATCGTTATTTGATGCGGCGGCTAACCTAGGTATCCGGCGGCACAGGTAATCACAGATTTAGGTTTGGTAGTGCCGCTCCTCGCGATCCAAAGTGATCACGACGGGTGCCGTGGCCATCTTCCTTACTAGGTTTGCACGATCTGTACGCCCTCGGTTGGGGTAGTTTACTTAACGTTCGTGATCCTGTGCTATGTGTTATCTATTTCATTATTGATATTGTTTGCACATGTGATGATACTTACTATTTGTTGTAGGAAATGGCAGACAATGAGTTAACTGATATCATGGTAGACATGGAGTTTGGAGAACTGCTGAAAGACTGGATAGATGATTGGTCAGATGATGAAAATTCAGATCGTGGAGATTGGTCAGAGAATGGGAACGAAGGGGAAGATGTTAATGTGAGTGGCATTATCATGTTGTATTTTTTTTTGTGGCATCCGACAACATTATATTTTTGTATTTAAAATTTATAGATAGACGTGGAAGATGATAGTGAGGAAAACAACTCCGAGGTCTCGAATGAAGATTACATTAGTCAGGTACGGAAGTGGAATTTTTTGTTGGCATGCAAATTGAATTTTTCCTGGAATATAATATGATAACTAATTATGTATTTGTGTTGATTTTTTCAGCTATTTTCAGGATCTCATAATGCATACGACTATTACAGTGAATCCGACGCGGAGACATGCCTTGATGACGAATCAGTAGATGCACCTGATTCTGGGGAGTCGCAGTCGTCGGTCAACATGAGTGAGGTATGTATGTAATCAATGTTGTATGAAAGTAAAGTTAAACCATAGAAAATTCTTTTCATGGCTATGTTTTGATTGTGTAGGTGACAGAAGATGAGGGGAAAGAGAATGTCCAAAATACTACCCATGCAGATGATAAGAGGGATATGTTCATGAAGATAAGAGAAATGACTTTTATGTCTGAAGCAGCTGCGTTCGTTTTCTACAACAGCTATGCTAGAGATAATGGTTTCAGCGTTAGAAAGGATAAGTCAGGTATAGCAAAACTGAGTCACAGCATATGCGTTTGAGGCGGTATGTTTGTTCCAGAGAAGGGAAACGTGACAGCAAGTTGCTAACGGAGGATGGACGCAGCCGTAGGCTCAGACCCGAGTCACGCTGCAACGGCGAAGCGCACTGCTACTTGTAGCTTGCGTTGATATTTTTCCCGAAGAGGAAGGAATGATGCAGCACAGTAGAGGTAAGTATTTCCCTCAGTTATGAAACCAAGGTTATCAATCCAGTAGGAGAATCACACAACACCTCGTTAGCAGTACCTGCACACAAATAACAAATCCTTGCACCCAACGCAAACAAGGGGTTGTCAATCCCTCGGCGGTAATTGCAAGATTAAATTTTATGTGATAGATAGATAGATTGAAACAAAAATAAAAAATAAAGTAAATAAAGAAAAAGTGCAGCAAGTATTTTTTAGGGTTTTTAATATATGATTTAAATAGACCCGAGGGCGATAGTTTTCACTAGAGGCTTCTCTCAAGAAAATAGCATACGGTGGGTAGACAAATTATTGTTGGGCAATTGATAGAAAAACAAATAATCATGACGATATCCAAGGCAATGATCATGTATATAGGCATCACGTCCGAAACAAGTAGACCGACTCCTGCCTGCATCTACTACTATTACTCCACACATCGACCGCTATCCAGCATGCATCTAGTGTATTAAGTCCGTAAAGAACGGAGTAACGCCTTAAGCAAGATGACATGATGTAGACAAAGTAAACTCACGCATAAATAAACCCCATCTTTTTACCCTTAATAGCGACGATACATACGTGTCATGTCCCTTTCTGTCACTGGGATTGAGCACCGCAAGATCGAAGTCATTACAAAGCACCTCTTCCCATGGCAAGATAAATCAATCTAGTAGGCCAAACCAAATCAATAGATCGGAGAAGAAATACGAAGCTATAATAATCATTCATAAAAGAGATCAGAGAAGACTCAAATAATATTCATGGATAATCTGATCATAAACTCATAATTCATCGGATCCCAACAAACACACCGCAAAACGTGATTACATCGGATAGAACTCCAAGAACATCGAGGAGAACATTGTATTGAAGATCAAAAAGAGAGAAGAAGCCATCTAGCTACTAACTATGGACCCGAAGGTCTGTCGTAAACTACTCACGCATCATCGAAAGGGCAGGAGCCCCTCCGTGATCCATTCCCCCTCCGGCGGAGCACCGAAAAAGGCCTCCAGATGGGATCTCTCAAGAACAGAAACTTGTGGCAGCGGAAAAAGTATTTCGTGGACTCCCCTGGTGGTTTCCCGATGTTTGAGAATTTATAGTGGTGGAATTAGGTCAAAAGATTCAGAGGTGGGCCCACGAGGCACCAGGGCGCGCCTGCCCCCCAGGCGCGCCCTGGTGGCTCGTGGCCACCTCCTGGGTCTTCTGGCCTCCTCCCGAAGCTTCTAGTGTTTGTTATGTCCAGAAAAAAATCTCCAAAATGTGTCGTGGCATTTGGACTTCGTTTGGTATTGATTTTCTGTAAAACCAAAAACAGGCAGAAAACAGCAACTGGCACTGGGCACTAAGTTAATAGGTTAGTTCCAAAAAATGATATATAATTACTGCAAATGTATATAAAAACATCCAAGATTTATAATATAACAGCATGGAACAAGCAAAAATTATAGTTACGTTGGAGACGTATCAGCATCCCCAAGCTTAATTCCTGCTCGTCCTCGAGTAGGTAAATGATAAAAACAGAATTTTTGATGTGGAATGCTGCCTATCATATTCATCATATATTCTTTTTTCTTTTGTAGCATGGACATTTGTACTTGAATGATTCAAAGCAATAGTCTATAGTTTGACATGAAGATATAAATACTCAATCATACTAAGAAGCAACCATGCATTTCAAAATATCAACGCTAAAGAAAGTTATCACTAGCCCATTATGCTCAATCATTGATCCATTCATGAAACACACTCCATATTAGCTACATCCAATGCACAAGTATGACAATAGTGCTCTCTAGTTGGTGCTTTATAAGAGAAGATGGAGACTCAAATGAAAATAAAAATTACATAAAAGTAAATAGACAGGCCCTTCGCAGAGGGAAGCAGAAATTTGCTAATGTGCCAGAGCTGAAGGCTTAAATTAGAGAGATAAAAATATTTTGACAGACATGCTTTTCCTGTCAACGAAAACGACCGAGAATTGCCAATATCTTCCATGCTAGACACATCATAGGCAGTTCCCAAACAGAAAGTAAAGTTTATTTCCTTTCCACCATTCTTTCACAATCCATGGCTAGCCGTATCCACTGGTGCCCTCCATACCAACACTTTCCAAGGAATTTTGTTGTTATTAATTTTGATTTCATTGTGGGACCGGACATCCCTATTACCAGCCACTCTCTCATGCAATGACAAGTGAATAAACACTCATCGTGAGAATAACACACCTAGCATGGAAAATATTGGCCACCCCCTGCCGCTTCATGAGCGGTACGGGCACACAAAACGGAATATTATTTTGAAAATTAGAGTTGGCACACGCAAATTTACTTGGAACGGCATGGGAATACCACATATAGGTAGATATGGTGGACTCATTTGGCACAACTTAAGTTTAAGGAGTTTGGATGCACAAGTAGTATTTCCGCTTAGTACAAATGAAGGCTAGCAAATAGATGGAGAAACAACCAACCAAAAAACGAAAACGGTCATAAACATGCATTGAACATAACTAACATCGAATAATGCACCATAAGTAGGATATAATTTCTTTGCATAATTATTGACTTAATGTGCATGCATAGGGAATCACAAACCTTAACACGAATATTCTTACTAAATCACAATTACTCACTAACATGACTGACATATTATCATCTCCATATCTCAAAACTATTGCAAGGAATCACATTTATCATATCCAATGGTCTATATAAAAGTTTTTATTATATCCCTCTTGAATATTCATCACTTTGGGACCAAATTCATATCTTGTGCAAATTACAATTACTATGATCAACTCTCAAAAAGATATAAATGAAGCATGAGAGTGCAAATATTTCTTTAAAATTTTCATCTTATCAACTCTCAAAATAATATAAGTGAAGCATGAGAGTTTATTTCTTCAAAATTTCAATCTAGTCAACTCTCAAAATAATTTAAGTGAAGCATTAGAGTTCATTTCTTCAAAATATAGCCACCACCGTGCTCAAAAAGATTTAAGTGAAGCACTAGAGAAACTGCCTAGCTCAAAAAATTTAAGTGAAGCACATAGAGTATTCTAACAAATTATGATAACGTGTGGCTCTCTCAAAATAGGTGTGTCCAGCAAAGATGATTGCGACAAACTAAAAGGAAAACAAAGCAAAGACTCATATAATACACGACGCTCCAAGCAAAACTCATATCATGTGACGAATAAAAGTATAGCTCCAAGTAAAATTACCGATGGTTGGTAGAAGAAAGAGGGGATGCCTTCCGGGGCATCCCCAAGCTTAGACGCTTGAGTCTTCCTTGAATATTACCTTGGGGTGACTCGGGCATCCCCAAGCTTAGGATCTTGCCACTCCTTATTCCTTCATCCATCGTGATCTCACCCAAAACTTGAAAACTTCAATCACACAAAACTCAACAAAACCTTCGTGAGATCCGTTAGTATAACAAAATAAATCACTACTTTAAGTACTATTGCAAACCCATTCATATTTTATTTTTGCATTATACCTACTGTATTCTAACTTCTCCATGGCTTATACTCCCCGATACAATCCATAGTTTCATCAAAACAAGCAAGTAGTGCATCAAAAACAGAATCTGTCAAAAACAGAACAGTCTGTAGCAATCTATTTAAAAGCTATACTTCTGTAACTCTATTTTTTTTGAAAAATTAGGAAAACGTGGGAAATTCATATACCAATACTGTGTAAAAATTTCAGATTTTTCTGACGCTCAAGTACAGAACCAAAATTTCAGCACTGGACGCAAAACTTTCTGTTTTCCAAACAGCATCAATTATACTCTCTTCCAAATCATCCTAAAGGATTTACTTGGCACAAACACTAATTAAAACATAAAAAACTCAATCATAACAGTAGCATAAATTTGCAAACACACAAGAATTTATTTTATTCATTGGATTGTCTCCCAACAAGCTCTTTCTTTATAGCCATTAAGATAGGCTTGAGATTTAAATGATGCTCACATGAAAGATAAAAGTTGAAACACAAAGAGAGCATCATAATTCATGTGATAAACACATTTAAGTCTAACATACTTCCTATGCATAGGCATTTTAGAAGAGAACAAATTATCAAGACAAGAATAACCTATGCATGTGCAAGGAAGGAGGTAATTTAGTAACATGAAAATTTCTACAACCATATTTTCCTCTCTCATAATAATTACATGTAGGATCATATTCAAATTCAACAATATAGCTATCATATAAAATTTTCTTTTTATGATCCACATGCATAAATTTTTTATAATCTTTCAAAATAGTGGGATTATTTTTAGCTAAAGTTGACACTCTTCCGAACCCACTTTCAATATTATCGCAAGCATATTCATCATGAGGTTTAAATAAATTTTCAAGATCATAAGAATCATTATCACCCCAATCATGATCATTGCAATAAGTAGTGGACATAACAAAATCATCATCCCCAAGCTTAGGGTTTTGCATATCACTAACATAATTGACATTAATAGAATTTATAATAACATCATTGCAGTCATGCTTTTCATTCAAGGAGCTATCATGAATCACTTTATAAATGTCTTCTTTCAACACTTCATCACAATTTTCAGATTCATGATTTTCAAGCAAAACTTCATAGAGATAATCAAGTGCACTCAACTCACTAGCAATTTGTTCATCATAATTGGATCTTTTGAAAAGGTTAGCTAGTGGATGAGGATCCATATCAATAGATTTTTAGCAAGCGAAGATGCAAGCAAATAGAAGGCACATGGCAACACAAACAAAGATAGCAAACAAGAAAAATGCAAACAGAAAATATTTTTGTATCTTGTAAAAACTTTTTAGAAGTGGGGGAGATGAAAACGAGAGGCAAATAAAATAAATGCAAGGAGATGAGAGTTTATGCAAAGGTACTTGATAGATGTTGATGATGTCTCCCCGGCAACGGCACCAGAAATTCTTCCTGCTACTTGTAGCTTGCGTTGGTATTTTCCCCGAAGAGGAAGGGATGATGCAGCACAGTAGAGGTAAGTATTTTCCTCAGTTATGAAACCAAGGCTATCAATCCAGTAGGAGAATCACACAACACCTCGTTAGCAGTACCTGCACACAAACAACAAATCCTTGCACCCAACGCAAACAAGGGGTTGTCAATCCCTCGGCGGTAATTGCAAGATTAAATTGTATGTGATAGATAGATAGATAGAAACAAAAATAAAAAATAAAATAAATAAAGAAAAAGTGCAGCAAGTATTTTTAGGGTTTTTAATATATGATTTAGATAGACCCGGGGGCCATAGTTTTCACTAGAGGCTTCTCTCAAGAAAATAGCATACGGTGGGTAGACAAATTACTGTTGGGCAATTGATAAAAAAGCAAATAACCATGACGATATCTAAGGCAATGATCATGTATATAGGCATCCCATCCGAGACAAGTAAACCGATTCCTGCCTGCATCTACTACTATTACTCCACACATCGACCGCTATCCAATATGCATCTAGTGTATTAAGTCCATAAAGAACAGAGTAACGCCTGAAGCAAGATGACATGATGTAGACAAAGTAAACAAATGCATGAATAAACCACATCTTTTTACCCTTAATAGCAATGATACATACGTGTCATGTCCCTTTCTGTCACTGGGATTGAGCACCGCAAGATCAAACCCATTACAAAGCACCTCTTCCCATGGCAAGATAAATCAATCTAGTTGGCCAATCCAAATCAATAGATAGGAGAAGAAATACGAAGCTATAATTGTAGGAGATATGCCCTAGAGGCAGTAATAACAGTTATTTTGTATCTCCAAGTTTGTAATGAATGTTTATGATCCATGCTATAACTGCAATGATTCTCGAGTCTACAATATCCACGAGGCTCGGAGGGAAACTCATATGCACGTGTGGTATAATAAACGGTAAAATGTATTCCTAGTCTTGCCTCTAAGACTTGCTCAAGTATTGCATGATGATCCTATTTTCCTGATCATGGGCATGACTATGCCGGCAATTTTGAGGGCACAATGTTAGTAGAACACTTGTGTTGAATCGACCCGAATTGATGTTATGCTATGAGATACATTCGTCACAAGTTAATTGTTAATAACACAGAGATAGTTAATGTTTGTATTATTCCTTAGACCATGAGAGTATCGAGTTCCTTCGTACTTGCTTCGTGAATTTGGGGTTTGTTAAACGTCATCCGTAACTGGGTGGCTATTACGGCGGCTTACGGGTTCACGGAAAAGTATGACAAGAAATGAGATAGCTCAAAATTGGGATTTGCTCCTCCGACGATGGAGAGATATTCTCAGGGCCTCTCGGTGTTACGGTATCCATAATCGTCTGGCCAGACAAAGGGTGATTTGATCATAGGGATGCCGGAACACGGAAACGAGAAAAGAGAACAAAACCGGTAACGAGGTAACTGGCATAGTGGACAAGTTGTTGATCCACGGGGATGCAGAAAATCTCACCTCGGGTGTTTGTAATATATCATGAAGCAATAGGAATAGCACATGGCAACTGGAGGTTCACTCGAATATTCATTCGTGTGGGTATAGGGGTCAATATGGGTGTCCACGGCTCCGATGTTGATCATTGATCGGAAAGTGTTCCGGGTCATGTCTGTACTTCACCGAACCTATAGGGTCACACACTTAAGGGTCATCTATCAGCTGAATACTAGACAGGGAGTCTGAGAGAAAGTCACAAGAAAAGTTTCGGAGACAACGGAAATGTTCCGGAGAGAACACCGGAATAGTTTCGGTAAAACTGAAAAGTTGTTTCGGGGTATACCATTAAGTCAAATTGGTTTTGGCACACGCCTGGAAATTTTTGGAGGGTGCCAGAATTATTCTGGAAACTTCTGGGATTTTTCCGGGATAAAAACCGGAAATGTTCCGGAGCTGCCGGAACCGGTTTGGTTGCTTTTCGCAGATGAAAATCACTAATCCGAAATTGTTTCGGAACGCGTCCAAAATCATTTGTGTGGGTACTGGATTTATTCTAAAACCCACAGAAATATTTTTGAATTTAACGTTCGCGGAAAATTGTTTCCGTGAATAGTGAAAATCACTTTATGGTTACTATTTTGGATAGCCACCTTTTGGGACTTTAGTCAAAGTTTCTAGAAGGAAGAGGCTTGCAAGGGAAGGAACCCCTTTTGGGGGGCCCCCATGAAGTGGCCGGCCAAGGGTGGTGGTGCTCCTTGGAGCTCCACATGGCCTCCCATTATGCCCTAAATGCCCACCATTTGTGACCTAATGCATGGGTATTTTGGTATTTTTGGAGGCACCCCTACCCCTTGGCTTTCATATAAATAGAGGTGGAGAGGAGCTCTCCACAATCATCCCTTGCTCTCATACACATGCCATGACATTTCTGACTTCTCTCTCCCTCCCAGCGAAATAGTTTCGTAGAGCCGAAAGGCTGTCTGGGTTCCGGTAGGAACTAGTTCTAGACGGCGAAGCCCTGCCGGATAGCTGACACCGTATGTGTGCAACCCTGTAGAGAGGTCGTAGTTTCGATCTTTTGCCCGAGGGGTTGTTCGAGGGTCCTCCCGAAGGGCTGTCCGAGTTACCGTTCGAGCTTCGAGGGTCCTCCCGAAGGGCTGTCCGTGACATCGTCCGACGGACTGTCCGACCGCCTCCCGAAGGGCTGTCCGACGAGGGAGTACATCCTCACGGTTGGGAGGTTATAAATCCTAGCTGCGGGGATCTGCACCGATGATCTACATCGACTCTACTTCCGCTACGCTATGAGTCGGTAATGATCAGATCAAACCCTGTATGCAGTCTCCATAGTGGTCCTGGGCGTGCTCGCTGTACCGATTTTTTTTTCTGTCGCGTTCCCCTACAGTGGCATCAAGGGCCGTGGTATGCGTAGATGCAGGTTACGTTCTAGAATACATGGAGATGTATGGGTATTGCATAATATAATTTTGTAGTAGATGAGATCTATTGCTGAAAATTATTTATGCGGTAGCAGATGAAATCTGTTACCCGATGTTCTTTTTGCTTCCTTAGAATTTGCGTATTTCTGATCTCGAGATAGCATGGTGGAATTTGACACAGTTCTGGCAATCCGCGATCCTGATTGATCAGCGAAGTGCTATCAGTTCTTTGGGTTAGCTGCGACTGGAAACAACTATGCGGACTGGGTCCGTAACCTGAGGATTGTCCTCAGGAGCGTTAAGAGAATGTATGTGCTTGAAAAAACTCTTCCAGCTAGACCGGCGGCAACTACCCCGGAAGATGAACAAAATGTCTGGGCCACTAAGGATGATGATTACAACTTAGTGCAGTGCCTCATGCTAGCTTGCATGAGTCCAGCGCTTCAAAAACGTTTTGAATTCCATAATGCCCGCGATATGATCCAGGAATTGGATGCTCTGTACAAGGAAACCGCACGGTCTGAACGATTTGATATCATGAAGGCCGTGATGGATTGCAGGATGGCTGATGGCAGTTCAGTTGGCGAACACGTGGTCAAAATGATTGGCTACGCTGAAAGGCTTAAAACCCTGGAATTTTCAATTCCACCAGCCCATATGATGGACATGTTGCTTGCTTCACTCCCCCCGTCTTATGACGGTTTTACCATGAACTACAACATGAGTGGGATGGAGAAGACACCGGAAGAGGTGCTCGCCATGCTAAAAATTGCGGAAGGAGGACTGCGGAAAAATCGCAAGCAAGTGTTGCTTGTGAATAAAACCGCCAGTTTCAAAAAGAAAGGCAAGCCAAAGAAGGGCAAGAGCGCCGGTAAGACCGGCTCCCAAAGCAACTCTAAGGGCGGAGCCAAGAATGAAACTGAGTGCTTCTACTGCAAGGGCACAGGACACTGGAAGAGAAACTGCAAGAAGTATCTAGAAGATAAGAAGTCCGGGAAAACCGGAAAAGGTATAATTGTTATACAAGTTAATGTCATTGACGTTTTGCTTGCTAGCGAAAATTCTAAGTCTTGGGTAGTTGATACCGGATTGGTTGCTCACATTTGCAACTCGATACAGGGACTGCAGAAGGTGCGCAAGCTAGCAAAGAATGAAGTCATCATGCGCGTCGGGAACGGCGCTGGGATCGCCGCTCAAGCCGTCGGCATTATGCCTCTACGTCTCCCTTCAGGATTTATCTTAGAACTAAGTAACTGTTATTTTGTTCCGCCATTGTGTAGAAACATTATCTCCGGATCATGTTTAGTACATGATGGGTATTCGTACAAGTCTGAGAACAATGGTTGTTCACTTTATTGTAAGGATATTTTTATGGATTTGCACCCATTGTTGGGGGTCTTTTCATACTAAATCTTGAATGTGGAAATGATGTGTTTAATGTGAATGCTAAACGCCTTAAGAAGGATGATACACCACCACTTTCATGTGGCACTGTCGGCTTGGCCACATTGGAAAGAAACGCATGCAAAGACTCCATAAAGATGGAGTTTTACCGTCCTTTGATTTTGAATCATTTGACATATGTGAAGCTTGCTTGATGGGGAAATGACCAAGACGCCGTTCACGGGTCATCCTGAACAGCGAGTGAATTGTTGGAAATAATACATAGTGATGTATGTGGTCCAATGAGCACAATCGCACGGGGTGGTTATTTCTACTTCGTGACTTTTACTGATGATTTCAGTAGGTATGGATATATCTACTTGATGAAGCATAAGTCGGAAACCTTTGAAAAGTTCAAGGAATTTCAGAATGAGGTAGAAAATCATCGTAACAAAATGATTAAGTTTTAGCGGTCTGATCGCGGGGGCGAATATTTTAGTCATGAGTTTAGCCAACATCTGAGTGATCGTGGAATCGTTTCATAGCTTACGCCTCCCGGAACTCCACAGAGAAACGGAGTATCGGAAAGACATAACCAAACCCTGTTAGACATGGTAAGGTCGATGATGTCTCTTACAGATCTACCGATATCGCTATGGGGTCATGCACTACTCACTGCCGCTTATACATTAAACAGAGCACCGTCTAAGTCTGTTGAGACGACTCCATTTGAATTATGGTATGGGAAGAAACCCAATGTGTCGCATCTCAAGGTTTGGGGTTGTGAAGCTTATGTAAAACGTTTACAACCAAGCAAACTCGACCCCAGATCAGACAAATGTTACTTTGTAGGTTACCCAAATAACACCATTGGGTATTCCTTCTACCAACAGTCTGAGGGCAAAGTGTTTGTCGCAAAAGTTGGACACTTTCTCGAGAAAGAGTTTCTCACCAAAGAATTAAGTGGGAGGACAGTACAACTTAATGAGATTAGTGAATCTTCGGTGACCGTTGATATGGCTAAGGAACCGGAAGAAATTCCGCAAATTATCCCTACAACTGAGCCGGAAGTTGTCGCATGTGATGCGGAAACTTCAGACAATGTTGTAACTGAACCGCGCAGATCAGGTAGGGCTATCCAGCCACCTGAGTGGTTTCATAACGAAATCTTCATTCTTGAAGACGATGAACCTGCGCACTACAAGGAAGCGATGGCGGGGCCCAGCTCAAGGGAATGGCACAAGGCCATGAAATCCGAGATGGAATCCATGTATGAAAACCAAGTTTGGAACTTGGAAGAACTTCCAGATGGCGTAAAACCCATTGGTTGTAAATGGATTTTCAAAAGAAAGACGGACGTGGATGGTAACATTACTATCCACAAAGCTAGACTTGTCGCGAAAGGGTTCACGCAAGTTCCAGGAGTGGACTACGACGAGACTTTCTCGCCCGTAGCTATGCTTAGGTCTGTTCGGATATTACTAGCAACTGCTGCTTATTTCGATTATAAAATATGGCAGATGGACGTCAAAACGGCTTTCCTAAATGGAAATCTCAAGGAAGATGTATACATGATACAGCCAGAAGGTTTTGTCGTTCATAAGGATGCTGGAAAGGTATGCAAACTTCAGAAAGCCATTTATGGTCTGAAGCAAGCATCAAGGAGCTGGAACATTCGTTTTGATGAAGTGGTCAAACAGTTTGGCTTCATCAGGAATGACGAAGAATCTTGTGTTTACAAGAAGTTTAGTGGGAGCGCAAAAGCATTTCTAATCTTGTATGTGGATAACATATTGTTGATTGGAAATGACGTGAATTTTCTTAGTGAAATAAAAGACTCATTAAAGAAGAGTTTTTCAATGAAAGACTTAGGCGAAGCGGCATATGTATTGGGCATCAGAATCTATAGAGATAGATCAAAACGCCTGATAGCACTTAGCCAAAGCACGTACATTGACAAGGTGTTGAAAAGGTTCAACATGGAGAACTCCAAGAAAGGCCTACTCTCCATGTCACCTGGCACAGTGCTTTGCAAGAATCAGTGTCTTCGGACTCTCGATGAGCGAGCACAAATGAATGATGTTCCATATGCCTCGGTAGTTGGTTCTATTATGTATGCCATGCTATGTACAAGACCAGATGTTTCCTATGCGCTAAGTGTTAGCAGCCGGTACCAAAGTGATCCAGGATTAGAACACTGGGCCGCAGTTAAGGGTATTCTTAAGTACCTCAGAAGGACCAAGGATTTACTCCTTGTGTACGGAGGTGATGAAGAGCTCATTGTAAGTGGTTACACTGATGCAGGCTTCATGACTGACCCATATGACTTCAAATCTCAATCAGGCTATGTTTTCATATTGAACTGTGGCGCAGTTGATTGGAAAAGTTCCAAACAAAAGACTGTGGTGGATTCTACAACAGAGGCGGAATATGTTGCAGCTTCAGAAGCCTCCAAGGAGGCGGTATGGATCAAGCAATTTCTTGAAGACCTTGGTGTGGTTCCAAGTGCTCTGGACCCGGTGGAGATCTATTGTGATAATAGTGGCGCCGTGGCTCAGGCAAGGGAGCCAAGTTCGCACCATAAGACAAGACATATTGAATGCAAATATAAACTCATTCGACATCATATCGAAGCGGGTTTAGTGAAAGTACGCAAAGTCACACGGATCTGAACGTGTCAGACCCGATGACAAAGCCTCTACCACGAGCAAAGCATGAGCAGCACCGGATAGCCATTGGTGTTAGGGAAGCCATGTAACTGGATTATGACTCTAGTGCAAGTGGCAGTCTATAGGAGATATGTCCTAGAGGCAGTAATAATAGTTATTTTGTATCTCCAAGTTTGTAATGAATGTTTATGATCCATGCTATAACTGCAATGATTCTCGAGTCTACAATATCCACGAGGCTCGGAGGGAAACTCATATGCACGTGTGGTATAATAAACGGTAAAATGTATTCCTAGTCTTGCCTCTAAGACTGGCTCAAGTATTGCATGATGATCCTGTTTTCCTGATCATGGGCATGACTATGCCGGCAATTTTGAGGGCACAATGTTAGTAGAACACTTGTGTTGAATCGACCCGAATTGATGTTATGCTATGAGAGACATTCGTCACAAGTTAATGGTTAATAACACAGAGATAGTTAATGTTTGCATTATTCCTTAGACCATGAGAGTATCGAGTTCCTTCGTACTTGTTTCATGAACTTTGGGGTTTGTTAAACGTCATCCGTAACTTGGTGGCTATTACGGCGGCTTATGGGTTCACGGAAAAGTATGACAAGAAATGAGATAGCTCAAGATTGGGATTTGCTCCTCCGACAATGGAGAGATATTCTCGGGCCCTCTCGGTGTTACGGTATCCATCATCATCTGGCCAGACAAAGGGTGTTTTGATCACAGGGATGCCGGAACACGGAAACGAGAAAAGAGAACAAAACCGGTAACGAGGTAACTGGCATAGTGGACAAGTTGTTGATCCACGGGGATGCAGAAAATCTCACCTCGGGTGTTTGTAATATATCGTGAAGCAACAGGAATAGCACACGGCAACTGGAGGTTCACTCGAATATTCATTCGTGTGGGTATAGGGGTCAATATGGGTGTCCACGGCTCCGATGTTGATCACTGATCGGAAAGTGTTCCGGGTCATGTCTATACTTCACCGAACCTATAGGGTCACACGCTTAAGGGTCATCTATCTGCTGAATACTAGACAGGGAGTCTGAGAGAAAGTCACCGGAAAAGTTTCGGGGACAACGGAAATGTTCCGGAGAGAACACCCAAATAGTTTTGGTAAAACTGAAAAGTTGTTTCGGGGTATACCATTAAGTCAAATTGGTTTTGCAACACGCCTAGATATTCTTGGAGGGTGCCAAAATTATTCTGGAAACTTCTGGGATTTTTCCGGGATAAAAACCGGAAATGTTCCGGAGCTGCCGGAACCGGTTTGGTTGCTTTTCGCAGATGAAAATCACTAATCCGAAATTGTTTCGGAATGCTTCCAAAATCATTTGTGTGGGTACTGGAATTATTCTAAGACCCACTGAAATATTTTCGAATTTAACGGTCGCGGAAAATTGTTTCCGTGAATAGTGAAAATCACTTTATGGTTACTATTTTGGATAGCCAGCTTTTGGGACTTTAGTCAAAGTTTCTAGAAGGAAGAGGCTTGCAAGGGAAGGAACCCCTTTTGGGGGGGCCCCCATGAAGTGGCCGGCCAAGGGTGGTGGTGCTCCTTGGAGCTCCACACGGCCTCCCATTATGCCCTAAATGCCCACCATTTGTGACCTAATGCATGGGTATTTTGGTATTTTTGGAGGCACCCCTACCCCTTGGCTTTCCTATAAATAGAGGTGGAGAGGAGCTCTGCACAATCATCCCTTGCTCTCATACACATGCCATGACATTTCTGGCTTCTCTCTCCCTCCCAGCGAAATAGTTTCGTAGAGCCGGAAGGCTGTCTGGGTTCCGACAGGAACTAGTTCTGCACAGCGAAGCCCTGCCGGATAGCTGACACCGTATGTGTACAACCCTGTAGAGAGGTCGTAGTTTCGATCTTTTGCCCGAGGGGCTGTTCGAGGGTCCTCCCAAAGGGCTGTCCGAGTTACCGTTCGAGCTTCGAGGGTCCTCCCGAAGGGCTGTCCATGACATTGTCCGAGGGACTGTCCGACCGCCTCCCGAAGGGCTGTTCGATGAGGGAGTACATCCTCGCGGTTGGGAGGTTGTAAATCCTAGTTGCGGGGATCTGCACCGATGATCTACATCGACTCTACTTTCGCTGCGCTACGAGTCTTTAATGATCAGATCAAACCCTGTATGCAGTCTCCATAGTGGTCCTGGGCGTGGTCGCTGTACCGAATTTTTTTGTTTTCTATCACATTCCCCTACAATAATAATCATGCATAAAAGAGATCAGAGAAGAATCAAATAATATTTATGGATAATCTGATCATAAACTCACAATTCATCGGATCCCAACAAACACACCGTAAAAAGTGATTACATCGGATAGAACTCCAAGAACATCGAGGAGAACATTGTATTGAAGATCAAAAAGAGAGAAGAAGCCATCTAGCTACTAACTATGGACCCAAAGGTCTGTGGTAAACTACTCACGCATCATCGGAAGGGCAGCAAGGTTGATGTAGAGCCCTCCGTGATCGAGTCCCCCTCCGGCGGAGCACCGAAAAAGGCCTCCAGATGGGATCTCTCGAGAACAGAAACTTGCGGCGGCGGATAAAGTATTTTGTGGACTCCCCTGGTGGTTTCCCAATTTTTGGGAATTTATAGTGGTGGAATTAGGTCAAAAGAGTCAGAGGTGGGCCCACGAGGCACCAGGGCACGCCTGGGGGGGCAGGCGCACCCTGGTGGCTCGTGGCCACCTCCTGGGTCTTCTGGCTTCCTCCCGAAGCTTCTAGTGTTTTTTATGTCCAGAAAAAAATCTCCAAAAAGTTTCGTGGCATTTGCACTTCGTTTGGTATTGATTTTCTGTAAAACAAAAAACAGGCTGAAAACAGCAACTGGCACTGGGCACTAAGTTAATAGGTTAGTCCCAAAAAATGATATATAATTGCTGTAAATGTATATAAAAACATCCAAGATTGATAATATAACAGCATGGAACAATAAAAAATTATAGATACGTTGGAGACGTATCACGCACCTGACCGTGAAGCTTGACGAAAAGCGTGGGGTTTGGTATGTTGGATGTTTTGAGGACAAGCATAGCCATATGTTAGCAAGATCGGATGAAGTACCTTTTCTTTGGTCCCATAGAAAAATCAAAGAATACCAGAAAGTTGAGATATTGTCCATGGGAGCTGTAGGGATTAGAATTCACACCATTATGGATTCCTTCATCAGCAAACATGTATGGTACGGCGGTGTTGGTTTTACGAGGCGTGATATATACAACCTTTGCTCCAGGGAGAAGAGGAAGCTGCTTTCAAAAGGTGATGCTGCCACAGCCATAGGCATCATGGCCAGTAGGAAAGAGAGGGATCCTAGCTTTTTTTCGAGTACAAGCTAGATAAAGAAGGACATATGAATGGAATGTTCTGGTGTGACTCCCAGTCTCGTCAGGACTATGAGGACTTCGGCGACGTGGTTGTATTTGACAGCACATACAAGATGAATCGCTATGGTACGCCATTCATACCTTTTGTTGGTCTTAACAATCACCGGAAGACCACTGTTTTTTTTGTGCCATAGTTTCGGACGAGACCGAAGGGACATATGTGTGGCTGCTGCAAACTTGTTTGAGGTCCATGTGTCAGAAGCTGCCGAAGAGTGTAATCACGGATGGCGACGTTGCGATGATCAGGGCAATTCGCAAAGTCTTGCCAGATGTGTGGCACCGTATATGTACATGGCATATAGAAAAAATATGAAGATTCACCTCAGTCACTGCTACTTGTGAGCTGCGTTGGTAATTCCCTGAAGAGGAAGGGAGATGCAGTACAGTAGAGATAAGTTTTTCCCTCAGTTATGAAACCAAGGTTATCAATCCAGTAGGAGAATCATGCAACACCTCATTAACAGTACCTGCACACAAAACAACAAATTCTTGCACCCAACGCAAACAAGGGGTTGTCAATCCCTTGGTGGTTAATTGCAAGATTAAATTGTATGGTGATAGATAGATAGATTGAACTAAAATATAAAATAAAATAAATAAAGTAAAAGTGCAGCAAGGAATTTTTAGGATTTTTAATATATGATAGAAGTAGACCCGGGGGCCATAGTTTTCACTAGAAGCTTCTCTCATGAAAATAGCATATGGTGGGTAAACAAATTACTGTTGGGCAATTGATAGAAAAGGAAATAATCATGACGATATCCAAGGCAATGATCATGTATATAGGCATCACGTCCGAGACAAGTAGACCGACTCCTGCCTGCATCTACTACTATTACTCTACACATCGACCGCTATCCAGCATGCATCTAGTGTATTAAGTCCATAAAGAACGGAGTAACGCCTTAAGCAAGATGACATGATGTAGACAAAGTAAACTCACGCATGAATAAACCCCATCTTTTTACCCTTAATAGCAACGATACATACGTGTCATGTCCCTTTCTGTCACTGGGATTGAGCACCGCAAGATCGAACCCATTACATAGCACCTCTCCCATTGCAAGATAAATCAATCTAATTGGCCAAACCAAATCAATAGATCAGAGCGAAATACGAAGCTATAATAATCATGCATAAAAGAGTTCAGAGAAGACACAAATAATATTCATGGATAATCTGATCATAAACTCACAATTCATCAGATCCCAACAAACACACCGCAAAAAGTGATTACATCGGATAGAACTCCAAGAACATCGACGAGAACATTGTATTGAAGATCAAAAAGAGAGAAGAAGCCATCTAGCTACTAACTATGGACCCGAAGGTCTATGGTAAACTACTCACGCATCATCGGAAGGGTAGCAAGGTTGATGTAGAGCCCCTCCGTGATCGATTCCCCCTCTGGCGGAGTACCGGAAAAGGCCTCCAGATGGGATCTCTCGAGAACAGAAGCTTGCGGCGGCAGAAGAAGTATTTCGTGGACTCCCCTGTTGGTTTCCCGATTTTTGAGAATTTATAGTGGTGGAATTTTGTCAAAAGGGGCAGAGGTGGGCCCACGAGGCACCAGGGCGCGCCTGCCCCCCCTCCCAGGCGCGCCCTGATGGCTCGTGGCAACCTCCTCTGGCTTCTGGCCTCCTCCCGAAGCTTCTAGTGTCTCTTATGTCCAGAAAAAAAATTCCAAAAAGTTTCGTGGCATTTGGACTTTGTTCGGTACTGATATTCCTGCTCGTCTAGTATAACAAAAAATGATATATAATTGCTGTAAATGTATATAAAAACATCCAGGATTGATACTATAATAGCATGGAACAATCAAAAATTATAGATACGTTGGAGACGTATCAAGCATCCCCAAGTTTAATTCCTGCTCGTCCTCGAGTAGGTAAATGATAAAAACAGAATTTTTGATGTGGAATGCTACCTATTATATTCATCATATACGCTTTTCTTTGTAGCATGGACATTTGGACTTGAATGATTCAAAGCAATTTTCTGTAGTTTGACATGAAGATATAAATACTCAGGCATACTAACAAGCAACCATGTCTTTCCAAATATCAACGCTAAAGAAAGTTATCCCTAGCCCATTATGCTCAATCATTGATCCATTCATGAAACACACTCAATATTAGCTACACACAATGCACAAGTATGACAATAATGCTCTCTAGTTGGTGCTTTGTAAGAGAAGATGGAGACTCAAAATAAAAATAAAAATTGCATAAAAGTAAATAGATAGGCCCTTCGCAGAGGGAAGCAGAGATTTGCAAATGTGCCAGAGCTCAATGCTTAAATTAGAGAGATAAAATTATTTTGAGAGGCATGCTTTTCCTGTCAACACAACCGAGAATTCCCAATATCTTCCATGCTAGACACATCATAGGCGGTTCCCAAATAGAAAATAAAGTTTATTTTCTTTCCACCATTCTTTCACTATCCATGGCTAGCCATATCCATGGGTGCCCTCCATACCAACACTTTCCAAGGAATTTTTTTGTTATTAATTTTTGATTCATTGTGGGACTGGGCATCCCTATTACCAGCCACTCTCTCGTGCAATGACAAGTGAATAAACACTCATCGTGAGAATAACACACCTAGCATGGAAAATATTGGCCACCCCCTGCCGCTTCATGAGCGGTACGGGTACACAAAACAGAAAATTATTTTGGAAATTAGAGTTGGCACATGCAAATTTACTTGGAACGGCATGGAAATACCGCATATAGGCAGATATGGTGGACTCATTTGGTACAACTTGGGTTTAAGGAGTTTGGATGCACAAGCAATATTCCCGCTTAGTACAAATGAAGGCTAGCAAATATATTGAGAAGCGACCAACCAAAAAGCAAAAAACAGTCATAAACATGCATTGAACATAACTAACACCGAATAATGCACCATAAGTAGGATATAATTTCTTTGCATAACTATTGACTTAATGTGCATGCATAGGGAATCACAAACCTTAACACTAATATTCTTACTAAATCACAATTACTCACTAACATGACTCACATATTATCATCTCCATATCGCAAAACTATTGCAAGGAATCACACTTATCATATCCAATGATCTATATGAAAGTTTTTGTTATATCCCTCTTGAATATTCATCACTTTAGGGCCAAATTCATATCTTGTGCAAATTACCATTACTATTATCAACTCTCAAAAAGATATAAGTGAAGCATGAGAGTGCAAATATTTCTTCAAAATTTTAGTCTTATCAACTCTCAAAATAATATAAGTGAGGCATGAGAGTTTAAACATTTCTTCTAAATTTTAGTCTTATCAACTCTCAAAATAATATAAGTGAAGCATGAGAGTTTAAATATTTCTTCAAAATATAGCCACCACCATGCTCAAAAAGATTTAAGTGAAGCACTAGAGCAACTGCCTAGCTCAAAAAATTTAAGTGAAGCACATAGAGTATTCTAACATATTATGATAAATGTGTGGCTCTCTGAAGTTGGTGTGTCCAGCAAAGATGATTGTGACAAACTAAAAAGCAAACAAAGCAAAGACTCATATAATACACGACGCTCCAAGCAAAACACATATCATGTGACGAATAAAAATATAGCTCCAAGTAAAATTATCGATGGTTGGTAGAAGAAAGAGAGGATGCCTTCCGGGGCATCCCCAAGCTTAGACGCTTGAGTCTTTCTTGAATATTACCTTGGGGTGCCTTGAGCATCCCCAAGCTTAGGCTCTTGCCACTCCTTATTCCTTCATCCATCGAGATTTCACCCAAAACTTGAAAACTTCAATCACACAAAACTCAACAAAACCTTCGTGAGATCCGTTAGTATAACAAAATAAATCACTACTTTAAGTACTGTTGCAAACCCATTCATATTTTATTTTTGCATTATACCTACTGTATTCTAACTTCTCCATTGCTTATACCCCCCGATACAATCCATAGTTTCATCAAAACAAGCAAGCAATGCATCAAAAACAGAATCTGTCAAAAACAGAACAGTCTGCAGAGATCTATTTAAAAGTCATACTTTCGTAACTCCAAAAATTCTGAAAAATTAGGAAAACGTGGTAAATTCATATACCAATACTGTGAAAAAATTTCAGATTTTTCTGACATTCGAGTACAGAACTAAAATTCCACCACTGGACGCAAAACTTTCTGTTTTCCAAACAGCATCAATTATACTATCTCCCAAATCATCCCAAAGGCATTACTTGGCACAAACACTAATTAAAACATAAAAACTCAATCATAACAGTAGCATAATTGTGAAAAAACACAAGAACAGAAACAAAAAGTAAAAATTTATTTTATTCATTGGGTTGCCTCCCAACAAGCGCTATTGTTTTATGCCCCTAGCTAGGCATAATGCATAGTTTCAAGTATTGTCATCTTTCTTTTTCTTATCCAAAGATGTACTTTGGTCAAAGGGTTTTTCAAAGGTAATATGAAACACATTGTCCATAGAAATTTTAGCATTAGCAAGTTGTCCATCTGTAAATCCCTCTTGATTACCGGCTACAATCCAAGAATATTGTCTATTAACACTATTAAAAACTTGTTGGATTATATTAAGGGAGGAACTTCCTTTTTAATATTCTCATCAAAGATGTGGTCATTGCGGAACAAATACCTTAACAAGTAATCATTATTATAAAGGATCTCATCTATTACCGGTTTTTCATGGTTCATACCATAGAAATAAAAAATCTCCCTAGCTTCTCGCACTATGCGATCAAATTCATTCATGAGAACAAGGGTAGCTATTTTCTTAGCTCTAGGATCTTTTATAACCGGTAACTCATAAAACAATCTTTGCAAAGTAGGATGGGTGCGAATAAATCTTCTTTCAAGTTTAAGAACAAGTGCGGAAATAGCATCGGCATAATTCTTAGTTTCTTTAAGTATAGGAGCATCATCAAAAGCCAAGGTCCCAATGCAATTAAAGAATTCTTGGATGACACTTTTTCCTATAACATTCCCATGTCCCAACACAAAAGTTTTAGCATCAAGATTGGTAGAACTTCCCATTTTAGGAGTTCTACCATCATCAGTTTCTGCCATGCCAAAATCACTCATGATAACAATCTTCAAGAAAGCAAACAAGAAAACACGCAAATACGGAAACAGAAAATATTTTTGTGTTTTGTAAAAACTTTCTAGAAGTGGGGGAGATGAAAACGAGAGGCAAAGGTAAATAAAATAAATGCAAGGAGATAAAAGTTTTATGCGTAGGTACTTGATAGATGTTGATGATGTCTCCCCGGCAAAGGCGCTAGAAATTCTTCCTGCTACTTGTGAGCTGCGTTGGTAATTCCCTGAAGAGGAAGGGAGATGCAGTACAGTAGAGATAAGTATTTCCCTCAGTTATGAAACCAAGGTTATCAATCCAGTAGGAGAATCACGCAACACCTTGTTAACAGTACCTGCACACAAAACAACAAATCCTTGCACCCAACGCAAACAAGGGGTTGTCAATCCCTTGGCGGTTAATTGCAAGATTAAATTGTATGGTGATACATAGATAGATTGAACTAAAATATAAAATAAAATAAATAAAGTAAAAGTGCAGCAAGGTATTTTTAGGATTTTTAATATATGATAGAAGTAGACCCGGGGGCCATAGTTTTCACTAGAGGCTTCTCTCTTGAAAATAGCATACGGTGGGTAAACAAATTACTGTTGGGCAATTGATAGAAAAGCAAATAATCATGACGATATCCAAGGCAATGATCATGTATATAGGCATCACGTCCGAGACAAGTAGACCGACTCCTGCCTGCATCTACTACTATTACTCCACACATCGACTGCTATCCAGCATGCATCTAGTGTATTATCTCCATAAAGAACGGAGTAACGCCTTAAGCAAGATGACATGATGTAGACAAAGTAAACTCACGCGTGAATAAACCCCATCTTTTTACCCTTAATAGCAATGATACATACGTGTCATGTCCCTTTCGGTCACTAGTATTGAGCACCGCAAGATCGAACCCATTACAATGCACCTCTCCCATTGCAAGATAAATCAATATAGTTGGCCAAACCAAATCAATAGACCGGAGAGAAATACGAAGCTATAATAATCATGCATAAAAGAGTTCAGAAAAGACTCAAATAATATTCATGGATAATCTGATCATAAACTCACAATTCATCGGATCCCAACAAACACACCGCAAAAAGTGATTACATGAGATAGAACTCCAAGAACATCGAGGAGAACATTGTATTGAAGATCAAAAAGAGAAAAGAAGCCATCTAGCTACTAACTATGGACCCGAAGGTCTGCGGTAAACTACTCACGCATCATCGGAAGGGCAGCAAGGTTGATGTAGAGCCCCTCCATGATCGATTCCCTGTCCGGCGGAGTACCGGAAAAGGCCTCCAGATGGGATCTCTCGAGAACAGAAGCTTGCGGCAGCGGAAAAAGTATTTCATAGACTCCCCTGTTGGTTTTCCAATTTTTGAGAATTTATAGTGGTGGAATTAGGTCAAAAGGGGCAGAGGTGAGACCACGAGGCACCAGGGCGGGCCTGCCCCCCAGGCGCGCCCTGGTGGCTCGTGGCCACCTCCTCTGGCTTCTGGCCTCCTCCCGAAGCTTCTAGTGTCTCTTATGTCCAGAAATTTTTTTCCAAAAAGTTTCGTGGAATTTGGATTTCGTTTGGTACTGATATTCTGGAAAACCAAAAACAGGCAAAAAACAGCAACTGGCACTGGGCACTAAGTTAATAGGTTAGTCCCAAAAAATGATATATAATTGCTGTAAATGTATATAAAAACATACAATATTGATACTATAATAGCATGGAACAATCAAAAATTATAGATACATTGGAGACGTATCAGTCACAAGTCCTTGAACCAGTTCCGAACTCTTCTATACTACAGCACGTCCACAGCCACGTTTGAGGAGAGATGGCACGCGTTTGCCAAAAGATAGCAGTCGGAAAAAACAGTAACATGGTTGAGACGGATGTATAAGAAGAGGAGACTATGGGCCGCAGCTTATGTGACAGAGGGGTTTTGGCTTGGCATGAAAAGCAACCAAAGGTGTGAAAGTTTGAACTCCTGCCTTCCCCTCCACCTAGACGATGAAATGACCCTGGTGGATATGATTTTCCACTATGAGAACGCCGTTGTACGTATCCGTGAGAATGAGGCATGAGATGACTGCACGGCCTCACAGACTGTACCGGTGGTAGTAACTAGCTGCAGGGAACTTGAGGTAGATGCTTCTCACATCTTCACTCCAGCAAACTTCTATATGTTGCAAGATGATCTTAAAAAAATTGGCGGCATGGAGATTGTAGAAAGAATGCTCGGAGACGAATCAGAGCAGTTCATCGAGGCCTGGAAGAATAACCAGAAGAGCCGTTTTTGGGTGGAGTATACACCAGTAAATTCCGCAAAAACTATAAGGTGCAGCTGCAGAAGAATGATTCGAAAGAGTCTACCTTGCAAGCACATATTCCATGTACTGAAGTACATGAATATATCTGAACTACCAAAGTGTTTAGTTCTTGTTCGGTTCACGAAAGAAGCAAGGTTGGGACTGCCCGCGAGGCGCACAAGCGATCTGTTGGGATTTGGTTGGACTGGGGCAGGGGAAAGAATGAAATATAGCCAGGTCAGTGTGTTAGCGTCAGAAGCTATGCATGCGGCATGCAAACACCCAGCTTTGTGGGATCAGTTACAGGAGAGTTTGAAGGCCACGATAGCTAAGAGCCATGAGTATGATCTGCTACAGGAAAATTTGAGCAAGAAAACATATGATCTCAGTAAGTGTGCAATTGAATATGTAGAGGATGGTGAAGGCAACATGGTTGCAGTTCAAGATCCTATGAAAGTGTCAAGCAAAGGTGTAACAAAGGTAGATGAGAACCGCCCTGTCTCAAAAAATGGTAGACCACTCTCTTATGATGAGCTGAAAACCCGGTGCGGCGCTTGCAAATTGCTAGGACACACTAGACGTAGCAAGAAATGCAAACTGAATAACAAGTAAGTGTTTTTATGCATTGTCGATTATTAATTTTTTTTACCTTATCATTCATTAACTTATCCTGTCTTTTATCATGTGCAGAAATGTGGAGAAGGAAGAAGAGTAGAACACTTGCTTCAGTTATTTAAGGATGAATCGAGTGAACTGGCCAGTATATTCTTCACATTATGGCATCTTGTGTGTTTGACGTTTCGCGTATTTGGTTCCTATATATTTTAGCAACTTCCTCAACAGTTTGTTTACTGGGAGTGTGCTTTGGTTCAACTATATGTTTGGTTGTATGCATGTAGGATGTTGTGACTGTGATGTGAGGTTCAACTCAATTGTTGGTCTATCAACCTTTTACATCTCGAAAGGAGCAACAAAAGCCCACCTAAAAAATGGTTTTGCATGGGGCTCGAACCCAAGACCTACGGTGAGAACCGTAGATTGCATTGCCAGTGTGTTATGACTGGGGCAGGAGGTACAAAGTATCTTGTACATTTCCCCTCCCCACGTCCCAGCTAACTACTATTGAATACATATACATGTGTCAGTACCACTCCCCACCACCCACTCGCCCACTCACCCACTTCCCACGCGCATCGCTTCGAACTCCCCTCTCATCCCCACCTACAGTAGATCGAGAAACCCTTGCCGGCCACCGCTGCAGCCGCCTCCATGGAGAGAAGCCTGGCCTGGCAGCAAGCTATGGAGGACCTCGCCGGCAATGACGAGGCGTGGCGTGCGCAGTTGAGGGAGGTGTGCAGGTGGTTCCCCAGCACAAAGATGATGGTCAACCACGCGCATGGCCTCGTCAAAGTGCTCACCGACGGCGAGAAGAAGCGCGCCTTCCCCGACGACCACGGCGTGCCGCTGGCCCTCCTCCTCGTCTGGGCAATGCGAGAGGCCACGCTGAGCGACGACCCTGTTCAGCGCGCAAGGTGGTGGATGTACCGCTCCACCACCATGCAGCGGCGGGCGGATCGTGCGCGCGTCGCGTCGAGGGCGGAGCGCGTCGACGTCCAGCTCGCTCTCCCAGCTCCCGTCAACCCGGACTACCAGGTCCGCCGCGTGCCTGCGCTAGTCCAGCCGGTGGGCTCTGACAACGAGGAGGACAACGTGGATGAGATACTGGTCATCCCTGATGACGATGAAGAGGGCGAGGAGGACGCCGTGCAGATGGTTGCGTCGGTCGCCGTCCAGGGTGACAAGATACTGGCCATCGACGTCGAGCTCCTTCCTGATGTCCCTGACATCGTGAAGGTGGAAGTTGAGGAGGTGGCTCAGGATCAGGTGGCACAGGTGTTGAAGAAGATAGTGGTGAAGAAGATGACTTCTCCAGGTGTGGTGCGCCTCTCAGACCGCCTGAAATTTCTGAAGAAGTGAAGATGGGGATAGTTGCTGAAGAAGGAGGAAGCTGCTGAAGTTATCTGTAGTTAGGTATGCTGTTATATGTTTCAGCGTATAAGTTAAAAATATTTTGGGTTTGATGTTGGTTAGGTATGGTGGTATATGTAAGCATATAAGTTATGTAATCAGTATAGTTTGGTCTGGTTCGTTGTCGCTGAAGAACTGAATATCTAGTGTTCCCCCTATGCTGTCAAGTTCAGTTAAATTTCAGAACATTGACTATCTAGTGTTGCTTTGCTTCAGTGTTGCTTCGATGGTGTAGGTGCTGCTAGATGTTGCTCCTATGTTGCAACAGGACAATGATCTGTGCTGTTGCACAAATCAGTAGTGCTGCTAGGTGATGTGCCCATGTGCACCACTTACCAAATCTAGAATATGCCAAATCTGCACTGTCCGCCAAATATAGAACATGCCAACATGATGTCCCCATGTTATTTCTGCTGCAATCTGAGAAACATTCAGTTACAATGTGCCCATATTACCTATACTACTATATGGCAAATATAAATTTCCTCATGTTAATTTCAGTGTCTACTGAATACTTTCAACTCAATTTCTGTCAACAACAATGGCTAACAACACAACAATAATTAAAAGAAGAAATAATATTCTGTTCCAAGTTATGATCCATGAACTGAATAGTAAATTTTTCATCATCATTTCATCATGTGAATAACAAGGATGGCAAGTACATGATTGCCCACTACATCAAACTTTGTGAACAAACTAAAAACAATCTACTTGCTAACTATGACACCAATCATAATGGCAAACAGGCCAAGATATAGCAGACCTCCAAATCCTAAAATCCTATCCCTATAGAGCAATATTTCCTTCTGCATCTTAACCATTGCTCTCTTTTCTTTCTCATTCCTTTTAATTTCTGCTTCAAATTATGTAATCTTAGTCTCCAGCTTCATGTTATTCATGGCAAGATACTTAATGACTGGCTTTGCTTTGCTATCCCACTCCCCATCAACCCACTCAACATAATCACAAGTGCTAGCATCCTAAATAAATCATGAGCAATTCAAGTCAATTTAAAACTGAACTTGACAGTGCAAAAAGTTGAAACTGAACTTTTTGCAGCTTGACCACAATAGCAGTATTCCTTTGAAGATCATGCACAGTAGACTAATCTCAAACCCACATCCCAAGAAACGCCTGCGAAAATTCTCTGCATCTATGCAGACACGGCGAGCAGGAGTTGCCTGATGACCACAAAGACGGAGCTTCTCAGGGCCACAATACTCATGATCGTGCTGATATTTTGGAAGCCCAAAATCAAATTCCGGCAGCGGATCATCCTATGCAAATTGAATTTTACAGAGCACCCAACAGTGAAGAGAAGCACGAAAAAAACAGGTCATGAATTCTGGGCAGAAATGCTGGGATGTAAAGAACTTACCTTATTGCCACCAAAGTGAAGCACTGAAGAGACCCTAGCGGTCGGTTCTCCCGGCCCGCCGCCGCCCAGGAAACCTTCGTCCCCTGTTCCATTGGATCCGCCACCGCTGCCTCCTGTGCCACTGAAGCCGTCGCCTGATGTCTACTACACAACTTATTCTTATAGACTCGTGTTGGGCCTCCAAGAGCAGAGTTTTGTAGGACAGTAGCAATTTTCCCTCAAGTGGATGACCTAAGGTTTATCAATCAGTGGGAGGCGTAGGTTGAAGATGGTATCTCTCAAACAACCCTGCAACCAAATACAAGAAATCTCTTGTGTCCCCAACACACCCAATACAATGGTAAATTGTATAGGTGCACTAGTTCGGCGAAGAGATGGTGATAAAAGTGTAGTATGGATAGTAGATATAGGTTTTTGTAATCTGAAAATATAAAAACAGCAAGGTAGCAAGTATCAAAAGTGAGCACAAACGGTATTGCAATGCTTAGAAACAAGGCCTAGGGTTCATACTTTCGCTAGTGCCATCTCTCAACAATGCTAATATAATTGGATCATATAACCATCCCTCAACGTGCGATAAAGAATCACTCCCAAGTTCCTATTAGCAGAGAACATAAGATAGAAATTGTTTGTAGGGTACGAAACCACCTCAAAGTTATCCTTTCTAATCGATCTATTGAGCTATTCCTATAAGTGTCACAAACAGCCCTAGAGTTCGTACTAAAATAACACCATATGATACACATCAACCAACTCTAATGTCACCTAGATACTCCAATGTCATGACAAGTATCTGTGAGTTGATTATACGATATGCATCAAGCAACTTCATAATCATAATATTCAATCCACACAATTAACTCCAAGGAGCACCCCAAAGTTTCTATCGGAGAAAAGATAATGAAAACATGCATCAACCCCTATGCATAGATTACCCCAATGTCACCTCGGGAATCCACGAGTTGAGTGCCAAAACATATATCAAGTGAATCAATAAAATACCCCATTTTCACCACGGGTATTCATATGCAACACATACATCAAGTGTTCTCAAATCTGAATATTCAATCTGACAATAACGAAACCTCAAAGGGAAAAGATTCAATTCATCACAACAAGGATAGAAAGGGAAGAAACACCAGATGATCCAACTATATTAACAAAGCTCGCGATACATCAAGATCGTGCCAAATCAAAAACACAAGAGTGAGAGAGAATTCAAACACATAGCTACTGGTACAAACCCTCAGCCCCGAGGGTGAACTACTCCCTCCTCGTCATGGAGACCGCCGGGATGATGAAGATGGCCTCCGGTGATGCTTTCCCCCCTCTGGCAGGGTGCCGGAAAAGGGCTCCAGATGGGATCTCCTTGGTACAGAGGCTTGCGGCGGCGTAAAAACTCATCTAGGTTAACTTTTGGGGATTTTTGAATATATATGATTTTTTGGCATTGGAATCATGCGAAGAAGGGCCACAGGGGGCCCATGAGGCACCAGGGCGTGCCTGGGGGGGTGGCATGCCTTGGTGGCTCGTGGGGCCCCTGTGGGTCTTCTGGCGTCATCCCGAAGCTTCTAGTGTCTCTTATGTTCCAAAAAAAATTGTCAAAAAGTTTCGCTGCATTTGGACTTCATTTGATATAGATTTTCTGGAAAACCAAAAACAAGCAGAAAACAGTAACTGGCACTGGGCACTAGGTCAATATGTTAGTCCATGAAAATCATATAAAAGCCATATAAAAGTGCACCAAAATCATACAAAACTATAATAAACATGGCATGAATATTTCGTAAATTATAGATACGTTGGAGATGTATCAACATCCCCAAGCTTAATTTCTGCTCGTCCTCGAGTAGGTAAATGATAAAAAGAAATAATTTATGAAGTGTGAATGCTAGCATAGTGCATAAGTTTGATCAATGATAATTTCAATCACTTTTTCTAGCATCAATATATATCATAATCAGTAGCTCATCACATAAAACTTCTCATGATCAAGTAGCAAGCTATTCATATGTTTAAAGTATAGGCCATAAACTTTCTTGAAAACTAACAAACTATGTTCTTAGTCATCAAACAATTGCAATTCATCTTATTTTCAGGAAGGGTCTATGTAAGAGCTTTGATCTAGCAAATTCCACATACTCAACCATCATTTAGCCTTCCATGATTGCTGACACTCAAAGCATATTTTCAGAACAAACTGTTTCAGTCAAACACATAGGAAGATAGGGGCTTAATGTTTTGCCTCCCAACTTATTTATCTCAGGGATAATGTCAACAATAATAACTCATGATCATCTATATTCAACTGGATATATGTGCCTGGATCTTTCCCTACCACATAATGCTTGCCAACTAAAGAATAAATAGAGCGGAATAGGGATGAACATTAATGACTCTTGCATAAAAGTAAATACATAAAAGTAAATGCATAAAAGTAAAAGATAGGCCCTTCGCAGAGGGAAGCAGAGGTTGTCATGCGTTTTTTGTTGTTGGATGCACAAGCCCTTAATGTAAAGGAACGTCACGTTATATTGCCCCTTGTGATAGCAACCTTTATTATGCAGTCCGTCGCTTTTATTTCTTTACCATCACAAGTTCGTACAACGCTTATTTTCCCTTACAATAAAAGATCATACATATTTTAGGAGCAATTTTTATTGCTTTTTGCACCGATGACAACTTACTTGAAGGATCTTTTTCAATCCATAGGTAGATATGGTGGACACTCATGGCAAGAAACCGGGTTTAAGGGTTTTTGGATGCACAAGTAGTATCTCTACTTAGTACGAATTTTTGGCTAGCAAAAGATCCTAAGCAAGCACCACATGTTAGAGGATCCATGACAATATAACTTCTATGTGAATATAAACAAACATAACTCATTACGTTGTCTTCCTTGTCCAATGTCAACTACTTGATCAAGCTTGAAAATAATTAATGGGGGCTCACAATCATAGAAGATGTCCAAGATAGTATATTTATATGTGAAGTTTCTCTTCCTTCAAAATTCTTTCATGAATTGTTCAAGTGACCAATGCTATGTTTGTTAACTTTCAATAAATTTTACCACTTATACTTCTTGTATGTGAAGTCACTACTCCCCATGGGACAAGCATATGAAGCATATAAATTTCAACCTTATGATATTCAATTCATTTCAACAATTTACTCATAGGATATAAGTGAAGAACAAGAGTAAATGACAAACTACTCCAAAAAGATATAAGTGAAGACCAATTGCATAGTTAAGTAAATAGGTAGCTATGTGAGGACTCTCTCTCATTTAAAAATTTCAGATCTTAAGTATTTTATTCAAACAGCAAAGAAAACAAAATAAAATGACATTCCAAGAATAGCACATCTCATGTGAAGAAGCAAAAACTTAGGCTCAACCAAGACTAACCGATAATTGTTGATGAAGAAAGGTGGGATGCCTACCGGGGCATCCCCAAACTTAGATGCTTGAGACTTCTTGAAATATTAATTTGGGATACCTTGGCATCCCCAAGCTTGAGCTCTTATGTCTCCTTAATTCCTCTCATATCGCGGTTTCTCTAAATCTTAAAAAACTTCATCCACACAAAACTCAACAAGAACTCGTGAGATAAGTTAGTATAAATCAACTCAAAACCTTAACATTCTCTACTGTAGCAAATCACTAAAATTATAATTAAACATTGCATACTAAATGCCTCTTCATATTTAATACTCCTATCCACAAATAGAAACATTAAACTAGCAAACATATGCAAACAATGCAACTATAACAGCAATCTGCCAAAACAGAACAGTCTGTAAAGAGTGAATAAGAATTCATACTTCCCTAACTACAAAAATTCTGAAAGATTACCACGTGACAGAGAACTCATACATGCTTACTGTGTAAAAATTTCAGATTTTTATCATGTTCTGACTATTCAGGAATATTCTGGACATAACAGAAAACTTTCTGTTTTCAAACAGCAACACATGAACTTGCAAACTGAGCATGGTAAAGGCTATAATTGGCATTTTATTGAACTAAAAGATACAAAACATGATTATTGATAACATAAATCAAATATAAACAGAAGAAAATGATGCTCCAAGCAAAACTCATATTATGTGATGAATAAAAATATAGCTCCAAGCTAGGTTACCGATAGTGTTGAAGACGAAAGAGGGGATGCCTTCCGGGGCATCCCCAAGCTTAGTTGCTTGAGTCTTCCTTGAATATTACTTTGGGGTTCCTTGGGCATCCCCAAGCTTAGGGTCTTTCCTCTCCTTATTCTCCTCATATCGATATCTCACCCAAAACTTGAAAACTTCAATCACACAAAACTTAACGGTACTTCGTGAGATAGGTTAGTATGATAAAAATAAATCATCCGCTTTGGTACTGTCAAGACAAGATTCATAATTGTTCTCACATAATTCCTACTGTATTCTATCATTTCCACAATTTATATTACTCAATATAAGCTACGGAAACACTAAAACAAGCAAACTATGCACCGAAAACAGAATCTGTCAAAAACAGAACAGCGTGTAGTAAGAAATTTAAAAACCATACTTCTGTACCTCAAAAATTTTTGAAAAATTAGTAAAACGTAAAAAATTTGTAACCCAATACTCTGTAAAAATTTCAGAATTTTCGCATGCTCCAGTACAGAATAGAAATTCCAGCACTGGACGCAAAAAATTCTGTTTTTGCACAGAATCAAGTCAACTATCATGCACACTATCCCAAAGGCTTTACTTGGCACATTATTGAAAGAAAACATATAAAACATGATTACTACAGTAGATTAATCATGTGAACACAAGAAAAACAGTAGGTATAAATATTGGGTTGTCTCTCAACAAGCGCTTTTCTTTAATGCCTTTTAAGCTAGGCATGATGATTTCAATGATGCTCACATAAAAGTAAAGAATTGAAAAACAAAGAGAGCATCATGAAGAATATGACTAGCACATTTAAGCCTAACCCACTTCCTATGCATAGGGATTTCGTGAGCAAACAATTTGTGGGAGCAAGAATCAACTAGCATAGGAAGGCATAACAAGTATAACTTCAAAACTTTGAACATAAAGAGAGAAAACTTGATATTATTGCAGTACCTACAAGCACTCACCTCCCCGGCAACGGTGCCAGAAAAGAGGTTGATGTCTACTACACAACTTATTCTTGTAGACTCGTGATGGGCCTCCAAGCGCAGAGTTTTGTAGGACAGTAGCAATTTTCCCTCAAGTGGACGACCTAAGGTTTATCAATCCGTGGGAGGCATAGGTTGAAGATGGTATCTCTCAAACAACCCTGCAACCAAATACAAGAAATCTCTTGTGTTCCCAACACACCCAATACAATGGTAAATTGTATAGGTGCACTAGTTCGGTGAAGAGATGGTGATAAAAGTGTAGTATGGATAGTATATATAGGTTTTTGTAATCTGAAAATATAAAAACAGCAAGGTAGCAAGTAACAAAAGTGAGCACAAACGGTATTGCAATGCTTAGAAACAAGGCCTAGGGTTCATACTTTCGCTAGTGCCATCTCTCAATAATGCTAATATAATTGGATCATATAACCATCCCTCAACGTGTGATAAAGAATCACTCCCAAGTTCCTATTAGCGGAGAACATAAGATAGAAATTGTTTGTAGGGTACGAAACCACCTCAAAGTTATCCTTTCCAATCGATCTATTGAGCTATTCCTATAAGTGTCACAAACATCCCTAGAGTTCGTACTAAAATAACACCATATGATACACATCAACCAACTCTAATGTCACCTAGTTACTCCAATGTCACCACAAGTATCCGTGAGTTGATTATACGATATGCATCAAACAACTTCATAATCATAATATTCAATGCACACAAAGAACTCCAAGGAGCACCCCAAAGTTTCTATCGGAGAAAAGATAATGACAACGTGCATCAACCCCTATGCATAGATTACCCCAATGTCACCTCGGGAATCCATGAGTTGAGTGCCAAAACATATATCAAGTGAATCAATATAATACCCCATTGTCACCATGGGTATTCATATGTAAGACATACATCAAGTGTTCTCAAATCTGAATATTCAATCCGACAATAACGAAACCTCAAAGGGAAAAGATTCAATTCATCACAACAAGGATAGAGAGGGAAGAAACACCATATGATCCAACTATATTAACAAAGCTCACGATACATCAAGATCGTGCCAAATCAAGAACACGAGAGAGAGAGAGAGATCAAACACATAGCTACTGGTACAAACCCTCAGCCCCGAGGGTGAACTACTCCCTCCTCGTCATGGAGACCACCGGGATGATGAAGATGGCCTCCAGTGATTCTTCCCCCCCTCCGACAGGGTGCCGGAAAAGGGCTCCAGATGGGATATCCTTGGTAAAGAGGCTTGCGGCGGCGTAAAAACTCATCTTTGCTAACTTTTGGGGGTTTCTGAATATATATGATTTTTTGGCATTGGAATCACGCGAAGAAGGGCCACAGGGGGCTCACGAGGCACCAGGGCATACCTGGGGGGGTGGCGCGCCCTGGTGGCTCGTGGGGCCCCTGTGGGTCTTCTGGCCTCCTCCCGAAGCTTGTAGTGTGTCTTATGTTCTAGAAAAAATCATCAAAAAGTTTCGCTGCAATTGGACTTCATTTGATATAGATTTTCTGGAAAACAAAAAACAAGCAGAAAACAACAACTGGCACTGGGCACTAGGTCAATATGTTAGTCCATGAAAATCATATAAAAGTGCACTAAAATCATACAAAACTATAATAAACTTGGCATGAATACTTCATAAATTATAGATACGTTGGAGACGTATCACCGCCCCTGCTTCCAGCACCCAGGGTTCCACCGAACTTGCGGTCGCCACCGCTCTTCTCGCTGCTGCTGCCGCACGCCCACCTCGCTCTCATGCTTTCACCGTTGAGATTTGGAGGGGGCAAAGGGGAAAGAGAGAGCTAGGGATTTGGAAACGGAACCGAGATAAGGGGAAAGAGAGATGTCAACCTGGCCAAATGGGCCGGTTTAGCCGTGCCGACACGATATGCCACGTGCCGGGCCCGTCACGTGGTTAGATGGGCCATGCCTGGCATGTTGCACGGGAGGCAGGAAGCCATCATCATGATGACTAAACAAAATTGTCTCAAAAAAAAAACTAAACAAAAGCCAGGGGTTTCTCAAAAAAATAGGAAAAAAGCCAAGGATCACGCGATAGAGCCAACGAGCGCTTTGTTTTTATAATCTATAAAAGATTACATTTTGACTCGATATATTTTCTTCGCTGACATGAGATTGAGAGGGTGAAGATTTGTTATTAATCATGTGATGAGGGAGAATTACAGAAGATTTTGCAAGATGATGATATACAGATAGTTGTGGCTCAAGGCCAGGAAGAGAAGGCTAAGCTTGAAAGAGATTAAAAAAATTTGGAGAATGTGAAAAATAGAATATGAAACTTAGGCCAGCACTTGAAGTTATTAAGCGAAGCAATGATGAACTGGTTAGCAATTGGAAGAAGGCTAAGGCAGATCGAGGTGTGGAAGAGATAAAGCAACAGAAGAAAAAGCTAGAGTATATCATTGCAGATTAGCTTAAGGATGGGGAGGCCAACAAGATTAAGATCAGGAAAATCAAAGAAGTGTGTGAGGAGTAAAAGTAATTTGCTGAATATTATGTGGCAGCATCGGAGCATAAGTTGTGCTTGAGTAAAATATTAAGCAAGAACAAATGTTAAGTGAAGCAAAAAAAATATTGGTACGAGCGTATTGTCTGACAGCATTACACATACACATGTATGTGTAAGCAACCAAAAGTCGACACAATATTCGAGATGCCCTGTTTATTACATAAATGATCGAAACCCTAAGATATTCATGCCGTGGAAACTTGCTTCCGTACTAAATCCAAACCAGTAAAACTTCAATCTTACATGATGTATGAAGTCTTCACGCACGGCTTTTCTTTGCGATTTCACGAATTTTGTTTTTCACACACTCCAGCGTGTTGGAAGGTGACAAAATCAACTCGGCGATGAAATGTCTTCTCGTAGCGTTAACGGAGTCCTGCAAACTTTGACATAAAGGTTACATGAACAGAAGTTGCTACACGACCATACTACCAAGTGTACAAACATAAATAACAACCAACCTGGGTAAAATCGCGGGTCATTCGGTCCCCGTCCCAATGTTCCAGACATTCTATCACAAAAAGGCCACAAGAGTTCCTGGTATATATGCAAACATTAGTCGTGGGCAATACGAACATATGTGTCATTGCTTGAATCTGATGTACTATTAACTCACCCATCCTCTTGTTGTGGCATGTCGTACTCATTGACAGGCCACTTACTCACGTCTGGATATCTCCCTGGTGTAATAAGATCTGACTCTCGCATATCGTGTGCTATAGCCAGTCGCTATAAAGAGGGAAGTGTTAACGAAGAACCATACAACAATTTATAAGAACAATGCTATAAATGTTGGTGAGAGTACCAGTGCTTTAACAGTCTTCAAAGTCAGCTCCAGAGGATAGAGGGAATCCAGAACTTGGAATTCTTGCTTGACCATGTGCATTACCACGGCCATCCAGTGGGTATTGCCGATATTCAACGGGATATACGTCTACAGTGCAACAAAACATTATGGATCAAATGAAATACTTTCTAAAATGTCGTGTAGTGAACAAGTAAGAACAGAACATACCTTATCACGCACAGTATACTCTTCCCTGACTCTACTAACTTCTCCAGATTTCGCCAGAGCACTATCCATGTTGTAGCTCGACGGCAATGGATCGTCTCATGCGATAGCATGATCTACAAGGAATTTGGACCTCCACGCTGGACAGACGTACCGATCATGACCAACACGCAGCTCCAAATGTCCCAGATAAGCATCAATAACCTGCATACAATATAAGGGCATTATATGTTGAAAGTTGACACATAGATTATTCATCAATTTAATAGCAGGACATGCAAGTAGTACTTACATCGTCCGACAACCATGTACGATTTAGTACCGGTCGAAGCCTTTCCGAAGTCAGAGAGATGCCACACCCATCACTGTAGTAAACTCTTTTCCCCTTATTCTTCTCGGACTGAGAAGCTATCTCCACAAATGTAACAGCTGCATCAATTAGTTCCGGCGTCAACTCGTCTGCCACAACCTCCGGCACGTCCTTGTCAGAAAACAGAGCTGCATGAAATAATATGAACGTCAACAATGGTGATTACATGCATTAGTAGTAAATAACAAAGTAAGAAACTTAGTTACGGTACCTCTACTAGCGGTAGTAGTACCGGAGGGTCTATGACCGCGGGTGGGACGCCTGCTGGGCTTGTCAAGTGCATAGGGGGATTCAAATTTCTTGGGAATGGTCCGCTTTCGCTTCCCGAACATAACTTCCTCATCCTTATCGATTGTTACACCCTTTTTTTCCATTCGCCTTAGCCATGAACTTGCTGACAGAAGATGGACAAATGTCTATGTCCGATGAAGGTTCTTGAGTAGAATTACCAATGATCCAAGGGTTTTCCGGTGTTGCACCACATTCATCATTACGCTTATTAGGTGAAGCACCCTTGTGGCCATTGATCTTAGCTAGGGTTTTCTGTTTGGCAAAAAAATCATGTGAAAATTTCAGATTACCAAAATAAAAAAAGTTTAACAAGAAAATTAAAGACAAAAATATCAATACATACTTCCTCAACTTCGGTTTTCTGGTTGGCAACCACTTCATCAGGCTGCGTCAGATAAATGACCGGCTCTCCGTCAGAGTCATTGTCTTCCTTCTCCATGAATTCCTTTTTTTTTCATGCGGACCATTCTCAAATGAATCCACTTCTTCATTGCCATCATTGTTACCGGATGGCACGGCAGCAGCTGGCTTGTACATGACACCTGCTTTGTTCAACTTCTCCAACAATCTTTGCAATACAAATATAAATTTAGTAATGCGTGCATGGTTTTCAAACAGCAAACATACTGTAAACTTAAAAGTTAGGGTGTGACACCTCAGCAACTTGATTAGGGATTTGCCTCATCTGGTTGTGTATGTATTCCATACACCGCTTCATTATAACCTCCATCATCTCATCCGAGTTTGGGGCTGTCTTCGACTTCCTTGCGGTTGCACTTGCTGGCTTGGGTTTTGGCTTCTGTGTAGGCGCATGATCTGGGACTTTGGGCTCCTGCGCCCTATATTCTTGGGTTATATTATCTTCGATCTGCATGCGATATACAAGTACATGTGATGAATAAAAAATTAATATTATTTAGTTAGAAAACATTTAAGAAAGACAGAACACAATGTATTACCTTGACGTTACCATGGCCACGACCATTGTCATAGTCAAACCGATCTCTCCTAGTGCCTGCAGCTTCGGTCCAATTCCTCATCAGAGGTTGTATGGACAAGTTGGGATTGAAAGCGCAATCACCTTCCACAGGTTGCACCTTCTCCCAGTACAAGTACTGCAAAAATATAGAGATTTACAGTTAGTACAATACATCACATAAATTTGCAATGATAGAATAATTTACAATGCAATAGGTCTCATATGTGTACCTGCAAGAGAGCTAAATTGGCTTTCGGCCATTGGCAGAGGTGTTTGCCTTTCCTGACAATGCCAAGGTAGTCGAGGAGAACACGGAGGGTGAACGCATTCCAATTAATCTTGGAAATACGTTTGACATCATCCACCAACGCGTAATACTGTTTTGGGACAATCTTGCTCGACATGGGAGCAAGAACTGTTCCTAGCAGGACAAGGACTACTTTCCGAAGGAAATCGTCGTCGGCGGATTTATTTTTATTGATGTCCGCAATGAGATCATCAATCACTATATTACCTATTGTCTTACTGAGAAATTGTGGCGGCACCCGGTCTTTAATATCCACACCTTATTCAATGAGAATGTCTGCAGCCGGCAGTCCTTGGTTCTCCAAGTTGAAGATGCACTCGACATCCATGGCACCGAGAGACACCTCCCCAACCAGGTTTTGTACAATGAATCTTCCCGTGCTGGGCTCAAAAATCTCAACCATGTACCTTATCAATAGTGTACGCATCTTAAGCGATGGTATCTGAAGCATGCTACGCAATGTTGTTTCGGCGAGTTTAGCGCATTGACCGCCAGATAGAGCGGCAATAAGTTTGCACCATTTTTCAACGGCGCACACAATTTCTCCATTGAGTTCGTCCATCCTGTTAAAAAAAATAAGACTTCCTCACAGTAGCTAACAGTAATGCAAAAAGAACACTAAAAAAATCATGCCTACTGCAACATGCACATTTAATTTACAGCAAAGTCTGCTGATATGAAGCTAACAAATGAAAACTACAAGTGCTCATTTAATTTACAGGCATCTGAACAATTACTTTCACTAGGAAAAGTAACATAAATTAACTAGAAGTGCACATTTAATTTACAAGCATCTGTTAGAAGTTGCTTTAGTTGTCTTATTAAGGTGGGGACATAAATTTGCATGATGACAAATTGATCAGCTCAAAATAACTGGAGTCCATATGAATGGTACCTATTTGAGGTTCATCAACAACTAATGCATGATTCATTAATGTTGTCTTTGTACCAGAAAATATGTAACAACGGGAGAACCATAAAAATAACCTATGTATACTAACACTGATTCACATATCTTGTTGATTTAGCCGTATAGGAAACAACATAGTTGGATCATGAAACAAAAATATAATGTGATCATGCTGGTCGACAAACAACGTGGGAAGCATAAAAAAACCAATCTCACCTAAAAGTGACTGAGACATCTAGTAGATTTAGCCGGACACGAAAAGAAAATTATTCGACCATGCTATCAAAGAAGAAAAGATATAGTTCATCTATGCCATCTGGTTAGAACGCATCTTATCACGTTGATCTAGTTTGAACATATCTGCTAATCCTATGTCAATCAAAGCTAATACATGGACAAACTAGTTTGCCATGAAGGCGGTATGGAGGACAACATACTTGATCGGTCGATGAAGATGAAAGTAGTCGGTGATGCGGTTTCGACGTAGTTCGTCCACGGTGGCGACCACGTGCAGATGACCTGGATGTTGTCGAGGTTTTTGCTGGGTTTGGGTGGATGCGACAGATGGATCTATCGTCGACTCGGCGGTAGGAGCCGATCTAGATGACATGTATGAGCATGTGGAGATTATATACGAGGATGATCTCCTAGGTCGTCGTAACATCCCGGGACCGTATCTCCTAATCTTTCTTTTCCTTCGTTGACACCAGGCAGTACGTGCTCCTCAATCCAAGGGATTAGGACGATATGGATTACCACGATCCGGGAATTGTGTAACAAAACGGCAACTCCTCCCTTGATCGACGTGCATGAAAAGCGCACCGCTGTGGGCTCCTGCACAATGGATCAAACTGGTATTTGCAGTATGGGCCGGCCCACCTACCTACATCCGTACTCATATAATCTTTGTTTCATATTTGTTTTTTTATGTTTGTTTCATATTAGTTTTTTTTTATGTTTGTTTATGTTTAAAAAAATATATACTCTTTGTTTCATATCTGCAATATTTTAAAATCAAATCTATTTTTCCTCTTTCCTTTTTCATTGTTCCTTTCTTTTCTGTTTTATATTTGAATTATTTTAAAATGAAATCTATATTTCCTATTTCCATTTTAGTTTTCCTTTTTTTTATGTCTCTCCTTCTTATTCCTAATTTTTCTTTTATGTTTCATAATTCCCAATCATTTTTAATTTACCGTACCTCACGTTTCATTTATAATTTATAGTGCCAAGTATAATGCGTCATAATTTTACATATTTCAAATTATTTCAAACCCCTGTCATTTCAATTATGCCAAGTATCATAATTTTCATGGGTACTAGGTGTGAAACAAAGGAAGTGTCCCAAGTTTTTACAAATTTTTTATTTATTTTGAATTTACAGTGCCTTGGTCAAACTTTGGTCTACGCAGATTCGTGCGTAATATGTGGGCTAGGTACAAAGCTTTTGCACTGAACCATCAACTGATTTGGGATGCTCATTTGGTGTACTTTCTCACCACATATGCTTGTCCATGAATGGTAAAGTATTGTTGCTACATCCTTTCATTTCTAATAGATTAGCTACAGTTTTAAATTTCAAATGCTTGTTCATGGTGGATGTTGATGCATGCATGAAATGGCCCCAAATTTGGATGCATGCATTATTCCCTAAACCCTAGAAAATGCATTTTCCCTAGGGTGTGCAAAAAGTTTGGCCTCATTTGGTGGGACCGGGAAAAAATCCTCTTGCACACTAGCCCTCCGGCAGACCCGGAGGGTCCTGCTTGTACATGGTGGATGTGGAGGCATGCATCAAATGACCCCAAATTTTGGCACCATGTGGGCATGGCCAATGTGCTCCCCCAGGCAAGGTATGGACGAATTCCAACACAAAACGCACTTTGCGTCACATCCGGGCAGTGTTTTATGGTTTCTTCACCGGGAAAACCCTAGAAAATGCATTGAGGGTCAGAAATCAACGAAACTTGTCATGGATGCTTGTCATGGTCATCCTAGGGTGTGCAAAAAGTTTGGCCTCATTTGGTGGGACCGGGAAAAAAACCTCTTGCAGACTTGCCCTCCGGCAGACCCGAAGGGTGCTGCTTGTACATGGTGGATGTGGAGGCATGCATGAAATGACCCCAAATTTTGGCACCATGTGGGCATGGCCAATGTGCTCCACCAGGCATGGTTTGGACGAATTCGAACACAAAACGCACGTTGCGTCACGTCCGGGCTATGTTTTATGGTTTTTTCATCGGGAAAGCCCTAGAAAATGCATCGAGTGTCAGAAATCAACGAAACTTGTCATGCATGCTTGCCATGGTCATCCTAGGGTGTGCAAAAAGTTTGGCCTCATTTGGTGGGACCAGGAAAAAAACCTCTTGCACACTTGCCCTCCGGCAGACCCGGAGGGTGCTGCTTGTACATGGTGGATGTGGACGCATGCATGAAATGACCCCAAATTTTGGCACCATGTGGGCATGGCCAATGTACTCCCCCAGGCAAGGTTTGGATGAATTCGGACATAAAACGCACGTTGCATCACGTCCGGGCAGTGTTTTATGGTTTTTCCACCGGGAAAACCCTAGAAAAAGCATCGAGTGTCGGAAATTAACGAAACATGTCATGCATGCTTGCCATGGTCATCCTAGGGTGTGCAAAAAGTTTGACCTCATTTGGTGGGACCGGGAAAAAATCCTCTTGCAAACTTGCCCTTCGGCAGACCCAAAGGGTCCTGCTTGTACATGGTGGATGTGGAGGCATGCATGAAATGACCCCAAATTTTGGCACCATGTGGGCATGGCCAATGTGCACCTGAAAAAAGGAAGAGAAAAATAGATTTGATTTAAAAATATTTCAAATATAAAATATAAAAGAAATATTAGAAATAAGAAGTGAAATAAAAGACAACATATAATCGTGCATATTTGAACTATATAACTGTAAGAATAAATAAAAGAGAAAAAATAGATTTGATTTTAAAATATTTGAAATATAAAATAAATAAATATTTGAATTAAGAAGTGAAATAAAAGACAACATATTATCGTACATTTTTGAATTTTAAAACTCTCAGAAGAAATAAAAAAGAAAAAATAGATTTGATTTTAAAATATTACAAATATGTATAGGGAGGCGTGGTCAGCGCGCGGGTCTAGGACAGCCCACCTGAATTGGGCCCAATGCAGAGCCGCGACGGGCACAACTGACAGTGGTGGGAGTTTAGTCCCACCTCGCCAAGGGAGGGGTGCTCGCATCGGTTTATAAACCCAGCTGCGGGAGACTTGGCAAGTTCCTTTTTATGCAGATAGCACATCGTCTAACCGTGTCCCTCTCTGCCCTGTGGGGCCTACAACCAGCAGAAATACAGGCCCCACGGGCCTGCATGCTGGCCCATATGGTTGGGCTTCTAGTCGTATGCAGGCCGTGGAGTTGTAAACTCTCCTGTTAGTAGGCGGGATTTTTGTTTTAGTATGGACGGTCCGTTTGGTCTCACCTAAGTCAGTTTTTCTAACATGGTGATTTTTTCGACCTCCTCTAAATCACCTCAAATTTAGCACACATGATCTCTTACACAAACATAGATAGGTTGCGAAGGTTTTACAGTTTTTTGAATTTTTTTTGAAATTATAGTGCCCTGTTGAATGTCAGTTCAAAACATAGGACTTTACCTTAAGGGGACATTCTAAACTTCACATTTTTTTTGAAATTTCATAAGCATGTTTGTCACATGTATGTGACTATGTAAAACAAATTTGGGGTCATTTGGAGATGGTCGAAAATATCACTTTCTTACGGACGGACCATTTGGTCACTTAAGCCAGTTTTTCTAACAAGGTGATTTTTTTGACCTCCTCTAAATCACCTCAAATTTTGCACACATGATCTCTTACACAAACATTGATAGGCTGCGAAGGTTTTACATTTTTTTAATTTTTTTTAATTTATAGTGCCCTGTAGAATGTCAGTTCAAAACATCGGACTTTACCTTAAGGGGATATTCTAAACTTCATTTTTTTTAAATTTGTTTCATAACCATGTTTGTCACATGTATGTGACCATGTAAAACAAATTTGGTCTGATCAGTGAAGCAACACTGAAGCAGCATGTGTGATCATTGCAGCACCTAAACTCATCAAATATACACTGAAACAACATCTAAAAAGAAGGTACCATACACCACAAATAAATTTAAGGACACACAAATATAGATAGCATTCTAGATTACTACCATAGATACCATCCAGTTCACAACACATCCAGTTCAGACACATACTACGTTACATTAATATACATACTAGATAAGTAGATCAAGTTTCCAATAGTTCTGTGACATCCCCAGATCTCAACCCTGTCATTAAGTTAATTAAGTTGCCATGTCATCATTATCATCCTAAATAAATTGCATTTAGAAAATAATCCAACCTCAATTCAAAATTCAAATTGCAAGTGAAAATAAAATTTGTTCAAATTTGAAAACTAAAATATTCAAAATATTTCAAATAATCCAGAGGCAATTATAAAAATACAACCAACATTAATTGAATTAGTTAAATGAGCCTTACATCATCAAAACAGATCCAATGCAGCAATAATTAATGCCTTTTTAATTAAATAAAATTCAAATGAAATTCTTTTAACTCCAAACCAATTTCTGGTGGTAGATAAATTTGCACTGTTAATTTTGGGCTAGGTCTCCTATTTTAAAAAACTACATTTAGGGCTAAACATTTGACTAAACATAAACTAAAAATAAAACAGTAATAGAAAATAAATAAAAGAGAAAAATCATAAAAAGAGAAAACCCCCTGGCCCAACTGGGCCTAGGCCCAGCCAGGCCGGCCCATCCCCATTTTCCCCCTGGCCTATATGGCCCCTCCCCTCACACCGAACCCTAACCCTCCCGATCCCCCACTCCCCCTCGTTCCTCTCTCTCCCGCGCCGCCGTCGTCGCCCGTCGCCGTCGCCGTCCTCGTCGCCGTCGCCTCCCCGACTCGCTACCTCGAGCCTCGCCGCCTGTTCCCCTGCATCGGGGGTGAGACCCCGTTTCCTCCTCTCTCTCGGTCGCCGTCGCCCACGCCAGCGCCGCCGCGTCCTCGCCCGTCGCCCACCGCGCGCGCGCTCGAGCCGCCTCCAGCCGCCTCCCCGCGCTGGCCTCGCCCGAGCCCGCTCACCCGCGCGCCTCGCCGCCTGCCTCCGCACCGCTCGCCGTCGCCCGAGCCGCTCCGCTCGCCGTCGCCCGCCGCCTGCAACTGCTGCTGCCCGGCTCCGTCGCCCCTCGCCTCGCTCGCCGCTCGCCGTGGCCGCTGCGGCCGAGCGCCGACCACCGCTCGCCGCTGCCCGCGCGCACACGAGATGGCACGGACATGTCCGGCCCCTGAACGGCACGGCCAAGACGTGTCCGGCTTGTCCAATGACAGGTGGGGCCCAGCCCCTGTTTAAACATAAAAAGAAAAAGAAATTAAAATAAATAAATAAATAAATATTAATTAATTAATTAACTAATTAATAGACTTAATTAATTCTGTTTAATTAACTAATTAACTAATTAATTAATTAACTTAATTCATTCTGTTTAATTAAACTAATTATTTAATTAGTCTGATTAATCTATAATTAGTTTAATTAACCCTAATTAGTCTACACAGTTGCTGACAGGCGGGACCCGCATGTCAGTTTGACCAGTCAACGGTCACAGTTGACTGCTGACGTCAGCATGACATTCTGCTGACGTCATCAGACATTGTTTCGGATAATTCTAATTTAATAATTTAAATAATTCCATAAATTAGTAAAAACTTTAGAAAATCATATCTTTTAAACCGTAACTCGGATTAAAATAATTTATATATGAAAAACGATAAGAAAAATATGACGATTCCGAATATGCACCCCGTTCATCTGTCAGGTGCCTCTAACTACCTGAACATGGAACCATCCCCTGCGGTTCATCTGTCTGACAGATGTCCGAAAACCGAGAAAACGTTCCAGTTATTTCCCCGTTTCATCTGCCACGTCTAGCGCTGCGTTAGGGCACCCTAGCATAGCCTACTATCATGCCAAGCGTCTGTGTGCATTTGTTTTGCTTTATATTTACTGTTTCTTCCCCCTCTTCTCTTCAGTAGCCCCTGAGACCGCTGATGCCACCGTGATCGACTACGTCGCCGAGGACTTTGCTTCCTTTTCAGCAGAGGAACCAGGCAAGAAAAACCCCCTTGAACATGCCTATATCACCTATTCTTTCTCCCTCCTGCTTGCATTAGAATTTGCTACTGCTATTGTTTATCCTACTCTGATGCATAGCCTATTTATTGTAACTTCTATTGATACTTTACCAGCTATCCTAAATGCTTAGTATAGGTTGGATGAAATCCATCTGTGGCCCCATCCTTGTCCTAGTTGCCCCGCTTAGCTCCTAGTGCCCCGATCGATGTGATCGTCGGGCTGAGACCAACACAACACCGCACACCCCCTAAATTGTTCGACTCTACAGAGTTATCCTCGAGTGTCGAGGGTGATACCTCTTTAACTCACTCCCGATGATGCCTTTGTAGTACAGCTAGTCAGACGCGGATCGACGAGGGTGATTCCTCTTCATCCACCTCCGGTGAAGCTTCTGTCGTGCAACCCCGCAAGTGTGAACGCCATCGAGGGTGATTCCTCTAGGTTCACCTTGACGGAGACGTCGAGTGGGAACCCAACGAGGGTGATTCCTTGGATTCCTTCTCGATGTCCTGAACACACTGTTACCGGGATTTCACTACAGTTACTGGGTAAAGTCGGGTCGACCCCGAGGGGTACCCGCGAGAAATGTGAAGTCGGGCTTGCTAGGGGGGCACCCGCGAGAGATTTTTGTGGCGGAACGACAAGGCAGGCGGAGACCACCCTGTTCGTGATCCGTGTGTTACTAAGTCGGAGCGACAGGTCGTCTGATCGTCTCCGCGAGCTCCTAATAACACGTTAACGGATTTGGGTATTGATCTGAGTGGGTCGTTGGCCCTATATGCACTACCACCACGTGGGGTAATGGTTTATGGGACCCTCTGCGTCGTTGTTTCTCCCAAAATCTTTGTCAGATATCCAGTTCAGCATTGCGGCACGGCTGGGCCGGCGCCATCCATGACAGAGGTGGTACCAAGATTCGCCCTGCTCGCAACGACCCGGAGTGCAAAGGGCGATGGGCCCAAGACCCCTGAGCGCTTAGGATGTAGACCGGCGGGGACCTCTCTGCTGAGCCTAGGTAGGACTACGTCGTGTCGATTACCCGAGGTCGGGCATTACCCAGCAAGTGTGTCCGGCCAGATGTAATCGAGCGTGCTGGGTAACAGTAGTGCACCCCTGCAGGGAAGTTATCTATTCGAATAGCCGTGTCCACGGTAACAGGACGCTCAGTGTTGTATCCGGATCTACTACTACTTGAACTGGATACTTGTAATTAATTGGAAGCTCTAGGATCGCTTTCTCGCAGGGAGTCGAGAAAGGATCTTTGGACTTTGCTTCAACATGATTGTTAATTAATAATATGCTAATCTACACTCTTCTTATGCTGCAAGACCCTGAAGATGCTAGTCTTCGATAGGCTAGGTCTTCCCCTCTATTCTGGCATTTCTGCAGTCCAGCCCACATATACAGCCTTCCTTTGATAATGATGCATAATTAGAATAGTTCTGATGTTAGTCTTGCGAGTACTTTGGATGAGTACTCACGGTTGCTTTGCTTCCCCTTTTCCCCATGCCCGATACTTGCGACCAGATGTTGGAGCCCCGGAGCCAGCTGCCACAGCAGACGACTTCTACTACACCTCTGGAGGAGTCGACTACGACGTGGAGATCATCGATGACCAGGAGTAGTTAGGAGGCTCCCAGGCAGGAGGCCTTGCCTCTTTCTATCGGAGCTGTTGTTTGTTTTCGCCTTCTTAAGGCATTTCTGTTTATCTAATGCTTTCGCTGACGGTTGTGTGCGCAAGCTTATGTATTCGAGCTCTCGAGGCCCCTGGCTTGTAATATAAGCTTGTATTATTTTATTTGTGTCTAGAGTTGTGTTGTGATATCTTCAAGTGAGTCCCTAGGCTTGATCGTGTGCATTTGCGTGTATGATTAGCGCACGATTAAGTCGGGGGCGTCACAAGTTCACACCCAGATGCAGTTTACCAAAAGTAAAACATCATCACATCTAGTGATGATCAGTAGGGCTTCCAGCTTCTGATGATCAGCATGATGTAGGGCAACTACATGGGAGACAGGGCCTTCAGGAGGGCAGCATGCTGCGCCCTGATCTTCTGGTCCTCCCCGCTCCTCGATGCATCCCGTGCATGAGACAGAAGGTTCTCAAAGAGCCCATCCTTGGGCTTTGGCTTGGTGCAGTAGGGGCATTGGAACTTCTTCCTCTTGTAGTAGGCAGCAGATCCCTGGTCCTTGATCTTCTGCACTTCTTTCACTATGAATTACTAGACGTTGATGTGGTCCACATCATCTCTAGAGTCATACTACACACATGAATGAATTCAATTAATACATTATGGATTCATATATAACAACATGTCAAAGGAACTAAATGAACAATCTAAATTTCAGCTTGGGCTTACCTCATAGACTTCGTCGTCACCATAGCCTGGATCATACGGGTCATTGAACCCAGTAAGGTCCAGCTTCCTCTTCTTATCCACAGAATCATCCTCCTGAATATAAAATTACATCCATCACTAGTAATTACAGAAGCCAACTGAAAATTTTAATATTCACACATGACACATTGATCATATTATCCATACTATGATCCTATTTGCATTTTCCATTGTCATGTACACACTTTGAACAACATAGCTAATATAACTACATATTGTGGACAACTTTCTAATTACAGGAAACCTACACAAAAGAACAATTTAAAGTTACCTAAACATTTTTTTGGGGATAATGCAGCAAAGCTCCTACCTATATTAACATAATGCAGTAGTTACATAGGTACATCTTCAACTATAAATGCTTAGATCTCCAACTAACATCTTAAATTTCAGTAGTTACCTAAACAACAAATTTTTATACTATAGATGAATCAAGTAACATCTTAATCAATTCATAGGCACATCAAATTTAATGCATTCCATTTGGGCATATGACATACAAAACCCCAATCTGTGTAGCATTCAAAATCAAATCTAATAATCATACATGTCTGCGGCATTGAACCACAGATCTAATAAGCATATATGGTCTATCTGTCCTTAACATCTCTCATTAATAAGGTGTTAGACCTCATAGTAATACAAATCTAATAAGAAAATATTCAACCACAAATCTAATAAGCATATGAGAAAACCCCATCCCTCATACCAACTACTCTAACCTATCTCTCATTAATATGTGTCTACCATTTTTGCACCAATGTAATACAAAAAAACCTAATGCAGAGAAAACCCTATCCCTCAAACCAACTACTCTAACCTACGAATCTTCTGGCCAAACCACTGGAACTAACCCTACAATCTAAATATTACAACTAAAAGGGAAATGGAAGTACCTTCTGCGCGAACTGCTCCTCGCCAGAGCCCACCTCCACCTTCTCCACCTTCTGCGCCACCTGCTCCTCGCCAGAGCTCGCCAGAGCATGCACATCTGGCTGGACTGCACCGCTCGAGCCCGCCTCCACCTTCTCCACATCTGCAGCAGCGACAGAGGTTGCGGCATCTACTGCACCGCCGTGGACACCAGCATCGTCCTGCACCACTACGGTCACCGCGCCCTGCAGCTCCAACAGATCTGCGCCCGCAGCGGCGGCATCGCCACGACCGTCCTCCATGGCGATGGAGGTGAGGAAGAGGATGCGGTGGGGAGATCTAGACGATGTGGTGGGGGAGAGGGAGACGACACGGTGGGGGAGAGGGAGACGACGCGGTGGGAGAGGAGAGGGAGACGATGCGGTGGGGGGAAATGGTGGGCCATGCGGCCGGAGGTGGTTCCCCTCCTCTTATAAGATGGGACAGTTTTGGCATTTTCCCATGGACACGTGCTGCCCCACGACCGCGGGCGGTTGCACGCGAAAACGAAATGACCACCCATATACGAATACGTATACGGTCAGTATACGAACTAACCGGGCTGTATGGGCCCCCCAGGGCTCCTCGACGGCTGTACGCATGCGCAAAAAAGACGATCCTGCCCCTCTTTCCGAACAGTTTTTGGTTAATCCTGGTCGTCCTTGTGTTTGTCCCCTCCGCGTTTAGCCCAGGGGGATCACCGGAGCAGAACCCATGCTGGAATCCACCTGGTGATGCTGCAACCATGGGGGTCGGGTGGGTGGGTGGGTGTGGGGGTTTGGCACAGCGAGCCGCAAGACCATGTGTAGTTGTGTGCAGGGAGAGCCATACACGCGCATGTGAGGCGCTCTGTGACTAGCGGCCAGCAGATCCAACGGCACCGAGGCCCAATCCAACGACCTGCAAGGGCACCATTCTTGTTTCTGGCCGGTCAGCTGGCGCCTAGCAGCCGCCAGCGGTATACATTTTTATGAAAGAAAGAACTAGACAGAAAAAAGAGAAACATGCGAGTTGAAGTACTAGCAGGAAACCTGCTACAAATATTGTGTGCACTTGAAACATCTCCTAGACTCCTACGGAACAAAGACCTGCTAGGTAGAAACAGAACAAGGTTTTCAAGAGAGCACTACCAATTGTAAGAACACATGCGCTAGCTAAACAACAGAAAACACATCAAGCTCCAGCCAATGGTAGCAGGCCGCCGCGCCATCAACATTAGCACGATCATCGCCAGAGGATCTGCTGGCTTTGCCTGGCATCAGTGCCAAAGCCTTTTGCATGAGCTTCATTGCTTCATATTCTCCTCCTTCAATAGCCTCACATAATAGAAGGAACGAGGACATAACAAAGATGATTTCCAAGGGTGATCTCACACATATTTCTCAAGGGTTACTTCGTTCCTTGTAGCCCACAAATCAGGCAAAACAACTGTTAAACTAATCATCTTTGCTATGTTAAAAACAAGGAAGATTCTACCAGGATTGAATAAAGTCACAACCGGAGTGGAAGGAGAACCCGTTGTAGTGTAACTCTACCTCCCTCTCCCCCGCCATCGCCTCCTCGGTGATGCCGCATGCCCTCATTCCCTCGTGGGCCGACTCCCCTCCTCCCACTCGCCAGCCCGCCTGGGATGACCCTCTTTATCTCCTTCACTCCATCCTCTCCATATTCCCAGTGCACGCGCAAGGTGGGCATGAGTACGCTCTCGTTCAAAGCTGCTCTCTTTCTCCTTTGCCTGCTCCGGCCATCATGGCGCCTGCTACTAAGCCCACCACAGAGCGAGTTGCTGTTTTTTTCTGCATATTTTTGGTGTTACAGAAAATCAATATCTCTGGACCTTAAAATACCATGAGGATTTTTAACGATTTTTCCAGAAGGAGAAGTTTCGAGAAAGCACCGAAGGGAGCCGAGGGGCCACCCAGGGCCCCAGACGGCCAAGCCATGTGGTTGGGGGCGGGAGTAGTGGGGCCGTCTGGAGCCCCTGGGGACCACCGTTTGACCATTTTTTTGTATAAAATCCCATATTTCCAGAAACCCTTGACACCATTTTTTCCGCCGCCGCAAGTTCCTGTTCCGGAGATATCCAATCTGGAGGCCTATTTTGGCATGCTGCCAGAGAGGGAATCCATTACCAGAGCCATCTTCATCGACCTTGCTGCCACCATGACCATATGTGAGTAGTTTTCTTAGGACGTTCGGTCCATGGCAGTAGCTAGATGTCATCATCTCTCCCTTGCTATTCAATACGAAGTCCTCGTGAGCTGCCTCACATGATGGGGATCCGTATGATGTAATCGATGTTATGTATGTTGGGATACGATGATTTGTCACTTTGTGATCAGATTGTTCATTTAATTATATTGAATCTCTTATGAATTCTTTGCTTCATAATTAAGTAGTCATATATGCTCTTCAATCTATTTGTCTACTTTGACCAAATTTAATGGATAGTTCTTCAAAAGGAGTTGTGTATGGTAGTGGATTTAATCTTGCGGCGATTCATCCACGTGACAAAAATGGAATGACACACATTGTATTGTTGCTACTAAGGAAAAAATGATGATTTCTTTATCACACTTGGATGATAATTTTACTATCTACACATTATGTCGTCATGCTTATTGCAATGCTCTGTTTGTTACAAACTTAATACCTCGAGAAGCATGCTGAATACTGGTCTTTAGGTGGAGTATTAGTTGTAGATGCAGCTGGATAACAGTCTACATATCATGGACGTAATGCCTATACAAGATTATGATACGAATGATCATAGTCATAAATATAAATATTGCAATTTAATTGCTTCCCAACTGTAATATGTTCACCAAAACACATTTATCTTGCTTGGAGAGATGCCTCCAGTGATGCTATGGCCCTGGGTCTGTTTCCCTTCAAGTGCATACATCGTTATTATTTACTTCCTTTGTTGTACCATTTTTATTATTATCTATCTATCAATTCCTACCATATCATACAGTTTATCCTTGTGTCTAACAGGACAAGAAGCTTGACAACCTTCTTGAAGCGTTGGGGCAAGATTGTTTTGTGTTTGGTGTGTAGGTACCGATGATTAGTGTTCCAGAAGAAATTCCTAGTAGTTCCATAAACCTTGGTTCTCAAATCAAGAAAAATACTTATTGCTAGGTTACCATAATTAAAATCCTAAAATACCAAAAAGGAGTTAAATCCCTAAAAAAACTATCGAGCCTCCATGTTAACCATAGGAAAACATAATGAATGGTCTGTTATATCTGCAAATGGTAACCAATCGAGCCTCCACATTAATCATAGGAAAAACATAATAAATTGTCCGTTAGATCTTCAAATTATAATCTACGGCCCTAGGATGAAGTGCCTCAAAGAGTCCTAACAATCTATCCCACGTTCACAAGTAAAAAAAAAGAGCAAATTATAAATCTGCAGCCGTGGGATGAAGTGCCTCAAAGAGTCCTCACAATCTATCTCACACTTACAACTAAAAAGAAAAGAAAAAATATCCAAGGTACACTAGGGAGCGGCGCCGCATATTTGTCTTCCCGTGCGGCGGCTCTCTCCAATCCATTTCTTGCATGCATGCACAATACACAAGCATGAGATTAACAAAGATTCTTTTCATTTTGCATTTTGAAAAAGATTTATCTTCCAAACCGTTATCTCAATTGGTGATCCGTTTTCATGGTTGGCCTTCTTGCGACGAGATCTTCGAAACTAGATCCCATGTCGACATGTTTTGATACAAAAAAAATCGTCGGTACTTGCCAGATTACTGTCTCTGATTTGTCACATTATTAGTCGCTTAGTTGTCACATTAAATTAACTTGGTTGTCAGATTGACGAAAAACGATATACACCACTTCAAAATTTGATTCATGACACTTTTATTGGTTGATGCATTTTCTTACCTATTGGTGCTTGCCAGATTACTGTCACTGACTTGTCACATTATTAGTCGCTTAGTTGCCACATTAAATTAACTTGGTTGTCAGATTGGTGAAAACGATATACACCACTTCAAAACTTGATTCATGATACTTTTGTTGGTTGATGCATTTTCTTACCTATTGCTAACGCTTGAATACCCATACTATAGCTCCACATAACATTGCAATGTTTAAAAAACATGCAAAATTATTGTCCGGTAACTATGTACAATTTTTGTGACAACTGTACATGCGTAAGATGACAAATCTGATGACGTAAATGTGGCAACTGGTAAGGACAAAAATAATTTCATCGAAACATGTCAACATAGGATCTTATTTTGAAGGCCTCGTCAATACGAACCTACCGGTGAAGACGGATCTTTAATCAAATTATTGGTTTGCGAGATAAATCATTTTAAAAATTCCAAAAAAGTAATTAATGTGGTGATGCCACCGTAAGGTACAAGATTATTGCATGCATGCATGTGCAGTCTCTATATAGGAAAAATCCCACTGGATAGTAGGCGCATGAGAAATATATGCATGCATGCATCGCTGCGCGCAGCCGCCGCACGGGAAGGGCGACATGCGGCGTCACCAATTAGATTTTCCCTACAAATCTTTCTAGCAACCTCTCTAAAAAAATCTACAAAAAATCTCTCGCAATCCTCGCCTGTCGACCCTCCGTCTCCTCCCCTCAGGTCGTTCTCCATTGTCTCCTCCCTACTGCCACTTCCTCCTGTTTGACATGGCTACTCTCCTAGATAAGTTGCGGATGTCAATACCTCAGCAGCTAGCTTCCTGCAAAAAATGTATGCCTTTCTATCCCTTCTCTCCACATGCAAAATCACTCCCATGTGATGAATATAATAGTGGAAGAAAGGGAATAGTAGCACTGTTCTGAGGTGGCAAACAAAAAAGAATCTCAAGGCGAGGTGAATTACACTGGTGAGATTATCAAGAACTTGGCAGTGCACGCAGAGTACCTTCCAAGTGAGCGCGGCCAGAGCTACGTCTTGCCATCGACTACTTCGACGAGGACACAGTCAGCCCCAAGTTGTACTCCGTCCAATCAGGAGCATGGTACATGCTACTCGTGAGCTACGTTGGGATTTCCCCGAAGAGGAGGGGATGATGCAGTACAGTAGAGATAAGCATTTCCCTCAGTTATGAAACCAAGGTTATCAATCCAGTAGGAGAATCATGCAACAACTCGTTAGCAGCACCTGCACACAAAATAACAAATCCTCCGGGTCTACCTTTATCATATATTGAAAATCCTAAAAATACCTTGCTGCAATTTTACTTTATTTATTTTATTTTGTATTTTAGTTCGATCTATCTATCTACCACCGTACAATTTAATCTTGCAATTAACCGCCAAGGGATTGACAACCCCTTGTTCGCGTTGGGTGTGAGGATTTGTTGTTTTGTGTGCAGGTACTATTAACGAGTTGTTCTGTGATTCTCCTACTGGATTGATAACCTTGGTTTCATAACTGAGGGAAATACTTATCTCTACTGTACTGCATCATCCCCTCCTCTTCGGGGAAATCCCAACGCAGCTCACAAGTAGCAACGAATTTCAAGCAAAACTTCATAAAGATAATCTAGTGCACTCAAGTCACTAGCAATTGGTTCATCATAATTGGATCTTTTAAAAAAATTAGCAAGAGGATGAGGATCCATCTTAATTTTTCTTATTTCTTTTTCTGTTTTTGAGTGTTGACATGAAGGCAAAAAGCAAGCAAACGAGCAAACAAAAATATATTTGTGTTTTTGTGAAAACGTTTTAGAAGTGGGGAAGATGAAAACGAGAGGCAAATGGCAAATAATGTAAATGCAAGGAGATGAAAGTTTGTGCGTAAGTACTTGATAGATGTTGATGAGGTATCCCCGGCAACGGTGCCAGAAATTCTTCCTGCTACTTGTGAGTTGCTTTGGGATTTCCCCGAAGAGGAGGGGATGATGCAGTTCAATAGAGATAAGTATTTCCCTCAGTTATGAAACCGAGGTTATCAATCTAGTAGGAGAATGACGCAACAACTCGTTAGCAGCACCTGCACACAAAATAAAAATCCTCGCACCCAACGCGAACATGGGGTTGTCAATCCCTTCGCGGTTAATTGCAAGATTAAATTGTATGGTGATAGATAGATAGATCAAACAAAAATAAAAAATAAAATAAATAAAGTAAAATTGCAGCAAGGTATTTTTAGGATTTTCAATATATGATAAAGGTAGACCCGGGGGCCATAGTTTTCACTAGAGGCTTCTCTCTTGAAAATAGCATACGGTGCGTGAACAAATTACTATTGGGCAATTGATAGAAAAGAAAATAATCATGATGATATCCAAGGCAATGATCATGTATATAGGCATCACGTCCGAGACAAGTAGACTGAAACGATTCTGCATCTACTACTATTACTCCACACATCGACCGCTATCCATCATGCATCTAGAGTATTAAGTTCATAAAGAACGGAGTAACGCCTTAAGCAAGATGACATGATGTAGACAAAGTATACTCACGCATGAATAAACCCCATCTTTTTACCCTTAATAGCAATGATACATACGTTCATGTCCCTTTCTGTCACTGGGATTGAGCACCGCAAGATCGAACCCATTACAAAGCACCTCTCCCATTGCAAGATAAATCAATCTAGTTGGCCAAACCAAATCAATAGATCGGAGAGAAATACGAAGCTATAATAATCATGCATAAAGGAGTTTTGAGAATACTCAAATAATATTCATGGATAATCTGATCATAAACTCACAATTCAACGGATCCCAGCAAACACACCGCAAAAAGTGATTACATCGGATAGAACTCCAAGAACATCTAGGAGAACATTGTATTGAAGATCAAAAAAAGAGAAGAAGCCATCTAGCTACTAAGTATGGACCCGAAGGTCTGTGGTAAACTACTCACGCATCATCGGAAGGGCAGCAAGGTTGATGTAGAGCCCCTCCGTGATCGAATCCCCATCCGGCAGATTGCCGGAAAAGGCCTCCATATGGGATCTCTCGAGAATAGGAAATTGCGGCAGCAGAAAAAGTATTTCGTGGACTCCCCTGTTGGTTTCCTGATTTTAGAGTATTTATAGAGGTGGAATTAGGTCAAACGGAGCAGAGGTGGGCCCATGAGGCACTAAGGCGCGCCACCCACCCGGGGCGTGCCCTGGTGGCTCGTGATCACCTCCTCTGTCTTCTGGCCCTCTCCCGAAGCTTCTGGTGTCTCTTATGTCCAGAAAAAAATCTCCAAGAAGTTTCGTGGCATTTGGACTTCATTTGGTACTGATATTCTAAAAAACCAAAAACAGGCAAAAAACAGCAACTGGCACTAGGCACTAAGTTAATAGGTTAGTCCCAAAAAATGATATATAATTGCTTGTAAGTGTATATGAAACATCCAAGATTGATACTATAATAGCATAGAACAATCAAAAATTATAGATACGTTGGAGACGTATCAAGCACCCCCAAGCTTAATTCCTGCTCGTCCTCGAGTAGGTAAATGATAAAAACAGATTTTTTGATATGGATAGCTACCTATCATATTTATCATATACTCTTTTCTTTGTAGCATGGACATTTGGACTTGAATGATTCAAAGCAATAGTCTATAGTTTGACATGAAGACATAAATACTCAAGCCTACTAACAAGCAACCATGTCTTTCAAAATATCAATGCTAAAGAAAGCTATCCCTAGCCCATTATGTTCAATCATTGATCCATTCATGAAACACATTCAATATTAGCTGCACACAATGCACAAGTATGACAATAGTGCTCTCTAGTTGGTGCTTTGTAAGAGAAGACGGAGACTCAAAAAATAAAAATAAAAATTGCATAAAAGTAAATAGATAGGCCCTTCGCAGAGGGAAGCAGAGATTTGCAGAGGTGCCAGAGCTCAAGGCTTAAATTAGAGAGATAAAATTATTTTGAGAGGCATGCTTTTCCTGTCAATGAAAACGACCGAGAATTCCCAATATCTTCCATGATAGACACATTATAGGCGGTTCCCAAACAGAAAATAAAGTTTATTTTCTTTCCACCATTTTTTCACAATCCATGGCTAGTCGTATCCACGGGTGCCTTCCATACCAACACTTTCCAAGGAATTTATTATTATCATCATATTAAATCTTTTTCATTTCGGGACTGGGCATCCCTATTACCTGCCACTCTCTCGTGCAATGACAAGTGAATAAACACTCATTGTGAGAATAACACACCTAGCATGGAAAATATTGGCCACCCGCTGGGCTTCATGAGCGGTACGGGCACACAAAACAGAAAATTATTTTGAAAATTTAGAGTTGGCACATGCAAATTTACTTGGAACGGCATGGAAATACCGCATATAGGTAGGTATGGTGGACTCATTTGGCACAACTTGGGTTTAAGAAGTTGGATGCACAAGCAGTATTCCCGCTTAGTACAAATGAAGACTAGCAAATAGATTGAGAAGCGACCAACCAAAAAGCGAAAATGGTCATAAACATGCATTGAACATAACTAACACTGAATAATGCACCATAAGTAGGATATAATTTTGTTGCATAACTATTTACTTTATGTGCCTGCATAGGGAATCACAAACCTTAACACCAATATTATTACTAAATCACAATTACTCACTAACATGACTCACATATTATCATCTCCATATCGCAAAACTATTGCAAGGAATCAAACTTATCATATCCAATGATCTTTCATGAAAGTTTTTATTATATCCCTCTTGAATATTCATCACTTTGGGACCAAATTCATATCTTGTGCAAATTACCATTACTATTATCAACTCTCAAAAAGATATAAGTGAAGCATGAGAGTGCAAATATTTCTTCAAAATTTAATCTTATCAACTCTCAAAATAATATAAGTGAAGCATGAGAGTTCAAATATTTCTTCAAAATATAGCCACCGCCATGCTAAAAAATATTTAAGTGAAGCACTAATGCAACTGCCTAGCTCAAAAGATTTAAGTGAAGCACATAGAGTATTCTAACAAATCATGATAAACGTGTGGCTCTCTCAAATAGGTGTGTCCAGCAAAGATGATTGTGATAAACTAAAAAGCAAACAAAGCAAAGACTCATATAATACACGACGCTCCAAGCAAAACTCATGATATGTGACGAATAAAAATATAGCTCCAAGTAAAATTACCGATTGTTGGTAGAAGAAAGAGGGGATGCCTTCCGGGGCATCCCCAACCTTAGTTGCTTGAATCTTATTAGAATATTACCTTGGGGTGCCTTGGGCATCCCCAAGCTTAGGCTCTTGCCACTCCTTATTCCTTCATCTATCGTGATCTCACTCAAAACTTGAAAACTTCAATCACACAAAACTCAACAAAACCTTCGTGAGATCCGTTAGTATAACAAATAAATCTTTAACTTTAGGTACTGTAGTAAATTGATTCATATTTAATATTAGCATAATGCTACTGTACTCCAACTTCTCCATGACTCATACCCCCCGATATGATCCATAGATTCATCAAAATAAGCAAACTATGCAACAAAAACAGAATCTGTCTAAAACAGAACAGTCTGTAAAGATCTATTTAAAAGCTATACTTCTGTAACTCCAAAAATTCTAAAAACTTAGGAAAACGTGGGAAATTCATATACCAATACTGTGTAAAAATTTCAGATTTTTCTGCTTCTCCAGTACAGAACTAAAATTCCAGCACTGGACGCAAAACTTTCTGTTTTCCAAACAGCATCAATTATACTATCTTCCAAATCATCCCATAGGCTTTACTTGGAACAAACACAAATTAAAACATTAAAATACAATCATAACAGAGGCTATAATTATATAAACACACCAGAACATAAATAAAAAGCAAAAATTTATTTTATTCATTGGGTTGCCTCCCAACAAGCTCTTTCTTTATAGCCATTAAGATAAGCTTAAGATTTTATTGATGCTCACATGAAAGATAATAATTGAAACACAAAGTGAGCAAATTATCAAGTGAAAAACACATTTAAGTCTAACATACTTCCTATGCATAGGCATTTTATAAGCAAGCAAATTATCAAGGCAAGCAATTTCTAGCATATGCAAAGGAGAAGAATAAAACATTGATGATTTCAACATAACGAGAGGTAATTTAGTAACATGAAAATTTCTACAACCATATTTTCCTCTCTCATAATAATTACATGTAGGATCATACTCAAATTCAACAATATAGCTATCATAAACAATACTCTCTTTATGATCCACATGCATAAAGTTTTTATAATCTTCCGGAATTGTGGGATTAGCATTAACTAAAGTTATGACCTCTCCAAACCCACTCTCATCAAAAATTTCATAAGATTGAACACTCTCCAAATATGTGGGATTATTTTTAGCTAAAGTTGACACTCTTCTGAACCCACTTTCAATATTATCGCAAGCATATTCATCATGAGGTTTAAATAAATTTTCAAGATCATAAGAATCATTATCACCCCAATCATGATCATTGCAATAAGTAGTGGATATAACAAAATCATCATACCCAAGTTTGGGGTTTTGCATATCACTAACACAATTTACATTAATAGAATTTACAATAATATCATTGCAATCATGCTTTTCATTCAAGGAGCTATCGTGAATCACCTTATAAATTTCTTGTTTTAACACTTCATCACAATTTTCAGGTTCACGAATGATACGTCTCCAACGTATCTACAATTTTTGATTGTTCCATGCTATTATAGTATCAATCTTGGATGTTTTATCTACATTTACAAGAAATTATATATCATTTATTGGGACTAACCTATTAACTTAATGCCCAGTGCCAGTTGTTGTTTTTTGCCTGTTTTTTGTTTTTCAGAATATCAGTACCAAACAAAGTCCAAATGCCACGAAACTTTTTGAAGAATTTTTTTCTCGACATAAGAGACACTACAAGCTTCGGGAGAGGGCCAGAAGACAGAGGAGGTGGCCACGAGCCACCAAGGCACGCCCCGGGGGGGTGGCGCGCCCTGGTGCCTCGTGGGCCCACGTCCGCTCCGTTTGACCTAATTCCACCTCTATAAATACTCTAAAATCGGGAAACCAACAGGGGAGTCCACGAAAGACTTTTTCCGCTGCCGCAAGTTCCTGTTCTCGAGAGATCCCATCTGGAGGCCTTTTCTGGCACTCTGCCGGAGGGGGATTCGATCATGGAGGGTCTCTACATCAACCTTGCTGCCCTTCCGATGATGCGTGAGTAGTTTACCAAAGACCTTCGGGTCCATAGTTAGTAGCTAGATGGATTCTTTTCTCTTTTTAATCTTCAATACAATGTTCTCCTCGATGTTCTTGGAGTTCTATCCGATGTAATCACTTTTTGCGGTGTGTTTGTTGGGATCTGATGAATTATGAGTTTATGATCAGATTATCCATGGATATTATTTTAGTTTTCTCTGAACTCTTTTATGCATGATTGTTATAGCTTCATATTTCTCTCCTATCTATTGATTTGGTTTGGCCAACTAGATTGATTTATCTTGCAATGGAAGAGGTGCTTTGTAATGGGTTCGATCTTGCGGTGCTCAATCCCAGTGACTGAAAGGGACATGACATGTATGTATTGTTGCTATTAAGGGTAAGAAGATGGGGTTTATTCATGCATGAGTTTACTTTGTCTACATCATGTCATCTTGCTTAAGGCGTTACTCCGTTCTTTATGAACTTAATACTCTAGATGCATGCTGGATAGCAGTCGATGTGTGGAGTAATAGTAGTAGATGCAGAATCATTTCGGTCTACTTGTCTCGGACGTGATGCCTATATACATGATCATTGCCTTGGATATCGTCATGATTATTTTCTTTTCTATCAATTGCCCAATAGTAATTTGTTCACCCACCGTATGCTATTTTCAAGAGAGAAGCCTCTAGTGAAATCTATGGCCCCCGGGTCTACCTTTATCATATACTAAAAATCTTAAAAATATCTTGCTGCAATTTTCATTTATTTATTTTATTTTTTATTTTAGTTCGATCTATCTATCTATCACCATACAATTTAATCTTGCAATTAACCGCCAAGGAATTGACAACCCCTTGTTCGCGTTGGGTGCGAGGATTTGTTGTTTTGTGTGCAGTTACTGTTAATGAGTTGTTGCGTTATTCTCCTACTGGATTGATAACCTTGGTTTCATAACTGAGGGAAATACTTATCTCTACTGTACTGCATCATCGCCTCCTCTTCGGGGAAATCCAAACACAGCTCACAAGTAGCAGGAAGAATTTCTGGCGCCGTTGCCGGGGAGACATCATCAACATCTATCAAGTACCTACGCATAAACCTTCATCTCCTTGCATTTACTTTATTTGCCTTTGCCTCTCGTTTTCATCCCCCCCCCACTTTTAAAAAAGTTTTTACAAAAATACAAAAATATTTTCCGTTTGCCTTTTTCTTATTTGCTTCTTTGCTTGCTTGTTATCTTGTTTGTGTAGCCACGATGTCTCAAGAAACTACAAAATTGTGTGATTTTTCCAATACTAATAATAATGATTTTCATAGTACTCCGATTGCTCCTCCCGCCGCTAGTGCGGAGACTTGTGATATTAATGCCGCTTTGCTAAATCTTGTCATGAAAGAACAATTTTCTGGTAGTCCTAATGAAGATGCTGCATCCCATCTTAACACTTTCGTAGAATTGTGTGATATGCAAAAGAAAAAAGATGTGGATAATGATATTGTCAAATTAAAATTATTCCCATTCTCATTGCGGGATCGTGCAAAAATTTGGTTTTTATCTTTACCATGAAATAGTATCGACTCTTGGGATAGGTGTAAAGATGATTTTATTACCAAGTATTTTCCTCCCGCGAAAATTATTTCCCTTAGAAACCAAATTATGAATTTCAAGCAACTTGATCATGAACATGTTGCTCAATCTTGGGAAAGGATGAAATTAAAGATAAGAAATTGCCCTACTCATGGTTTAAATTTGTGGATGATCATACAAAAAATTTATGCGGGATAAAATTTTGTTTCTAGAAATCTTTTAGATTCTGCCGCGGGTGGTACTTTTATGGAGATTACATTGGGAGAAGCTACTAAATTGCTTGATAATATTATGGCAAATTATTCACAATGGCATACTGAAAGAGTTCCTACTAGTAAAAAAGTGAATTCTGTTGAAGAAATTAGTATTTTGAGTGATAAAGTTGATGCGCTTATGAAATTGGTTGCTAACAAAAATACTCCTATTGATCCTAATGATGTGCCTTTATCCACCTTGATTGAGCAAAATAATGATCCCGTATATGTGAATTTTGTCTCACGAAACAATTTTAATAATAATGCTTACAGAGGTAATTTTAATCCAAGGCCATTTCCTGGAAATTCCTCTAATAATTATGGCAATTCCTATGGTAATCCTTATAATAATAATAATAATAATAATAATAATAATAATAATAATAGGATGCCCTCTGATCTTTAATGTTATATTAAAGAATTTATTAATGCTCAAAAAGTTTTCAACACTACGATAGAACAAAAATTAAGTAAACTTGATGATATGTCTAGGAGCATTGATAGAATCATTCATGATGTGGAAAATCTCAAGACTAAAATTTTGCCACCCAAAAAGTGATATTAATGAATCAATTAAAGCTTTATATGTCTCCATGGATGAGAGTAAGAAAAGAACCGCCATGCTAAAAGCTAAACGAGAATTTTTAGAAAAAGCGATTCCTCCCGGTTTCTATCGTAGTAATGATGAGGATATTACAATGATTGGTGTTTCATCCATTGATTCCTTGTTTGGAAATATAAAACTTGTTGAAAAGGGGTCTAAAGAAGAGTCAACTTTAGCTACGAGGCGTCCCCATAATTCAGAGGGTGAAAATCTTGATGAAAAATTTGATAAAAGTGGGTCTGGAGACGTAAAAACTTTAACTAGCGATGTGCCCACTCTCTTGGATTACAAACACTTTAATTATGATAGTTGTTCTTTGATTGAGTGTATTTCTTTGTTACAATCCATGCTAAATTCACCCAACGCTATGAACAAAACAAGGCTTTTACTATACACATTGTAGAAGCAATGATGAAAGCGTTAGAAGAAAAGCTAGAACTAGAAATTTCAATTCCTAGAAAATTATATGATGAGTGGGAACCCACCATTAAAGTTAAAATTAAAAATTATGAGTGCAATGCTTTATGTGATTTGGGTGCTAGCATTTCCATAATTCCAAAATCTCTATGTGATGTGCTAGGTTTTACCAATATAGATGAATGTTCTCTTAATTTGCACTTGGCGGATTCTACTATTAAAAAACCATTGGGTAGAATTAATGATGTTCTTATTCTTGCAAATAGAAATTATGTGCCCGTTGATTTTATTGTGCTTGACATTGATTGCAATCCGTCTTGCCCCATAATACTTGGTAGACCGTTCTTACGAACTATTGGTGCTATTATTGATATGAAAGAAGGTAATATAAGATTTCAATTTCCTTTAAAGAAAGGGATGGAACACTTCCCTAGGAAAAGAATTAAAGCACCATATGAATCAATTATAATGGCCACTTATGGAATCAACTTGAAGGATGATAACACTTCAAACTATGAATTATGCCTAGATAGGGGCATAAAACATTAGTGCTTGTTGGGAGGCAACCCAATGAATAAAATATATTTTGTTTGCTTTTTATTTCTGTTCTTGTGTGTCTGCACAATTATGCTACTGTTATGATTGTGTTTTTATGTTTTAATTAGTATTTGTGCCAAGTAATGCATTCGGGACGATTTGGAAGTTAGTATAATTGATGCTGTTTGGAAAACAGATAGTTTTGTGTCCAGTGCTGGAATTTTAATTCAGTACTGGAGTGTCAGAAAAATCTGAAATTTTTACACAGTATTGGTATATGAATTTCCCAAGTTTTCCTAAGTTTTCAGAATTTTTGGAGTAACAGAAGTATGGCCTATAAATAGATCTTTACAGACTGTTCTGTTTTAGACAGATTCTGTTTTTGTGGCATAGTTTGCTTATTTTGATGAATCTATGGATTGTATCGGGGGTATGAGTCATGGAGAAGTTGGAGTACAGTAGCATTATGCCAATATTAAATATGAATCAATTTACTACAGTACTTAGAGTTAAAGATTTATTTGTTATACTAACAGATCTCACGAAGGTTTTGTTGAGTTATGTGTGATTGAAGTTTTCAAGTTTTGGGTGAGATCACGATAGATGAAGGAATAAGGAGTGGCAAGAGGCTAAGCTTGGGGATGCCCAAGGCACCCCAAGGTAATATTCAAGGAAGACTCAAGCGTCTAAGCTTGGGGATGCCCCGGAAGGCATCCCTTCTTTCTTCTACCAACTATCGGTAATTTTACTTGGAGCTATATTTTTATTCATCACATGATATGTGTTTTACTTGGAGCGTCGTGTATTATATGAGTCTTTGCTTTGTTTGCATTTTATTTTGTCACAATCATCTTTGCTGGACACACCTATTTGAGAGAGCCACGCGTTTATCATGATTTGTTAGAATACTCTATGTGCTTCACTTAAATCTTTTGAGCTAGGCAGTTGCTCTTGAGCACGGTGGTGGCTATATTTTGAAGAAATATTTGAACTCTAATGCTTCACTTATATTATGTTGAGAGTTGATAAGATTAAATTTTTAAGAAATACTTGAACTCTCATGCTTCACTTATATCTTTTTGAGAGTTGATAATAGTAATGGTAATTTGCACAAGATATGAATTTGGTCCCAAAGTGATGAATATTCAAGAGGGATATAATAAAAACTTTCATGAAAGATCATTGGATATGATAAGTTAGATGCCTTGCAATAGTTTTGCGATATGGAGATGATAATATGTGAGTCATGTTAGTGAGTAATTGTGATTTAGTAAGAATATTGGTGTTAAGGTTTGTGATTCCCTATGCATGCACATAAAGTCAATAGTTATGCAACGAAATTATATCCTACTTATGGTGCATTATTCGGTGTTAGTTATGTTCAATTCATGTTTATGACCATTTTCGCTTTTTGGTTGGTCGCTTCTCAATCTATTTGCTAGCCTTCATTTGTCCTAAGCGGGAATACTGCTTGTGCATCCAACTCCTTAAACCCAAGTTGTGCCAAATGAGTCCACCATACCTACCTATATGCGGTATTTCCATGCCGTTCCAAGTAAATTTGCATGTGCCAACTCTAATTTTTCAAAATAATTTTCCATTTTGTGTGCCCATACCGCTCATGAAGCGGCAGGGGGTGGCCTATATTTTCCATGCTAGGTGTGTTATTCTCACGATGAGTGTTTATTCACTTTGTCATTGCACGAGAGAGTGGCAGGTAATAGGGATGCCCAGTCCCGAAATGATTTTTTTTAATATGATGATAATAATAAATTCCTTGGAAAGTGTTGGTATGGAGGGCACCCGTGGATACGGCTAGCCATGGATTGTGAAAGAATGGTGGAAAGTAAATAAACTTTATTTTTTGTTTGGGAACCGCCTATAATGTGTCTAGCATGGAAGATATTGGGAATTCTCGGTCATTTTCGTTGACAGGAAAAGCATGCCTCTCAAAATAATTTTATCTCTCTAATTTAAGCCTTGAGCTCTGGAACATTTGCAAATCTCTGCTTCCCTCTGCGAAGGGCCTATCTATTTACTTTTATGCAATTTTTATTTTTATTTTGAGTCTCCATCTTCTCTTACAAAGCACCAACTGGAGAGCACTATTGTCATACTTGTGCATTGTGTGTAGCTAATATTGAGTGTGTTTCATGAATGGATAAATAATTGAGCATAATGGGCTAGGGATAACTTTCTTTAGCATTGATATTTTGAAAGACATGGTTGCTTGTAAGTATGCTTGAGTATTTATGTCTTCATGTCAAACTATAGACTATTGCTTTGAATCATTCAAGTACAAATGTCCATGCTACAAAGAAAAGAATATATGATGAATATGATAGGTAGCATTCCACATCAAAAATTCTGTTTTTATTATTTACCTACTCGAGGACGAGCAGGAATTAAGCTTGGGGATGCTTGATACGTCTCCAACGTATCTATAATTTTTGATTGTTCCATACTATTATAGTATCAATCTTGGATGTTTTATATACATTTAGAAGCAATTATATATCATTTTTTGGGACTAACCTATTAACTTAGTGCCCAGTGCCAGTTGCTGTTTTTTGCCTGTTTTTGGTTTTCCAGAATATCAGTACCAAACGAAGTCCAAATGCCACGAAACTTTTTGGAGATTTTTTTCTGGACATAAGAGACACTAAAAGCTTCAGGTGAGGGCCAGAAGACAGAGGAGGTGGCCACGAGCCACCAGGGCGCGCCCCGGAGGGGTGGCGCGCCCTGGTGCCTCGTGGGCCCACCTCTGCTCCATTTGACCTAATTCCACCTCTATAAATTCTCTAAAATCAGGAAACCAACAGAGGAGTCCACGAAATACTTTTTCCGCCGCCTTAAGTTCCTGTTCTCGAGAGAACCCATCTGGAGGCCTTTTCCGGCACTCTGTCGGATGGGGATTCGATCACGGAGGGGCTCTACATCATCCTTGCTGCCCTTCCAATGATGCATGAGTAGTTTACCACAGACCTTCGGGTCCATAGTTAGTAGCTAGATGGCTTCTTCTCTCTTTTTGATCTTCAATACAATATTCTCCTCGATGTTCTTGGAGTTCTTTCCGAAGTAATCACTTTTTGCGGTGTGTTTGTTGGGATCCGATGAATTCTGAGTTTATGCTTAAATTATCCATGAATATTATTTGAGTTTTCTCTAAACTCTTTTATGCATGATTATTATAGCTTCGTATTTCTCTCTGATCTATTTATTTGGTTTGCCCAACTAGATTGATTTATCTTGCAATGGGAGAGGTGCTTTGTAATGGGTTCGATCTTGCGGTGCTCAATCCCAGTGACAGAAAGGGACATGACACGTATGTATCGTTGCTATTAAGGGTAAAAAGATGGGGTTTATTCATGCGTGAGTTTACTTTGTCTCCATCATGTCATCTTGCTTAAGGCGTTACTACGTTCTTTATGAACTTAATACTCTAGATGCATGCTGGATAGCGGTCGATGTGTGGAGTAATAGTAGTAGATGCAGAATTGTTTCGGTCTACTTGTCTCGGACGTGATGCCTATATACATGATCATTGCCTTGGATATCGTCATGATTATTTGCTTTTCTATCAATTGCCCAACAGTAATTTGTTCACCCACCGTATGCTATTTTCAAGAGAGAAGCCTCTAGTGAAAACTATGGCCCCCGGGTCTACCTTTATCATATATTGAAAACCTAAAAATACATTGCTGCAATTTTACTTTATTTATTTTATTTTGTATTTTAGTTCGATCTATCTATCTATCACCATAAAATTTAATCTTGCAATTAACCACCAAGGGATTGACAAACCCTTGTTCGCGTTGGGTGCGAGGATTTGTTGTTTTGTGTGCTGATACATCTCCAACGTATCTATAATTTATGAAGTATTCATGCCATGTTTATTATAGTTTTGTATGATTTTGGTGCACTTTTATATGGCTTTTATATGATTTTTATGGACTAACATATTAACCTAGTGCCCTGTGCCAGTTGTTGTTTTCTGCTTGTTTTTGGTTTTCCAGAAAATCCATATCAAATGAAGTCCAAATGCAGCGAAACTTTTTGATTATTTTTTCTGGAAGGAAACAGACCCAGGAAGGTTCGGAGGAGCAGCAGAAGAGCCACAGGGGCCCCACGACCCACCTGGGCGCGCCTGCCCCCCCAAGCGCGCCCTGGTGCCTCGTGGGCTCCCTGTGGCACCTCTTTGCGTGATTCCAACGCTAAAAAATCATATATATTCAGAAACCCCCGAAAGTTAACCTAGATGAGTTTTTACGCCACAGCAAGCCTCTGTACCAAGGAGATCCCATCTGGGGCCCTTTTCCGGCACCCAGCCGGAGGGGGGGAATCGTCACCGGAGGCCATCTTCATCATCCCGGTGGTCTCCATGATGAGGAGGGAGTAGTTCACCCTCGGGGCTGAGGGTATGTACTAGTAGCTATGTGTTTGATCTCTCTCTCTCGTGTTCTTGATTTGGCACGATCTTGATGTATCGCGAGCTTTGTTCATATAGTTGGATCATATGGTGTTTTTCCCCTCTCTATCTTGTTGTGATGAATTCAGTTTTTTACCTTTGAGGTTTCACTATTATCGGATTGAATACTTTCATGGATTTGAGAACACTTGATGTATGTCTTGCATATGAATACCCGTGCTGACAGTGGGGTATTATATTGATTCACTTGATGTATGTTTTGGCACTCAACTCGCGGATTCCCGAGGTTACATTGGGGAAATCTATGCATAGGGGTTGATGCACGTTTTCGCACTACTTTCTCCGGTAGAAATCTTGAGGCACTCTTTGAAGTTCTTTGTGTTGGATTGGATATTATGATCTGAAGTTGTTTGATGCATATCGAATAATCAACTCACGGATACTTGTGGTGACATTGGAGTATCTAGGTGACATTAGAGTTGGTTGATGCGTATCATATGGTGTTATTTTAGTATGAACTCTAGGGCTGTTCGTGACACTTATAGGGATGGCTCAATAGATTGATCGGAAAAGGTAACTTTGAGGTGGTTTCGTACCCTACAACAATTTCTATCTTATGTTCTCCATGAATAGGAACTTTGGAGTGATTATTTGTCGCACGTTGAGGGATTGTTATATGATCCAATTATGTTAGCATTGTTGAGAGATTGCACTAGTGAAAGTATGAACCCTAGGCCTTGTTTTCAAGCATTGCAATACCGTTTGTGCCCAATATTGTTACTTGTTACCTTGCTGTTTTTAAATTTTCAAATTACAAAAACCTATATCTACTATCCATACTACACTTGTATCACCATCTCTTCGCCGAACTAGTGCACCTATACAATTTACCCTTGTATTGGGTGTGTTGGGGACACAAGAGATTTCTTGTATTTGATTGCAGGGTTGTTTGAGAGAGACCATCTTCATCCTACGCCTCCCACAGATTGATAAACCTTAGGTCATCCACTTGAGGGAAAATTGCTACTGTCCTACAAAACTCTGCGCTTGGAGGCCCAACACGAGTCTACAAGAACAAGTTGTGTAGTAGACATCAAGCTCTTTTCTGGTTCCGTTGCCGGGGAGGTGAGTGCTTCAAGGTATATCTTTAGATCTTGCAATTGAATCTTTTAGTTTCTTGTTTATCACTAGTTTGGCTTACAAAATAAAACTAAAAAAATGGAATTGAGGTTGCCTCATATTATTCATCTTTATAATGTCTTTCTTGAAAATGATGGAGCGGAAAATTGTGCTCAATTGATAGAAGAAGAATTCAATAAAATGTTTGGCATAAAATCTTTGAATGATGAGCATGATTGCAATGTTGTTAGTATGAATTCTATGAATATCCAAAATACTAAAGATGATTGCACTAGTCATGACAAAAATGTTTCTTATAAGCATGTCAATTTTTGTGGAGTGCATAAAGTTTGTGAAGACATGCCTTATAGGGATGATAGATTTTGTAAGAAGCATAAACATGATAGAACCAAATTTTTGCTCAAAGTGATAGATGAATTTGCTACGAAATTATGCTCTCTTCATCCCAGTACTTGTGAACTTTGCAATAAAGTTGGTCACCTTAATTTTCAATGCATACTTTTTCATGATCGAATCATGGCTAAATATTGTAATTACTTGACCGCCCTTGAACTATATAATGAGCTTTATCTATTTTTGGGGTGTGAGGAATTGTCACATAAAAATAGTTGGTTTGAAGTATTCATTCTCATGGATGACATTGAAACTAATCTAAAGGAAATCTATATGTTTTGTATGGTAATTGCAATGAGAATGCTTATATTGCCAACTATAGAAAGACGGGAAAACCAATAGAATATAAAAGGAACACTAATGAAAGGGTAAAGATTTCCACTTTCCCTCCTATTGTCTCTCATGATGAAATAGGTGACGAGGAGGAGCTTGCTATTCAACCAATCTCATCAATAAGAAGCTCAGAAAAATTGATTAAACCCACACATGATGTGGTGAAGAAGAAGAAAAGAAGAAGGAGTAGAGGTAAAAAGGTATCCCTCCCAAATAATGTTGCTCCTATTATTGTTGTGCCTCATGAGAGTGAATCAAAAATAATTGTGGAAGATGATATACTTGATGATGATATTGCTTCTTTGTCTTATGGTACAATGTCCAAAGGAACTATTGAGGATGATTTTATTACGCCTATTACTCATTATGATGATTATGATTGGGAAAATAATGATACTTCTTATAATCTTGAAAATCTTTTTGGCACCAACTTAGAAAATTGTGATGATAATAATTGTTGTATTGGTTCAATTCATACTATTGATGATAATAGTGATTATGCTAATGATATGCCAAGCCACAAGCTTGGGGATGCTATGTTTGATGAGAATGACATGTTTGAGAATTTATTTGCTGCAATTAATGTTTGTCCCAAGCTTGGGGATGCTATGCTTAATGAAGATGATCTTTTTAGTCCCCCTACTTTGAATGATCAAATTTGTTATGATGATTGCATGCCTCCTATTTATGATGATTACAATATTTATGAAAGTGGGTTTGGAAGAGTGTCAAATCTAGATAATAATTATCCCACTATTTTGGAGGGTGTTCAATCTTATTTTAATAATGATAAAAGTGGATTTGGAGAGGTCATGACTTTATTTAATGTTGAATCCACTACTTTGGAAGAGGTTTTGTCAGGCCCATTTCTGAGATAAATCACAGAATAGCCTCAAGTCACACCAGCCCCAAGATCAGAACAACTGGTGGACTTCCTTGATACAAATATCCAGTACATACATAATATTACACAGGGTTGAGTCAGAGTGCTCAACAATTATTACAAGCTTGCCAATATACAACGGTGGTGGAATAACACAGTGGTGTGGTGGTGGTACAACACTGGTACAATAAAATAAAGTCAAGCGTCAGTGTGAGGCTTGGCTATTTTATTGGTGTAGCGGAAACACAACGGATGATACATGCGGTAGACTCCAAGATCACAGGTTGACTGACTGAGACACCTCTAAGCGTCGGGCTCGCTAGCGCAATCCCCCTCCACAAGCTCGTCTTCCTCCAGGTCTGGCCAATAAAATAGCCAGGGACAAGCCAGTGAGTATGTTGGAATGTACTCGCAAACATTATGAACAAAAGATATATCGAATGCATATGCTCATGCTGGATTAAATGATATGCATAAGTGGACTGAAATTAAATTATGGCATGATAAATATTAGCATGTGCAGGAGTATGAGTAAATAAAAGTTTAGTGACAACAAAGAAAGATAATGGAAAATCGGGCGAGACAGGACCGCCCGAGAATCCAAAATATATATAACGTGGAGAATCGGGCGAGACAGGACCACACGAGAATCCAAAAGAAATGCCAAACGGGTGTCTAAAAGCGACGCCACGAGAGGTCTTGAAGAGAAATGCCAAATGGGTGTCTAAAAGCGACGCCTCGAGAGGTCTTGAAAAGAAATGCCAAACGGGTGTCTAAAAGCGATGCCACGAGAGGTCTTGAAAATAAATGAGTATCCCGGGTAGTCTAGCCAGCCCATGAGATACTCAGAAAAGAAAATAAAAACTGAGTGCTCGGGTAGTCTAGCCAGCCCATGAGACACTCAGAAAAGAAAATAAAAACTGAGTGCCCGGGTATTCTAGCCAGCCCATGAGACACTCAGAAAATAAAATAAAAACTGAGTGCCCGGGTAGTCCAGCCAGCCCATGAGACACTCAGAAAATGAAAGAAAAACTGAGTGCCCGGGTAGTCTAGCCAGCCCATGAGACACTCAGAAAATAAAATAAAATGACAGGGTTAGTCCATAATAATCTTCACATCATCAATAATATTTATGACAATATCAGTAGTGGCAATAATTATCCAGCAAAATAATTCATGCTCAATTTAATTATTTCCTCCGAAGACCGACACCGGGACCGACACTTGACCCTTCCCAGCTAACGTCCTTGACCGTGGACACGGCTATTCGAATAGATATAACTCTGCATAGGGTGTACTCTTTACCCACAAGTAAAGGATTTCTTTAGCCAACACCGAGTTGCTGACTAATTCCCATTACGGTCTTTGGGATGAAAACACGCCTGACCAGCACACACCAGCTTAACTTTCCGGATGCCAGGAATCACCCAAAGCATCGTTCAGGAAAAACTCTAAGTCGGGGAGACCAACGTCTCGACTAGCATGGGATCACTATTCATACACGCGGATTACAAGGGGTGCCCCCTCTCGGCCCAGCCGGATACACCCATGCCCCCTGACCTGATGACGGGCATTAGTCCATGGCCATGGAAACCCTCATCATGGCCCTCTATGTGGTGTGTACACGGATAGGGGTTAGCAACTTACTAAACCGTACTTCCCTCGCGGGAAGACCCGTGGCAGCACTGTGTTTAGCTAGGTGTGACGGAACAAGACTCGATCTACGTCGACCTAGGAGGTGTTGTTAGTAAGACTGGCATGTCTCCCATGCCGCAGTGACACCGTCGTGTCATAACATGACTGTTCTCACCAGCACGTCCAAGACAGGAGCTGCACTCCTGGGTCTCACAGCTTTCATCCATGTCAGATACTTGAGTGGAAGGAAAGTAATGCAAAGTTGATATGACCATGCATGCATGCATGCATTTGTGATATACTACACATACGATGCAAGTCCAAACCGATGCAACCATGCAAGCAATTCATCATATCCGAAGTTCATAAATGCTTGCCTTGATCAAAGTAGTCAGAAAGTGATCCCTCGAAATTCCCGGCAAAGTTCCCCTCTTCTTTTTCTGGAAAATACAAATTCAAATTCAAATTAAATTTTTTTGCAACAGTACCAAAAGTTGTCTCAAAATATTTTCAAATAAATACAAAAAAAACTAGAGTGAAAAATAAGAATTTCAAAAAAAGAATCAACTCAAATAGAGTTGTGGTTAAAAAGTTATTAAACTTTTAAAACCAGGGGCTTTTCTGCAAAACTGCAGGTCCCTGTGCGGTTTAAACAGAAAACGGTTCGGGCAAAAATACGCTTCTCAGCGCAGAAAACGTAAAGCGCAGAATACACTTTTGTTTTAAACACAGAAAAAAGAAAACGCTGACGGGTGGGGTCGACCCGTCAGGTTTAAATTTAAACGCGCTTCGCGCGCGGGCATAGAGGGAGTGCGGCGATCACCGGCGATGATCGCTGGGGTTTTAGGAGGCGGCGATGGTCGGATCGTGCTCGGGGTGGAACTCCGCGTCGGTGGGTGGTGGCGGTCGCCGGCGAGCACCAGAACGACGGCGAGGTCGTCTCCGGCGGACGGCGGCGTTGGGTGGAATTGGATCTCACCGGAGAGGCTCCTGTTGTGGAATTGAAGCACGGAACCGATGATTGGGTGTGATATGAGGCTACTGGCAAGATTTCAGCGGTGGAGGTGGCCTAACGACGACATGCTGATCGAGGAGCGTGGTGGCGGATCGGTGACCGGAGTCGGGGAAGATGACCCTCTCGGGGTCGAGGGAGTGTGTGGGAGCTCGATTGAGATGATGGTGGAGTGGTGCGGAGAGTGAACGGAGCTCGGGAGGCTTTATATATGCGGTTCAGGCGTGGCCGTGCGGGTGCAGATTACGCCGGAGTTAATCCGGCCGACCAAGTAGCTAGGGGCGGTGGTCAAGGGCGGTGCGGAGTTGATGAGGCCGGTCGAGCACTCCAGAAGCTTTAGCGTGGACGAGATCGAGCACTGCAGCCTTATCCACGGCGAGGCTCGCGTACGGCCATGGCGGGCGCCGTTCAACTCCGGCGACTGACTGCGGGCCCCAGAAGGCTTGGGCGGTGTGGCGATGATGCGGAGGAGATGCCGCGTGGAGAGAGAGGTAGGTTGGGAGAGCAGCAGAGAGTAGTGAAGACGGCCGTGGTCGAGCCGATCCGTTCGGCCGCCACGGCTAAGGTCAGTGGCAGGTGCACCGGTCGGTTACTGTGTCATCGGCGGTGAGCCACTGACTAGAGGGGTCAGGCTACCCATTAATAGCCAGAGGAGGCGTGGAGGAGGAGGGGAGGCGATGGAGTGCAGTGCACGGCGACGCTTCTCCCTCTCTCTGAACAAATTCAGTTAACTGAATTTTTGATAGCGCTACAGTGTGCATACCACATGTATGATGAAATGACAGAGGGTGCTAGGGATTTTAGGAATTTTTGGGAATTTTTGTGGTGAGGTGTTGAAGCATATAAAAAGGTCTGGCAAAGTTTCAGAATTTTTGGAGCAATTAAAAATAGGTTTTGATCATGGAGTTTGAATCTGGTCCAAATTTGAACTGGATAGAATTTGAAAATCTTGAACTGTGGAACCCAAAGTTTTTGGTGAAATGGGTTGTAGGTACTGGCTAGTTGCTAGGATAATTTTTGTGGGTGCAGAAGAATTATAGAAAATAGGGTTCCTTTGTAAACCAAAGAAACTAGGATAAATATAAATTCCAACTTTGGAATTTATTTAAAATGGGAGAAATATTTTTGTGGAGAGGAAAAATATTGGACACTGTCCTAGAATGTGAGAATGACTTGAGGGATAATTTAGAAGTGACAGAAAAATTATTGGCAGAATTTAGAAGTGCTTGGAAGGAGCAAAATGATCATTTTCATGGAAAATTTTAATTATCCAAAACTTTTCTAAAGAGAAAAAAATATTTTTGATCTTTAAAAAATAATTACCCAATTAATAAACCATCCAAAGCAGAACCATTTAAAATTTTGAAACCCAATTAAAAATTAAAAATTATTTTCAGAACAGAAGAAGCAGAAGAAGAAAAAGGCCATAATAATTCAAAGTATTTTCTTTTTAAAGAAAAGATTTGAAAATTCAAAGAAAATATTTTGGGGTGTTACAGGTTTCAATTGATTATGATGAGAACAAAATTGCTACTTATGATGATTATTGTGATGATACTTATGTTATGAAAAAGATTGATGATCATTATTATAATACTTGTCATAATTATGAATACCCTTTTACTGAACATTACTCTTTTAATGTGGAAATAATTTTTAGTATTCAAGTATCATATGATACTCCCACTATTATGAATGAGAACAAATTTGCTTATGTGGATAGTAATAAAAATTCTATGCTTGTGGCTCAAGAAAAGAATGCTTTATGTGATAGCTATATTGTTGAATTCATTCATGATGCTACTGAAAATTATTATGAGAGAGGATCATATGCTTGTAGGTGTTGCAATAATATCAAGTTTCCTCTCTTTATGTTGAAAGTTTTGAAGTTATGCTTGTTTTGCCTTCCTATGCTAGTTGATTCTTGCTCCCATAAATTGTTTGCTCACAAAATCCCTATGCATAGGAAGTGGGTTAGGCTTAAATGTGCTAGTCATATGCTTCATGATGTTCTCTTTGTGTTTCAATTCTTTACTTTTATGTGAGCATCATTGAAATCATCATGCCTAGCTAAAAAGGCATTAAAGAAAAGCGCTTGTTGGGAGACAACCCAATATTTATACCTACTGTTTTTGTGTGTTCACATGATTAATCTACTGTAGTAATCATGTTTGATATGTTTTCTTTCAATAATGTGCCAAGTAAAGCCTTTGGGATAGTGTGGATGCTTGTTGATTTGATTCTGTGCAAAAACAGAAACCTTTGCGTCCAGTGCTAGAATTTCTATTCTGTACTGGAGTGTGAAAAAATTCTGAAATTTTTACACAGTATTGGGTTACAAATTGTTTATGTTTTCCTAATGTTTCAGAATTTTTAGTGGTACAGAAGTATGGTTTTTAAATCGCTTACTGCATGCTGTTCTGTTTTTGACCGATTCTGTTTTCGGTGCATAGTTTGCTTGTTTTAGTGTTTCCATAGCTTATATTGAGCAATATAAATTGTGGAAATGATAGACTACAGTAGGAATTATGTGAGAACAATTACGAATCTTGTCTTTACAGTACCTAAGTGGATGATTTATTTTTATCATACTAACCTATCTCACAAGTTCCGTTAAGTTTTGTGTGATTGAAGTTTTCATGTTTCGGGTGAGATATCGATATGAGGAGAATAATAAGCGGCAAGACCCTAAGCTTGGGGATTCCCAAGGCATCCCAAGGTAATACTCAAGGAAGACTCAAGCGTCTAAGCTTGGGGATGCCCCGGAAGTCATCCCCTCTTTGCTCTTCAACACTATCGGTAACCTCACTTGGAACTATATTTTTATTCGTCACATGATATGTGTTTTGCTTGGAGCATCATTTTCTTCTGTTGATATTTGCTTGGTATTATCAATAATCATGTTTTGTGTCTTTTAATTCAATAAAATGCCAATTATAGCCTTTACCATGCTTAGTTTGCAAGTTTATGTGTTGTTGTTTGAAAACAGAAAGTTTTCTGTTATATCCTGAATTTTTTTGAATTGTCAGAACATGATAAAAATCTGACAATTTTTACACAGTAAGCATGCATGAGTTCTCTGTCACGTGGTAATTTTTCAGAATTTTTGGAGTTAGGGAAGTATGGATTCTTATTCCCCTTTTATAGACTGTTCTGTTTTGGCATATTGCTGTTATAGTTGCATTGTTTGCATATGTTTGCGTGTTTAATATTTCTATTTGTGGATAGGAGTATTAAATATGAAGAGGCATTTAGTATGCAATGTTTAATTATAATTTTTGTGATTTGCTACAGTAGATAATGTTAAGGTTTTGAGTTGATTTATACTAACTTATCTCACGAGTTCTTGTTGAGTTTTGTGTGGATGAAGTTTTTAGGATTTAGGAGAAGCCATGATATGAGAGGAATTAAGGAGACACAAGAGCTCAAGCTTGGGGATGCCCAAGGAACCCCAAGATAACATTCTAAGAAGTCTCAAGCAAATAAGCTTGGGGATGCCCCGGTTGGCATCCCACCTTTCTTCATCAACACCTATCGGTTAGCCTAAGTTTTTACTTCTTCACATGATATGTGCTATTCTTGGAGTTTCCTTTTATTTTTATTTTGTTTGCTGTTTTAATAAAATTATCAAGATCTGAAATCTTTATTTGGAGAGAGTCTTCACATAACTACTCATTGATCTTCACTTATATCTTTTGGAGTAGTTTGTCATACATTCTCATGCTTCACTTATATTATTTTGAGAGTTGACAATAGTAATGGCAATATGCTTAAGATATGAATTTGGTCCTAATGTGATGGACATTTAAGAAGGATATAATAAAAACCTTTATGTAGACCACTGAATATGATAAGTGTGATCCCTTGCAATAGTTTTGCGATATGGAGATGATAATATGTGAGTCATGTTAGTGAGTAATTGTGATTTAGTAAGAATATTGGTGTTAAGGTTTGTGATTCCCTATGCATGCACATTAAGTCAATAGTTATGCAAATAAATTATATCCTACTTATGGTGCATTATTCGGTGTTAGTTATGTTCAATGCATGTTTATGACCGTTTTCGCTTTTTGGTTGGTTGCTTCTCAATCTATTTGCTAGCCTTCATTTGTACTAAGCGGGAATACTGCTTGTGCATCCAAACTCCTTAAACCCAAGTTGTGCCAAATGAGTCCACCATATCTACCTATATGCGGTATTTCAATGCCGTTCCAAGTAAATTTGCATGTGCCAACTCTAATTTTTTCAAAATAATTTTCCGTTTTGTGTGCCTGTACCACTCATGATGCGGCAGGGGGTGGCCAATATTTTCCATGCTATGTGTGTTATTCTCACGATGAGTGTTTATTCACTTGTCATTGCACGAGAGAGTGGCTGGTAATAGGGATGCCCAGTCCCATAATGAATCAAAAATAATAATAACAAAATTCCTTGTAAAGTGTTGGTATGGAGGGCACCCGTGGATACGGCTAGCCATGGATTGTGAAACAATGGTGGAAAGGATATAAACTTTATTTTCTGTTTGGGAACCGCCTATGATGTGTCTACCATGGAAAATATTGGAAATTCTCGGTCATTTTCGTTGACAGGAAAAGCATGCCTCTCAAAAATACTTTTATCTCTCCAATTTAAGCTTTCAGCTCTGGTACATTTGAAAATCTCTACTTCCCTCTGCGAAGGGCCTATCTATTTATTTTTATGCAATTTTTATTTTTATTTTGAGTCTCCATCTTCTCTTACAAAGCACCAACTAGAGAGCACTATTGTCATACTTGTGCATTGTGTAGCTAATATTGAGTGTGTTTCATGAATGGATCAATGATTGATCATAATGGGCTAGGGATAACTTTCTTTAGCATTGATATTTTGAAAGACATGGTTGCTTGTTAGTATGCTTGAGTATTTATGTCTTCATGTCAAATTATAGACTATTGCTTTGAATCATTCAAGTCCAAGTGTCCATGCAACAAAAGAAAAGATTATATGATGATTATGATAGGTAGCATTCTACATCAAAATTTCTGTTTTTAATTGCTACTTTATCAGGATGACTTTTATGAGAAAAAGTTGTTGTTATGATGCTAGGAAAAGTGATTGAAATTATCATTGATCAAACTTATGCACTATGCTAGCATTCACACTTCATAAATTATTTCTTTTATCATTTACCTACTCGAGGACGAGCAGGAATTAAGCTTGGGAATGCTGATACGTCTCCAACGTATCTATAATTTATGAAGTATTCATGCCATGTTTATTATAGTTTTGTATGATTTTGGAGCACTTTTATATGGCTTTTATATGATTTTTATGGACTAACATATTGACCTAGTGCCCAGTGCCAGTTGCTGTTTTCTGCTTATTTTTGGTTTTCCAGAAAATCTATATCAAATGAAGTCCAAATGCAGCAAAACTTTTTAACGATTTTTTCTGGAAGGAAACAGACCCAGGAAGCTTCAGAGGAGCAGCAAAAGAGCCACAGGGGCCCCACGAGCCACCGGGGCGCGCCTGCCCCCCCCCCCCCCAGGCGCGCCCTGGTGCTTCGTGGGGCCCCTATGGCACCTCTTTGCGTGATTCCAACGCTGAAAAATCATATATATTCAGAAACCCCCAAAAGTTAACCTAGATGAGTTTTTACGCCGCCGCAAGCCTCTGTACCAAGGAGATCCCATCTGGAGCCCTTTTCCGGCACCCTACCGGAGGGGGGAATCATCACCGGAGGCCATCTTCATCATCCCGGCGGTCTCCATGACGAGGAGGGAGTACGTAGTTCACCCTCGGGGCTGAGGGTACGTACTAGTAGCTATGGGTTTGATCTCTCTCTCTCTCTCTCTCTCTCTCGTGTTCTTGATTTGGCACGATCTTGATGTATCGCGAGCTTTGTTAATATAGTTGGATCATATGGTATTTTCCCCCTCTCTATCTTGTTGTGATGAATTGAGTTTTTTACCTTTGAGGTTTCACTATTATCGGATTGAATACTTTTATGGATTTGAGAACACTTGATGTATGTCTTGCATATGAATACCCGTGGTGACAATGGGGTATTATATTGATTCACTTGATGTATGTTTTGGCACTCAACTCGCGGATTCCCGAGGTGACATTGGGGACATCTATGCATAGGGGTTGATGCGTGTTTTCATCCTACTTTCTCTAGTAGAAATATTGGGGCACTCTTTGAAGTTCTTTGTGTTGGATTGAATATTATGATCTGAAGTTGTTTGATGCATATCGAATAATCAACTCACGGATACTTGTGGTGACATTGGAGTATCTAGGTGACATTAGAGTTGGTTGATGCGTATCATATGGTGTTATTTTAGTATGAACTCTAGGGTTGTTCGTGACACTTATAGGGATGGCTCAATAGATTGATCGGAAAAGACAACTTTGAGGTGGTTTCGTACCCTACAACAACTTCTATCTTATGTTCTTCACGAATAGGAACTTTGGAGTGATTATTTGTCGCACGTTGAGGGATTGTTATATGATCCAATTATGTTAGCATTGTTGAGAGATTGCACTAGTGAAAGTATGAACCCTAGGCCTTGTTTTCAAGCATTGCAATACCGTTTGTGCTCACTTTTGTTACTTGTTACCTTGCTGTTTTTATATTTTCAGATTACAAAAACCTAAATCTATTATCCATACTACACTTGTATCACCATCCCTTTGCCGAACTAGTGCACCTATACAATTTACCCTTGTATTGGGTGTGTTGGGGACACAAGAGATTTCTTATAATTGATTGCAGGGTTGTTTGAGAGAGACCATCTTCATCCTATGCCTCCCACGGATTGATAAACCTTAGGTCATCCACTTGAGGGAAAATTGCTACTATCCTACAAAACTCTGCGCTTGGAGGCCCAACACGAGTCTACAAGAACAAGTTGTGTAGTAGACATCATGTGCAGGTACTGTTAACGAGTTGTTGCGTGATTCTCCTACTGGATTGATAACCTTGGTTTCATAACTGAGGGAAATACTTATCTCTACTGTACTGCATCATCCCCTCCTCTTCGGGGAAATCCCAACGCAGCTCACAACTAGCAACGAATTTCTAGAAAACTTCATAAAGATAATCTAGTGCACTCAACTCACTAGCAATTGGTTCATCATAATTGGATCTTTTAAAAAGATTAGCAAGAGGACGAGGATCCATCTTAATTTTTCTTATTTCTTTTTCTGTTTTTGAGAGTTGACATGAAGGCAAAAAGCAAGCAAACGAGCAAACAAAAATATTTTTGTGTTTTTGTGAAAACATTTTAGAAGTGGGGAAGATGAAAACGAGAGGCAAATGGAAAATAATGTAAATGCAAGGAGATGAAAGTTTGTGCGTAAGTACTTGATATATGTTGATTATGTCTCCCCGGCAACGGCGCCAGAAATTCTTCCTGCTACTTGTGAGCTGCGTTGGGATTTCCCCGAAGAGGAAGGGATGATGCAGTACAGTAGAGATAAGTATTTCCCTCAGTTATAAAACCAAGGTTATCAATCCCGTAGGAGAATCACGCAACAACTCGTTAGCAGCACCTGCACACAAAATAACAAATGTCACACCCAACGCGAACAAGGGGTTGTCAATCCCTTCGCGGTTAATTGCAAGATTAAATTGTATGGTGATAGATAGATAGATCGAATAAAAATACAAAATAAAATAAATAAAGTAAAATTGCAGCAAGGTATTTTTAGGATTTTCAATATATGATAAAGGTAGACCCGGGGGCCATAGTTTTCACTAGAGGCTTCTCTCTTGAAAATAGCATACGGTGGGTGAACAAATTACTATTGGGCAATTGATAGAAAAGCAAATAATCATGATGATATCCAAGGCAATGATCATGTATATAGGCATCACGTCCAAGACAAGTAGACTGAAGCGATTCTGCATCTACTACTATTACTCCACACATCGACCGCTATCCATCATGCATCTAGAGTATTAAGTTCATAAAGAACGGAGTAACGCCTTAAGCAAGATGACATGATGTAGACAAAGTAAACTCATGCATGAATAAACCCCATCTTTTTACCCTTAATAGCAATGATACATACGTTCATGTCCCTTTCTGTCACTGGGATTGAGCACCGCAAGATCGAACCCATTACAAAGCACCTCTCCCATTGCAAGATAAATCAATCTAGTTGGCCAAACCAAATCAATAGATCGGAGAGAAATACGAAGCTATAACAATCATGCATAAAGGAGTTTTGAGAATACTCAAATAATATTCATGGATAATCTGATCATAAACTCACAATTCATCGGATCCCAGCAAACACACCGCAAAAAGTGATTACATCGGATAGAACTCCAAGAACATCTAGGAGAACATTGTATTGAAGATCAAAAAAAGAGAAGAAGTCATCTAGCTACTAACTATGGACCCGAAGGTCTGTGGTAAACTACTCACGCATCATCGGAAGGGCAGCAAGGTTGATGTAGAGCCCCTCCGTGATCGAATCCCCATCCGGCAGATTGCCGGAAAAGGCCTCCATATGGGATCTCTCGAGAACAGGAAATTGCGGCAGCAGAAAAAGTATTTCGTGGACTCCCCTGTTGGTTTCCTGATTTTAGAGTATTTATAGAGGTGGAATTAGGTCAAACGGAGCAGAGGTGGGCCCACGAGGCACCAAGGCGCGCCACCCACCCGGGGCGCGCCCTGGTGGCTCGTGGCCACCTCCTCTGTCCTCTGGCCCTCTCCCGAAGCTTCTGGTGTCTCTTATGTCCAGCAAAAAATCTTCAAGAAGTTTCGTGGCATTTGTACTTCGTTTGGTACTGATATTCTAAAAAATCAAAAACAGGCAAAAAACAGCAACTGGCACTAGCCACTAAGTTAATAGGTTTGTCCCAAAAAATGATATATAATTGCTTGTAAGTGTATATAAAACATCCAAGATTGATACTATAATAGCATGGAACAATCAAAAATTATAGATACGATGGAGACGTATCAGTACATATCATTTACCTTTTCTATCCCCAGTTCCAGCCTTTCTATTCCCCCACTTCCATTGTTTTATTTTATGGCGTTGGGTAGTGCACTTTGCATGTTCGTCGAATTGCAAAACTGCTAGCACTTAGCCACAAATATAAGAATTTTCTCGGCAATAATTAACAACTTATGGATAAATGAATGGGTTATATATAAACACTCATATATAAATAGGGCTTTTGGGTAGATGCACCTGAAAAGTATCAACAAAATTGTAGGCCCAAAGGCAATGATGTTTGTAATCGTTACTTATCATCACGGGCACACAGACTACCGTCAGTATTCCACTATCATTTTGTGTTTTGGGTTTGCACGTCAATCCCACTCTCGCTCTTGCTCTCTTTTATTGCATTAGGACAACAATGTTTGAACTGTTACTTGTTGCGGTAGTTGAACGCATTCCTTTGCATGACCTGTCATTGTCACAGTAAATAGCTAAACCTTCCTAGCATGATTAGGATTTTCTTGAGCCATGTTGTGACTTCATCCATGCCATGCTTGCTATTACTTAGATTTGTGCCAGGTCTGATTCATCTGGGAATGAATTGGAATGTTGTGATCATGTTCTGATGTTGAGAGCTAAGTGTGTGAACACGATTTGGTAAAGGTAGCGATGAGAGGCCATTTAGGAGTACATGGTGGGTTGTCTCATTGAGACCATCCTTAAGAACGGAGTTCTGGGTATGTTATCCAAAAACAATTACTACCACACATTGTGATCCTTAATTGACTCTCTCGGCTTGTTAATCGCCTTAATCTCTGTCCAGGAGTTGCAACTAGTCTCTGGTGTTTGTAGGTAGTGCTATTTATCTACCATGTGGCACCCGATACAGGTGGGCTTGGGACAGACTAGGCACCGTGGCCCGGTGTACCAAGCGTAGTTCCACCCATCGAGGTGGGTTTGGGAACTCTGCACACATCGTTTGGGGCCGTGATGGAAACTTCGGCCGGACTTCCCTTGCGGGTTCAATCTTAGATAGGTGATAAACCTGGACTAGAGTCTTGCGTGGTTAGTCAGCTTGTGGCCGACACCCTCGCCAGGCTTCCGCTTGAAGGTTGCCGAGATACATGACGTGTATATGGTGGTAAGTGGTGAGAGCGTGTGTGAAGAAGTACACCCCTGCAGGGTAAAATGATCTATTCGGATAGCCGCGTCCGCGGATATGGACAACTTGGAGACTTATATGGTTCATAGACAACTTTAAGTGGATACTTTAAAATGCGCAAGATAAGCGTGCGTGCTATGTATGGCCTTCTCCTAGGGAGACGGAAGAGGATCCATAGTGGTGTATTGGTGATTAGTGGACTCGTGTGTGCTTTCTCACCTCAAAGAAAATACTGGTAGTCGTAGTACAGGATAGCCAATGAGTTAAAGCTGGCTTGCTGCAGTTAAACTCCACAACCCCCTTATTGATACTGATGCATAAGTAGATACTTCTGATGTAAGTCTTGCTGAGTACCTTTGTACTCACGGTTGCTTAATTTATATTTTTGCAGAGGAGACTTCAGTCTTACTAGTAGTTCCACGTGGAGCTCGACGTTGACCGAGTAGCTTGGGAATCCCAGACGGAGGTCTGGTTCCTATGGACGGTCTTGTAGATAGTCAGGCTTGCTAGCCTTCTTTCTTTTGTACATGTCTGTACCCAGACATGTTTATGCTTCCGTTGCTTATATGACTTTGTATGTTGGGTCATGAGACCCATGTTTGTAATATCATGCTATGTATGGCTCTTCGGAGCCACTTAAATAAATACTTTGAGTCGTAGAGTTATGTTGTGATGCCTTGTTGTATCTACACTTATCGTGCATATTGGGTGTATGTTTGGAATGCATTGGTATGTGTGGGATTCGACACCTAGTTGTTTGCCTTTGGTAGCCTTCCTTATAGGGAAATGACTCCTAGTGCTTCCACTGAGCCTGGGGCCTGGAGCTGTTGACATCCGAGATTACCGCCCCATCAGCTTGGCGCGTAGTTTTGGGAAAAAAATCTTTCAAAGCTGACGGCCATTCAAGCAAGAACGCTAATCCGAAACTGGTGCAAGACCGCAGAAGAAGCGCGACCGCTCAAGCAGCAACTCCATCCGCCGCGCCTACTCCTTATCCGTTCGCGTGGCCTTGGCGAGGAGGGGTGTCTGCTGCTTCTCTTCATTGTCCAAGGAGAGCACCTCCATCTTGATAATGAGAGTGGCCGATGCTGATGTGACAAGAGATTGTGGTCGGCGGTCCCATGATCCAAGGCTCCCGCCGGATCCGGAGGGGCGCGCAGAGAAGGACTTGTTGCCGTCCGACTTGCCCATTGCGAGGGGCAATTTTGGAGTTGTGCGGAGGGAGGATAGGAGAGGGGCAACAACAATGTGTGTAGGGCATTGCATCCACCACCCGGCTTTAAATAGTCGGGGTAGGCGTACCGGCACCAATTCAATGCGGGCGCAGCGGCCAGAGTAGGTTCTTGGTGGTGTGAATGCCGGCGCGGTCAACCCTCCGGTTACGTTCGTCCGACCGTCATCAATGCGGGTAGGTAGCCATTCGGTCATGTCCCTTTTGAGTGGCATGAGTGTGGGCGGAGTATTCAGAGTGGACCGTCTGCAGACTGTTTTGGATGGGTCAGGCGTGTGAGATGCATACGTGGCGATTTGTGAGATTTCAGACATCTTGAGTGGCCCGAACATTTTTTGTGACCGGCGTTGGATGGCTGAAAAAAGTCCGGGCAGTCCCGTCGAAAGATTTAGGAGTGATTCGGGGAATCGCTTTGGTGTTGCGCTTACTAGCTATCCCACAGATAGATAGGAAATGTCATGCATGACGGCATGACCATTCGTAGCTCCGTACTACCAAGGATAACTCCATGACTTTTCTCTGGATTGGGCAGATACGGTCGCTTCCACAGCGTCCGCTGCAGCGCATAATACAGAACTCTTAATCACTCTCAGTCTTAACTTTCAGGTGGGAGATGATGGACAACGTGTGTCCCACCGCGAATGCCGTCGAGATTATCGATGTAGTGTCAAACTGTCGATACACACTCACACTGATCAATATTCGTTGGGAGGTACACCAATGATCAGCAGGTAATGGGATGACAACATGAGGATAGCGAATCAGGGAGACGATGGAGACAGTGTCGAACTCTCGATGGTTAAGTCTTAACGCCACACACAGAACGCAGCTTTCCTTGTGTACCGCTAATTACGAAAAGTTGTAAATTTCCTTCAGTGTCCCGATGAATAGTTTTGACGTACCAATATCATTTTCTGTCTCGATCTTCACTGTTGCCTGAATATGGTGGGACACTCTTCTGAGTCTTCTCTTCCACATGCGCCAACACAAACGTCACCCACAGGCTTAAAGCAAACGTAAGCCACATACGTACTAGATGTTAATTCATGTGCTTGCAGAAGACAGACGTCGTTATACTACACATGTATCATAAATAGCCAGAGTCTTCCTAAATGGAAACTTAATCGCTAGTATATATTTCCTTAAATTAATTGTTGCATGCAGAATCCATATCATGCATCGCCATGATCGTCGTCGTCCAGCAGCCTCGGGCTCGCCTCCCATTGATCGTGCTCGCGGCGCAACAGTCTCTGTAGGCAGCTTGGACGGTTGGACCTGATGCTAGCGGGGAGGGAAGGAGAGCCGCGGGGAGGACCCTGACACATAAAATTGGCCGTAGACCCGCTTCATGGAGCTTCCGATCAGGGCGGCGAGAGGCGGCGTCACGCAGGGGCGGCGGCGATGATGCCAAAATAGGGCATATCCATTACTCCCACCTTCTAAACATAACTCGATCGTGGTGGCTTCACGAAATGGAGCGGAACGGGGAACACTACTCCAGGTGTTGGTGCATAAAAACTTTTTGAATGTTTGGATAAAAACTTTTCAGAAAACTGAGAAAAATCTAGTTCTAGTGGGGGTTTCTGCTCTGTTTTGGGTAATATGGAAGTGTAGAAATGATGTTATCTTCAGATCAAAAAATGTTAATGATCCCATGATCTTAATCAGAATGATGTGTAATTGGATTAATGATTGGGCTATTTTGCAGGAAAAAAAATCCAGATCAAAAGCTGCTGATGTTGGGAGCAAGACTAATAGAGCGGGTGGCAAATGAAATCTGCAAGGCGTCGCAGGGTTGGAGGCCGGGAGTTCAGAGGCTTTGCTGATCCTTCTGAAGAATTGGATGTTCTTCGACCTTCTGAAGAGCCTTCAGTAGATTCTGTTTCTTTTGTCGTTTGCTCTCTATCTGATGTAATATATGGTCTCTAGATGTTTTTTAGCATACTTGGAGTTTGGAAAAAACTTTCGTGAACCTGCTTATTAGATGATGGATCGTTTTTACTTTTGCTATGTCTTCTGTTGGTTTCGTTAATGAAATCGGAGGGAAACACCCTATTTTGCTCAAAAAAAAAAAAGAGGTGTTGGTGCATGCATGATCCATCTTGTGATGTCGGATTCTGTGTGCCTGGAGGCTGCGCTAAAAAGCACTAATAATGAACACTTCTGAACTTCTAAAGATCAAGGTCCATTGTTTTAGCTATAAAGCACAAAGGACATGCATTAGATCGTTCTTGCTTGATTAACCATGTTGGTACTATCAGCCTAGCAACATCGAGAGGACATTTAGCTACCTTATTGAATCTGGGAGGCTACAATCGATATAAAGTCATTGATTGCTCGTTGCCAGATGGTTGTCGAGGTGTATTTGTTGCAAGTGTCGTTAGTCTATATGACATGAAAGTCATAGTATTCTCTCTCGAAGACGACCAACAGTATGATCAATCTTGTATGCTATGTTGTTATGAACAACATCAAACATATAAATTACAAAAATATATATTATGACGAATTGACTGAACTGATGTGGTTTTTCTTTTTGGCGAGAAAAACTGATGTGGTGTTGTAGATGTTTATATATTTTTCTATAAACCAAGTAAAAGTGAAAAAAGTTTGACTTATTATAAAGGAAGTTCAAATAATATGGAATGGAGGAAGCATTTGCCTTTCATTTATATCTATAAACATAACTTATTGCACCTCGGGAATCTTAATTCTACATGTTACTTGCTTGCTTGGGAATTGACACTAGTGGAAAAAAAAACATACGTTAATGGTAATGATTATGAAGTTGTCTTAAAATGTTTTACATTAAAAATTAAAGTTAAAAAATATTTATAGAGGGAAAATGATAACAACTACAAAGAACATAAAGTTTGATAACAATCAACAGTTAATATAGAGAAATCAACAGATAATCATAAGAAAATCAGGAATATGAATGAAGTACAAATATTTGTTAGTTTTCTCGAATTCTTCGAGTTTTCTAGCTCTGATTATTTGTTTCTACATTTTCCAAATTTATAGTTTTAAAATCAAATGATATGTGTAACTTAACCATTATTGTACTTCCCTTTGTTTCCAAAAAAAAGAGTATGGTTTTTTTAATCTAAGATTCTGGTGCTCCATGCAGCCGTACATGCAGACAATGTCGTGCTAAATGCACCCAATGTAGGTGTCCTCGTGTACTGTGAAGAAAAGTCTTCAACTCCCTTCAATGACTAGTCTTCGTACCATCACCGTTGTTTGTCTCGATCGTTACTGCTGCTTGCATCGATTAACGTACACCCACGCAAGCACAAACGAGAGCCACAGACTTGATGCAAATTAACTTATTATAAACAGTGGCAGTCTCTTTCGACTGGACCAATTTCCATTGATGCTTTCATGGTGTGATAACGGGAAGATAACTGAGAGAGCGATGTGGTTGCGTTGGGACAACGGGAAGAGAACATATATATGTACACTGATCCGTCACACCTGCCCCAAGTGTGGTATCTCCATGCAATTAACTCGTCCCTCAATGACGATGGAGCACCCATATGGTATATGTCGCCGACGTACGTGTCAACTTCGTACTGCCCCTCTCCACCGAGGCGTCTTGTATCTCTTTTCTTATCGTTTTTGGGCATCTTTGTGTTGTTGCCCTAACAGAATATCCTCTCTTTGCACTTGGATAAATCTGGACATGGGATGGTGCTTTATTTACAGGAGAAAGTCTATTTGGAGAAGTCGCATACAGCGATCACTTAAACCATTCAAAACACTAGCTAATTATCCAATGGTGACACACAAGGTGCATCATGCGTATAATGAGTAGATTTATAATTTGGACCTCTTTTATTTCTGAATCTTTTTTTCGACAGAGGGTGGATTTTATTGGCTCAAAATAGAGCATCAAGGGAATACATAACACAATAAGCAGACACCCGGCCTCTGCATAACTAGGATGCACAAAAGGTGGATTTATTTCTGAAACTTTAAGATAATTTTTGTTTGTGCGAGTTCATATATATACAAGTGACATACAGTAATGTGCTGGGAGAGGCACATTTTCCTGGGTCAACAAGGTCTTAAGAGGACATCGATTTGACATATGATTCTGCTCTGAACAAGAAAACAAGCATGATTCTCAGTCTTCCACCGTATAAGGTTCATGCGCTTGCCTATGAGCAAACTTGTTATCCTTGCGTTGAATCTTAAAGGCCATAACTTCATCTTCCTCTACCATAATATATTTATTTAGGTAGGGTGACGTCCAATGTCCAGGCCATTGCAAGGGTCTTCTTTGCTGCTTCCGCAAGAGTTTGCTTGTCCATCAGAAGGTTTGTGCTCTTCAGTTTGAGGAAATGAGCTAGCCATGCTGCTAGCTCAAGTGCCTTAGCTTCCGCCTCTCATGCTGGTGGTGTAAGCAATAATAATCATTGGTGACATTGGCATGGTGTTCTGTGCTATGCGGATGTGTACTCCAGATTTGCCAACTCATCTCGAAATAGGCTCACACCCCGCTTTATAGATAAAGCAGCACACAGTCATACATAGATTTACACGATGCCAACATTTATCATAAAATTGACGCACAAAAATACATTTACCATGCAAGGTCCAAACAATAAGAATGGCACGATTGCAGGAAAGAGTTACACAACTATAGTAGCAACAAGCATGGGAACTTCGCCTATGTGCTCGGAGGAGGCATATGGGAGTGAGCGGGGGTGCCAAGTTGATCACGTCGGTTTCTAAAATGGTGATAGGCACCCTATCGTGTGCCGTACTCAGCGTATGTCACTGCTGCAAAAAGATGGCAAAATGTGAACAGTACCAGTACGTATACGAAGCATGGACTTCTAAATAACCATCTTACTGTGGATCATCCACAAAGATTAGGCCATCACACTAAACGGTGCACACTGTAGCCTATGGCTCTGGCCCACCGAACCTAAAAGTAGCTCATGTGGATCGGTGAAGGAACGATACAGTAGAAACGCTTATAAGTGGCGTGCACCAAAATGTTACTTGCAGCAAGCATAGCGCACTATTGTGTGGAGCACATGCCACTGATAACTACTTCTCAGTGGCGTGCGCTCATGCACACACGCCACTAATAACCAGTTACTAGTGGTGCGCACTTCATCTGGCAACCCACTAGTAAATATTTGGATTCAAAAAATAGGCCATATATTATTTATACAGTTATCCTTACATTCAAATATTTACGCAGTTCATCGATACATTCAAATAATGCATAAATACAGTTCATCCACTAGTACATTTTCGAATGTAAAAAAAAAAAAAGCAGCCGCGCTGCTCACCGCCTGGAATGGCTTTAGTTGTTGACACTGCTCTCTCTTCTGGGCTCAAGGTTGTGGTCACGACGTCATTGTTGGAGTGGTCACCATAGGAGGAGCTTTACAACTGTCATAGCTGAAGAAGCACCACTACCAATATGAGGTGGAAGTGAACCTACATAAACATAAGTCGGCAATAAATAAACTTACATGTATTTGATCAACCTAAGCATTTTATTGTTGGGATTGGCAATGATATAAAGGTAAATAATGGTGTTAGTTTTAGTCTTACAAGCTTCTTGGCATAAATGAACTACTATACAAAGAGAGAATGCACATGATCAAGAAGTTAGCTCGAGTACTACATGAATGAACTATGGGTATATCCTCCTTTAATAAAAATTGTGATATGCACAAGATATATCACAAACTTAACATTATATATGTTTGTGATATCCATTCCACAAACACAATAAAATATGTTTAATACCTAAAATAAATCAATTATTGTCAGATATTAAAACAAAAAGTAGTTCTCATCACAAGTACTCTCTTAGTCCCAAGATGTAAGGCACACTTGAACTTTTCTAGTCGTCGACACACACCTTTAACTATGATTTTTGACTTATAGTATGTCTATAGAATTAGTATAAAGATACATGAAATAAAACTATTTTGCAAGTCAAATATGACGACACCATTTATACATGAAACAAAACTATTTTGCAAGACAAATATGACGACACCATTTATACATGAGAGAGAGAGAGAGAGAGAGCTTTGTTGCCCCCCCCCCCCCCCCCCCTTCCCACGTTTGTTTTCTAGTTTGCGAGAAAAAGGGTGTCCGCACCAGCCCGCGAACGGGTACATAACCGCGTTGGATGGTAAAAGACGTCCAGACTGCGCGGTCCAGACGGATGCGGGTGGTTTGAGGGTCTGTGTTGGAGATGCCCTAAGTCCCCAGTCTCTTGAATTGCCTAATGATGTTGACGCGTACTATTTTGTATTTGATGCTAAAGGGATCGATAATTTTAAGAAACTAGGCTGTCGTCCAGCTTTCTTGATAAAGCAACCATATCGATACAACCACAAATCCCAGTTCAACCAAGTAGAGAAAAATAAATAAGTCTCCTTAAGCTGGATGCTGGTTGTGTGTATATTAATCATGGAGATACCAAATGTGTATTTATTCTGCTCGTACCCTCTTGATGCTACACTATGAATCAATGAAATCTCCCAGTACTAAAAATAAAAGAGGTTGTCCGTCGTGGATAGCATGAGGGTGCATAGTTAAACTTAGAGGACCATGTCAATATCAAAAATGAGAATTTTCTTCTGAAAATTAAGTGTAGCAGAATCACAACTATCCATTTTTCAAGTCTGCAAGCTATAGCCAGGAATTAATAGCTCAAAAGCATGGATAAAAGACCATAACTCTTGTAAAACAAATAAAGAAAGAGCAGAACTCGAGCAGGGTTAGCTCGAGCCTCAGATGAGCCTAGCAATAGAATTACTACGTGCCAGTCGCTACACCATTCGTAAATGATTTATTCCCAACAAGACATCGGGTAACACTTCTGAGTTCACTACATGGCATTTCCTTTTTCCCACGTTAGTTAGAAGGGTTCCATTGAGTTTGTATTGTAAAACTTATAGTGTCATCTTAGAAATGGAAAAATAATTTTGTTTCGCTCTTTTGACAACTTGCCGAGTACAGCTTTTGTCCATAAAGTCTAATATCTGACAAGTTATATACCCTTGGGCACAAATAAATAATAACAAAATTCTCGGGGAGAGAAACACATGATTATTTTTTGAAAAACAAGAAATGATAAACAATTATCAAATACCTAATTAATAAAATTTCACAATATACAAAATAAAAATATCAAATAATAGAAGAAATTTGACAATAAATATATAGAAATCTCCTGCAAAATAATTATTTTTTGCATTCTCTCGTTACTTGTGTTTTTATGGAACACTTTGAATTTAATTTTTTCTGCGCGTTTTATTTTATCATGATTTAAAGTATTTTAAATAAGTTTTCTTGTGTATATTTACTATTTTCTGTAAGTGGTAGTTTTTAATTTATTTTCTAAGTTGTTTTCTGTTAGGGACCCAGAACGACCAGCCGGAGAGGAGCAAGCTGACCAAGAGCAGCCAGCCATAGAGGAGCAAGCTGAACAAAGTGAGGAGCAAGCTGACCAAGAGCAGCCAGCCATAGAGGAGCAAGCTGAACAAAGTAATCTGAACCCAGCTAGGGAGACTGAAACTCGTTCAGGGAAGAAAGATTCAGAGAAAGTGAACCACATAATTGTTCGTGCGAAGACCAGACGAGCGGGGTTGCTAGAGGCCCAGCCCAGACGTACCCAACGGGCCCACGCCCCATCGAAGCGCTTCGCCGGCCCAGACTGGACACGCTAGAGGATAAAGGCTGAGGAACGTTCCTGGAGAGGGCATCGATGGAAACGGCAGAAACGAGCTCTCCTCATCCTGTACTCTGAATCTCATCCCCTGCTTTCCCCACCTCTCATCTATTTCCTTTTGTGTTTCCTAAGTGTAACCAGATCTGTATCCTACTACCTATGATATCCATCGGGAGAGACTAAGGAAAAGGGATTTCTGTGTGCAGTGTGCTTGATTTGGGTGCGTAACAGTTGGTATTCAGAGCAGTTCCGATCTGGGCGATTTCTGCTCGTGGTTCCCTTGGTTGACCTGTTAGACTCCGGCGAAGGGTGTCGGATTCCGTTGCGGATCTGACGCAAAACACTGAGGTGTACCCTAGCTGAGCAAGGTTGATTCGGGGTGAGGGCAGGGTCGAGCCGTGATGGCGGGAGTGACAAGAGAGGATTTGACGATGAAGCAGATGTACGAGTTTATGCTTGCTGCGGAGCAGAAGCGCGAAGCAGAGGCGAAGGCTCTCAATCTGCGCTTAGAAAAGGATGCGGCTACCTTGAGTACCAAGCTGGACTCAATCCAAAGCTCGCAGGATGAGATCACGGTGCTCTGGAAGCCTAAAGTGGACAAGGCAGTGTCCGAGCTGACGGCCGCCGTCGGCGACCTCCGGGAGCGCCTCGACAACCTTGACAAGGGCCTCGGCGAGAAGCAGACTGTCACCACGATACACAAAGCTAGCCACGGAATGATGGATCTCACCAAGAAGCAGCCACCGCTACTCGTTGCCCCTTCGAACCTGGGCGGCGCAGGAGGCGGACATGCAGGCCCTGAAGGGCACCGTCTTCCCAATGAAAACCGGGGGACTCCTAGTGAGCCTCCGGGCAATGGTACGATTTATACCCCTGCGAATTCCCTTCCTGTTCAGCGGGCATTAGATTTTGGGACAGATGAGCTTGGTGGCAACCCTTTTGGGGGAATTGGGACACGGGTGGATTGCCCTGTGTTCGATGGAGACAATCCTAAATGGTGGAAAAAGAATTGTGAGAAGTATTTCCGTCTAAATTGCACCCACAAATTTTACTGGAAGGATTTTGCAACTATGTATTTCACAGGGCAGGCCGCTTTATGGCTGCAATCTGTGGAGCACAAGGTCGAATCTATGGGGTGGAGAGAGTTCTGTGACTATGTTTGTGAGAGATTTGGAAGAAATCAATACCAAACCCTGATTAGGAATCTTACCCATGTGAAGCAAGTAGGCTCAGTGCAAGAGTACATTGAGAGTTTCAATAGTTTAATGCATCAGATGTTAGCTCATAATCCCACCATAGATCAAGAGATTTTTACCACTACTTTCATTGATGGGTTAAGGGATGAAATTCGTAGTGTTGTTATCATTCAAAGACCCGGAGATTTGGATGATGCTGGTTCCTTGGCCTTATTGCAGGAAGAGGTGCTGGAGAGCTTGAAGCGCAAGGATAATCGAAGATTGGATCCCTCAAATTGGGCGAAGCATTTCCAGAGGCCAAGTTCTGTCAATTTTGTCCCAACGATGGGCAACAAGAATGTGACCATCACTACACCGGAAGATAAGCGTGGGACTGAATCTTCACGAGCGCGTTCCTCTATGGACAAATTGGGCACACTAAGAGCATACAGAAGAGCCCGAGGTCTCTGCTTTACCTGCGGGGAGAAATGGGGGCCAGGCCATAAATGTGGGCAAACAGTGCAATTACAAGTGGTAGAAGAACTCCTGCAAATGTTGCAAACAGAAGATGAGGAATCCAAGGTGGAGGAAGAATCAGATTCTGAGGAAGAGGAGGAACTGCATGCCATTTCTGTTGCAGCATTAAAAGGAATAGAGGGCCGTCATACCATGAGGTTGTTGGGCAAGGTACAAAAATTTGAAGTAATAATTCTTGTAGACTCAGGCAGTTCAGCAAGCTTCATCAGTGAAGAATTGGCAGGCCACTTAACTGGGGCAGTTCCTTTGGAAAAGAAAGTGACAGTCAAGGTGGCAGGGGGAGGGATGCTATTGGGCGCCTCTTGCTTTCCTAAGTGTACTTGGAAATGTCAGGGAGCCACTTTCAGAACTGATTTGAAGACTTTGCCTCTTGATTGTTATGACATGATCATTGGAATGGATTGGTTAAGGGCTCATAGCCCCATGCAGGTGGATTGGGATAAGAAATGGATGCAAATTCCCCATGAAGGGGGAGAAGTGATGCTGCAAGGTTTGCAACCGCAGTTAACTAGTTGCGAGGAAATAACTGCTGGGCAGCTAGCTATCTTGGAAGAAAAGTAAGCAATACATTGTTGTATTTATTTGAGTGAAGTACAAAAGGAAGCAGTGGACCAGTGCCCTCCAGAAATGCAACAGTTAGTCCAGGAATTCTCAGTTCTGTTTGAGGAACCAAAAGGATTACCTCCCAAGAGGGAGTTCGATCACACCATACCCCTGATAACAGGAGCTCAACCAGTTAATCTACGGACTTATAGATACAGTCCAGAGCAAAAGAATGAGATAGAGAAGCAGATTGCAGAAATGTTGGCAAATGGCATTATTAAGACGAGTTCGAGCCCTTTCTCCTCGCCTATTTTGCTTGTGGCTAAAAAGGATCTGACATGGAGACTTTGTGTTGATTATCGACACCTCAACGCTATTACCATTAAGAACCGGTATCCCATCCCCATCGTGGAGGAATTATTGGATGAGTTATCAGGGACTTCATATTTCACTAGTTTGGACTTACGGTCAGGTTATCATCAAATACGCATGAGCGAGGAAGATGAGCCCAAAACCGCATTCCAGACCCACAGAGGGCATTATGAGTATAGAGTGATGCCTTATGGTGTGATGGGAGGACCGGCCACGTTTCAGGGAACTATGAATAGCATCTTTGCCAAATTGTTAAGGAAAGGGGTTCTAGTGTTTATAGATGATATTCTCGTCTACTCTTCGATCATCGAAGAGCATGTAGAGTTGCTCAAGCAGGTGTTTCAAACGCTGAAAGACCATCAACTGAAGGTGAAGTTCTCGAAATGCAAATTTGCTCAACGGAAATTAACTTTCCTGGGGCACGAGATCAGTGCAGAAGGAGTGGCGACAGACAGCAGCAAAATAACAACTATCCAGAACTGGGCAGTACCTCGGAATGTGCGCGAAGTGAGAAGTTTCTTGGGAATGGTGGGCTACTACCGGCGCTTTGTCAAAAAAATTGGTGTTATCAGTCGATCCCTCACTGATCTGCTCAAAAAAGGGGCGGTGTTCGCTTGGACTCCTCAAACTGAAGCATCCTTCCAAACTTTGAAGCATGCCCTTATCACTGCTTCGGTGCTTGCATTGCCTAACTTCCAGGAGTCGTTTGAGATAGAAACAGATGCGTGCGACTACGGGGTGGGAGCGGTGTTAATCCAAAAGGGGCATCCCATAGCCTTTTTGAGCAAAGCCTTGGGGCCAAAGAACATGGGGCTATCTACGTATGAAAAGGAGTATCTTGCAATATTGATGGCCATAGACAAATGGCGCTCATATTTACAGCAAGGGGAATTCGTAATCAGGACCGACCAGAAGGCTCTAACTTACTTGGATGACCAGAGGCTGTCCACTCCTTGGCAACACCGGGCTCTTACCAAGCTTTTGGGACTAAATTACAAAATCATGTACAAAAAGGGGTATGAAAACAAGGTTGCTGATGCATTATCACGCAAGAGCCCAGCAAGAGAGGAGGAAGCCTTGGCTCTTTCTATTTGCACGCCAACCTGGCTAGAAGAAGTAACTGAAGGTTACCTGCAGGACACACGAGCTCAGAAGTTGCTCGCTGAATTGACCGTTAAAGAGCAAGTGGGACCATTTTCCTTGAAACAAGGGGTGATATATTTTAAGGGGAGGATTTGGCTGCATGCCAACTCAAGCCTAAAGGCCAAAATTCTGGAGGCTTTGCATGCAAGTGCGGCGGGTGGTCACTCAGGCTTCGCAGTTACATATCATCGAATCAAGAGGTTGTTTGCTTGGCCTCGAATGAAGGAGATAAAAACCTTTATAGCCACTTGTGTCATTTGTCAGCAGGCCAAGCCCGAGAGGGTCAAATATCCTGGGCTCCTAGCCCCGTTACCTATTCCAGACAGGGCCTGGAAGCACATCTCAATGAATTTCATTGAAGGAATTCCAAAATCCGTTGGTTACGATTGCATTATGGTGGTGGTGGACAGGTTCTCCAAGTACGCACATTTCATACCCCTATCCCACCCTTTCTCTGCTTCAACAGTGGCTCAAGCGTTTATGAACAATGTGTATAAATTGCACGGCATGCCCAAGTCAATGGTGTCAGACCGAGACAAAATTTTCACTAGTGCATTCTGGAAGGAGCTTTTTCGGGTCATTGATACTAACTTGGACTTCAGTACTCCCTATCACCCGGAGACGGATGGACAGACCGAACGGGTTAATCAATGCCTGGAAGGTTATCTTCGTTCTTTCGTGCATGGCTGCCCAAAGAAATGGGCTCAATGGCTACCGTTAGCAGAGTTCTGGTACAACACCTGCAAACATTTTTCTCTGGATAAGTCACCTTTCGAGGTTGTGTATGGCCAAGAACCTCGACACCTGGACATCGATCGACTGGAGTCGTGTGCTGTACCAGATGTGACAGAATGGTTACAGCAGAGGGAGCAAATGCGAGATGTATTGCACCAACATCTGATCCGTGTGCAGTTGAGAATGAAACACCAAGCGGACAAACATAGAACTGAGAGGCAGTTTGCAGTGGGTGACTCGGTGTACCTTAAGTTGCAGCCATATATTCAGAAGTCAGTGGCAACAAGAGCAAATCAGAAACTTTCATTCAGGTTCTATGGTCCATACCAGGTGATCAAGAGGGTAGGCAATGCAGCTTATAAATTGGCCCTACCCGAGTCAGCGAAGATCCATCCGGTGGTGCATGTATCCCAACTCAAGCAAGCGCTGCGGGCAGAGGAAAGAGTACAAGCTGAACTACCTATCGCCGTTGACATTCCCAGCGTCCCTGAATCCATCCTAGATTGACGCCAAACCAAAAAGGGGGCAACCTTAGTGCCTCGGGTCTTGGTAAGCTGGACGGGCATGGAAAAGGAGTTGGCTACCTGGGAAGATGAAAATGCACTCAAGGCTAAGTTTTCGCTTGCGCCGGCTTGGGGACAAGCCGGTGGTAAAGAAGGGGACGATGTTAGGGACCCAGAACGACCAGCCGAAGAGGAGCAAGTTGACGAAGAGCAGCCAGCCATAGAGGAGCAAGCTGAACAATGTGAGGAGCAAGCTAACCAAGAGCAGCCAGCCATTGAGGAGCAAGCTGAACAAAGTAATCTGAACCCAGCTAGGGAGACTAAAACTCGTTCAGGGAAGAAAGATTCAGAGAAAGTGAACCACAGAATTGTTGGTGCGAAGACCAGACGAGCGGGGTTGCTAGAGGCCCAGCCCAGATGTACCCAACGGGCCCACGCCCCATCGAAGCGCTTCGCCGGCCCAGACTGGACACGCTAGAGGATAAAGGCTGAGGAACGTTCCTGGAGAGGGCATCGATGGAAACGGCAGAAACGAGCTCTCCTCATCCTGTACTCTGAATCTCATCCCCTGCTTTCCCCACCTCTCATCTATTTCCTTTTGTGTTTCCTAAGTGTAACCAGATCTGTATCCTGCTACCTATGATATCCATCGGGAGAGACTAAGGAAAAGGGATTTCTGTGTGCAGTGTGCTTGATTTGGGTGCGTAACATTTTCTTGTCGCCCACATATCATGGACTAGAGTTTTTATAAATCAAGAAGTGGTCGACCTATAAGAAATTAAACTAGGGTGACATTTTTTTTCCGAAAAGGAGATTGAAACCTCCGGCCTCTGCATCAATAGATGCACACATCCATCTTTATTAAATTATTCAACAAATGTCTGACAAGAACATACATCAAACAAGCCAAAACCACCACCCACACCTACAAACTCGCCAATGGGAAATGCCATCACGCCCCACCATCTAGAGCCGGGGTCACCGCTGATCCACCCGCATGACGTACCAGGAGCATGCACCCAGGGTAGCAGACCCAGAGCGTACACCACATGTACACGCTTCAGAATAGGTAAACATAATATTAAAACTTATTAGTAACAATAATATTTTAAAATTAAATCAATACAAAAATGAATCACATGTGCAGGTAATCGAGTTACCCTAGTAAACTTTCTTAAATTGATATGACCAATTGCGGGCTATGTACAAATGAGAACATCTTTGAAATTTTCACACAGGTCGCAAATGGTCATAATATTTCAAAGAGTTCAACCGGCCCTTCTTTACTGGTGTAGTGTTCCTTGCAGCTTGGAACATTTAGTTGATCAGAAATGGGAAGATTTTCAGGGGTGATATAGTTTCTTTCAATGCTTGGCGCTGGTGATTTTCAGAAGTTAGTCAGAAGAAAATAAACCTTGAAGATGACATTGAACATTGATTTCATTCATGCTCAAAAGTCGTAGTTCATTCATTCCATTTACAAAAACCTCACATACATACATGAACCGATAAGAGCATCTCCAATAGAAGATGCAAATTTGGAGATGTAAAATTGGAGATGTAAAAATTTATATCTCCAAAATGTGCTTTTTACATCTCCAAAAAAGAGCCAATTCCAACAGATGATGTATATTGGAGATGTAAAAGTAGTCCTCCAACAGATGATGCATATTTGAAGATGTAAAACTACTACTCTAAGTGGCGGCGGCCGAGCTTTGGTGGCATGGCGGAGGCGCGGTCACGGATCGACTGGCGGGGGCCGAGCTTTGAGACTGTGGGGCGGCACGGCTGTGGATCGAGCGCCGGCGGCCGAGCGTGGAGTCGAGAGGAGGAGCGGGCGGGGCAGCAACGGTACTCGAATCGGGCGGCGGCCGAGCTTGAAATGCGGCGGGAAGGGGCGTCCGAGCTTTGAGACTGTGGGGCGGCGCGGCTGCGGATCGAGCGCCGGCGGCCGAGCGCGGAGTCGAGAGGAGGAGCTGGTGGGGCAGCGGCGGTGCTCGAATTGGGCGGCGGCCGAGCTTGAAATGCGACGGGAAGGGGCGGCCGAGCTCAAATCGGGCAGCGGGGGTGGAACTGAGGCGGGGCAGTGTGGCGGAGCTCGAATCGGGCAGCGGCGCAACGACGGCGGCTCGGCGGAAAAGCAGCCGTTGCGGCCGATTTGCAGGAAGTCTGGCTGAAATGCGGCAGAGCGCTGGCGGATCCGGCGGCGGCGGGGGTGGGGAGGCCGGATTTGTCGGCGGCGAGGTGCGGCGGGTCGGCGGCGCGGCGGTGGATCGAGGTAGGTGACCGGTCAGGGGAGGGGAGGGGAAATTTCAGGGTAGTTGGGATTCGCGCGCGTCTGGCCGTTTACATCTTGGTTTACATCTTGAGCGATTGGAGATGTAAATTTGCAATGTGAGGTGTTGTATTTTACATCTCCGGGAGGCGGAGATGTAATTATTTTTGCATCTACATCATCTATTAGAGAGTGGTTTTTGGGCCTCGAAGATGCAAAAGTTAGTTATTTTTGCATATACATCTTCTATTGAAGATGCTCTAAAATTGGAACTTAAATATCACTAACTTATCGCAACCGTTAAACTGAAGAGCCCTTAGCTAATGGACTAGCATATACGTATACATGCATACAAACACTGGCCATCATCGTCGTGGTCATGAACTCAGGAGGAGGTAGAGGACGTAGACACAAGGATGTCCGTGGCGGGTGCCTCGTTGGCTGCTGCTCCTACAGCCGCTGCACAACCTATGCCGCTTCCGCAGCCACTGCTTAGCCTGCTTGCCCTCCAATCGAGCTGGCTCCTCATTGGCAAGGGTGGCATCGTCTTCGTTGCCGGATTGTGCATCAGTCGGTGGTCCTCCTCGGTGTGCATGTACACGTAGAAGCAGAGCTCATCGACGGATGCGGCAATGGAGTTCAGTGTGTCCAGCTGAAAATGTGGTAGGACAGGTTCCCCGCCACGGTGGCCAGCGCGGTGGCCACTGCCCGCTCCGCCAAATCAGTAGCGCAGGGGGAGAAGGAGCTTGTGACGGAGCAACGAAGGTGCCTCGCCTCTAACATAGGATTGAGTGGTATATTGTGCCGCGCCCGCAATGTCGGTTCTTCACCCTAGTGGAAGGAGGCCACCCCACTTGCCAGTGGGAGGCTGCACAGCAGTTCCATCGTCGACTTCGCGGGTTCTCTGCGGCTAGACATCACTGAGATAAGGGCAGAGGAAGAGGTATATGTGGTGGTGGCGAGCTAGGGGATGAGTGGCTTGCACAAACGGGGCCGCCAATCTGGATCTGAGCAGCGTGGAGCCGACACATGGTTATCGGCGAGATGTGTGTGGCCGAGAGGCAAGGAGACCACCGTACCGGTGGGAAAACTCTGACAAGATGCGGGAGATGATGAGGCGACACGTACATACACGGTTAGGTTTTCGGCCCCGTGTGTTACTACTTAGATAGTAGAAATGCATGCCTTAGTAATCACGTGCATGATATGACGCACATTTCGCACATAAGAATTGTGTGCGATGAAGCCAATTACCCCCGCAATGTTAAATTATATGGATAGTGTGCATATCATCGCACACAAAAAGCTCATTCATGATGTGTGCGATGTGTGCCTTCATCGCACATGATTCATTTGTTGGAACCGTGTGGATGTCATCTTGCACAGTTGGAATCAACCAGGCATGTGCGATGAATTCTACATCACACATGGTTCAACCTGGAGCTCCCGGTTTTATTCTCCAACTATGTGTGATGCTGGAGCATTGTTTATCGCTATCGTGTGCGATTGGGCGACTCAATAGTACTAATCTAAACTAGTGTATAGACTGCAGGAGATCGACAACAAGAACAAAGAGGAGAGGGGATCCCCATACCTCAAAACTCTTTTATATTAGAATTTCTTTCATGTAACTCCATTGAGCAACACAAAAGAAGAACAATGATTTAGGATTTGAGAAATGGCATTGTGTTCAATTTTATGAAAAGGCTTCTCAAAATTCAGCTTTACAAATAAAACCTCCATGTTAGATTTATGACATGGGAAAAGATATGCAAAATAAAAGGCCAAACAATCTTGAATAGACCTCTCCATGAGAAAAGTATACTGAGTAGAACTCGCACTAGCCGAAGAATTAACTTTCTGAAGTCTACAGGCCACAAGTTTTGTAATGATCTTCGAAACACTGTGGAAAAAGGGATTGGCATGAAATCATTAGGGGTTAGAAGAGCAGGGCCTTTGGAAATCAAGGTGATGAATGAAGTGTTGCATAATCTATACCTACTAATAAAGTACGTATTGCTTCTGCCCGTTCATCGTCATTAAAAGTGTCCCAAAAGTTGATAATATTTACCCCCACTGCCACCGGTAAGTGGCAAAAACGATTCGTTTTTTCCTTAAACTCGCGGCCCATTGCGTTTGGTTCATGTACACAGCTATCACATCACAAATCACAAGTGCACCCGGGAGACCTGAGTTCGATCCCTCCTTCTCCCCTTTTTTTCCCCCTTTTCTCCTTGATTTCAGGTTGGCGTAAGATAGAGCTGCTCGCCCATGTGCCATCTTAGCAAATGGGCTGCACAGTGTTGCAATTACGGTCCGGCTACTTTCTTTTTAGTTTTTCTCTTTTTTTTGGCAGATTCAAGTACTTTTCAAAATATTCATATCTTTCAAAACCTAACTTCAAATATAAAATGTTATATTTGAAAATCGCTCAGAAAAATGTGTAGATTCCAAATATGATATTATCTTGCATGTTAATTATTTCCAAATTTATGTTTATGTTGCACCCTCAATTAATACTTTTCGTTATATACCATTCGGCATGAATGGTCAGCTATCTCAAAAACAATGAACAATATTTTTCGTTATATGGGCTAGATTCCAAATATGATATTATCTTGCATGTTAATTATTTTTAGAATTATGTTTATGTTGCACCCCTAATTAATACGTTTGTTTATATGGGGTATTTTGAAAATGCATATTCGTTATGCATGTCCTTACAGATTGATTGTTTTCGGTGGATATATCTAATATGTTTGCAACCACATTAAGTCTTGACTTGGATTACAGTTGCAAACACATATATCAACAAGACAAAAATAATGCTCTTATGCACATGCTATCATTGAGTACTAAAGTGTGCTTTGCTATTTTCAGCCTAATGCACTGTTTGTTGAGTATCACTGAGGAGGAATGTAGCAAAGACGTGAATTGATACTGGGAACTAGGTAGATATCTTTATTGTCTAATAAATTGGACACAACTTCAGTACACTTAAAAAATTATCCAACTCTTTATGTTTGTGCACAACACCACTTATCATCATGTTTCTTGTATGGCACCATGAAAGAATTCAAGTGATTTGCTGATGTCGTCGAGTGTGTGTATGATGGGTGATTTTTTTCCTCCCGTTGCAACGCACGGGCATGTTTGCTAGTACAGATTTATGCACGGACTGACGGTGATAATCACAGCTAGCTAGAAGACGGGCTGAGGTTGGCCGTGCGTCTCTATCTCAGATTTTGCCACTGTGACAACCTTGCATGTATTCACGAAAATTCAAAGTCCGGACTGTGCCACTGACGTTGCTTTCACTATTCTCCTCCACACACGGAGACACGCTGCGTGTGTGTCGGCAGCACATAATCATGCGTACGTAGCCTTGGGGAACACACCCACAAGTGTCCGTGTCCGTGACTGTGAGAATTAACACTAGTTATACAAAGTTAATGTGATGCTGGAACTATTTATTGGAAATATAATGATGTTTAGATCAAATTATATCATTTCTAATGTAAGTTTCCACAAATTTTGAACCAATGTATCGGGATTACAATGCTTGCTTCAGTATTGTCATCGTCGCTAGGAGGTCTAACGACCTGAATCTAATTTTTGTTTCTTCTGGTTTTCTTTGCACTGCCACGACAGTTGATATATAAATCGAAAGTTTTTTTCCGCAAAGAACAAGTATAGGTAAAATGTGGCACCCCAGAGCTAAGATTCTAGATCAGCCACCGGTCATGCGTCCTTGGAGCCTGCGGGCCTAACAAGTGAATTACTGCATGCCACTCGTTAGTGCCTATCTGCCACATGTCCTGCAAGGATCATTGGTTCACTGAATTATTTTCTCGCTATTTAGATACTTCACAGTAGGCTATCTACGCCTCCTGACGCCGGCCCACGTCGTCCGCTCCGAGGCCTCAACCTCATCTCATGGAGTGTGAGAAATTAGCTCACGGTGTCTCACGATCATCGGCATAACTGGATTACAAGGCTTTGGCAATCGATACTACCAAGGTGACCTGGTTGCAGCCCTTGCAGAAGGGATTGCGGGTTAGCACCCCCGTGTTATGGTGTGATAGCCTGTTCAAGACGTATCCCCCGTCAACCATCTGTTCTATGCCAGCACAAAACACATTTAAGGCTGATTTCCATTTTGGTAGAGATAAAATGGCCATGGGCGCAGTGAGTGGTTGATGGCTTCGGTAGATCAAGTCGTAGTCACGCTCACCAAGGTGATGCTTGCAGGTCGTTCAAATCTCAACCTTACGCTGGTGAGAATTGAGGGAAAATGTTAATGTGCTAAATACTTACTGAGTTGGTAGTTAGGATCTGGTAGATAACTCTGCCCTGTAATGGCACTTTGTTGCTAAACCCTAACAATCTTTGTAGTAGTCCTTTAGTCATTGATTCTTTCTCATTCCTGACCGACAATGTGGTACTATAGACGACAATGAAGTCCCAAAAAGAACAATGCATTGAGCGCTCTATTGTACCATCACTGATGCGGAGATTTCCTTCGACAAACACAAGCCACGACACATAATGCATGATTAACTTGCCCGTTTTCAGATGTCGTACGCGTCTCTCTCTCTCTCTGTGTGTGTGTGTGTCCCCCTCTCTCTCTCTGACCCTCTCTGTCTGTGTGTGTGTCCTCTCTCTCTCTCTCCTCTCTCTCTCTCTCTCTCTCTCTCTCACACACACACACACACACACACACACATTTTCGAAGATAACAAATATGTGGCCACAGGAGAGAGGAGTCTCGTGTGATGTGACAACTTCATAAGTACAATCGAGGACCACAAATGACGGGTGAACGTGCTCCTATGGTTCCTTATACCCTTCCCTTTTCTTCTCGACACATGCTATCTCTCGGCAGCACATAATCATACTTACCCAGAGACGACCTGCCAGTGTCCCTAACTGATAATTAATTACATCGACAAGTCGAGCTAAGGTTGGCCATCAGTCCAAGTCTCAGAATTACCCTATCCCTGAAGACTTGTACAATTTTATATTTTCTGTTAAACGGATCAATGTTTTCATTAATTCCTTATTCCATCATGCAGCCATGGAGAATGTTGTCATTTTGAATATTGACACGTCTCCCGATAAGAAATGTTTCCATTTTTTACGTTGGTAACGTCTCCCAAGTAAAACTTATACAACTAATTTCTATCTTCGCATATTTTGAAGTCAGCAACATTGCTTTTTTTTAAAGTACACTTTGAAAAGGTATATTTATGCATATTATTTATAAAGTAATTTATTATTCAAATATATCTATTATATACTATTAAAACAGAAGGCAAACAAGTCACTACATGCTTTCACATGTGCAAAATAATCTAACCCATCGATCATACATGGGTCCTAATTATCATGGACGAGATTAAATTCAGAAGTTTGGAATCTAAGTGTAGATTAAGGAGCTAATAATCAGTTTCATGCAGATCAAGGAATAAGCTACCAGTGTAACAACACAGATGGAACTATAAGATATAATGACTTTATGGTCGAGGCGTGATTGTATTGGACGGATACTCCGGGAAGTTGTATCACGAAACAAGAGTGTGGAAGAACATAATTTTTATGGGAGCTTTGACTATCAAGTGCAGCAAGTATTTTTAGGGTTTTTAATATATGATTTAGATAGACCCGGGGGCCATAGTTTTCACTAGAGGCTTCTCTCAAGAAAATAGCATACGGTGGGTAGACAAATTACTGTTGGGCAATTGATAGAAAAGCAAATAATCATGACGATATCCAAGGCAATGATCATGTATATAGGCATCACATCCGAGACAAGTAAACCGACTCCTGCCTGCATCTACTACTATTACTCCACACATCGACCGCTATCCAGCATGCATCTAGTGTATTAAGTCCATAAAGAACGGAGTAACGCCTTAAGCAAGATGACATGATGTAGACAAAGTAAACTCATGCATGAATAAACCCCATCTTTTTACCCTTAATAGCAACGATACATACATGTCATGTCCCTTTCTGTCACTGGGATCGAGCACCGCAAGATCAAACCCATTACAAAGCACCTCTTCCCATGGCAAGATAAATCAATCTAGTTGGTCAAACCAAATCAATAGATCAGAGAAGAAATACGAAGCTATAATTGTAGGAGATATGCTCTAGAGGCAGTAATAACAGTTATTTTGTATCTCCAAGTTTGTAATGAATGTTTATGATCCATGCTATAACTGCAATGATTCTCGAGTCTACAATATCCATGAGGCTCGGAGGGAAACTCATATGCATGTGCGGTATACTAAACGGTAAAATGTATTCCTAGTCTTGCCTCTAAGACTGGCTCAAGTATTGCATGATGATCCTGTTTTCCTGATCATGGGCATTACTATGCCGGCAATTTTGAGGGCACAATATTAGTAGAACACTTGTGTTGAATCGACCCGAATTGATGTTATGCTATGAGATACATTCGTCACAAGTTAATGGTTAATAACACAGAGATAGTTAATGTTTGCATTATTCCTTAGACCATGAGAGTATCAAGTTCCTTCGTACTTGCTTCGTGAACTTTGGGGTTTGTTAAACGTCATCCGTAACTGGGTGGCTATTACGACGGCTTACGGGTTCACGGAAAAGTATGACAAGAAACGAGATAGCTCGAGATTGGGATTTGCTCCTCCGACGATGGAGAGATATTCTCGGGCCCTCTCGGTGTTACGGTATCCATCATCGTCTGGCCAGACAAAGGGTGATTTGATCACAGCGATGTCGGAACACGGAAACGAGAAAAGAGAACAAAACCGGTAACGAGGTAACTGGCATAGTGGACAAGTTGTTGATCCACGGGGATGCAAACAATCTCACCTCGGGTGTTTGTAATATATCGTGAAGCAACAGGAATAGCACACGGCAACTGGAGGTTCACTCGAATATTCATTCGTGTGGGTATAGGGGTCAATATGGGTGTCCACGGCTCCGATGTTGATCATTGATCGGAAAGTGTTCCGGGTCATGTCTATACTTCACCGAACCTATAGGGTCACACGCTTAAGGGTCATCTATTTGCTGAATACTAGACAGGGAGTCTGAGAGAAAGTCATCGGAAAAGTTTCGGAGACAACGGAAATGTTCCGGAGAGAACACCGGAATAGTTTCGGTAAAACTTTAAAGTTGTTTCGGGGTATACCATTAAGTCAAATTGGTTTTGGCACACACCTGGAAATTCTTGGAGGGTGCCAGAATTATTCTGGAAACTTCTGCGATTTTTCTGGGATAAAAACCGAAATGTTCCGGAGCTGCCGGAACCGGTTTGGTTGCTTTTCGCAGATGAAAATCACTAATCCGAAATTGTTTCGGAACGCGTCCATAATCATTTGTGTGGGTACTGGAATTATTCTAAGACCCATAGAAATATTTTTGAATTTAACGGTCGCGCAAAATTGTTTCCGTGAATAGTGAAAATCACTTTATGGTTACTATTTTGGATAGCCACCTTTTGGGACTTTAGTCTAAGTTTCTAGAAGGAAGAGGCTTGCAAGGGAAGGAATTCCTTTTGGGGGGCCCCCATGAAGTGGCCGGCCAAGGGTGGTGGTGCTCCTTGGAGCTCCACATGGCCTCCCATTATGTCCTAAATGCCCACCATTTGTGACCTAATGCATGGGTATTTTGGTATTTTTGGAGGCACCCCTACCCCTTGGCTTTCCTATAACTAGAGGTGGAGAGGAGCTCTCCACAATCATCCCTTGCTCTCATACACATGCCATGACATTTTTGGCTTCTCTCTCCCTCCCAGCAAAATAGTTTCGTAGAGCCGAAAGGCTGTCTCGGTTCCGGCAGGAACTAGTTCTGGATGGCGAAGCCCTGCCGGATAGCTGACACCGTATGTGTGCAACCCTGTAGAGAGATCATAGTTTCGATCTTTTGCCCGAGGGGCTGTTCCAGGGTCCCCCCGAAGGGCTGTCCGAGTTACCGTTCGAGCTTTGATGGTCCTCCCGAAGGGCTGTCCATGACATCGTCCGAGGGACTGTCCGACAGCCTCCCGAAGGGCTGTCCGACGAGGGAGTACATCCTCGCGGTTGGGAGGTTGTAAATCCTAGCTGCGGGGATCTGCACCGACGATCTACATCGACTCTACTTCCGCTACGCTACGAGTCGGTAATGATCAGATCAAACCCTGTATGCAGTCTCCATAGTGGTCCTGGGCATGCTCGCTGTACCAAATATTTTTTGTTTTCTGTCGCATTCCCCTACAGTGGCATCAAGAGCCGTGCTATGCATAGATGCAGGTTACGATCTAGAATACATGGAGATGTATGGGTATTGCAAAATATAATTTTGTAGTAGATGAGATCTATTGCTGAAAATTATTTATGCGGGTAGCAGATGAAATCTGTTACCCGATGTTCTTGTTGCTTCCCTAGAATTTGCGTATTTCTGATCTCGAGACAGCATGGTGGAATTTGACAAAGTTCTGGCAAACCGCGATCCTGATTGATCAACGTAGTGCTATCAGTTCTTTCGGTTCCACCATAGTCAAGTCTGAAATGCGGCGGAGCGCCGGCGGATCCGGCGGCGGCGGGGGTGGGGAGGCCTGATTTGTCGGCGGCGAGGTGCGGCGGGTCGGCGGCGCGGCGGTGGATCGAGGTAGGCGGCCGGTCAGGGAGGGGAGGGGAAATTTCAGGGTAGTTGGGGTTTGCACGCGGCTGGCCGTTTACATCTTGGTTTACATCTTGGGCGGTTGGAGATGTAAATTTGCAATGTGAGGTGTTGTATTTTACATCTCCGGGAGGCGGAGATGTAATTATTTTTGCATCTACATCATCTGTTGGAGAGTGGTTTTTGGGCTTCGAAGATGCAAAAATTAGTTATTTTTGCATCTACATCTTCTATTGAAGATGCTCTAAAATTGGAACTTAAATATCACTAACTTATCGCAACCATTAAACTGAAGAGCCCTTAGCTAATGGACTAGCATATACGTATACATGCATACAAACACCGGCCATCATCGTCGTGGTCATGAACTCAGGAGGAGGTAGAGGACGTAGACACAAGGATGTCCGTGGCGGGTGCCTCGTTGGCTGCTGCTCCTGCAGCCGCTGCACAACCTATGCCGCTTCCCCAGCCACTGCTTAGCCTGCTCGCCCTCCAATCCAGGGGCGGAGCCAGCGTGTTGGCGTTGGGTTCAACTGAACCCAACGATTTTTCCTCGCCACGTATAGGGATACAGGTACGTATGTGCTATGAACCCAATATAAAATGAGGGCTGAACCCATCGACCTAGAAGAATGCCACGGTCAAACAAAAGCCCAAAAGCCCAGAGAGTAAATTGCATCAGTGCGAGGGCCTTCGTGGCTTCCAGCCCCTATTCTCTTCCTGTACAGTACGTGTGCACGGCAGCTGCACGACCTTTCCCCTCTGTTGTCCTCTCGATGTTCTCTTCATCGATTCGGCTATTTGGTCTCTCGTGTTCGCCATCGATTGAGTCGCCACCTGAGATGCGGTTGAATAGTTGACAACAGCAAGTCGGTAGCGGCATGATGGCCATTGTAGTCCTAATTCAAGGTACTGAGATGGCGTCGTCACGTCTCCTCTCTGTTGTGCATGCCCTAATTTTTCTAATTGCTTATTCCACGTACTTTGATTGATCTAGGATATGGTGAGAATTTCTAAAAGATAAATCGATCGATAGGTCTAGATAATGATGTGAGCACTTCAAGATCACCTGTTATAAGTAGGCAAAGTGCATCAAACGTCGCCGTTCAAAGAGAATTTAATTGATTAGAGCAGCCTTATGATGCAGCTGATTAGAAGAAAATTTCAGAGCACACAAGAAATCCCAAGAAGTAAGATGAGATTAGGTGAAGATATTTAACATGAATACATTCCAGGCCACCGCTTAATATTGATTACCACAGAGGCTATTGGAGATGTTTCACCAGGATTTAATCCGGAACGATTTGATGATATGATGATTGGCTTCAATATAGTTACAAGGTGCATAAGACCTTTTGTTTTGCCATGTGGAGGAAGATATTTTTCTATCATTAGTAATGATGCTGTGTTTCATCTTTTTACGATGATGAAGAATCAAAAGGGGGCATTTTAAAATTTGAGTGACTTTACATGCTTATTTCTTAATGGTACTTATTTGAAACTTATTTTTTCTTACTTGAAGATAGTAGTAAAGGCTCCTATTCACATGTACATTAAAGAGTACCACTAGATTTATATATTTTACAATTCCTATGTTTAAACTTGTCAAACTTATTTCTTATATTTCCTTCAATGTTTTTCGAAAGATGAGAAATTACACCTGAAACTATGAAGTTATTTTGGTATTACTCTTCTTATTATAATATTTATAAGCAGTTATTTTATAATTTCATCCAACTGGTATGTCCTACATTCTTCAATTTTTAATGATCACAATATGTTGTAAGTGATATCATATTTCAAAAAAAAGTGATCTCACATTTCTATTTCTAATATGTTTTTGAGTGCAAAACTATTTTTTGTAAGATGGTGTAAAATTAGATTATGCACTTAATTAATTTCATCAGATCGTCCCAACGAGTCAATGAGTAAACCCAATGACTGATTTTTCTGGCTCCGCCCCTGCTCCAATCGAGCTGCCTCCTCGTTGGCAAGGGTGGCATCGTCTTCGTTGCCGGATTGTGCATCAGTCGGTGGTCCTCCTCGGTGTGCATGTACACGTAGAAGCAGAGCTCATCGACGGATGCGGCTATGGTGTTCAGTGTGTCCAGCTGAAAACGTGGTAGGACAGGTTCCCCGCCATGGTGGCCAGCGCGGTGGCCACTGCCCGCTCCGCCAAATCAGTAGCGCGGGGGGAGAAGGAGCTTGTGACGCAGCAGCGAAGGTGCCTCGGCTCCAACATAGGATGAGTGGTATATTGTGCCGTGCCCGCAATGTCGGTTCTTCACCCTAGTGGAAGGAGGCCACCCCACTGGCCAGTGGGAGGCTGCACGGCAGTTCCATCGTCGACTTCGCGGGTTCTCTAGGGCTAGACATCACTGAGATAAGGGCAGAGGAAGAGGTATATGTGGTGGTGGCGAGCTAGGGGATGAGTGGCTTGCACAAACGGGGCCGCCAATCTGGATCTGAGCAGCGTGGAGCCGACACATGGTTATCGGCGAGATGTGTGTGGTCGAGAGGCAAGGAGACCACCGTACCGGTGGGAAAACTCTGACAAGATGCGAGAGATGATGAGGCGACGTGTACATACACGGTTAGGTTTTTGGCCGCGTGTGTTACTACTTAGATAGTAGAAATGCATGCCTTAGTAATCACGTGCATGATATGACGCACATTTCGCACATAAGAATTGTGTGCAATGAAGCCAATTACCCCCGCAATGTTAAATTATATGGATAGTGTGCATATCATCGCACACAAAAAGCTCATTCATGATGTGTGCGATGTGTCCCTTCATCGCACATGATTCATTTGTTGGAACCGTGTGGATGTCATCTTGCACAGTTGGAATCAACCAGGCATGTGCGATGAATTCTACATCACACATGGTTCAACCTGGGGCTCCCGGTTTTATTCTCCAACTATGTGTGATGCTAGAGCATTGTTTATCGCTATCGTGTGCGATCGGGCGACTCAATAGTACTAATCTAAACTAGTGTATAGACTGCAGGAGATCGACAACAAGAACAAAGAGGAGAGGGGATCCCCATACCTCACAACTCTTTTATATTAAAATTTCTTTCATGTAACTCCATTGAGCAACACAAAAGAGGAACAATGATTTAGGATTTGAGAAATGGCATTGTGTTCAATTTTATGAAAAAGCTTCTCAAAATCCAGCTTTACAAATAAAACCTCCGTGTTAGATTTATGACATGGGAAAGCATATGCAAAATAAAAGGCCAAACAATCTTGAATAGACCCCTCCTTCTCCCCTTTTTTTCTCCCTTTTCTCCTTGATTTCAGGTTGGCGCAAGATAGAGCTGCCCGCCCATGTGCCATCTTAGCAAATTACGGTCTAGCTACTTTCTTTTTAGTTTTTCTCTTTTTTTCGCAGATTCAAGTACTTTTCAAAATATTCATATCTTTCAAAACCTAACTTCAAATATAAAATGTTATATTTGGAAATCGCTCAGAAAAATGTGAAGATTCCAAATATGATATTATCGTCCATGTTAATTATTTCTAAAATTATGTTTATGTTGCACCCTCAATTAATACTTTTCGTTATATACCATTCGGCATGAATGGTCAGCTATCTCAAAAACAATGAACAATACTTTTCGTTATATGGGGTAGATTCCAAATATGATATTATCTTGCATGTTAATTATTTCTAGAATTGTGTTTATGTTGCACCCCTAATTAATACGTTTCTTTATATGGGGTATTTTGAAAATGCATATTCGTTATGCATGTCCTTACAGATTGATTGTTTTCGGTGGATATATCTAATATGTTTGCAACCACATTAAGTCTTGACTTGGATTACAGTTGCAAACACATATATCAACAAGACAAAAATAATGCTCTTATGCACATGCTATCATTGAGTACTAAAGTGTGCTTTGCTATTTTCAGCCTAATGCACTGTTTGTTGAGTATCACTGAGGAGGAATGTAGTAAAGACGTGAATTGATACTGGGAACTAGGTAGATATCTTTATTGTCGAATAAATTGGACACAACTTCAGTACACTTAAAAAATTATCCAACTCTTTATGTTTGTGCACAACACCACTTATCATCATGTTTCTTGTATGGCACCATGAAAGAATTCAAGTGATTTGCTGATGTCGTCGAGTGTGTGTATGATGGGTGATTTTTTTCCTCCCGTTGCAACGCACGGGCATGTTTGCTAGTACAGATTTATGCAATTTAATTTAGGCTTGATGTCGAGCTATTTGGTGCCTTAGAAATTGCAAAAAAAAATGAAAAAGAATCCAAAATTGGCAAGTATGTAAAAAGTTTCAGACATGCATTCATGACAAATTACATGGTACTATCCCGTTGGACCGTTTAAAACACGTACTCCCTCCGTTCCTAAATATAAGTTGTTTTAGAGATTGCAATATGAACTATCTAGTTGGACCGTTCAAAACACGTACTCCCTCCGTTCAATAGGAACGGAGGAAGTAGTGTTTTCAGAGTGTGGAGCCGGAGACGCTCTCATCCACACACGCAAGCAACACAGCACATCATGCTCGTTTTCACGCTTCGTTGTCTTTCCGTATATTCGCTTGGACCAGCGAATTTAGGCGTGCGATTATTCCCATCGTCGTTGGCCGTCTCTGTGGAGCCGAACGGGTTCTCTTCCACGAACACAAGCCACCTAATTAAATTGCTCACTTTGGGTTTGGGACGTACGTGCTCGCGATGACCATTCAACCCCGCGTGTGATCGTGCAGGTGTCGTTGCCTTGACTCTTCTCTTCTCCGCTCGTACGCATGATGATGCATACATAGCCATGAAGGACACATCGGCCAGTGTCCGTTACTGTGGTAATCGCAGCTAGTACGTCCCTGTCTCAGGTTTTGCCACTGTGACAACCTTGTACGTGTTCTCGACCACAACGTACGGTGTCTGCCTGCACCACGTAATCATGCGTATGTAGCCATGGAGGACAACACGCACCGGCCACTGCCAGTGTCCGTGCACGGACTGACGGTGATAATCACAGCTAGCTAGAAGACGGGCTGAGGTTGGCCGTGCGTCTCTATCTCAGACTTTGCCACTGTGACAACCTTGCATGTATTCACGAAAATTCAAAGTCCGGATTGTGCCACTGACGTTGCTTTCACTATTCTCCTCCACACACGGAGACACGCTGCGTGTGTGTCGGCAGCACATAATCATGCGTACGTAGCCTTGGGGAACACACCCACAAGTGTCCGTGTCCGTGACTGTGAGAATTAACACTAGTTATACAAAGTTAATGTGATGCTGGAACTATTTATTGGAAATATAATGATGTTTAGATCAAATTATATCATTTCTAATGTAAGTTTCCACAAATTTTGAACCAATGTATCGGGATTACAATGCTTGCTTCAGTATTGTCATCGTCGCTAGGAGGTCTAACGACCTGAATCTAATTTTTGTTTCTTCTGGTGTTCTTTGCACTGCCACGACAGTTGATATATAAATCGAAAGTTTTTTTCCGCAAAAAACAAGTATAGGTAAAATGTGGCACCCCAGAGCTAAGATTCTAGATCAGCCACCGGTCATGCGTCCTTGGAGCCTGCGGGCCTAACAAGTGAATTACTGCATGCCACTCGTTAGTGCCTATCTGCCACATGTCCTGCAAGGATCATTGGTTCACTGAATTATTTTCTCGCTATTTAGATACTTCACAGTAGGCTATCTACGCCTCCTGACGCCGGCCCACGTCGTCCGCTCCGAGGCCTCAACCTCATCTCATGGAGTGTGAGAAATTAGCTCACGGTGTCTCACGATCATCGGCATAACTGGATTACAAGGCTTTGGCAATCGATACTACCAAGGTGACCTGGTTGCAGCCCTTGCAGAAGGGATTGCGGGTTAGCACCCCCGTGTTATGGTGTGATAGCCTGTTCAAGACGTATCCCCCGTCAACCATCTGTTCTATGCCAGTACAAAACACACTTAAGGATGGTTTCCATTTTGGTAGAGATAAAATGGCCATGGGCGCAGTGAGTGGTTGATGGCTTCGGTAGATCAAGTCGTAGTCACGCTCACCAAGGTGATGCTTGCAGGTCGTTCAAATCTCAACCTTACGCTGGTGAGAATTGAGGGAAAATGTTAATGTGCTAAATACTTACTGAGTTGGTTGTTAGGATCTGGTAGATAACTCTGCCCTGTAATGGCACTTTGTTGCTAAACCCTAACAATCTTTGTAGTAGTCCTTTAGCTAAACCCTAACAATGTTGTACTATAGACGACAATGAAGTTCCAAAAAGAACAATGCATTGAGCGCTCTATTGTACCATCACTGATGCGGAGATTTCCTTCGACAAACACAAGCCACGACACATAATGCATGATTAACTTGCCCGTTTTCAGATGTCGTACGCGTCTCTCTCTCTCTCTGTGTGTGTGTGTGTGTGTGTCCCCCTCTCTCTCTCTGACCCTCTCTGTGTGTGTGTGTGTGTGTGTGTCCTCTCTCTCTCTGTCCTCTCTCTCTCTCTCTCTCTCACACACACACACACACACACACACACATTTTCGAAGATAACAAATATGTGGCCACAGGAGAGAGGAGTCTCGTGTGATGTGACAACTTCATAAGTACAATCGAGGACCACAAATGACGGGTGAACGTGCTCCTATGGTTCCTTATACCCTTCCCTTTTCTTCTCGACACATGCTATCTCTCGGCAGCACATAATCATACTTACCCAGAGACGACCTGCCAGTGTCCCTAACTGATAATTAATTACATCGACAAGTCGAGCTAAGGTTGGCCATCAGTCCAAGTCTCAGAATTACCCTATCCCTGGAGACTTGTACAATTTTATATTTTCTGTTAAACGGATCAATGTTTTCAATAATTCCTTATTCCATCATGCAGCCATGGAGAATGTTGTCATTTTGAATATTGACACGTCTCCCGATAAGAAATGTTTCCATTTTTTACGTTGGTAACGTCTCCCAAGTAAAACTTATACAACTAATTTCTATCTTCGCATATTTTTAAGTCAGCAACATTGCTTTTTTTTAAAGTACACTTTGAAAAGGTATATTTATGCATATTATTTATAAAGTAATTTATTATTCAAATATATCTATTATATACTATTAAAACAGAAGGCAAACAAGTCACTACATGCTTTCACATGTGCAAAATAATCTAACCCATCGATCATACATGGGTCCTAATTATAATGGACGAGATTAAATTCAGAAGTTTGGAATCAAAGTGTAGATTAAGGAGCTAATAATCAGTTTCATGCAGATCAAGGAATAAGCTACCAGTGTAACAACACAGATGGAACTATAAGATATAATGACTTTATGGTCGAGGCGTGATTGTATTGGACGGATACTCCGGGAAGTTGTAACACGAAACAAGAGTGTGGAAGAACTTAATTTTTATGGGAGATTTGACTATCAAGTGCAGCAAGTATTTTTAGGGTTTTTAATATATGATTTAGATAGACCCGGTGGCCATAGTTTTCACTAGAGGCTTCTCTCAAGAAAATAGCATACGGTGGGTAGACAAATTACTGTTGGGCAATTGATAGAAAAGCAAATAATCATGACGATATCCAAGGCAATGATCATGTATATAGGCATCACATCCGAGACAAGTAAACCGACTCCTGCTTGCATCTACTACTATTACTCCACACATTGACTGCTATCCAGCATGTATCTAGTGTATTAAGTCCATAAAGAACGGAGTAACGCCTTAAGCAAGATGACATGATGTAGACAAAGTAAACTTATGCCTGAATAAACCCCATCTTTTTACCCTTAATAGCAACGATACATACGTGTCATGTCCCTTTCTGTCACTGGGATCGGGCACCGCAAGATCAAACCCACTACAAAGCACCTCTTCCCATGGCAAGATAAATCAATCTAGTTGGCCAAATCAAATCAATAGATCGGAGAAGAAATACGAAGCTATAATTGTAGGAGATATGCCCTAGAGGCAGTAATAACAATTATTTTGTATCTCCAAGTTTGTAATGAATGTTTATGATCCATGCTATAACTGCAATGATTCTCGAGTCTACAATATCCACGAGGCTCGGAAGAAAACTCATATGCACGTGCGGTATAATAAACGGTAAAATGTATTCCTAGTCTTGCCTCTAAGACAGGCTCAAGTATTGCATGATGATCCTGTTTTCCTAATCATGGGCATGACTATGCCGGCAATTTTGAGGGCACAATGTTAGTAGAACACTTGTGTTGAATCGACCCGAATTGATGTTATGCTATGAGATACATTCGTCACAAGTTAATGGTTAATAACACAGAGATAGTTAATGTTTGCATTATTCCTTAGACCATGACAGTATCGAGTTCCTTCGTACTTGCTTCGTGAACTTTGGGGTTTGTTAAACGTCATCCGTAACTGGGTGGCTATTACGGCGGCTTACGGGTTCACGGAAAAGTATGACAACAAACGAGATAGCTCAAGATTGGGATTTGATCCTCCGACGATGGAGAGATATTCTCGGGCCCTCTCAGTGTTACGGTATCCATCATCGTCTGGCCAGACAACGGGTGATTTAATCACAGGGATGCCGGAACACGGAAACGAGAAAAGAGAACAAAACCGGTAACGAGGTAACTGGCATAGTGGACAAGTTGTTGATCCACGGGGATACAGAAAATCTCACCTCGGGTGTTTGTAATATATCGTGAAGCAACAGTAATAGCACACGGCAACTGGAGGTTCACTCGAATATTCATTCGTGTGGGTATAGGGGTCAATATGCGTGTCCACGGCTCCGATGTTGATCATTGATCGGAAAGTGTTCCGGGTCAGGCCTATACTTCACCGAACCTATAAGGTCACACGCTTAAGGGTCATCTATCTACTGAATACTAGACAGGGAGTCTGAGAGAAAGTCACTGGAAAAGTTTCGGAGACAACGGAAATGTTCCGGAGAGAACACCGGAATAGTTTCGGTAAAACTGAAAAGTTGTTTCGGGGTATACCAGTAAGTCAAATTGGTTTTGGCACACACCTGGAAATTCTTGGAGGGTGCCAGAATTATTCTGGAAACTTCTGTGATTTTTCCGGGATAAAAACCGAAAATGTTTCGGAGCTGCCGGAACCAGTTTGGTTGCTTTTCGCAGATGAAAGTCACTAATCCGAAATTGTTTCGGAACGCGTCCAAAATCATTTGTGTGGGTACTGGAATTATTCAAAGACCCACAGAAATATTTTCGAATTTAACGGTCGCAAAAAATTGTTTCCGTGAATAGTGAAAATCACTTTATGGTTACTATTTTGGATAGCCACCTTTTGGGACTTTAGTCAAAGTTTCTAGAAGGAAGAGGCTTGCAAGGGAAGGAACTCATTTTGGGGGGCCCCCATGAAGTGGCCGGCCAAGGGTGGTGGTGCTCCTTGGAGCTGCACATGGCCTCCCATTATGCCCTAAATGCCCACCATTTGTGACCTAATGCATGGGTATTTTGGTATTTTTGGAGGCACCCCTACCCCTTGGCTTTCCTATAAATAGAGGTGGAGAGGAGCTCTCCACAATCATCCCTTGCTCTCATACACATGCCATGACATTTTTGTCTTTTCTCTCCCTCCCAGCGAAATAGTTTTGTAGAGCCAAAAGGCTGTCTGGGTTTCGGCAGGAACTAGTTCTGGACGGCGAAGCCCTGCCGGATAGCTGACACCGTATGTGTGCAAGCCTGTAAAGAGGTCATAGTTTCGATCTTTTGCCCGAGGGGCTGTTCGAGGGTCCTCCCGAAGGGCTGTCTGAGTTACCGTTCGAGCTTCGAGGGTCCTCCCGAAGGGCTGTCTGTGACATCGTCCGAGGGACTGTCCGACCGCCTCCCGAAGGGCTGTCCGACAAGGGAGTACATCCTCGCGGTTGGGCGGTTGTAAATCCTAGCTGCGGGGATCTGCACCGACGATCTACATCGACTCTACTTCCGCTACGCTACGAGTCGGTAATGATCAGATCAAACCCTGTATGCAGTCTCCATAGTGGTCCTAGGCATGCTCGTTGTACCGAATTTTTTTGTTTTCTGTCGCGTTCCCCTACAGTGGCATCAAGAGCCGTGCTATGCGTAGATGCAGGTTACGATCTATAATACATGGAGATGTATGGGTATTGCATAATATAATTTTGTTGTAGATGAGATCTATTGCTGAAAATTATTTATGCGGGTAGCAGATGAAATCTGTTACCCGATGTTCTTGTTGCTTCCCTAGAATTTGCGTATTTCTGATCTCGAGACAGCATGGTGGAATTTGACAAAGTTCTGGCAATCCGTGATCCTGATTGATCAACGAAGTGCTATCAGTTCTTTGGGTTCCACCACAGTCAAAAGAAATATGAAATTTCGCAGACGAAAGGGCAATGCAGATATGATCTGCACGGGGGTCATGCGTATGACGAAGTTTAGTATGGGGCTCGAGATTTTATTATCTCGTGTTTCATACACCCCGCGATGTTAATCTAGCGACTTGAATAATCATACTTGATGATAAAACGTTGGTAGCTGCGGTTTAAGTCAAAATCTTAGAAGCCACGTAAAAATAAAATTTGCATAAACCGATTAGAGGCGTCTAACTTGGTTTTGCAGGATGTGCATGTGATGTGGTATAGCAGTGCTCATATTAATTCGATTATGTATGAGGTGACTATATGATGTAAATTTACTAAACATGACCTGCGTGTCATGATTCGGCATGATGGCTCGAGCCATATGATTGTCATTTTAATGACCTGCGTGTCAACCTTAAGTAATGCACTTTGAACACTTTGAATTCTCTCGTTAGTTGTGTTTTTATCGAACACTTTGAATTTAATTTTTTCTACGTGTTTTATTTTATCATGATTTAAAGTATTTTAAATAAGTTTTCTTGTGTATATTTACTATTTTCTGTAAGTGGTAGTTTTCAATTTATTTTCTAAGTTGTTTTCTTGTCGCCCACATATCATGGACTAGAGTTTTTATAAATCAAGAGGTGTTCGACCTATAAGAAATGAAACTAGGGTGACATTTTTTTCCGAAAAGGAGATTGAAACCTCCGGCCTCTGCATCAATAGATGCACACATCCATCTTTATTAAATTATTCAACAAATGCCTGACAAGAACATACATCAAACAAGCCAAAACCACCACCCACACCTACAAACTCGACAATAGGAAATGCCATCACGCCCCACCATCTAGAGCCGGGGTCACCGCTGATCGACCCGCATGACGTACCAGGAGCATGCACCCAGTGTAGCAGACCCAGAGCGTACACCACATGCACACGCTTCAGAATAGGTAAACATAATATTAAAACTTATTAGTAACAATAATATTTAAAAATTAAATCAATACAAAAAAGAATCACATGTGCAGGTAATCGAGTTACCCTAGTAAACTTTCTTAAATTGATATGACCAATTGCGGGCTATGTACAAATGAGAACATCTTTGAAATTTTCACACAGGTCGCAAATGGTCATACTATTTCAAAGAGTTCAACCGGCCCTTCTTTACTGGTGTAGTGTTCCTTGCAGCTTGGAACATTTAGTTGATCAGAAATGGGAAGATTTTCAGGGGTGATATAGTTTCTTTCAATGCTTGTCGCTCTGTTTTTTGTACCTGATGTACAGAATGAAGGACGTGCATAGACCTGCGTTATTGAGATAGCTATCTCAGCTTACCTAGGTAGGTACTTGTTCTCCTTTATCTTGTTTTCTCCATGTAACTTCTACTGTTTACTTTTTTGGCTCTATTTTTTCTAATAATGGACAGTGGGGTTTTCCTTCACAGAAGTTAGTCAGAAGAAAATAAACCTTGAAGATGACATTGAACATTGATTTCATTCATGCTCAAAAGTCGTAGTTCATTCATTCCATTTACAAAAACCTCACATACATACATGAACCGATAAGAGCATCTCCAATAGAAGATGCAAATTTGGAGATGTAAAAATTTATATCTCCAAAATGTGCTTTTTACATCTCCAAAAAAGAGCCAACTCCAACAGATGATCTATATTGGAGATGTAAAAGTAGTCCTCCAACAGATGATGCATATTTGAAGATGTAAAACTACTACTCGAAGTGGCGGCGGCTGAGCTTTGGTGGCATGGCGGAGGCGCGGTCACGGATCGACCGGCGGCGGCCGAGCTTTGAGACTGTGGGGCGGCACGGCTGTGGATCGAGCGCCGGCGGCCAAGCGTGGAGTCGAGAGGAGGAGCGGGCGGGGCAGCGGCGGTACTCGAATCGGGCGGCGGCCGAGCTTGAAATGCGGCGGGAAGGGGCGGCCGACCTTTGAGACTGAGGGACGGCGCGGCTGCGGATCGAGCGCTAGCGGCCGAGCGTGGAGTCGAGAGGAGGAGCGTGTGGGGCAGCGGCGGTGCTCGAATTGGGCGGCGGCCGAGCTTGAAATGCGACGGGAAGGGGCGGCCGAGCTTCAAATCGGGCAGCGGGGGTGGAACTGAGGCGGGGCAGTGTGGCGGAGCTCGAATCGGGCGGCGGTGGAGCTCGAATCGGGCAGCAGCGCAACGACGGAGGCGCGGCGGAAAAGCAGCCGTTGCGGCTGATTTGCAGGAAGTCCGGCTGAAATGCGGCGGAGCACCGGCGGATCCGGCGGCGGTGGGGGTGGGGAGGCCGGATTTGTCGGCGGCGAGGTGCGGCGGGTCGGCGGCGCGGCGGTGGATCGAGGTAGGCGGCCGGTCGGGGGAGGAGAGGGGAAATTTCAGGGTAGTTGGGGTTCGTGCGCGGCTGGCCGTTTACATCTTGGTTTACATCTTGGGCGGTTGGAGATGTAAATTTGCAATGTGAGGTGTTGTATTTTACATCTCCGGGAGACGGAGATGTAATTATTTTTGCATCTACATCATCTGTTGGAGAGTGATTTTTGGGCCTCGAAAATGCAAAAGTTAGTTATTTTTGCATCTACATCTTCTATTGAAGATGCTCTAAAATTGGAACTTAAATATCACTAACTTATCGCAACCGTTAAACTGAAGAGCCCTTAGCTAATGGACTAGCATATAGCGTATACATGCATACAAACACCGGCCATCATCGTCGTGGTCATGAACTCAGGAGGAGGTAGAGGACGTAGACACAAGGATGTCCGTGGCGGGTGCCTCGTTGGCTGCTGCTCCTGCAGCCGCTGCACAACCTATGCCGCTTCCCCAGCCACTGCTTAGCCTGCTCGCCCTCCAATCCAGGGGCGGAGCCAGCGTGTTGGCGTTGGGTTCAACTGAACCCAACGAATTTTCCTCGCCACGTATAGGGATACAGGTAGGGAGCACCTATTGGACGCTTTTTGCGTCCAACAGCGCGCAGACGCACAGAGAGACCCACGACTGGGCCGGCCCACTAAAAGGAAAGAAGGAGAGCGCTGCGTGTAAAAAATAAAAGAAAGGAGCGAGGATGTCCGTGGCGGGTGCCTCGTTGGCTGCTGCTCCTGCAGCCGCTGCACAACCTATGCCGCTTCCCCAGCCACTGCTTAGCCTGCTCGCCCTCCAATCCAGGGGCGGAGCCAGCGTGTTGGCGTTGGGTTCAACTGAACCCAACGAATTTTCCTCGCCACGTATAGGGATACAGGTAGGGAGCACCTATTGGACGCTTTTTGCGTCCAACAGCGCGCAGACGCACAGAGAGACCCACGACTGGGCCGGCCCACTAAAAGGAAAGAAGGAGAGCGCTGCGTGTAAAAAATAAAAGAAAGGAGCGAGGCGCTACCTGGAATCGAACTCGCGACTTTTGATTGCTGAACGTGTGCCACTAGCCACTGGAAAGAAAGCCTGTTGCTGCTACAATGGAAGCGCAATATCTTTTTAAACTCTTACCGGAGCGGCACATTTAAAACTATCATTACAAAATTTCGACAGTTTCTTGAAAATTTAGGAAAACAATTAAATGCCGAGTATTGTTCTGAAAACAAAAATATTTCTGGAATTCAAAATATTTTTTTACTCCGCGTATTTTTTGAAAACTTGAACAAATTTTGCATCCCGAACATTTTTTGAATCCGTGAACAATTTTTGAAAACGGAAACAATTTTCAAAATTCCAAACAAAATTAGAAAACACGAACATATTTTGAAAGCCGTGAACATTTTTTTTATATGCGAGATTACCGCCCCACTAGTGCTTCCCTCCTAGTGCTTCCACTGAGCCTGGGGCCTGGAGCTGTTGACATCCGAGATTACCGCCCCATCAGCTTGGCGCGTAGTTTTGGGAGAAAAATCTTTCAAAGCTGACGGCCATTCAAGCAAGAACGCTAATCCGAAACTGGTGCAAGACCGCAGAAGAAGCGCGGCCGCTCAAGCAGCAACTCCATCTGCCGCGCCTACTCCTTATCCGTTCGCGTGGCCTTGGCGAGGAGGGGCGTCTGCTGCTTCTCTTCATTGTCCAAGGAGAGCACCTCCATCTTGATAATGAGAGTGGCCGATGCTGATGTGACAGGAGATTGTGGTCGGCGGTCCCATGATCCAAGGCTCCCACCGGATCCGGAGGGGCACGCGGAGAAGGACTTGTTGCCATCCGACTTGCCCATTGCGGGGGGGAATTTTGGAGTTGTGCGGAGGGAGGAGAGGAGAGGGGCAACAACAATGTGTGTAGGGCATTGCATCCACCGCCCAGCTTAAATAGTTGGGGTAGGCGTACCGGCACCAATTCAATGCGGGCGCAGCGGCCAGAGTAGGTTCTTGGTGGTGTGAATGCCGGCGCGGTCAGCCCTCCGGTTACGTTCGTCCGACCGTCATCAATGCGGGTAGGTAGCCATTCGGTCATGTCCCTTTTGAGTGGCATGAGTGTGGGCGGAGTATTCAGAGTGGACCGTCTGCAGACTGTTTTGGATGGGTCAGGCGTGTCAGATGCGTACATGGCGATTTGTGAGATTTCAGACATCTTGAGTGGCCCGAACATTTTTTGTGACCGGCGTTGGATGGCAAAAAAAAGTCCGGGCAGTCCCGTCGAAAGATTTAGGAGTGATTCGGGGAATCGCTTTGGTGTTGCGCTTACTAGGTATCCCACAGATAGATAGGAAATGTCATGCATGACGGCATGACCATTCGTAGCTCCGTACTACCAAGGATAACTCCATGACTTTTCTCTGGATTGGGCAGATACGGTCGCTCCCACAGCGTCCGCTGCAGCGCATAATACAGAACTCTTAATCACTCTCAGTCTTAACTTTCAGGTGGGAGATGATGGACAACGTGTGTCCCACCGCGAATGCCGTCGAGATTATCGATGTAGTGTCAAACTGTCGATACACACTCACACTGATCAATATTCGTTGGGAGGTACACCAATGATCAGCAGGTAATGGGATGACAACATGAGGATAGCGAATCAGGGAGACGATGGAGACAGTGTCGAACTCTCGATGGTTAAGTCTTAACGCCACACACAGAACGCAGCTTTCCTTGTGTACCGCTAATTACGAAAAGTTGTAAATTTCCTTCAGTGTCCCGATGAATAGTTTTGACGTACCAATATCATTTTCTGTCTCGATCTTCACTGTTGCCTGAATATGGTGGGACACTCTTCTGAGTCTTCTCTTCCACATGCGCCAACACAAACGTCACCCACAGGCTTGAAGCAAACGTAAGCCACATACGTACTAGATGTTAATTCATGTGCTTGCAGAAGACACACGTCGTAATACTACACATGTATCATAAATAGCCAGAGTCTTCCTAAATGGAAACTTAATCGCTAGTATATATTTCCTTAAATTAATTGTTGCATGCAGAATCCATATCATGCATCACCATGATTGTCGTCGTCCAGCAGCCTCGGGCTCGCCTCCCATTGATCGTGCTCGCGGCGCAACAGTCTCTGTAGGCAGCTTGGACGGTTGGACCTGATGCTAGCGGGGAGGGAAGGAGAGCCGCGGGGAGGACCCTGACACATAAAATTGGCCGTAGACCCGCTTCATGGAGCTTCCGATCAGGGCGGCGAGAGGCGGCGTCACGCAGGGGCGGCGGCGATGACGCCAAAATAGGGCATATCCATTACTCCCACCTTCTAAACGTAACTCGATCGTGGTGGCTTCACGAAATGGAGCGGAACGGGGAACACTACTCCAGGTGTTGGTGCATAAAAACTTTTTGAATGTTTGGATAAAAACTTTTCAGAAAACTGAGAAAAATCTAGTTCTAGTGGGGGTTTCTGCTCTGTTTTGGGTAATATGGAAGTGTAGAAATGATGTTATCTTCAGATCAAAAAATGTTAATGATCCCATGATCTTAACCAGAATGATGTGTAATTGGATTAATGATTGGGCTATTTTGCAGGAAAAAAAAATCCAGATCAAAAGCTGCTGATGTTGGGAGCAAGACTAATAGAGCGGGTGGCAAATGAAATCTGCAAGGCGTCGCAGGGTTGGAGGCCGGGAGTTCAGAGGCTTTGCTGATCCTTCTGAAGAATTGGATGTTCTTCGACCTTCTGAAGAGCCTTCAGTAGATTTTGTTTCTTTTGTCGTTTGCTCTCTATCTGATGTAATATATGGTCTCTAGATGTTTTTTAGCATACTTGGAGTTTGGAAAAAACTTTCGTGAACCTGCTTATTAGATGATGGATCGTTTTTACTTTTGCTATGTCTTCTGTTGGTTTCGTTAATGAAATCGGAGGGAAACACCCTCTTTTGCTCAAAAAAAAAAAAGAGGTGTTGGTGCATGCATGATCCATCTCGTGATGTCAGATTCTGTGTGCCTGGAGGCTGCGCTAAAAGCGAAGAGCACTAATAATGAACACTTCTGAACTTCTAAAGATCAAGGTCCCTTGTTTTAGCTATAAAGCACAAAGGACATGTATTAGATCGTTCTTGCTTGATTAACCATGTTAGTACTATCAGCCTAGCAACATAGAGAGGACATTTAGCTACCTTATTGAATCTGGGAGGCTACAATCGATATAAATTCATTGATTGCTCCTTGCCAGATGGTTGTCGAGGTGTATTTGTTGCAAGTGTCGTTAGTCTATATGACATGAAAGTCATAGTATTCTCTCTCGAAGACGACCAACAGTATGATCAATCTTGTATGCTATGTTGTTATGAACAACATCAGACATATATATTACAAAAATATATATTATGACGAATTGACTGAACTGATGTGGTTTTTCTTTTTGGCGAGAAAAACTGATGTGGTGTTGTAGATGTTTATATATTTTTCTATAAACCAAGTAAAAGTTAAAAAAGTTTGACTTATTATAAAGGAAGTTCAAATAATATGGAATGGACGAAGCATTTGCCTTTCATTTATATCTATAAACATAACTTATTGCACCTCGGGAATCTTAATTCTACATGTTACTTGCTTGCTTGGGAATTGACACTAGTGGAAAAAAAAACATACGTTAATGATAATGATTATGAAGTTGTCTTAAAATGTTTTACATTGAAAATTAAAGTTAAAAAATATTTATAGAGGGAAAATGATAACAACTACAAAGAACATAAAGTTTGATAACAATCAACAGTTAATATAGAGAAATCAACAGATAATCATAAGAAAATCAGGAATATGAATGAAGTACAAATATTTGTTAGTTTTCTCGAATTCTTCGAGTTTTCTAGCTCTGATTATTTGTTTCTACATTTTCCAAATTTATAGTTTTAAAATCAAATGATATGTGTAACTTAACCATTATTGTACTTCCCTTTGTTTCCAAAAAAAAGAGTATGGTTTTTTTAATCTAAGATTCTGGTGCTCCATGCAGCCGTACATGCAGACAATGTCGTGCTAAATGCACCCAATGTAGCTGTCCTCGTGTACTGTGAAGAAAAGACTTCAACTCCCTTCAATGACTAGTCTTCGTACCATCACCGTTGTTTGTCTCGATCGTTACTGCTGCTTGCATCGATTAACGTACACCCACGCAAGCACAAACGAGAGCCACAGACTTGATGCAAATTAACTTATTATAAACAGTGGCAGTCTCTTTCGACTGGACCAATTTCCATTGATGCTTTCATGGTGTGATAACGGGAAGATAACTGAGAGAGCGATGTGGTTGCGTTGGGACAACGGGAAGAGAACATATATATGTACACTGATCCGTCACACCTGCCCCAAGTGTGGTATCTCCATGCAATTAACTCGTCCCTCAATGACGATGGAGCACCCATATGGTATATGTCGCCGACGTACGTGTCAACTTCGTACTGCCCCTCTCCACCGAGGCGTCTTGTATCTCTTTTCTTATCGTTTTTGGGCATCTTTGTGTTGTTGCCCTAACAGAATATCCTCTCTTCGCACTTGGATAAATCTGGACATGGGATGGTGCTTTATTTACAGGAGAAAGTCTATTTGGAGAAGTCACATACAGCGATCACTTAAACCATTCAAAACACTAGCTAATTATCCAATGGTGACACACAAGGTGCATCATGCGTATAATGAGTAGATTTATAATTTGGACCTCTTTTATTTCTAAATATTTTTTTCGACAGAGGGTGGATTTTATTGGCTCAAAATAGAGCATCAAGGGAATACATAACACAATAAGCAGACACCCGGCCTCTGCATAACTAGGATGCACAAAGGGTGGATTTATTTCTGAAACTTTAAGATAATTTTTGTTTGTGCGAGTTCATATATATACAAGTGACATACAGTAATGTGCTGGGAGAGGCACATTTTCCTGGGTCAACAAGGTCTTAAGAGGACATCGATTTGACATATGATTCTGTTCTGAACAAGAAAACAAGCATGATTCTCAGTCTTCCACCATATAAGGTTCATGCGCTTGCCTATGAGCAAACTTGTTATCCTTGCGTTGAATCTTAAAGGCCATAACTTCATCTTCCTCTACCATAATATATTTATTTAGGTAGGGTAACGTCCAATGTCCAGGCCATTGCAAGGGTCTTCTTTGCTGCTTCCGCAAGAGTTTGCTTGTCCATCAGAAGGTTTGTGCTCTTCAGTTTGAGGAAATGAGCTAGCCATGCTGCTAGCTCAAGTGCCTTAGCTTCCGCCTCTCATGCTGGTGGTGTAAGCAATAATAATCATTGGTGACATTGGCATGGTGTTCTGTGCTATGCGGATGTGTACTCCAGATTTGCCAACTCATCTCGAAATAGGCTCACACCCCGCTTTATAGATAAAGCAGCACACAGTCATACATAGATTTACACGATGCCAACATTTATCATAAAATTGACGCACAAAAATACATTTACCATGCAAGGTCCAAACAATAAGAATGGCACGATTGCTGGAAAGAGTTACACAACTATAGTAGCAACAAGCATGGGAACTTCGCCTATGTGCTCGGAGGAGGCATATGGGAGTGAGCGGGGGTGCCAAGTTGATCACGTCGGTTTCTAAAACGGTGATAGGCATCCTATCGTGTGCCGTACTCAGCGTATGTCACTGCTGCAAAAAGATGGCAAAATGTGAACAGTACCAGTACGTATACGAAGCATGGACTTCTAAATAACCATCTTACTGTGGATCATCCACAAAGATTAGGCCATCACACTAAACGGTGCACACTGTAGCCTATGGCTCTGGCCCACCGAACCTAAAAGTAGCTCATGTGGATCGGTGAAGGAACGATACAGTAGAAACGCTTATAAGTGGCGTGCACAAAAATGTTACTTGCAGCAAGCATAGCGCACTATTGTGTGGAGCACATGCCACTGATAACTACTTCTCAGTGGCGTGCGCTCATGCACACACGCCACTAATAACCAGTTACTAGTGGTGCGCACTTCATCTGGCAACCCACTAGTAAATATTTGGATTCAAAAAATAGGCCATATATTATTTATACAGTTATCCTTACATTCAAATATTTACGCAGTTCATCCATACATTCAAATAATGCATAAATACAGTTCATCCACTAGTACATTTTCGAATGTAAAAAAAAAAAGCAGCCGCGCTGCTCACCGCCTGGAATGGCTTTAGTTGTTGACACTGCTCTCTCTTCTGGGCTCAAGGTTGTGGTCACGACGTCATTGTTGGAGTGGTCACCATAGGAGGAGCTTTACAACTGTCATAGCCGAAGAAGCACCACTACCAATATGAGGTGGAAGTGAACCTACATAAACATAAGTCGGCAATAAATAAACTTACATGTATTTGATCAACCTAAGCATTTTATTGTTGGGATTGGCAATGATATAAAGGTAAATAATGGTGTTAGTTTTAGTGTTACAAGCTTCTTGGCATAAATGAACTACTATACAAAGAGAGAATGCACATGATCAAGAAGTTAGCTCGAGTACTACATGAATGAACTATGGGTATATCCTCCTTTAATAAAAATCGTGATATGCACAAGATATATCACAAACTTAACATTATATATGTTTGTGATATCCATTCCACAAACACAATAAAATATGTTTAATACCTAAAATAAATCAATTATTGTCAGATATTAAAACAAAAAGTAGTTCTCATCACAAGTACTCTCTTAGTCCCAAGATGTAAGGCACACTTGAACTTTTCTAGTCGTCGACACACACCTTTAACTATGATTTTTGACTTATAGTATGTCTATAGAATTAGTATAAAGATACATGAAATAAAACTATTTTGCAAGTCAAATATGACGACACCATTTATACATGAAATAAAACTATTTTGCAAGACAAATATGACGACACCATTTATACATGAGAGAGAGCTTTGTTGCCCCCCCCCCCCCCCCCCCCCCCCCCGATCTTCATTAATCATAGTCACAGGGATGTTATCAATAACATGACAAGATTTGCACACCTTACGGCCCATCCAATGCTAGAAATGAATAAAGAAGAGACAAACATAAAACAATGTCATAAAATTTGGAAAACTAGAATAAGTAAGAAACAATTAGAAAAAAATTTATTCATGAAATATAAGGTTGCCTAGAACCTTTTTTGTATGATGTATTTTGAGTCTATTTAGATAATGAGATGACACATTAAAGATGCACAAAGTGCTACCGTGCAGGTCATTTAGAAAGAAGAAGAAACTTATTCTTAACTATTTGAAATTGGCAAGTGCACATGCATCCGAGGCAGCCAAGAGAAATACTACCATTTGTCGACCGCTCAAATGTGCACGGGCTCGTACTCTCGTCACCGTCAACTGTCGCCTAATTAACTGTCTTTCTGGATTCAGGAGCAGTCCAGATCGTACATTAAGGTCCTGAACTGAAGCAATCAATTGGTGAAAAAACAAAGTAATGAAGCAATAACAACCAGAAAGTGGGCCTGGAAGGAGCTGCCAGAAAGCCACACAAAGCCAGAGCAGGGGTCATTGTGGCTACACACCACAAAACCAGGCGTGATTGGCCATGACTTTTCTCTTCACTGTCCGGATGCGTTCTCTTCCACACACGCTGTCTGCAGCACATGATGCTCCTACAGAACACGCCACTGATAACATGTACGACGGACAGCAGAGTATTTTTGAGACATTCTCATCCACGAACGCGCACATCCACTTGACATAATACATAATCTTTCTCTTTCTTTTTGCCAGGAGACATGATTAATGTGCTCGTTTTCAGATGAACGTACTCGCGTCACAAGTCCTACCTACTGCAGATGTGACAACGTCGTACGTATGTCCTCGTATGTGACAACGTCGTACGTACGTCCGATTGGCATGTGTGAGTGTGCAGGTGTCGTTGCCTTGACTCCCTTTCTTCTCGTACACACACCGTGTCTGCTGTATGCGGTACATGAAGATGCGTACGTTAACCATGGAGGACCGGCCAGTGACCGTGACTGTGGTAATCACAGGTCACACCTAGAAAATGAGCTAAGGGCATCTCCAACGCTGACCCCTAAACCGGACACCGTATACTCCAACGGTTACATTTCAAACGGAATTTAATGAAAGTAAGCAAATTTGATGCAAATTTAAATAAATCAGACGATTTTAATTGAAACTTGGATAATTTTTACATAAAACCGGACAATATTTCATTCGGTGAACTAAAATCAGAAAAAAAACTTAAACTACACTATACTTGACGGTGACTTCCTACGCCATGCCGGACTGGCTGGCGGCACATCCATTCGAGAAAGCGCGGGAGAGGGTTTTGGGTGGGCCATGGTTGTCAGACGCGTGCGTGGCATTGTTTTCTAGTTTGCGAGAAAAAGGGTGTCCGCACCAGCCCGCGAACGGGTACATAACCGCGTTGGATGGTAAAAGACGTCCAGACTGCGCGGTCGAGACGGATGCGGGTGAATTGAGGGTCTGTGTTGGAGATGCCCTAAGTCCCCAGTCTCTTGAATTGCCTAATCATGTTGACGCGTACTATTTTGTATTTGGTGCTAAAGGGATCGATAATTTTAAGAAACTAGGCTGTCGTCCAGCTTTCTTGATAAAGCAACCATATCGATACAACCACAAATCCCAGTTCAACCAAGTAGAGAAAAATAAATAAGTCTCCTTAAGCTGGATGCTGGTTGTGTGTATATTAATCATGGAGATACCAAATGTGTATTTATTCTGCTTGTACCCTCTTGATGCTACACTATGAATCAATGAAATCTCCCAGTACTAAAAATAAAAGAGGTTGTCCGTCGTGGATAGCATGAGGGTGCATAGTTAAACTTAGAGGACCATGTCAATATCAAAAATGAGAATTTTCTTCTGAAAATTAAGTGTAGCAGAATCACAACTATCCATTTTCCAAGTCTGCAAGCTATAGCCAGGAATTAATAGCTCAAAAGCATGGATAAAAGACCATAACTCTTGTAAAACAAATAAAGAAAGAGCAGAACTCGAGCAGGGTTAGCTCGAGCCTCAGATGAGCCTAGCAATAGAATTACTACGTGCCAGTCGCTACACCATTCGTAAATGATTTATTCCCAACAAGACATCGGGTAACACTTCTGAGTTCACTACATGGCATTTCCTTTTTCCCACGTTAGTTAGAAGGGTTCCATTGAGTTTGTAGTGTAAAACTGATAGTGTCATCTTAGAAATGGAAAAATAATTTTGTTTCGCTCTTTTGACAACTTGCCGAGTACAGCTTTTGTCCATAAAGTCTAATATCTGACAAGTTATATACCCTTGGGCACAAATAAATAATAACAAAATTCTCGGGGAGAGAAACACATGATTATTTTTTGAAAAACAAGAAATGATAAACAATTATCAAATACCTAATTAATAAAATTTCACAATATACTAAATAAAAATATCAAATAATAGAAGAAATTTGACAATAAATATATAGAAATCTCCTGCAAAATAATTATTTTTTGCATTCTCTCGTTACTTGTGTTTTTACGGAACACTTTGAATTTAATTTTTTCTGCGTGTTTTATTTTATCATGATTTAAAGTATTTTAAATAAGTTTTCTTGTGTATATTTACTATTTTCTGTAAGTGGTAGTTTTTAATTTATTTTCTAAGTTGTTTTCTTGTCGCCCACATATCATGGACTAGAGTTTTTAAAAATCAAGAGGTGTTCGACCTATAAGAAATGAAACTAGGGTGACATTTTTTTCCGAAAATGAGATTGAAACCTCCGGCCTCTGCATCAATAGATGCACACATCCATCTTTATTAAATTATTCAACAAATGTCTGACAAGAACATACATCAAACAAGCCAAAACCACCACCCACACCTACAAACTCGACAATGGGAAATGCCATCACGCCCCACCATCTAGAGCCGGGGTCACCGCTGATCCACCCGCATGACGTACCAGGAGCATGCACCCAGTGTAGCAGACCCAGAGCGTACACCACATGCACACGCTTCAGAATAGGTAAACATAATATTAAAACTTATTAGTAACAATAATATTTAAAAGTTAAATCAATACAAAAATGAATCACATGTGCAGGTAATCGAGTTACCCTAGTAAACTTTCTTAAATTGATATGACCAATTGCGGGCTATGTACAAATGAGAACATCTTTGAAATTTTCACACAGGTCGCAAATGGTCATAATATTTCAAAGAGTTCAACCGGCCCTTCTTTACTGGTGTAGTGTTCCTTGCAGCTTGGAACATTTAGTTGATCAGAAATGGGAAGATTTTCATGGGTGATATAGTTTCTTTCAATGCTTGGCGCTCTGTTTTTTGTACCTGATGTACAGAATGAAGGACGTGCATAGACCTGCGTTATTGAGATAGCTATCTCAGCTTACCTAGGTAGGTAGTTGTTCTCCTTTATCTTGTTTTCTCCATGTAACTTCTACTGTTTACTTTTTTGGCTCTATTTTTTCTAATAATGGACAGTGGAGTTTTCCTTCACAGAAGTTAGTCAGAAGAAAATAAACCTTGAAGATGACATTGAACATTGATTTCATTCATTCTCAAAAGTCGTCGTTCATTCATTCCATTTACAAAAACCTCACAAACATACATGAACCGATAAGAGCATCTCCAATAGAAGATGCAAATTTGGAGATGTAAAAATTTATATCTCCAAAATGTGCTTTTTACATCTCCAAAAAAGAGCCAACTCCAACAGATGATGTATATTGGAGATGTAAAAGTAGTCCTCCAACAGATGATGCATATTTGAAGATGTAAAACTACTACTCTAAGTGGCGGCGGCCGAGCTTTGGTGGCATGGCGGAGGCGCGGTCACGGATCGACCGGCGGTGGCCGAGCTTTGAGACTGTGGGGCGGCACGGCTGTGGATCAAGCGCCGGCGGCCGAGCGTGGAGTCGAGAGGAGGAGCGGGCAGGGCAGCGGCGGTACTCGAATCGGGCGGCGGCCGAGCTTGAAATGCGGCGGGAAGGGCCGTCCGAGCTTTGAGACTGTGGGGCGGCGCGGCTGCGGATCGAGCGCCGGCGGCCGAGTGCGGAGTCGAGAGGAGGAGCTGGTGGGGCAGCGGCGGTGCTCGAATTGGGCGGCGGCCGAGCTTGAAATGCGACGGGAAGGGGCGGCCGAGCTCAAATCGGGCAGCAGGGGTGGAACTGAGGCGGGGCAGTGTGGTGGAGCTCGAATCGGGCAGCGGCGCAACGACGGCGGCGGGGCGGAAAAGCAGCCGTTGCGGCCGATTTGCAGGAAGTCCCGCTGAAATGCGGCGGAGCGCCGGCGGATCCGGCGGCGGCGGGGGTGGGGCGGCGAGGTGCGGCGGGTCGGCGGCGCGGCTGTGGATCGAGGTAGGTGGCCGGTCGGGGGAGGGGAGGGGAAATTTCAGGGTAGTTGGGGTTCGCGCGCGTCTGGCCGTTTACATCTTGGTTTACATCTTGAGCGATTGGAGATGTAAATTTGCAATGTGAGGTGTTGTATTTTACATCTCCGGGATGCGGAGATGTAATTATTTATGAATCTACATCATCTATTGGAGAGTGGTTTTGGGCCTCGAAGATGCAAAAGTTAGTTATTTTTGCATCTACATCTTCTATTGAAGATGCTCTAAAATTGGAACTTAAATATCACTAACTTATCGCAACCGTTAAACTGAAGAGCCCTTAGCTAATGGACTAGCATATACATATACATGCATACAAACACCGGCCATCATCGTCGTGGTCATGAACTCAGGAGGAGGTAGAGGACGTAGACACAAGGATGTCCGTGGCGGGTGCCTCGTTGGCTGCTGCTCCTGCAGCCGCTGCACAACCTATGCCGCTTCCGCAGCCACTGCTTAGCCTGCTTGCCCTCCAATCGAGCTGGCTCCTCGTTGGCAAGGGTAGCATCGTTTTCGTTGCCGGATTGTGCATCAGTCGGTGGTCCTCCTCGGTGTGCATGTACACATAGAAGCAGAGCTCATCGACGGATGCGGCAATGGTGTTCAGTGTGTCCAGCTGAAAACGTGGTAGGACAGGTTCCCCGCCATGGTTGCCAGCACGGTGGCCACTGTCCGCTCCGCCAAATCAGTAGCGCAGGGGGAGAAGGAGCTTGTGACGCAGCAACGAAGGTGCCTCGGCTCCAACATAGGATTGAGTGGTATATTGTGCCGCGCCCGCAATGTCGGTTCTTCACCCTTGTGGAAGGAGGCCACCCCACTGGCCAGTGGGAGGCTGCACGGCAGTTCCATCGTCGACTTCGCGGGTTCTCTGCGGCTAGACATCACTGAGATAAGGGCAGAGGAAGAGGTATATGTGGTGGTGGCGAGCTAGGGGATGAGTGGCTTGCACAAACGGGGCCGCCAATCTGGATCTGAGCAGCGTGGAGCCGACACATGGTTATCGGCGAGATGTGTGTGGCCGAGAGGCAAGGAGACCACCGTACCGGTGGGAAAACTCTGACAAGATGCGGGAGATGATGAGGCGACACGTACATACACGGTTAGGTTTTCGGCCCCGTGTGTTACTACTTAGATAGTAGAAATGCATGCCTTAGTAATCACGTGCATGATATGACGCACATTTCGCACATAAGAATTGTGTGCGATGAAGCCAATTACCCCCGCAATGTTAAATTATATGGATAGTGTGCATATCATCGCACACAAAAAGCTCATTCATGATGTGTGCGATGTGTCCCTTCATCGCACATGATTCATTTGTTGGAACCGTGTGGATGTCATCTTGCACAGTTGGAATCAACCAGGCATGTGCGATGAATTCTACATCACACATGGTTCAACCTGGAGCTCCCGGTTTTATTCTCCAACTATGTGTGATGCTGGAGCATTGTTTATCGCTATCGTGTGCGATTGGGCGACTCAATAGTACTAATCTAAACTAGTGTATAGACTGCAGGAGATCGACAACAAGAACAAAGAGGAGAGGGGATCCCCATACCTCACAACTCTTTTATATTAGAATTTCTTTCATGTAACTCCATTGAGCAACACAAAAGAAGAACAATGATTTAGGATTTGAGAAATGGCATTGTGTTCAATTTTATGAAAAGGCTTCTCAAAATCCAGCTTTACAAATAAAACCTCCATGTTAGATTTCTGACATGGGAAAAGATATGCAAAATAAAAGGCCAAACAATCTTGAATAGACCTCTCCATGAGAAAAGTATACTGAGTAGAACTCGCACTAGCCGAAGAATTAACTTTCTGAAGTCTATAGGCCACAAGTTTTGTAATGATCTTCGAAACACTGTGGAAAGGGATTGGCATGAAATCATTAGGGGTTAGAAGAGCAGGGCCTTTGGAAATCAAGATGATGAATGAAGTGTTGCATAATCTATACCTACTAATAAAGTACGTATTGCTTCTGCCCGTTCATCGTCATTAAAAGTGTCCCAAAAGTTGATAATATTTACACCCACTGCCACCGGTAAGTGGCAAAAACGATTCGTTTTTTCCTTAAACTCGCCGCCCATTGCGTTTGGTTCATGTACACAGCTATCACATCACAAATCACAAGTGCACCCGGGAGACCTGAGTTCGATCCCTCCTTCTTCCCTTTTTTTTCTCCCTTTTCTCCTTGATTTCAGGTTGGCGTAAGATAGAGCTGCTCGCCATGTGCCATCTTAGCAAATGGGCTGCACAGTGTTGCAATTACGGTCCAGCTACTTTCTTTTTAGTTTTTGTCTTTTTTTTTGCAGATTCAAGTACTTTTCAAAATATTCATATCTTTCAAAACCTAACTTCAAATATAAAATGTTATATTTGGAAATCGCTCAGAAAAATGTGTAGATTCCAAATATGATATTATCTTGCATGTTAATTATTTCTAAAATTATGTTTATGTTGCACCCTCAATTAATACTTTTCCTTATATACCATTCGGCATGAATGGTCAGCTATCTCAAAAACAATGAACAATACTTTTCGTTATATGGGGTAGATTCCAAATATGATATTATCTTGCATGTTAATTATTTCTAGAATTATGTTTATGTTGCACCCCTAATTAATACGTTTCTTTATATGGGGTATTTTCAAAATGCATATTCGTTATGCATGTCCTTACAGATTGATTGTTTTCGGTGGAGATATCTAATATGTTTGCAACCACATTAAGTCTTGACTTGGATTACAGTTGCAAACACATATATCAACAAGACAAAAATAATGTTCTTATGCAGATGCTATCATTGAGTACTAAAGTGTGCTTTGCTATTTCCAGCCTAATGCACTATTTGTTGAGTATCACTGAGGAGGAATGTAGCAAAGACGTGAATTGATACTGGCAACTAGGTAGATATTTTTGTTGTCTAATAAATTGGACACAACTTCAGTACACTTAAAAAATTATCCAACCCTTTATGTTTGTGCACAACACCACTTATCATCTTGTTTCTTGTATGGCACCATGAAAGAATTCAAGTGATTTGTTGATGTCGTCGAGTGTGTGTATGATGGGTGATTTTTCTCCTCCCGTTGCAACACACGGGAATGTTTGCTAGTACAGATTTATGCAATTTAATTTAGGCTTGATGTCTAGCTATTTGGTGCCTTAGAAATTGCAAAAAGAATCCAAAATTGGCAAGTATGTAAAAAGTTTTAGACATGCATTCATGACAAATTACATGGTACTATCTCGTTGGACCGTTTAAAACACGTACTCCCTCCGTTCCTAAATATAAGTTGTTCTAGAGATTGCAATATGAACTATCTAGTTGGACCGTTCAAAACACGTACTCCCTCTGTCAGGGAAATATCTTTGGGTGAAACCCGCCCGTTCAGGGCCGGGTCTCGAGGAGTAAAACCATGAAGGGCCGGGTGGGCCGTAGTGTCTTCTATGGAGGCCCAGAAGGAGAGCCGCCCATTGAGGGGCCGGCCCAAGACCCGCCGAGAGAGGCGGTAAGTGCAAACCGCCTTGAGGTATAACTTAGGAAACAAGTAAGGGGAGTTGGGCTCGGATTGTTATCCCGGCCCGGACTCTTATGTGAGCCCCGGGGCCCCGCCTGTATATAAAGGGGAGCCCCCGGGGATAGAGGGGGGGAGAGATCTTTCGAGAGCTAGGGCTAGACAAGTCTCAAAACCCTTGTAATCAAGATCTTCAAATACATCTAGCAGGAGTAGGCTTTACGTCCTCGAGAGGGGCCGAACCTGGGTAAATCTTGCCTTTCCGTGTTCCTCGTTTGACCCCTTCGATCTGCTACTTACGCCATGGCTTCGAGATTAAGTCCTATGAGGACATCTGCCGTGAAAATACCACGACAGTTGGCGCCCACCGTGGGGCTATCGCATGGTGGTGTTGAGTATTCGAAGGGTCCTCCCCGAGGACTCGAGGGATACGTGATTGGCCGGATGACCAGGAGTTGGCGCGGCAATCTGCTCGTCGACGACTCAGACTGGGGCCCCGAGGCCGACTCTCTGGAGTACGGTTTCCGGGTCCCCTTTGGCAGAATTCATGTTTTCATTGGGAAGGCTGGCGGTTCTAAGCCAGTCACCTCCACGGAGGTCGTTGAGACGGCCCGCCGCGCGCAACCCGCCGTGGCGAGAGCCGCCCCTCGGCTTCCGGCTCCTGTGCACGCCGGCGGATCTGGATCTGGGCCGGATATCTTCGCCAACACCTTCAAGCCGGTCCAGGACACGCAGCCCGCCAGGCAGAGGCACGTCTTCATTGGCTTCACTCAAGGGGTGGAGTACTCTGGATCGTCGGCTTCCACAGAAGGCTCGGCGACTTACGATGATGGTGGCTATTCCTCTGGTGGAGAGTCGCTTTATTCTCTTCATCAGGAGGGTCTTGGGGGCTTTCAGCAGAACTCGCCGTCGCAGGATTCTTTAGGCCCGCCCGCTCGCCCTGTTGTCTACATGGCAGGGGCGGCTGACATGCCAGACCCGGTGGCAGATGCTGGAACTTCTAATGCGATGCCAAGAGTCTCGCCAGCGCAGGCTCTGGTGGGGCTGGCGACCACGTTGACGACATTGATGGCCACACAGGTTACAGCGGAGAATCAAGCAGAGCTCAATGCGGAAATCGCCAGGATCAAGGGTCAGATGGTGCAGGCACAGGCTAGCATTGATGCGGAGAACGTCCGTCTGGCGACTCGTGAACGAGAGATACAGGAAGAGACGGCGCGTTTGCAACAGGAGAATTATCATCTGGAGCAACACCGGGCAGAGTCTGATGCGGTTCATCACCGACGACACCGGAGCCGCTATATCTCCAATATTGAAGGCCAGGCCCTGCAGTTCAGCACCCCACCAGGGGAACGCATTCGTGGTCCTGCAACAGGAACTCCCCAGAGGTCGCCAGACCCGGAAGCCCGCCCCTTGGCGGGTCGTGAAGAGCCGCCACAGGTTGAGCCTAATTTACGCCGAGAGGCGCCGATGCTTACGGCGCAAGGGCATTTTACGAACCCTGTGGATAACCTTTATGCGGCCACTACCGCGCTGGCGCGACTTCCAATCAATGGAAACACGCCCCTGGAGATTGAGGCTCGCAACGCAATCGAGAAGCCGAAAACCGCTGTGGTCCAGCAAGCAAATTATTCTTACAGCCGGGAGCGACTGCATTCCACACCTGCTCCTAACAGAAGCCGCCCTAGAAGCCGCCATGCTGAAAGTCCTGCAGTGTCTAGCACCCGCCATCATCGGGGTGCGCCTGGGGGCTTGCCATATTCACCAAATCCTATGGGCCCGGGGCACAGAGTACATGAGACTCACGCGGCACACGCGGCGGCTCTCGCGGCAGATCAGACAGCGGCGCAGGCGGCGGCTCTCGCCGCTCAGGAGGCGGCTCTCGCACCAGTCGTGACTACAACAGTCACCCCAACAGGAAGATCTATTGGAGTGCCTTGCTTGAGCCCGGCTCTCCGCAGCGCGCCCCTGCCCCGAGATTTCAAAGGCCCGCGGAAGGTGTCCAGTTATACACCGGACCAGAACCCGGCACAATGGATGGAAAGTTATGAGTTGGCCATGGATATGCAGGGAGTCAGCGATGAGGCTTGTGCAAGATACTTCACCATGATGTTGGAAGGAGCAGCGCGGACATGGCTGAAGAATTTGCCCCCGAATTCCATCAACACATGGGTCGAGTTAAGGGAACGTTTTATCAAAAACTTCCAAGGTACCTGCAAGCGTCCAAAGACTATCATTGATCTTCAGCATTGTGTTCAGCGGCAGGGAGAGTCGGCTCACCATTGGGTCGGCCGAGTTGCGGAGATTATTCATTCTTCAGACAACATCTCTGCCCCTCAGGCAGTTTTGGTGCTGGAGAAGGCCTGCCACTATGAGCCTCTCACGCAGAAGTTAGGGCGGCTCAAACGGAGTGTCAAAGATATGGGGGAGCTCATGAATGCTCTCACCAAGTATGCCGAGTCTGATCCTACAAAGGACCCAGGAGTTGATGAGCCAGAGGTTCCTGATCCGAAGGGTAAAAAGCCTGTTGGTGGCAAAGGTCAGCAGCAGAACAATGATAAGAAGCGTAAGGGCCCAGAAGCCGGGTCAGAGCTGGTTGCTAATACAAATGCAGGTACAAAATTTCAGAAGGGTGGTCCTGATAACAGAGCTTTTAAGCCACAAAATTTTGAGGAGTTCTTGAAGGGGCCATGCCCAAAACACGGCACTAAAGAGCGTCCAGCCAAGCATACCTGGGAACAGTGCCATATAATGGATGCTTTTGCTCGGCGTTTCCAGAACCCGCCAGGTGGTGGGGTTGGAGGATACGGACCGGGTTCCGGGCCCGGGTTCGGACCACCTGGTGGAGGCTCGCCTGGCGGTTTTCAGCAACAGTCACACCACCCGGGCGGGTCTGGTGGCGGCTTCCAGGGGAATAGCAGCGGTCAGCAGTTTCAAGGGAATCAATACAACAATAGCCAACATTTTCAGCAGATCCCGCAGAACAACAATCAGCAACAACAGAATAATCAGACCGGGTTTCAGAGCAATCCTAAGCAGTTAAGTAGTGGACAGTATCATGTGTTCGCTACATGTGCAGATTAAAGGGATCGCAAGGTCAGGAGACGTTCTGTTAATGCGGTAGAGCCGGCAGTTCCAGAATACCTAAAGTGGTCAGGGATGCCGATTACTTGGAGTAGGGAGGATCACCCGCCCAGAATTGATAATCCGGGTCACCTGGCGCTTGTGGTAGCACCCCAAGTGGGAGGCTATGCTCTCACCAAGGTTCTGATGGATGGCGGAAGTAGTATCAATATTTTGTATTATGACACTTTCCGGCGTATGGGGTTGACAGAGAAAAACCTTACACCATCCAGCACAGTTTTTCATGGAATTATACCTGGCAAGTCAGCATACCCTGTTGGAAGGATCAAGTTGAATGTGGCTTTTGGGACGTCAGAGGATAATTCCAGATGCGAGTCATTGTCATTTGAGGTGGTCAGGATCAAGAGTCCCTATCATGCTCTCTTTGGGCGGCCTGCTTATGCCAAGTTCATGGCTAGGCCTTGTTATATTTATCTCAAGCTCAAGATGCCGGGTCCCAAGGGTCCAATCACAATTCATGGAAACCGGAAAGTCGCCATGGAATGTGAAGAAGGGGATGCCGCGTATGCCGAGGCGGCTTGTGCCACGGAGGAGCTCAAAATCTACGCCAGCAATGTAGACCCGGCGGATATGACGCCTCTCAAGAAGCCCTCTATAGAGGGAGAGCCGGCTCTCAAATTTCAGGCTCACAGAGATACTAAGGAAGTGGAGTTTACCCCTGGCGACTCTTCTGCTAAGTTCACTATCGGGTCTGATATGGATCCCAAATAGGAAAGCGCGCTCGTCGAGTTTATCCGTGAGAATCGGGACATCTTTGCATGGAAACCTTCAGACATGCCGGGTGTACCGAGAAAACTCGCCGAGCACCGCCTTAATGTGGATCCTAAGTTCAAGCCTGTCAAACAGTATCTTCGTCGTTTCAATGAGGAAAGACGCAAGGCTATTGGGGAAGAGTTAGCCCGGCTTCTGGCAGCCGGGTTTATCATAGAGGTTTTACACCCGGAGTGGTTGGCTAACCCGGTGTTGGTTCTGAAGAAAAATGGAACTTGGCGTATGTGTATTGATTATACGGATCTTAACAAAGCTTGTCCAGCTGATCCATTTGCTCTCCCTCGCATTGACCAAATTATTGATGCTACAGCGGGGTGTGAGAGGTTATGTTTCCTGGATGCATACTCTGGTTATCATCAGATCAAGATGGCAGTGGAGGACCAAGAGAAGACGGCCTTCATTACCCCTTTTGGCGCCTTCTGCTATGTTTCTATGCCTTTTGGGCTCAAGAGTGCCCAAGTGACTTACCAGCGTTGTGTGCAAAATTGCTTCCACGGGCAGATTGGTCGCAACGTGCATGCTTATGTGGATGATATTGTGGTCAAGTCAGCTAAGAAAGCAGCTTTACTGGAGGATCTCAAGGAAACCTTTGACAATCTCAGGATTTATCAGATAAAGCTTAACCCAGATAAATGCGTTTTTGGTGTTCCTGCAGGAAAGCTCCTGGGTTTCATGGTTTCTGAGCGTGGAATTGAAGCTAACCCGGAGAAAATCAAGGCCATCACCTCTCTGGCCGAGCCTAAGTGTATCAATGATGTCCAGCGCTTGGCGGGTCGCGTGGCGGCTCTGAGTCGTTTCATAAGCCGCCTGGGGGAGAAAGCTATTCCTTTGTATCAGCTGTTGAAGAAAGCAGATGAGTTCAAGTGGACGAAAGCCGCCGCAGAAGCTTTTGAGGCTTTAAAGAAGCAGCTGGCAGAGCCGCCCATACTGGCAGCTCCTGTCACCAAGGAACCAATGCTCCTGTATATTGCAGCAAATAACAAAGCTGTTAGTGTTGCAATGGTGGTGGAAAGAAAGGAGGCAAACCGGGAGTATCCTGTCCAGAGGCCGGTCTACTATGTTAGTGAGGTCCTGACTTTGTCCAAGCAGCGTTACCCACACTGGCAGAAGCTGGTTTTTGGAGTATTCATGGCAAGCCGGAAGCTGAGGCATTATTTTCTAGAGCATCCTATCACAGTGGTCTCTTCAGCTCCTTTGGGGGATATAATTCATAACAGAGAGGCTACAGGCAGGATTGCAAAGTGGGCCATTGAACTTGGACCCCATGATGTCAGATATGTACCTCGAACAGCTATAAAGTCTCAGGCTTTAGTGGACTTCATCAATGACTGGACAGAGCTTCAAGCCCCGGAGGAAAAGCCAGACAATACATATTGGACCGTACATTTTGATGGGTCTAGGCAGCTGGAAGGCTCGGGGGCTGGAGTTATAATATCTTCCCCTCGAGGTGACAAGTTTTGCTATGTTTTACGGCTTATGTTTCCTTGCACTAACAACGCTGCGGAGTATGAGGCCCTTCTCCATGGGCTTCGGATTGCAAAGGAGATGAATCTCAGCCGGGTTAGGTGCCTGGGCGACTCTGATCTGGTGGCACAGCAAGTTTCAGGGACTTGGGATTCTAAAGACCCGCTCATGGCGGCTTACAGACAAGCTGTTACTAATGTGGCTGGTTGCTTCAAAGGTTATCAGGTGGATCACATTGATCGGCGGCAGAACGAGGCGGCTGATGCCTTGTCACGACTTGGATCACAGCGAAAGCCGGTGCCTCCGAATGTTTTCGGGGATGTGCTCCATAACCCGTCAGTTAAGTTGCCAACGGAGGAGGACCTTGCTGTCCCAGACCCGGAGGCCCAGCTGGTGGCGGCTCTCCATGAGATCCCGGATTGGACTGTCCCATACTTGGATTATCTGACTCGAGGCGTCCTGCCGGCTGATGAAATCGAAGCCCGTCTGATCGTGAGAAGGTCCAAATCTATGACCATTGTCAATGGCGAGTTACACCACAGAAGTGCCACAGGCGTCTTTCAGCGCTGCGTATCACCTGATGAAGGCCGGAATATTCTCAATGAGATACACTCTGGTGACTGTAGTCATCATGCCGGCTCTAAGTCATTGGTGGCGAAGGCTTTCCACCACGGTTTCTTTTGGCTCACAGCTCATGCTGATGCGAAGAATATAGTTAGGAAGTGTGACGGCTGTCAGAGGTTTGCCCGCCAAGCTCATGTGCCGGCTCAGGAACTTCGGATGATCCCTGTCACATGGCCCTTTGCGGTCTGGGGGCTAGATATGGTGGGGCCTTTCAAAGCTTCTAGTGACAAAAAGACTCATCTCTTGGTGGCGGTTGACAAGTTTACCAAGTGGGTGGAGGCAGAGCCCATCAGTAATTTGGATGCAGAGACGGCTGTTAAGTTTGTCAAAAAGTTAATCTTCCGTTTCGGATACCCGCACAGCATCATTACTGACAACGGCACGAACCTTTCAAAAGGCGCCATGAAGCAGTTTTGTGATCAGGAGCATATCAGACTTGATGTGGCGGCTATTGCGCACCCGCAATCTAATGGGCAAGCTGAACGCGCCAATCAGGAGATCCTTCGTGGTATAAAACCCCGGCTTATGGTTCCTCTTCAGCGCACACCCGGCTGTTGGGTAGAAGAACTTCCCTCCGTCTTATGGAGCATACGAACAACTCCCAACAGATCGACGGGTTTCACGCCTTTCTTCATGGTTTATGGAGCAGAGGCCGTCTTACCGAGCGACATCCGCCACGACTCGCCCCGGGTCTCAGCATACGTTGAAGAGGACAATGAGTTGGCTCGTCAAGACTCTCTGGATGCCTTGGAAGAGGAGCGGGACTTGGCAGCCACCCGATCTGCTATCTACCAGCAGGACCTGCGTCGCTATCATAGCCGTAGGATCAGAAGCCGGACTTTCCAGGAAGGGGACTTGGTGCTTCGTTTAATTCAAAACCAGTCAGGCATGCATAAGCTTTCACCTCCCTGGGAAGGGCCCTTCGTTGTCAGCAAAAATCTTTATAACGGGTCGTATTATCTGATTGATCTCCGACCTGGAAAGGAGTCTCGAACATCTGAAGAAGAGACCAGCAGGCCCTGGAACATAGCTCATCTAAGACCCTACTACACCTAGAGTTCCGGCTCTGGGGATCATGTACATACCTCTCATGTATATATTATCAATAATGAATAAAAGCTGGAGGCCCTGAAACTCGGGGTATCTGTCGTTTTCCATCCATCATATGGAGGACCCTGCACTTAGTCGAATAAAAAAGACCCATATGGGCTGTGCTTACTGGTAATCCAGAAGCCTTCACCATCTTGGGACCTTCCACCCTATGGGCCGAACTTACTGGTAGTCCAGAAGTCGCCACCATATTGGGTTAAAGTCCTAATAAACGGGTCGAGTTACTGGTAATCCAGAACCTTCATCCGTGTACAGGCACCCAATAAGCGGGTCGTGTTACTGGTAGTCCAGAACCTTCATCCGTGTACGGGCTTAAAAGACTCAGATGGGATGATGCTTACTGGTAATCCAGAAGCCTTCACCATCCTGGGACCTTCAACCCTTATGAGGCTGAACTTACTGGTAATCCAGAAGTCGCCATATTGGGTTAAAGTCCTAATAAGCGGGTCGTGTTACTGGTAATCCAGAACCTTCATCCGTGTACAGGCACCTAATAAACGGGTCGCGTTACTGGTAATCCAGAACCTTCATCCGTGTACGGGGGAAAAAACTTAGATGTGACGATGCTACTGGTAATCCAGAAGCCTTCACCATCTTAAAATCAATAAACCTTATGGGCCGAACTTCATGGAAGTCGCCACCATACGGGAAGAAAAGAACTGGTTTGGTTGGGGTTATTGGTAATCCAAGAGCCGCCATCATACTGGGGGCTTTCGCATCCTTCCTTACGTCTTTACAAGTTTGACAAAACTTTCTTGAGATTTATTGCCTTTGCGAGTCTTACGATTTTTATGAACTGTTCTAAAAGTTCGTATTTGGCCAAGAGCCGCCAGTTTATTGCGCTGTTTACAGCATGTTTATGCAAGTTTGCTGGTTATAAGCCGCCATGACTAATTAGTTTTTGGTTAAATACTTGTTTCAAATGATGCATACCTCTTATCAAAGTATTATGATTATCTTGATATTTGGCTAAGAGCCGCCAGCGTCCACGAAGGATTCAATTTCTTTCAGAAGCAGCCAGAGTAATTTTTTAAGGAAGCTTCATGCCAAGGTATTAGGCTTGCTTCCCAAGGAAGCCAGTGTGCATTTAAAAGCAAGAGGCCAAGATCTTTCTAAAGTCTATTACAAAAGGCCACCAGAGGGAATTTCAGAATCATGGTTCAGATCATATATTACAAGAGGTTCGGCAGCTGGCGACTTTCAAGGTTCCAGCTTTACTCCTGGGTCTTGTCGCCTCCGGCTCGGTCCGCGTCTGCTGAAGGATTTATCTGGTCATGATCAGCATCCCAATCAACGTCGGCAAAAGCCTCAAAGATCTCTTCAGCGTCTATAAGGTTTGAAGAGTCAATAGCAGGAGCGAATTCGTCCTTACGGCCTTTAGGAGATAATGTGAGAGGCGGCAGAGGGTCGAGTTTTTCCTTCTTTCCATCTTCGCCATAAGACGGTTGAACTCTTGCAAGCTTCATTTCTTTCACCAACAGACTTGCGGGGATGAAAGTTTCTTTCCTCAGAGCGTTGTAAGTCGCCTGATCGATCTTTTTCCCTTTGTAAGTTTCGGGAAAGCCGCCAACAAGAGTCTGCAGCCCCAAGTCCTCATATTGAGCTTTTGCGCGGGCCACAGTGTGCATCGTGGCGATACGGGCGCTGGATTCCTTCACAAACTTCAGTTGAGCAGGAAGAGTTGACAAGGCCTCCAGAACTCCCTTTATGGCGGAAGGTTTTTCCTTCCCATAAAAAGCAGCATGGATTGCGCGACGGCTTCCAGTATAAAGTTGCTCGAGGAAAGTATAAGCTGCTTTGAGCTGTGTGGCTGGATCCTTCTCCAGCTTATTGCTTTTGGGACCTGCAAAGAAAACGTCAGAATTTAAAAATTATTTAGGAGACTTGTGTAAAAAGCTTTAGGAAATCTGGCGGCTTACCGAAGATTGCATGGCTCATTTGACGGATGTGAATTTTAAGGCCGCCGAGCTCTGCAGAGATAGGCAGAAGGCGTTTTTCAGCTTCTTCGGCGCGTTGAACAAGAAGCTGTTTCTCTTTCGCATGTTCAGAGGTCAGGGTGACCAACTTGGCGGCTGCCTCAGACGCAGCCTTTTCTAAGGATGTAATCCGCTCTTCTGCGGCGGCTCTCATTTCCTGTTCAGATTTCAGTTTCCTCTGAGAGTCGGCCAGCTGGGTCTCTAATGAAGACAATTGAGCCTGAAAGAAAAAGGAAGGGTCAAATTACTTATGCAGATAAAGTTCCATACCGATTACAAGTAATCCACATGGCACTTGGGGGCTAATGCAAACCCGAAGTTTTTACAAAGAAATTTTTTCTGAAACCCATGAGGTTCTTTTAACTACATGTGGTTCTTTGATCTAAGACCCGGCTGTTTGAAGAAGACAGCCGGCTCTTGGGGACTACATGTGGTTCTTTGCTCTATTTAAAACACATGTGGTTCTTTGTTCTAAGACCCGGCTGTTTCAAGAAGACAGCCGGTTCTTGGGGACTACATGTGGTTCTTTGCTGTATTTAAAACGCATGTGGTTCTTTGCTTTAAGACCCGGCTGTTTCAAGAAGACAGCCGGTTCTTGGGGACTACATGTGTACATTTACGCATTTTTAAAATATAAATTGGTAAACCTCCATAAAACTATGAAATCAGTAATATGCAGGTTTGGGCGACTAATAAGGATTATGAATAAAAATGATGTTTATCTCACCTTTGGTTTATTAACCAAGGTTTTGGCGATCTCCTGACTCTCAAATAATCGAGTCTGAAGAGCTTCATGAAGGCCATCTAAATCAGCATTCTCTAAGGAGGAGAGGTTTAACTTGTCTTTCCCTTGAGAAGACATGGCTTCAAGGGAAGATTTGCCCAAAGCCGCCGGTGAGTCTGCGGCGGTGGCAATAGCAGCAGCAACAGTACCCTCCTCAATATTGTGCGAGGGCGGAATAACAGCGGCTTCTGAAAGTCGCACTTCCTGAATCGGTGAAGATATCGTTGCATCCGGCTGTTGGTCGATGTTATCAGCCGGTGCTTCCATCTCTGGCTCTAAAGATACCTGAGTTTCTGGAGGGTCATTGGTTATTTCTTCAGAGTCCTTGGCTGGGTCTCCGGAGCCCGCCGGAGGTGAAGAGGAAGTTGAGGGCTTCAGTCTCTTGGAGGTAACTCTGCATATTTATTGAGATTTTAAATAAAGTGATAGCTTTGAGATCACACAAGGGTGTGATAATAAGAGCGATCATAATCTTACCCTGGTTTGATAACGAAATCCTCTGGCGACTCTGAGGCGTCATCAGAGGAAGATGAAACCTGATAGTGCGAATCAGAGGGATTAAGCGGATGTTTAAACAAACCAGCTTTAGGGAGCAGAGGTGTTGGATGGAGAATCACCTCACGCGGGCGCTTATGAGAGTCGCTTTTATTAACGACAGAACCGCTGGCGCCAGTATTAGAGCCGCCACAATCAGATTGGAGAAAGGCGGCATGCTGAATTGTTTTTAACGAATAGTTGAGATCCAGGCGAGCAAAAGGATGTGAGAAAGGATATTTCCTCACAGTAATTCTGGGTTTCCTAGAAAAATGATTGTTGAACGGAGTGGAAGTTACCTCAGTTTCTCCCTGTTCGTCTTCTTCTTCTTCACCCTGGAAGGTGTCAAGGTAAAATTATTAAGCATAAGCCGCTAATGAAAAGGAAAAAGGTGGGTGTAAATTATGAACTTGCCGATGTTTCATCTTTGGAGGATTCTAAGACAGCAGGATCCGCGTCCAAAGGGTTGATGGTCTCCTTCTTTTTCTTTCCTCCTCGAGAGCCGGCCTGTTTGCCCGGCTTCTGGCCTTTGGGTTCTTTTTCTTTCACCTGTGGCCGTGCTTCCCAAAAGGGATCATCATCCTGAAAGTCGCAAGGGGTAAGCCTCAAGAATGTAAACAATAAAACAGAAGCCTAAAGGAGATTTGCTTACAGCCGGTGGTGGATTGGCTTCAGTGAAGGGCTTCAGAGAAAACTCGCCAGTATATTCGCCGGGTAAGTTGACGATTATCCTCATCTGTTTCACCACATCTGACACAGGAGCAGGCGTATTATTATACCTCTGAGGATCTTTTAAACCGGAGTATTCATACATCAGCCGGTCTCGAAGGCTCAATGGCTGGATCCTCCAGGAAAGCCAGCAAAGGATCTAGTCAGCTCCTGTAAGACCATTGGCCATCAAAGCGGCTATCTTGTCCATCAGAGGCTGAAGCTGGATCCGTTCTGTTTCTGTGGGCCTGGGAGGATATTCTTTTTTATGATCCAGGCGGTCAGGTCTAAAACCCGGCAATGGGTGTTGCCCTTCAGGCACCTTGGTCTTCACGTAAAACCAAGTCTCCGGCATGCCCTTTGGGTGGCTCAAGAGCTCAGCACTAGGAAAATAAGTAATCCGCCGTCTCTAAAAAGATATGCCGCCAAGCTCTTGATGGCAGCCTCCGGCGACTTCAGTTTGCTTGTTCACATAGAATAAATTTCGGAATAACAAGATCGTTGGCTCTATCCGGAGATAAGCTTCACAAACTACTACGAAAGAGCTTATATTAACAATAGAGTTGGAGCCAAGGTCTTGAGGATGCAGACCATAGAAGTGTAAAAGGTCTCGGAAAAATTTAGAGCCGGGTGGATCAAACCCTCTCTCAATGTGATCGGTAAAAATAATGACTTCCCCCTCCTTTGGCTTGGGAGGACAGTCCTTCTTGGAGACCCGGCAGTTTTCTGTTTTGGATAGGAGACCGTTGTCTATGAGTCTTGTGACATGTTTGGTGGTAACCGCGGAGCGGACCCAGTTGCATTCTATTGCTTTCTTTGTCATCCTAGTAAATGGGGAGAAGGATTAAGTCAGCGGCTTTCATAAGTCGGAAAAGAAAAAATTATTAAAGCAAGGATGGCGACTTTCCTTAAGCCGCCACGAGTGAAGGATGTTCAGCACAAGAGAAAATTTCGCTAAGTGTGTAACAACAGATTTCTGCCAACACGGTAAATTTTCTTGGATCAAACAGCTCTATAAAATAAGGAAAAAAGCAGTTCTTGCTACTGTTTGTTAAGCCGCGGCAGGTTTTTACAGATGGGGTTTCTCAGATCTATCTTGATACAAGATTTAATTCCTGATCATTGGAGGGATAGCAACGGCGCCATTTCCATGATGTAAGAGTACCAAGGTGCGGCCGGCGACAGTAGCCGCGGAGAGGCCGAGGCGGAGCTCGAGCCCGACAATGGCGGAACCCTAAGAAGGGTGAGAAGAACTGGGAATACCTGGATCGGATGGCCGCGCGGCGCGGTTGCAGACAGGTGACGGCGGTGCGTCGGGACTGTTTCTCCTTCCGATGGCCGGCGAGCTCGAAGGTGTGTCGCGAGGAGGCGTAAGCTCGGGCGGCAGGAGGAAGAAGATGGAGAAAATGAGGAAAAGGACCTGAAAAGGATATTTATAAGGGGGCGAGACACCGAAGGGTCGGGGCGAGATTTAAGGATCTACAGTAATCCGACGCCCCGATTTTCGCGCCTAATGAATTCATTTGAGATATTGGTGATGTCATGGAAAGATTCGTTCTGGAGGTTCGGTGACGTCACAAGAAGAGCAGGACTGAAGGAAAGGCAGTTGAAATATTCAGAAGAGGCGGGTTCTGCTGAAGACTCGCCAAAATATCAAGGTTAAGTTTGAAAAGGACGAGGTCGTCTGGAACCAGTTCAAGCCAACCTGAGGGCTAATGTCAGGGAAATATCTTTGGGTGAAACCCGCCCGTTCAGGGCCGGGTCTCGAGGAGTAAAACCATGAAGGGCCGGGTGGGCCGTAGTGTCTTCTATGGAGGCCCAGAAGGAGAGCCGCCCATTGAGGGGCCGGCCCAAGACCCGCCGAGAGAGGCGGTAAGTGCAAACCGCCTTGAGGTATAACTTAGGAAACAAGTAAGGGCAGTTGGGCTCGGATTGTTATCCCGGCCCGGACTCTTATGTGAGCCCCGGGGCCCCGCCTGTATATAAAGGGGAGCCCCCGGGGATAGAGGGGGGGAGAGATCTTTCGAGAGCTAGGGCTAGACAAGTCTCAAAACCCTTGTAATCAAGATCTTCAAATACATCTAGCAGGAGTAGGCTTTACCTCCTCGAGAGGGGCCGAACCTGGGTAAATCTTGCCTTTCCGTGTTCCTCGTTTGACCCCTTCGATCTGCTACTTACGCGATGGCTTTGAGATTAAGTCCTATGAGGACATCTGCCGTGAAAATACCACGACACCCTCCGTTCAATAGGAACGGAGGAAGTAGTGTTTTCAGAGTGTGGAGCCGGAGATGCTCTCATCCACACACGCAAGCAACACAGCACATCATGCTCGTTTTCACGCTTCGTTGTCTTTCCGTATATTCGCTTGGACCAGCAAATTTAGGCGTGCGATTATTCCCATCGTCGTTGGCCGTCTCTGTGGAGCCGAACGGGTTCTCTTCCACGAACACAACCCACCTAATTAACTTGCTCACTTTGGGTTTGGTACGTACGTGCTCGCGATGACCATTCAACCCCGCGTGTGATCGTGCAGGTGTCGTTGCCTTGACTCTTCTCTTCTCCGCTCGTACGGATGATGATGCATACATAGCCATGAAGGACACATCGGCCAGTGTCCGTTACTGTGGTAATCGCAGCTAGTACGTCCCAGTCTCAGGTTTTGTCACTGTGATAACCTTGTACCTGTTCTCGACCACAACGTACGGTGTCTGCCTGCACCACACAATCATGCGTATGTAGCCATGGAGGACAACACGCACCGGCCACTGCCAGTATCCGTGCACGGACTGACGGTGATAATCACAGCTAGCTAGAAGACGGGCTGAGGTTGGCCGTGCGTCTCTATCTCAGATTTGCCACTGTGACAACCTTGCATGTATTCACGAAAATTCAAAGTCCGGACTGTGCCACTGACGTTGCTTTCACTATTCTCCTCCACACACGGAGACACGCTGAGTGTGTGTCGGCAGCACATAATCATGCGTACGTAGCCTTGGGGAACACACCCGCAAGTGTCCGTGTCTGTGACTGTGAGAATTAACACTAGTTATACAAAGTTAATGTGATGCTGGAACTATTTATTGGAATTATAATGATGTTTAGATCAAATTATATCATTTCTAATGTAAGTTTCCACAAATTTTGAACCAATGTATCGGGATTACAATGCTTGCTTCAGTATTGTCATCGTCGCTAGGAGGTCTAACGACCTGAATCTAATTTTTGTTTCTTCTGGTGTTCTTTGCACTGCCACGACAGTTGATATATAAATCAAAAGTTTTTTCCCGTAAAAAACAAGTATAGGTAAAATGTGGCACCCCAGAGCTAAGATTCTAGATCAGCCACCGGTCATGCATCCTTGGAGCCTGCGGGCCTAACAAGTGAATTACTGCATGCCACTCGTTAGTGCCTATCTGCCACATGTCCTGCAAGGATCATTGGTTCACTGAATTATTTTCTCGGTATTTAGATATTTCACAGTAGGCTATCTACGCCTCCTGACGCCGGCCCACGTCGTCCGCTCCGAGGCCTCAACCTCATCTCATGGAGTGTGAGAAATTAGCTCACGGTGTCTCACGATCATCGGCACATGTGAATTACAAGGCTTTGGCAATCGATACTACCAAGGTGACCTGGTTGCAGCCCTTGCAGAAGGGATTGCGGGTTAGCACCCCCGTGTTATGGTGTGATAGCCTGTTCAAGACGTATCCCCCGTCAACCATCTGTTCTATACCAGCACAAAACACACTTAAGGCTGATTACCATTTTGGTAGAGATAAAATGTCCATGGGAGCAGTGAGTGGTTGATGGCCTCGGTAGATCAAGTCGCAGTCACGCTCACCAAGCTGATGCTTGCAGGTCGTTCAAATCTCAACCTTACGCTGGTGAGAATTGAGGGAAAATGTTAATGTGCTAAATACTTACTGAGTTGGTAGTTAGGATCTGGTAGATAACTCTGCCCTGTAATGGCACTTTGTTGCTAAACACTAACAATCTTTGTACTAGTCCTTTAGTTATTGTTGAACATAAATATGAGCCGAGGCCTGGTGAATTAACCATGGCAAATCATTGATCCTTTCTCATTCGTGACCGACAATGTTGTACTGTAGACGACAATGAAGTCCCAAAAAGAACAATGCATTGAGCGCTCTATTGTACCATCACTGATGCGGAGATTTCCTTCGACAAACACAAGCCACGACACATAATGCATGATTAACTTGCTCGTTTTCAGATGTCGTACACGTCTCTCTCTGTGTGTGTGTGTGTGTGTCCCCCCTCTCTCTCTCTCTGTGTCCCCTCTCTCTCTCTGTCCTCTCTCTCTCTCTCTCTCTCTCTCTCTCTCACACACACACACACACACACACATTTTCGAAGATAACAAATATGTGGCCACAGGAGAGAGGTGTCTCGTGTGATGTGACAACTTCATACGTACAATCGAGGACCACAAATGACGGGTGAACGTGCTCCTATGGTTCCTTATACCCTTCCCTTTTCTTCTCGACACATGCTATCTCTCGGCAGCACATAATCATACTTACCCATAGACGACCTGCCAGTGTCCCTAACTGATAATTAATTACATCGACAAGACGAGCTAAGGTTGGCCATCAGTCCAAGTCTCAGAATTACCCTATCCCTGGAGACATGTACAATTTTATATTTGCTGTTAAACGGATCAATGTTTTCATTAATTCCTTATTCCATCATGCAGCCATGGAGAATGTTGTCATTTTGAATATTAACACATCTCCCGATAAGAAATGTTTCCATTTTTTACGTTGGTAACGTCTCCCAAGTAAAACTTATACAACTAATTTCTATATTCACATATTTTTAAGTCAGCAACATTGCTTTTTTTTTTAAAGTACACTTTGAAATGGTACATTTATGCATATTATTTATAAAGTAATTTATTATTTAAATATATCTATTATATACTATTAAAACAGAAGGCAAACAAGTCACTACATGCTTTCACATGTGCAAAATAATCTAACCCATTGATCATACATGGGTCCTAATTATCATGGACGAGATTAAATTCAGGAGTTTGGAATCTAAGTGTAGATTAAGGAGCTAATAATCAGTTTCATGCAGATCAAGGAATAAGCTACCAGTGTAACAACAAAGATGGAACTATAAGATATAATGACTTTATGGTCGAGGCGTGATTGTATTGGACGGATACTCCGGGAAGTTGTAACACGAAACAAGAGTGTGGAAGAACTTAATTTTGATGGGAGCTTTGACTATCAAGTGCAGCAAGTATTTTTAGTGATTTTAATATATGATTTAGATAGACCCGGGGGCCATAGTTTTCACTAGAGGCTTATCTCAAGAAAATAGCATACGGTGGGTAGACAAATTACTGTTGGGCAATTGATAGAAAAGCAAATAATCATGACGATATCCAAGGCAATGATCATGTATATAGGCATCACATCCGAGACAAGTAAACCGACTTCTGCCTGCATCTACTACTATTACTCCACATATCGACCGCTATCCAGCATGCATCTAGTGTATTAAGTCCATAAAGAACGGAGTAACGCCTTAAGCAAGATGACATGATGTAGACAAAGTAAACTCATGCATGAATAAACCCCATCTTTTTACCCTTAATAGCAACGATACATACATGTCATGTCCCTTTCTGTCACTGGGATCGAGCACCGCAAGATCAAACCCATTACAAAGCACCTCTTTCCATGGCAAGATAAATCAATCTAGTTGGTCAAACCAAATCAATAGATCGGAAAAGAAATACGAAGCTATAATTGTAGGAGATATGCCCTAGAGGCAGTAATAACAGTTATTTGGTATCTCCAAGTTTGTAATGAATGTTTATGAGCCATGCTATAACTGCAATGATTCTCGAGTCTACAATATCCACGAGGCTCGGAGGAAACTCATATGCACGTGCGGTATAATAAACGGTAAAATGTATTCCTATTCTTGCCTCTAAGACTGGCTCAAGTATTGCATGATGATCCTGTTTTCCTGATCATGGGCATGACTATGCCGGCAATTTTGAGGGCACAATATTAATAGAACACTTGTGTTGAATCGACCCGAATTGATGTTATGCTATGAGATACATTCGTCACAAGTTAATGGTTAATAACATAGAGATAGTTAATGTTTGCATTATTCCTTAGACCATGAGAGTATCATGTTCCTTCGTACTTGCTTCGTGAACTTTGGGGTTTGTTAAACGTCATCCGTAGCTGGGTGGCTATTACGGCGGCTTACGGGTTCACGGAAAAGTATGACAAGAAACGAGATAGCTCGAGATTGGGATTTGCTCCTCCGACGATGGAGAGATATTCTCGGGCCCTCTCGGTGTTACGGTATCCATCATCGTCTGGCCAGACAAAGGGTGATTTGATCACAGGGATGCCGGAACACGGAAACGAGAAAAGAGAACAAAACCGGTAACGAGGTAACTGGCATAGTGGACAAGTTGTTGATCCACGGGGATGCAAAAAATCTCACCTCGGGTGTTTGTAATATATCGTGAACAACAGGAATAGCACACGGCAACTGGAGGTTCACTCGAATATTCATTCGTGTGGGTATAGGGGTCAATATGCGTGTCCACGGCTCCGATGTTGATCATTGATCGGAAAGTATTCCGGGTCATGTCTATACTTCACCAAACCTATAGGGTCACACGCTTAAGGGTCATCTATCTGCTGAATACTAGACAGGGAGTCCGAGAGAAAGTCATCGGAAAAGATTCGGAAACAACGTAAATGTTCCGGAGAGAACACCGGAATAGTTTCGGTAAAACTTTAAAGTTGTTTCGGGGTATACCATTAAGTCAAATTGGTTTTGGCACACGCCTGGAAATTCTTGGAGGGTGCCAGAATTATTCTGGAAACTTCTGCGATTTTTCCGGAATAAAAACCGAAATGTTCCGGAGCTGCCGGAACCGGTTTGGTTGCTTTTCGCAGATGAAAATCACTAATCCGAAATTGTTTCGGAACGCGTCCATAATCATTTGTGTGGGTACTGGAATTATTCTAAGACCCATAGAAATATTTTTAAATTTAACGGTCGCGGAAAATTGTTTCCGTGAATAGTGAAAATCACTTAATGGTTACTATTTTGGATAGCCACCTTTTGGGACTTTAGTCAAAGTTTCTAGAAGGAAGAGGCTTGCAAGGGAAGGAATTCCTTTTGGGGGCCCCCCATGAAGTGGCCGGCCAAGGGTGGTGGTGCTCCTTGGAGCTCCACATGGCCTCCCATTATGTCCTAAATGCCCACCATTTGTGACCTAATGCATGGGTATTTTGGTATTTTTGGAGGCACCCCTACCCCTTGGCTTTTCTATAAATAGAGGTGGAGAGGAGCTCTCCACAATCATCCCTTGCTCTCATACACATGCCAGGACATTTTTGCCTTCTCTCTCCCTCCCAGCAAAATAGTTTCGTAGAGCCGAAAGGCTGTCTGGGTTCCGGCAGGAACTAGTTCTGGATGGCGAAGCCCTGCCGGATAGCTGACACCGTATGTGTGCAACCCTGTAGAGAGATCATAGTTTCGATCTTTTGCCCGAGGGGCTGTTCGAGGGTCCTCCCGAAGGGCTGTCCGAGTTACCGTTCGAGCTTTGAGGGTCCTCCCGAAGGTCTGTCCGTGACATCGTCCGAGGGACTGTCCGACCGCCTCCCGAAGGGCTGTCCGACGAGGGAGTACATCCTCGCGGTTGGGAGGTTGTAAATCCTAGCTGCGGGGATCTGCACCGACGATCTACATCGACTCTACTTCCGCTACGCTACGAGTCGGTAATGATCAAATCAAACCCTGTATGCAGTCTCCATAGTGGTCCTGGGCATGCTCGCTGTACCAATTTTTTTTTGTTTTCTGTCGCGTTCCCCTACAGTGGCATCAAGAGCCGTGCTATGCGTAGATGCAGGTTACGATCTAGAATACATGGAGATGTATGGGTATTGCATAATATAATTTTGTAGTAGATGAGATCTATTGCTGAAAATTATTTATGCGGGTAGCAGATGAAATCTGTTACCCGATGTTCTTGTTGCTTCCCTAGAATTTGCGTATTTCTGATCTCCAGACAGCATGGTGGAATTTGACAAAGTTCTGGCAATCCGCGATCCTGATTGATCAACGTAGTGCTATCAGTTCTTTGGGTTCCACCATAGTCAAGGCTGAAATGCGGCGGAGCGCCGGCGGATCCGGCGATGGCGGGGGTGGGGAGGCCTGATTTGTCGGCGGCGAGGTGCGGCGGGTCGGCGGCGCGGCGGTGGATCGAGGTAGGCGGCCGGTCGGGGGAGGGGAGGGGAAATTTCAGGGTAGTTGGGGTTCGCACGCGGCTGGCCGTTTACATCTTGGTTTACATCTTGGGCGGTTGGAGATGTAAATTTGCAATGTGAGGTGTTGTATTTTACATCTCCGGGAGGCGAAGATGTAATTATTTTTGCATCTACATCATCTGTTGGAGAGTGGTTTTTGGGCCTCGAAGATGCAAAAATTAGTTATTTTTGCATCTACATCTTCTATTGAAGATGCTCTAAAATTGGAACTTAAATATCACTAACTTATCGCAACCGTTAAACTGAAGAGCCCTTAGCTAATGGACTAGCATATACGTATACATGCATACAAACACCGGCCATCATCGTCGTGGTCATGAACTCAGGAGGAGGTAGAGGACGTAGACACAAGGATGTCCGTGGCGGGTGCCTCGTTGGCTGCTGCTCCTGCAGCCGCTGCACAACCTATGCCGCTTCCCCAGCCACTGCTTAGCCTGCTCGCCCTCCAATCCAGGGGCGGAGCCAGCGTGTTGGCGTTGGGTTCAACTGAACCCAACGATTTTTCCTCGCCACGTATAGGCATACAGGTACGTATGTGCTATGAACCCAATATAAAAATGAGGGCTGAACCCATCGACCTAGAAGAATGCCACGGTCAAACAAAAGCCCAAAAGCCCAGAGAGTAAATTGCATCAGTTCGAGGGCCTTCGTGGCTTCCAGCCCCTATTCTCTTCCTGTACAGTACGTGTACACGGCAGCTGCACGACCTTTCCCCTCTGTTGTCCTCTCGATGTTCTCTTCATCGATTCGGCTATTTGGTCTCTCGTGTTCGCCATCGATTGAGTCGCCACCTGAGATGCGGTTGAATAGTTGACAACAGCAAGTCGGTAGCGGCATGATGGCCATTGTAGTCCTAATTCAAGGTACTGAGATGGCGTCGTCACGTCTCCTCTCTGTTGTGCATGCCCTAATTTTTCTAATTGCTTATTCCACGTACTTTGATTGATCTAGGATATGGTGAGAATTTCTAAAAGATAAATCGATCGATAGGTCTAGATAATGATGTGAGCACTTCAAGATCACCTGTTATAAGTAGGCAAAGTGCATCAAACGTCGCCGTTCAAAGAGAATTTAATTGATTAGAGCAACCTTATGATGCAGCTGATTAGAAGAAAATTTCAGAGTACACAAGAAATCCCAAGAAGTAAGATGAGATTAGGTGAAGATATTTAACATGAATACATTCCAGGCCACCGCTTAATATTGATTACCACAGAGGCTATTGGAGATGTTTCACCAGGATTTAATCCGGAACGATTTGATGATATGATGATTGGCTTCAATATAGTTACAAGGTGCATAAGACCTTTTGTTTTGCCATGTGGAGGAAGATATTTTTCTATCATTGGTAATGATGTTGTGTTTCATCTTTTTACGATGATGAAGAATCAAAAGGGGGCATTTTAAAATTTGAGTGACTTTACATGCTTATTTCTTAATGGTACTTATTTGAAACTTATTTTTTCTTACTTGAAGATAGTAGTAAAGGCTCCTATTCACATGTACATTAAAGAGTACCACTAGATTTATATATTTTACAATTCCTATGTTTAAACTTGTCAAATTTATTTCTTATATTTCCTTCAATGTTTTTCGAAAGATGAGAAATTACACCTGAAACTATGAAGTTATTTTGGTATTACTCTTCTTATTATAATATTTATAAGCAGTGATTTTATAATTTCATCCAACTGGTATGTCCTACATTCTTCAATTTTTAATGATCACAATATGTTGTAAGTGATATCATATTTCAAAAAAAAGTGATATCACATTTCTATTTCTAATATGTTTTTGAGAGCAAAACTATTTTTTGTAAGATGGTGTAAAATTAGATTATGCACTTAATTAATTTCATCAGATCGTCCCAACGAGTCAATGAGAGAACCCAATGACTGATTTTTCTGGCTCCGCCCCTGCTCCAATCGAGCTGGCTCCTCGTTGGCAAGGGTGGCATCGTCTTCGTTGCCGGATTGTGCATCAGTCGGTGGTCCTCCTCGGTGTGCATGTACACGTAGAAGCAGAGCTCATCGACGGATGCGGCTATGGTGTTCAGTGTGTCCAGCTGAAAACGTGGTAGGATAGGTTCCCCGCCATGGTGGCCAGCGCCGTGGCCACTGCCCGCTCCGCCAAATCAGTAGCGCGGGGGGAGAAGGAGCTTGTGACGCAGCAGCGAAGGTGCCTCGGCTCCAACATAGGATGAGTGGTATATTGTGGCGCGCCCGCAATGTCGGTTCTTCACCCTAGTGGAAGGAGGCCACCCCACTGGCCAGTGGGAGGCTGCACGGCAGTTCCATCGTCGACTTCGCGGGTTCTCTGGGGCTAGACATCACTGAGATAAGGGCAGAGGAAGAGGTATATGTGGTGGTGGCGAGCTAGGGGATGAGTGGCTTGCAGAAACGGGGCCGCCAATCTGGATCTGAGCAGCGTGGAGCCGACACATGGTTATCGGCGAGATGTGTGTTGTCGAGAGGCAAGGAGACCACCGTACCGGTGGGAAAACTCTGACAAGATGCGAGAGATGATGAGGCGACGCGTACATACACGGTTAGGTTTTCGGCCCCGTGTGTTACTACTTAGATAGTAGAAATGCATGCCTTAGTAATCACGTGCATGATATGACGCACATTTCGCACATAAGAATTGTGTGCGATGAAGCCAATTACCCCCGCAATGTTAAATTATATGGATAGTGTGCATATCATCGCACACAAAAAGCTCATTCATGATGTGTGCGATGTGTCCCTTCATCGCACATGATTCATTTGTTGGAACCGTGTGGATGTCATCTTGCACAGTTGGAATCAACCAGGCATGTGCGATGAATTCTACATCACACATGGTTCAACCTGGGGCTCCCGGTTTTATTCCCCAACTATGTGTGATGCTAGAGCATTGTTTATCGCTATCGTGTGCGATTGGGCGACTCAATACTACTAATCTAAACTAGTGTATAGACTGCAGGAGATCGACAACAAGAACAAAGAGGAGAGGGGATCCCCATACCTCACAACTCTTTTATATTAAAATTTGTTTCATGTAACTCCATTGAGCAACACAAAAGAATAACAATGATTTAGGATTTGAGAAATGGCATTGTGTTCAATTTTATGAAAAGGCTTCTCAAAATCCAGCTTTACAAATAAAACCTCCGTGTTAGATTTATGACATGGGAAAAGATATGCAAAATAAAAGGCCAAACAATCTTGAATAGACCTCTCCATGAGAAAAGTATACTGAGTAGAACTCGCACTAGCCGAAGAATTAACTTTCTGAAGTCTATAGGCCACAAGTTTTGTAATGATCTTCGAAACACTGTGGAAAAAGGGATTGGCATGAAATCATTAGGGGTTAGAAGAGCAGGGCCTTTGGAAATCAAGGTGATGAATGAAGTGTTGCATAATCTATACCTACTAATAAAGTACGTATTGCTTCTGCCCGTTCATCGTCATTAAAAGTGTCCCAAAAGTGTCCCTCCTTCTCCCCTTTTTTTCTCCCTTTTCTCCTTGATTTCAGGTTGGCGCAAGATAGAGCTGCTCGCCCATGTGCCATCTTAGCAAATGGGCTGCACAGTGTTGCAATTACGATCCAGCTACTTTCTTTTTAGTTTTTCTCTTTTTTTGCCAGATTCAAGTACTTTTCAAAATATTCATATCTTTCAAAACCTAACTTCAAATATAAAATGTTATATTTGGAAATCGCTCAGAAAAATGTGTAGATTTCAAATATGATATTATCTTGCATGTTAATTATTTCTAAAATTATGTTTATGTTACACCCTCAATTAATTATTTTCGTTATATACCATTCGGCATGAATGGTCAGCTATCTCAAAAACAATGAACAATACTTTTCGTTATATGGGGTAGATTCCAAATATGATATTATCTTGCATGTTAATTATTTCTAGAATTATGTTTATGTTGCACCCCTAATTAATACGTTTCTTTATATGGGGTATTTTGAAAATGCATATTCGTTATGCATGTCCTTACAGATTGATTGTTTTCGGTGGAGATATCTAATATGTTTGCAACCACATTAAGTCTTGACTTGGATTACAGTTGCAAACACATATATCAACAAGACAAAAATAATGCTCTTATGCACATGCTATCATTGAGTACTAAAGTGTGCTTTGCTATTTCCAGCCTAATGCACTGTTTGTTGAGTATCACTGAGGAGGAATGTAGCAAAGACGTGAATTGATACTGGCAACTAGGTAGATATCTTTGTTGTCTAATAAATTGGACACAACTTCAGTACACTTAAAAAATTATCCAACCCTTTATGTTTGTGCACAACACCACTTATCATCTTGTTTCTTGTATGGCACCATGAAAGAATTCAAGTGATTTGCTGATGTCGTCGAGTGTGTGTATGATGGGTGATTTTTTTCCTTCCGTTGCAACGCACGGGCATGTTTGCTAGTATAGATTTATGCAATTTAATTTAGGCTTGATGTCGAGCTATTTGGTGCCTTAGAAATTGCAAAAAAAAAATATGAAAAAAATCCAAAATTGGCAAGTATGTAAAAAGTTTCAGACATGCATTCATGACAAATTACATGGTACTATCTCGTTGGACCGTTTAAAACACGTACTTGCAATATGAACTATCTAGTTGGACTGTTCAAAACACGTACTCCCTCCGTTCAATAGGAACGGAGGAAGTAGTGTTTTCAGAGTGTGGAGCCGGAGACGCTCTCATCCACACACGCAAGCAACACAGCACATCATGCTCGTTTTCACGCTTCGTTGTCTTTCCGTATATTCGCTTGGACCAGCGAATTTAGGCGTGCGATTATTCCCATCGTCGTTGGCCGTCTCTGTGGAGCCGAACGGGTTCTCTTCCACGAACACAAGCCACCTAATTAACTTGCTCACTTTGGGTTTGGGACGTACGTGCTTGCGATGACCATTCAACCCCGCGTGAGATCGTGCAGGTGTCATTGCCTTGACTCTTCTCTTCTCCGCTCGTACGCATGATGATGCATACATAGCCATGAAGGACACATCGGCCAGTGTCCGTTACTGTGGTAATCGCAGCTAGTGCGTCCCAGTCTCAGGTTTTGCCACTGTGACAACCTTGTACGTGTTCTCGATCACAACGTACGGTGTCTGCCTGCACCACGTAATCATGCGTATGTAGCCATGGAGGACAACACGCACCGGCCACTGCCAGTGTCCGTGCACGGACTGACGGTGATAATCACAGCTAGCTAGAAGAGGGGCTGAGGTTGGCCGTGCGTCTCTATCTCAGATTTTGCTACTGTGACAACCTTGCATGTATTCACGAAAATTCAAAGTCCGGACTGTGCCACTGACGTTGCTTTCACTATTCTCCTCCACACACGGAGACACGCTGCGTGTGTGTCGGCAGCACATAATCATGTGTACGTAGCCTTGGGGAACACACCCACAAGTGTCCGTGTCCGTGACTGTGAGAATTAACACTAGTTATACAAAGTTAATGTGATGCTGGAACTATTTATTGGAAATATAATGATGTTTAGATCAAATTATATCATTTCTAATGTAAGTTTCCACAAATTTTGAACCAATGTATCGGGATTACAATGCTTGCTTCAGTATTGTCATCGTCGCTAGGAGGTCTAACGACCTGAATCTAATTTTTGTTTCTTGTGGTGTTCTTTGCACTGCCACGACAGTTGATATATAAATCGAAAGTTTTTTTCCGCAAAAAACAAGTATAGGTAAAATGTGGCACCCCAGAGCTAAGATTCTAGATCAGCCACCGGTCATGCGTCCTTGGAGCCTGCGGGCCTAACAAGTGAATTACTGCATGCCACTCGTTAGTGCCTATCTACCACATGTCCTGCAAGGATCATTGGTTCGCTGAATTATTTTCTCGCTATTTAGATACTTCACAGTAGGCTATCTACTCCTCCTGACGCCGGCCCACGTCGTCCGCTCCGAGGCCTCAACCTCATCTCATGGAGTGTGAGAAATTAGCTCACGGTGTCTCACGATCATCGGCATAAGTGGATTACAAGGCTTTGGCAATCGATACTACCAAGGTGACCTGGTTGCAGCCCTTGCAGAAGGGATTGCGGGTTAGCACCCCCGTGTTATGGTGTGATAGCCTGTTCAAGACGTATCCCCCGTCAACCATCTGTTCTATGCCAGCACAAAACACACTTAAGGCTGATTTCCATTTTGGTAGAGATAAAATGGCCATGGGCGCAGTGAGTGGTTGATGGCTTCGGTAGATCAAGTCGTAGTCACGCTCACCAAGCTGATGCTTGCAGGTCGTTCAAATCTCAACCTTACGCTGGTGAGAATTGAGGGAAAATGTTAATGTGCTAAATACTTACTGAGTTGGTAGTTAGGATCTGGTAGATAACTCTGCCCTGTAATGGCACTTTGTTGCTAAACCCTAACAATCTTTGTACTAGTCCTTTAGTTATTGTTGAACATAAATATGAGCTGAGGCCTGGTGAATTAACCATGGCAAATCATTGATTCTTTCTCATTCGTGACCGACAATGTTGTACTGTAGACGACAATGAAGTCCCAAAAAGAACAATGCATTGAGTGCTCTATTGTACCATCACTGATGCGGAGATTTCCTTCGACAAACAAAAGCCACGACACATAATGCATGATTAAATTGCCCGTTTTCAGATGTCGTACGCGTCTGTGTGTGTGTGTGTGTGTGTGTGTGTGTCCCCCTCTCTCTCTCTGACCCTCTCTCTCTCTGTGTGTGTGTCCCCCCTCTCTCTCTCTGTCCTCTCTCTCTCTCTCTCTCTCTCACACACACACACACACACACACACATTTTCGAAGATAACAAATATGTGGCCACAGGAGAGAGGAGTCTCGTGTGATGTGACAACTTCATAAGTACAATCGAGGACCACAAATGACGGGTGAACGTGCTCCTATGGTTCCTTCTACCCTTCCCTTTTCTTCTCGACACATGCTATCTCTCGGCAGCACATAATCATACTTACCCATAGACGACCTGCCAGTGTCCCTAACTGATAATTAATTACATCGACAAGACGAGCTAAGTTGGCCATCAGTCCAAGTCTCAGAATTACCCTATCCCTGGAGACTTGTACAATTTTATATTTGCTGTTAAATGGATCAATGTTTTCATTAATTCCTTATTCCATCATGCAGCCATGGAGAATGTTGTCATTTTGAATATTGACACGTCTCCCGATAAGAAATGTTTCCATTTTTTACGTTGGTAACGTCTCCCAAGTAAAACTTATACAACTAATTTCTATCTTCGCATATTTTTAAGTCAGCAACATTGATTTTTTTTTAAAGTACACTTTGAAAAAGTATATTTATGCATATTATTTATAAAGTAATTTATTATTCAAATATATCTATTATATACTATTAAAACAGAAGGCAAACAAGTCACTACATGCTTTCACATGTGCAAAATAATCTAACCCATTGATCATACATGGGCCCTAACTATAATGGACGAGATTAAATTCAGAAGTTTGGAATCTAAGTGTATATTAAGGAGCTAATAATCAGTTTCATGCAGATCAAGGAATAAGCTACCAGTGTAACAACACAGATGGAACTATAAGATATAATGACTTTATGGTCGAGGCATGATTGTATTGGACGGATACTCCGGGAAGTTGTAACACGAAACAAGAGTGTGGAAGAACTTAATTTTTATGGGAGCTTTGACTATCAAGTGCAGCAAGTATTTTTAGTGTTTTTAATATATGATTTAGATAGACCCGGGGGCCATAGTTTTCACTAGAGGCTTCTCTCAAGAAAATAGCATACGGTGGGTAGACAAATTACTGTTGGGCAATTGATAGAAAAGAAAATAATCATGACGATATCCAAGGCAATGATCATGTATATAGGCATCACATCCGAGACAAGTAAACCGACTGCTGCCTGCAGCTACTACTATTACTCCACACATCGACGGCTATCCAGCATGTATCTAGTGTATTAAGTCCATAAAGAACGGAGTAACGCCTTAAGCAAGATGACATGATGTAGACAAAGTAAACTCATGCATGAATAAACCCAATCTTTTTACCCTTAATAGCAACGATACATACGTGTCAGGTCCCTTTCTGTCACTGGGATCGGGCACCGCAAGATCAAACCCATTACAAAGCACCTCTTCCCATGGCAAGATAAATCAATCTAGTTGGCCAAATCAAATCAATAGATCGGAGAAGAAATACGAAGCTATAATTTTCGGAGATATGCCCTAGAGGCAGTAATATCAATTATTTTGTATCTCCAAGTTTGTAATGAATGTTTATGATCCATGCTATAACTGCAATGATTCTCGAGTCTACAATATCCACGAGGCTCGGAGGGAAACTCATATGCACGTGCGGTATAATAATCGGTAAAATGTATTCCTAGTCTTCCCTCTAAGACAGGCTCAAGTATTGCATGATGATCCTGTTTTGCTAATCATGGGCATGACTATGCCGGCAATTTTGAGGGCACAATGTTAGTAGAACACTTGTGTTGAATCGACCCCAATTGATGTTATGCTATGAGATACATTCGTCACAAGTTAATGGTTAATAACACAAAGATAGTTAATGTTTGCATTATTCCTTAGACCATGAGAGTATCGAGTTCCTTCGTTATTGCTTCGTGAACTTTGGGGTTTGTTAAACGTCATCCGTAACTGGGTGGCTATTACGGCGGCTTACGGGTTCACGGAAAAGTATGACAAGAAACGAGATAGCTCAAGATTGGGATTTGCTCCTCCGACAATGGAGAGATATTCTCGGGCCCTCTCGGTGTTACGGTATCCATCATCGTTTGGCCAGACAAGGGGTGATTTAATCACAGGGATTCCGGAACACGGAAACGAGAAAAGAGAACAAAACCGGTAACGAGGTAACTGGCATAGTGGACAAGTTGTTGATCCACGGGGATGAAGAAAATCTCACCTCGGGTGTTTGTAATATATCGTGAAGCAACAGTAATAGCACACGGCAACTGGAGGTTCACTCGAATATTCATTCGTGTGGGTATAGGGGTCAATATGGGTGTCCACGGCTCCGATGTTGATCATTGATCGGAAAGTGTTCCGGGTCACACGCTTAAGGGTCATCTATCTACTGAATACTAGACAGGGAGTCTGAGAGAAAGTCACTGGAAAAGTTTCGGAGACAACGGAAATGTTCCGGAGAGAACACCGGAATAGTTTCGGTAAAACTGAAAAGTTGTTTTGAGGTATACCATTAAGTCAAATTGGTTTTGGCACACGCCTGGAAATTTTTGGAGGGTGCCAGAATTATTCTGGAAACTTCTGTGATTTTTCCGGGAAAAAAACCGAAAATGTTTCGGAGCTGCCGGAACCAGTTTGGTTGCTTTTCGCAGATGAAAGTCACTAATCCGAAATTGCTTCGGAACGCGTCAAAAATCATTTGTGTGGGTACTAGAATTATTCAAACCCACAGAAATATTTTCGAATTTAACGGTCGCAAAAAATTGTTTCCGTGAATAGTGAAAATCACTTTATGGTTACTAATTTGGATAGCCACCTTTTGGGACTTTAGTCAAAGTTTCTAGAAGGAAGAGGCTTGCAAGGGAAGGAACTCCTTTTGGGGGGCCCCCATGAAGTGGCCGGCCAAGGGTGGTGGTGCTCCTTGGGCACATGGCCTCCCATTATGCCCTAAATGCCCACCATTTGTGACCTAATGCATGGTTATTTTGGTATTTTTGGAGGCACCCCTACCCCTTGGCTTTCCTATAAATAGAGGTGGAGAGGAGCTCTCCACAATCATCCCTTGCTCTCATACACATGCCATGACATTTTTGGCTTCTCTCTCCTTCCCAGCGAAATAGTTTTGTAGAGCCAAAAGGCTGTCTGGGTTTCGGCAGGAACTAGTTCTGGACGGCGAAGCCCTGCCGGATAGCTGACACCGTATGTGTGCAAGCCTGTAAAGAGGTCATAGTTTCGATCTTTTGCCCGACGGGCTGTTCGAGGGTCCTCCCGAAGGGCTGTCTGAGTTACGGTTCGAGCTTCGAGGGTCCTCCCGAAGGGCTGTCCGTGACATCGTCCGAGGGACTGTCCGACCGCCTCCCGAAGGGCTGTCCGACGAGGGAGTACATCCTCGCGGTTGGGCGGTTGTAAATCCTATCTGCGGGGATCTGCACCGACGATCTACATCGACTCTACTTCCGCTACGCTACGAGTCGGTAATGATCAGATCAAACCCTGTATGCAGTCTCCATAGTGGTCCTAGGCATGCTCGTTGTACCGAATTTTTTTGTTTTCTGTCGCGTTCCCCTACAGTGGCATCAAGAGCCGTGCTATGCGTAGATGCAGGTTACGATCTAGAATACATGGAGATGTATCGGTATTGCATAATATAATTTTGTAGTAGATGAGATCTATTGCTGAAAATTATTTATGCGGGTAGCAGATGAAATCTGTTACCCGATGTTCTTGTTGCTTCCCTAGAATTTGCGTATTTCTGATCTCGAGACAGCATGGTGGAATTTGACAAAGTTCTGGCAATCCGTGATCCTGATTGATCAACGAAGTGCTATCAGTTCTTTGGGTTCCACCACAGTCAAAAGAAAGATGAAATTTCGCAGACGAAAGGGCAATGCAGATATGATCTGCACGGGGGTCATGCGTATGACGAAGTTTAGTATGGGGCTCGAGATTTTATTATCTCGTGTTTCATACACCCCGCGATGTTATTCTAGCGACTTGAATAATCATACTTGATGATAAAACGTTGGTAGCTGCGGTTTAAGTCAAAATCTTAGAAGCCACGTAAAAATAAAATTTTGCATAAACCGATTAGAGGCGTCTAACTTGGTTTTGCAGGATGTGCATGTGATGTGGTATAGCAGTGCTCATATTAATTCGATTATGTATAAGATGACTATATGATGTAAATTTACTAAACATGACCTGCGTGTCATGACTCGACATGATGGCTGGAGCCATATGATTGTCATTTTAATGACCTGCGTGTCAACCTTAAGTAATGCACTTTGAACACTTTGAATTCTCTCGTTACTTGTATTTTTATGGAACACTTTGAATTTAATTTTTTCTACGTGTTTTATTTTATCATGATTTAAAGTATTTTAAATAAGTTTTCTTGTGTATATTTACTATTTTCTGTAAGTGGTAGTTTTCAATTTATCTTCTAAGTTGTTTTCTTGCCGCCCACATATCATGGACTAGAGTTTTTATAAATCAAGAGGTGTTCGACCTATAAGAAATGAAACTAGGGTGACATTTTTTTCCGAAAAGGAGATTGAAACCTCCGGCCTCTACATCAATAGATGCACACATCCATCTTTATTAAATTATTCAACAAATGTCTGACAAGAACATACATCAAACAAGCCAAAACCACCACCCACACCTACAAACTCGACAATGGGAAATGCCATCACGCCCCACCATCTAGAGCCAGGGTCACCGCTGATCGACCCGCATGACGTACCAGGAGCATGCATCCAGTGTAGCAGACCCAGAGCGTACACCACATGCACACGCTTCAGAATAGGTAAACATAATATTAAAACTTATTAGTAACAATAATATTTAAAAATTAAATCAATACAAAAAAGAATCACATGTGCAGGTAATCGAGTTACCCTAGTAAACTTTCTTAAATTGATATGACCAATTGCGGGCTATGTACAAATGAGAACATCTTTGAAATTTTCACACGGGTCGCAAATGGTCATACTATTTCAAAGAGTTCAACCGGCCCTTCTTTACTGGTGTAGTGTTCCTTGCAAATTGGAACATTTAGTTGATCAGAAATGGGAAGATTTTCAGGGGTGATATAGTTTCTTTCAATGCTTGGCGCTCTATTTTTTGTACCTGATGTACAGAATGAAGGACGTGCATAGACCTGCGTTATTGAGATAGCTATCTCAGCTTACCTAGGTAGGTAGTTGTTCTCCTTTATCTTGTTTTCTCCATGTAACTTCTACTGTTTACTTTTTTGGCTCTATTTTTTCTAATAATGGACAGTGGGGTTTTCCTTCACAGAAGTTAGTCAGAAGAAAATAAACCTTGAAGATGACATTGAACATTGATTTCATTCATGCTCAAAAGTCGTAGTTCATTCATTCCATTTACAAAAACCTCACATACATACATGAACCGATAAGAGCATCTCCAATAGAAGATGCAAATTTGGAGATGTAAAATTGGAGATGTAAAAAATTATATCTCCAAAATGTGCTTTTTACATCTCCAAAAAAGAGCCAACTCCAACAGATGATGTATATTGGAGATGTAAAAGTAGTCCTCCAACAGATGATGCATATTTGAAGATGTAAAACTACTACTCGAAGTGGCGGCGGCTGAGCTTTGGTGGCATGGCGGAGGCGCGGTCACGGATCGACCGGCGGTGGCCGAGCTTTGAGACTGTGGGGCGGCACGGCTGTGGATCGAGCGCCGGCGGCCGAGCGTGGAGTCGAGAGGAGGAGCGGGCGGGGCAGCGGCGGTACTCGAATCGGGCGGCGACCGAGCTTGAAATGCGGCGGGAAGGGGCGGCCGAGCTTTGAGACTGTGGGACGGCGCCGCTGCGGATCGAGCGCCGGCGGCCGAGCGTGGAGTCGAGAGGAGGAGCGGGTGGGGCAGCGGCAGTGCTCGAATTGGGCGGCGGCCGAGCTTGAAATGCGACGGGAAGGGGCGGCCGAGCTTCAAATCGGGCAGCGGGGGTGGAACTGAGGGGGGCAGTGTGGCGGAGCTCGAATCGGGCAGCGGCGCAACGACGGCGGCGTGGCGGAAAAGCAGCCGTTGCGGCCGATTTGCAGGAAGTCCGGCTGAAATGCGGCGGATCACCGGCGGATCCGGCGGCGGAGGGGGTGGGGAGGCCGGATTTGTCGGCGGCGAGGTGCGGCGGGTCGGCGGCGCGGCGGTGGATCGAGGTAGGCGGCCGGTCGGGGGAGGAGACGGGAAATTTCAGGGTAGTTGGGGTTCGCGCGCGGCTGGCCGTTTACATCTTGGTTGACATCTTGGGCGGTTGGAGATGTAAATTTGCGATGTGAGGTGTTGTATTTTACATCTCCGGGAGGCGGAGATGTAATTATTTTTGCATCTACATCATCTGTTGGAGAGTAGTTTTTGGGCCTCGAAGATGCAAAAGTTAGTTATTTTTTGCATCTACATCTTCTATTGAAGATGCTCTAAAATTGGAACTTAAATATCACTAACTTATCGCAACCGTTAAACTGAAGAGCCCTTAGCTAATGGACTAGCATATACGTATACATGCATACAAACACCGGCCATCATCGTCGTGTTCATGAACTCAGGAGGAGGTAGAGGACGTAGACACAAGGATGTCCGTAGCGGGTGCCTCGTTGGCTACTGCTCCTGCAGCCGCTGCACAACCTATGCCGCTTCCGCAGCCACTGCTTAGCCTGCTCGCCCTCCAGTCCAATCGAGCTGGCTTCTAGTTGGCAAGGGTGGCATCGTCTTCGTTGCCGGATTGGGCATCAGTCGGTGGTCCTCCTCGGTGTGCATGTACACGTAGAAGTAGAGCTCATCGACGGATGTGGCTATGGTGTTCAGTGTGTCCAGCTGAAAACGTGGTAGGACAGGTTCCTCGCCATGGTGGCCAGCGCGGTTGCCACTGCCCGCTCCGCCAAATCAGTAGCGCGGGGGGAGAAGGAGCTTGTGACGCAGCAGCGAAGGTGCCTCGACTCCAACATAGGATGAGTGGTATAATGTGCCGCGCCCGCAATGTCGGTTCTTCACCCTAGTGGAAGGAGGCCACCCCACTGGCCAGTGGGAGGCTGCACGGCAGTTCCATCGTCGACTTCGCGGGTTCTCTGGGGCTAGACATCACTGAGATAAGGGCAGAGCAAGAGGTATATGTGGTGGTGGCGAGCTAGGGGATGAGTGGCTTGCACAAACGGGGCCGCCAATCTGGATCTGAGCAGCATGAAGCCGACACATGGTTATCGGCGAGATGTGTGTGGTCGAGAGGAAAGGAGACCACCGTACCGGTGGGAAAACTCTGACAAGATGCGAGAGATGATGAGGCGACGCGTACATACACGGTTAGGTTTTCGGCCCCGTGTGTTACTACTTAGATAGTAGAAATGCATACCTTAGTAATCACGTGCGTGATATGACGCACATTTCGCACATAAGAATTGTGTGCGATGAAGCCAATTACCCCCGCAATGTTAAATTATATGGATAGTGTGCATATCATCGCACACAAAAAGCTCATTCATGATGTGTGCGATGTGTCCCTTCATCGCACATGATTCATTTGTTGGAACCGTGTGGATGTCATCTTGCACAGTTGGAATCAACCAGGCATGTGCGATGAATTCTACATCACACATGGTTCAACCTGGGGCTCCCGGTTTTATTCTCCAACTATGTGTGATGCTGGAGCATTGTTTATCGCTATCGTGTGCGATTGGGCGACTCAATAGTACTAATCTAAACTAGTGTATAGACTGTAGGAGATCGACAACAAGAACAAAGAGGAGAGGGGATCCCCATACCTCACAATTCTTTTATATTAAAATTTCTTTCATGTAACTCCATTGAGCGACACAAAAGAAGAACAATGATTTAGGATTTGAGAAATGGCATTGTGTTCAATTTTATGAAAAGGCTTCTCAAAATCCAGCTTTACAAATAAAACCTCCATGTTAGATTTATGACATGGGAAAAGATATGCAAAATAAAAGGCCAAACAATCTTGAATAGACCTCTCCATGAGAAAAGTATACTGAGTAGAACTCGCACTAGCCGAAGAATTAACTTTCTGAAGTCTATAGGCCACAAGTTTTGTAATGATCTTCGAAACACTGTGGAAAAAGGGATTGGCATGAAATCATTAGGGGTTAGAAGAGTAGGGCCTTTGGAAATCAAGGTGATGAATGAAGTGTTGCATAATCTATACCTACTAATAAAGTACGTATTGCTTCTGCCCGTTCATCGTCATTAAAAGTGCCCCAAAAGTTGATAATATTTACCCCCACTGCCACCGGTAAGTGGCAAAAACGATTCGTTTTTTCCTTAAACTTGCCGCCCATTGCGTTTGGTTCATGTACACAGCTATCACATCACAAATCACAAGTGCACCCGGGAGACCTGAGTTCGATCCCTCCTTCTCCCCTCTTTTTCTCCCTTTTCTCCTTGATTTCAGGTTGGCGTAAGATAGAGCTGCTCGCCCATGTGCCATCTTAGCAAATGAGCTGCACAGTGTTGCAATTACGGTCCAGCTACTTTCTTTTTAGTTTTTCTCTTTTTTTGGCAGATTCAAGTACTTTTCAAAATATTCATATCTTTCAAAACCTAACTTCAAATATAAAATGTTATATTTGGAAATCGCTCAGAAAAATGTGTAGATTCCAAATATGATATTATATTCCATGTTAATTATTTCTAAAATTATGTTTTTGTTACACCCTCAATTAATACTTTTTGTTATATACCATTCGGCATGAATGGTCAGCTATCTCAAAAACAATGAACAATACTTTTCGTTTTATGAGGTAGATTCCAAATATGATATTATCTTGCATGTTAATTATTTCTAGAATTATGTTTATGTTGCATCCCTAATTAATATGTTTCTTTATATGGGGTATTTTGAAAATGCATATTCGTTATGCATGTCCTTATAGATTGATTGTTTTCGGTGGAGATATCTAATATGTTTGCAACCACATTAAGTCTTGACTTGGTTACAGTTGCAAACACAAATATCAACAAGACAAAAATAATGCTCTTATGCACATGCTATCATTGAGTACTAAAGTGTGCTTTGCTATTTCCAGCCTAATGCATTGTTTGTTGAGTATCACTGAGGAGGAATGTAGCAAAGACGTGACTTGATACTGGCAACTAGGTAGATACTTTTGTTGTCTAATAAATTGGACACAACTTCAGTACACTTAAAAAATTATCCAACCTTTTATGTTTGTGCACGACACCACTTATCATCTTGTTTCTTGTATGGCACCATGAAGAATTCAAGTGATTTGCTGATGTCGTCGAGTGTGTGTATGATGGGTGATTTTTTTCCTCCCGTTGCAACGCACGGGCATGTTTGCTAGTACAGATTTATGCAATTTAATTTAGGCTTGATGTCGAGCTATTTGGTGCCTTAGAAATTGCAAAAAAATTGAAAAAGAATCCAAAATTGGCAAGTATGTAAAAAGTTTCAGACATGCATTCATGATAAATTACCTGGTACTATCTCGTTGGACCGTTTAAAACACGTACTCCCTCCGTTCCTAAATATAAGTTGTTTTAGAGATTGCAATATGAACTATCTAGTTGGACCGTTCAAAACACGTACTCCCTCCGTTCAATAGGAACGGAGGAAGTAGTGTTTTCAGAGTGTGGAGCCGGAGACGCTCTCATCCACACACGCAAGCAACACAGCACATCATGCTCGTTTTCACGCTTCGTTGTCTTTCCGTATATTCGCTTGGACCAGCAAATTTAGGCGTGCGATTATTCCCATCGTCGTTGGCTGTCTCTGTGGAGCCAAACGGGTTCTCTTCCACGAACACAAGCCACCTAATTAACTTGCTCACTTGGGGTTTGGGACGTACGTGCTCGCGATGACCATTCAACCCCGCGTGTGATCGTGCAGGTGTCGTTGCCTTGACTCTTCTCTTCTCCGCTCGTACGCATGATGATGCATACATAGCCATGAAGGACACATCGGCCAGTGTCCGTTACTGTGGTAATCGCAGCTAGTACGTCCCAGTCTCAGGTTTTGCCACTGTGACAACCTTGTACGTGTTCTCGACCACAACGTACGGTGTCTGCCTGCACCACGTAATCATGCGTATGTAGCCATGGAGGACAACACGCACCGGCCACTGCCAGTATCCGTGCACGGACTGACGGTGATAATCACAGCTAGCTAGAAGACGGGCTGAGGTTGGCCGTGCGTCTCTATCTCAGATTTTGCCACTGTGACAACCTTGCATGTATTCACGAAAATTCAAAGTCCGGACTGTGCCACTGACGTTGCTTTCACTATTCTCCTCCACACACGGAGACACGCTGAGTGTGTGTCGGCAGCACATAATCATGCGTGCGTAGCCTTGGGGAACACACCCGCAAGTGTCCGTGTCCGTGACTGTGAGAATTAACACTAGTTATACAAAGTTAATGTGATGCTGGAACTATTTATTGGAATTATAATGATGTTTAGATCAAATTATATCATTTCTAATGTAAGTTTCCACAAATTTTGAACCAATGTATCGGCATTACAATGCTTGCTTCAGTATTGTCATCGTCGCTAGGAGGTCTAACGACCTGAATCTAATTTTTGTTTCTTCTGGTGTTCTTTGCACTGCCACGACAGTTGATATATAAATCGAGAGTTTTTTTCCGCAAAAAACAATTAAGTATAGGTAAAATGTGGCGTCCCAGAGCTAAGATTCTAGATCAGCAACCGGTCATGCATCCTTGGAGCCTGCGGGCCTAACAAGTGAATTACTGCATGCCACTCGTTAGTGCCTATCTGCCACATGTCCTGCATGGATCATTGGTTCACTGAATTATTTTCTTGGTATTTAGATACTTCACGGTAGGCTATCTACGCCTCCTGACGCCGGCCCACGTCGTCCGCTCCGAGGCCTCAACCTCATCTCATGGAGTGTGAGAAATTAGCTCACGGTGTCTCACGATCATCGGCATAAGTGGATTACAAGGCTTTGGCAATTGATACTACCAAGGTGACCTGGTTGCAGCCCTTGCAGAAGGGATTGCGGGTTAGCACCCCCGTGTTATGGTGTGATAGCCTGTTCAAGACGTATCCCCCGTCAACCATCTGTTCTATGCCAGCACAAAACACACTTAAGGCTGATTTCCATTTTGGTAGAGATAAAATGGCCATGGGAGCAGTGAGTGGTTGATGGCTTTGGTAGATCAAGTCGCAGTCATGCTCACCAAGCTGATGCTTGCAGGTCGTTCAAATCTCAACCTTACGCTGGTGAGAATTGAGGGAAAATGTTAATGTGCTAAATACTTACTGAGTTGGTAGTTAGGATCTGGTAGATAACTCTGCCCTGTAATGGCACTTTGTTGCTAAACCCTAACAATCTTTGTACTAGTCCTTTAGTTCTTGTTGAACATAAATATGAGCCGAGGCTTGGTGAATTAACCATGGAAAATCATTGATCCTTTCTCATTCGTGACCGACAATGTTGTATTGTAGACGACAATGAAGTCCCAAAGAGAACAATGCATTGAGCGCTCTATTGTACCATCACTGATGCGGAGATTTCCTTCGACAAACACAAGCCACGACACATAATGCATGATTAACTTGCTCGTTTTCAGATGTCGTACGCGTCTCTCTCTCTCTCTCCCTCTCTCTCTCTCTCTCTCTCTCTCTCTGTCCCCTCTCTCTGTGTGTGTGTGTGTCCCCTCTCTCTCTCTCTGTCCCGTCTCTCTCTCTGTCTCTCTCTCTCTCTCTCTCTCACACACACACACACACACACACATTTTCGAAGATAACAAATATGTGGCCATAGGAGAGAGGCGTCTCGTGTGATGTGACAACTTCATACGTACAATCGAGGACCACAAATGACGGGTGAACGTGCTCCTATGGTTCCTTATACGCTTCCCTTTTCTTCTCGACACATGCTATCTCTCGGCAGCACATAATCATACTTACCAATAGACGACCTGCCAGTGTCCCTAACTGATAATTAATTACATCGACAAGACGAGCTAAGGTTGGCCATCAGTCCAAGTCTCAGAATTACCCTATCCCTGGAGACTTGTACAATTTTATATTTGCTGTTAAACGGATCAATGTTTTCATTAATTCCTTATTCCATCATGCAGCCATGGAGAATGTTGTCATTTTGAATATTAACACGTCTCCCGATAAGAAATGTTTCCATTTTTTACGTTGGTAACGTCTCCCAAGTAAAACTTATACAACTAATTTCTATCTTCGCATATTTTTAAGTCAGCAACATTGCTCTTTTTTTTAAAGTACACTTTGAAAAGGTACATTTATGCATATTATTTATAAAGTAATTTATTATTCAAATATATCTATTATATACTATTAAAACAGAAGGCAAACAAGTCACTACATGCTTTCACATGTGCAAAATAATCTAACCCATTGATTATACATGGGTCCTAATTATAATGGACGAGATTAAATTCAGAAGTTTGGAATCTAAGTGTAGATTAAGGAGCTAATAATCAGTTTCATGCAGATCAAGGAATAAGCTACCAGTGTAACAACACAGATGGAACTATAAGATATAATGACTTTATGGTCGACGCGTGATTGTATTGGACGGATACTCCGGGAAGTTGTAACACGAAACAAGAGTGTGGAAGAACTTAATTTTTATGGGAGCTTTGACTGTCAAGAAGAAAAGAAATGACTACAGTTGCAGGTGGAGTCATCTGACGTCAAGGGAGTAGCAGTGAAGCTCGTATTTAATGGTTCAAGTCCAAGGTACACTGAGATTCACACATGGCAGCTTCAAGATGACGATGACATATTCGCCAAGTTGGAGTGTTAATAAATGTGTCGAATATTATTTCAACGAGTTGTACTACACTTGGGCAAGTAATTAACAGATGGTTAGGTATTTGAGTCGAACACGTATAACCCGAGCCTATTATATCAGGGCACCGTGGGGTAGCCAAATAGACTAGACATAAGTTGGCTAGACAGAGAACACAAGAGGGGCGGTGTTAGGAAACAATCTTGCCTTTGATCTTGGCCTAGCCATGTACAGCTGATGACAGGAGTTTATAGTACTAGATTTAGATTTAGGCTAATGGTGATGAAGGTAGCGGGTGATCAGGAGTCAAAGTTGTGCATGTCCAAGAATACTAAAGTCCCACGTGTGTGGGTTGTTTGTGTCCAGTACGGGTTGGCCAAGATAGGTTAGGTAGTACATGTTGGTTTTGTAATCAAAGTTCTATTATGTTTAGGTGCTAGGTTTGCTAGCCCAGCGTCTGTGCGTGTATGCATATAAGTGCACACAGGTTCAAAGTTTGTAGCCGTGGAGAAAAAAGAGAAAAGAAATAAAGAGAAAAATGGGCATGATGCATGCCCTTGGTTAAAGTTTTTTTTTATTGCGTTTTTATGTGATTGATCCATGAGCAAATCCCAATAATTGGTATCTAGAGCAAGGTTCGAGGATTTGAAACCAAGCATGCCCAGCATGGCGACCCTACTAGTGCCTCGGGGCGGATAGTATAGTCGTTGGGTGGTGCATCGATAAGGAGGATCAGGCGATCGTTGTTCGGCGAAGCGACAAGGTGGAAGACGACAGGTTGTCGTCGGGAAGGTGGTTGAAGAAGATCATTGACGAAAGTGATGGTGCCAAGGTGCGGTGCCAGAAAATCATCAAGATCGTCGTCCAACGGGAGTTAGATGAATCAAGGAGTCGTGCAAGTTAGCACATTCGACCGTCGTCGTGTCAGCGAGACATCATTGTTGTGTCCAGGTGTTTTTCTCTGTGAGGATTCGTGGAAGATGAAGCGCGCCTAGGTCATTTTTGTGTCTCAATGAGAGGGTCAAGTTCAAGTATGTGAGGGCGGTAAACTAGTGAAACTGAATCTCTTCAATGAGGTCATGTCTATACATGAGGCTGGAGTAGATGGTATAGTCCACGGGGTGGCGTGATCCACAAGGTAGACGACATGTATCTTGCTAGGGTGGATGGTGTAGTCCATAAGGTGGTTTATTCCATAAGGTTGCTAGTGTGGCTGGTAGTCCATGGCATATTTGAAGTGGTCCGTACATTCACCCAAGTCAAAATTTAAGGGGAAATTGTGGCGAACAATATAGCTAGTAATTTGAGTTGTCCTAGTGCGAGCAGATGAGTCATAGTGTGATCCACCACTATAGAAGTGCATGCTCTAGCCAATGCAACCAAAAGACCGATCTGATGAAAGAGACTAGGCAATACATTTATACGTCAACAACAACGAATGGAAGCACACATAGATGATAAGTCAATATAAGAGGGAGTTTGTTGGAAATAATCTTGCCTTTTGATCTTTTTTTTTAAACGAGGCAAAAGACTTGCCATTTCATTGATTAAGAAGAGAGTAAGAATTGCCCGGTTAATTTACGGAAAACCGGGCTAAAACCGATACAACCCAGCCCATAAAATGGGCACCATCGGCCAACCTGGCCACATGCCAACAGATGGCCACACGCGCCAGCGAACGACAGCTTCGACTTTGACGACAATCTTTGCAAGGGAAATATGCAGGGCTTGCGCCGACCGAGTCCTCCGCAAACGACCACCGAGTGCCTGTAATCGTTACCACCTGGACACAATCCACTGCAGCTCCGACTCCACAGCAACCAAGCAACCACGGAGGAGCACATCGGACACGCCGGACAGACCGACTACCAGAGCCCGAGCCGCGACCCCAACTCATCTTGACGCCATCATCGTTGCCAAACAGACGTCGACGCCCCTGACCTCGACGAACCAGCCACCACCAACCACCGGTCTCCTAGTTGTAGTCCGCTTCAAGACGATGCCCCCAAGGAGGAGAAAGGCGCGGGGACGCCTCCATCGCCCGATCCAGATGATCTGAGGTTTCCCTCCGGAGCCAAGGCCGTGGGGAGCGGGGTGAGCACATCTCCACAGCGACGCTTCCAGGAAAGATCACGACACCCACGGTGGCCGCCGTCGCCGGTTCCGAAGAAGAGGATTTCTCCCGGAGATGCCTCGACCACCTGCATCCCACACGGCAGACCACCAACTGCAGCCCACCAACCACCACAGATCATGTCGAGGCCGACTCCAAACTAGCCACGGGACCCCTCGATCCGCCGTGCCGAGATGCGCTCCGCCCCCGGGCCGAAGCCGCCACCACCAAGTCCAGGGCCGCCGCCCCGGCAACCACAGCCCACCACTGCCGACGACATCACCACCAGAGGAGCCTGACCAAGCCCATCGGCTCGGAGGCTGATGACTAGAGTTTATACAACTAGATTTAGGCTAATGGTGATCAAGGTAGCCGGTGATTAGAAGTCAAAATTCTACATGTCCAAGAATCCAAAAATCCCACGTGTGTGGACTGTTTGTGTCCAATACAGGTAGAAAAAAATTGGTTAGGTAGTACGTCACGTGTTGGTTTTATATAATCAAGGTTCTAGCATATTTAGGTGTCCGGCTAGGTTTGCTAGCCCAGGTTCTGTGCGTGTATATATATACATGCACATAGGTTCAAAGTTTGTAACCGTAGGGAGAAAAGAAAAGCAATAAAGAGAAAAACAGGACACGATATGGGTCTTTGGCTAGAAAAATTCACGTGTTTTTTATGTGATCTATCTGTGGGCAAATCCCAACAGGTTTTGCCTCCGTTGGCTATTGCCTGGAGAAAAAAGTCCCATCGAGTCTACCTAAGAGTCAAAGACTGCCTTGTCTGTTTCTTAGGAATGAAAGCTACGTTGCGCCTAACTAATTGCTCCAAGTTCAGTGCACCATAGAGCATAATTTTGTCGTTCTTACTCTGCCTGGCTAGCTTATAAGCAACTGATCGAGCTTGTGATACTAAGCTCGTTCAGAAGAACCATTTCCGGCAGAGCTCCACACAGGGCTGGGCTAGACAATAATTTCCCATGGCAGATCTCCTCATGCTAGAGATTATTCCGCGGGGATGGCCTCTGTTCCTCTTCCCGCTCTTCCTCTTGTTTGTGCATTATTATTGGTTCATTGTGAATGGGAAGACAGGAAAAAGGCAGCAGCGAGAAAGCCACCCTCTGCCTTCTCCACCTTCTCCACCGGCACTGCCCATCATTGGGCACCTGCACCTCGTCGGCTCCCTCCCGCACGTCTCCCTCCGCAGCCTCGCCAAGAAGCACGGTCCTGACATGATGCTCCTCCATCTTGGCATCGTGCCGACAGTGGTCGTGTCATCACCGCGTGCCGCTAAGGCAGTTCTGCACACCCATGATCATGTTTTGGCCTCACGGCCCCGCTCCATGGTCTCGGAAATCCTCATGTATGGCTCATCCGACATTGCCTTTGCACCATACGACGAGCACTGGCGCCAGGCAAGGAAGCTCGTCAGCACTCACATGTTGAGTGTTAAAAAGGTGCAATCTTCCCGCAACGCCGCCACGGAGGAGGTAATTTTAGTTGTCTTGCAGTTTTCACCTGGTGTTTGGTCGAAATATTTTAATATCTCTGTCTGTACAACTGAAACTATAATTGTGAATGTTACTGCAACTTTAATTTTATACCCCCCCCCCCCCCTCTCTCTCTCTTACAAATTATTTGAAGTTCTGATTTTGTTCTAAGTCAACCTTATATATATCTGACCTCATCTAAAGGAAAATGTGCTAATATCTACAACATATAGTATGGAAATGCATTTGACGATTAGTCTAGTTTAGCGTTGTAGATGTTGATATATTTTTATAGACTTTGTTAAACTTAAAAATGTTGGACTTAGGACAAATCTAGAATTTTAAATAGTTTAAACGAAGAGAACATGTTGTATAGGGAATGACTTATAATGAGTATGAGTGAAGGACGTTGGTCGAAATACTTGGGAATGTGAGGTTCAAAATGATTTCACACAACTTGTAAGTAGAAAGTCTACTTTTATTGCTAGCCATCCATAGTGTACAACACTACACTATTATTTCTTCTGAATAGTTGTTGACAGCATGATTGTGTGGAGGGCCAGTGGAGAATTGGCACGACGTAGCGGATATGTTTCTTTTGCTTTATTGAGAAAAGAAGTGATGGATAGGGGTTGAGGGGGTACTTAAGCCGGTAGCGCACGGATGGATGACTTATATAGGTGTTTTTTCTTTCATTGCAATGGAGAATTTCCTCAGAGGTGCCATGAGACCATGTCTTATGTATTTTATAATTGAGATACTGCTAAGTTTTGAGATGCAATAATACAAGTTAACTTGTTTTTATCGAGTTTGAATTGCTTACCAAGAGTGTCACGTGGTAATACAAGTTAACTTGTGAATAGACAGTCCAGTTTATTGCTAACCATCTCAAATTCCCCGATGCAATAATACAAGTCAACTTGTGAATAGACAGTCTAGTTTTCTTGCAAACCATCTCCAATTCCCCAAAAACCCAACGTTAATTTCCCCCTTGAGGTTCGTCCATGGAGGGTGAGTCGGGGCTTAACATCAGTTTGAAAGGCGTAGTGGATAGACAGTGAGTCATTATTCTTGTACTACCCCTTGTTCTTACGGAGGGGTGGAGGAGGCTTCCTTATTACAATACAAGAAAATCCCTCCCAAATTGTAATGTACTACACAAAAGCTATTAATCTTTTAAATCAGTTGATGAGATTACGAGGGCCAGTGGGAGAGACTGCACGAGGGGGTGAGTATTTTTTTGTAACATAGGGGAGGGGGAGTGTGTTCTCACCAAAACTACCGCAGTTTAGGGGCAAAGCACAAGAGCCGATGAAGATGGTGATGTGGTACACTACAAGGAGAGTTTATAGGAATAGGCAATGTTGGATGACAAAATGGCCACCATAGTGACAACAAAGGTGGTTCTTTGAGAAATAGCGAGAAGAAAGATCATGGCTTTACAAATCCATGAAGGAGACCTTCATCCTACTCAACAGTGGCGACAATCCAGAAAAGACGTGAGGGCCTACAAGATGGTCTTCTAAATAAACCCATGGATAGACAACATCCACTAATTAGGAGATTCTACATTTCTAAAAAAAAAATGGGAGCGAGATATTTTCGTTAATCAGTATTTTACCATCACATATGTCCCAATTTATTAAATGGTTTTCTACTGTTGAAACCCGTTGGTAATTTTGTTATCACAAACTTATCCTTATTGTCATAACAATTTGTACTACACTGCATCACAAATGAAATTAAAAAATTGACTGCCATGTGCCCTCCCCTAATAATGTCATAAATGTTAGCTAGTCTCATACTTTAAGATCCATGTCATCATAGGTGAACATGGTGATGACCAAGATTAACGAGGCCGCCGCACGAGGTGGTGTAGTGGACATGAGTGAGCTTCTGAAGTCATTCACATATGACATGGCATGTCGGATCGTGTTGGGAGAGTCCTTCCGGAAAGAAGGACAGAGCAAGCTACTTCGGGACCTCACAGACGATACATCACGAATACTAGGAGGTTTCAACTTGGAGGAGTACTTCCCATTATTGGCTAGGGTTGGAGTGCTTAAGAGGGTGGTTTGTGCAAAGGCTGAGAGAGTGACGCATAGATGGGCCTATTTGCTGGATAAGTTGATCGATGAACGTGTGAGCATGGACAAGCCAACAGTTGATAACAAGGATGGCGATTTCATAGATATTTTGTTGTCTGTTCAGCATGAGTATGGTCTCACAAGAGAGCGAATGAAAGCTCTCCTGACAGTAAGTACAAATGATACCTTCGAAATTATGTATGTTGATTTATGTATATCTTATAGTAAACTATTTATTTAATATCCACAGGATATATTTTTCGGTTCAACAGACACGTTATCTAACACTCTCGAATTCACCTTGGCCGAGTTGATGCGGAAGCCATGCCTATTGGGGAAGCTACAAGATGAGGTGATGAGTATCGTACCCCGAGGACAAGAAAGTATAACCGAAACCGACATAAACAAGATGGCGTACTTAAGAGCAGTCATAAAGGAGTCACTCCGGATGTATCCTGTTGCGCCTCTCCTTGCTCCACACCTTGCCATGGCTGACTGCAACATTGATGGGTACATGGTTCCTACTGGTACACATGTCTTAGTCAATGTATGGGCCATTGGTAGGGACTCCAACTCTTGGGAGGATGCAGAAGAGTTCATACTTGAAAGATTTATATATGAAGATAGTGATGTGGATGTCAATTTCAAGGGGAATGATTTCCAGTTCTTGCCATTTGGGTCAGGACGAAGGATGTGCCCTGGTATAAACCTCGGGATCGCCAATTTTGAGCTTATGTTGGCAAACCTCATGTACCATTTTGAATGGGAATTGCCTCCAGGGGTTGAGACGAAAGACATTGATATGACAGAGGTCTTTGGGCTAACCGTGCGCCGGAAGGAGAAGCTACTGTTAATTCCAAAATCATGAAAGTTGATGCAAGAATAAAATATAAGTTGAATATTTTTTGTTACTGCTATATTGTTGCAAATAAAGAAAGGGGAATTCCTGCTTGTTGTAAATCAGTTTAGAAAGTTTTTAGCGGTGGTTGATCTTGAGCCCAAAATGTTCTAAGAAGGCCTAGAGGATCTGCTTAACTATGTGAGCTTGATCAGCAGCGCCATGCAGTAGTAGCTTGTTGTCGATATACTGCAATACTAGAAACAGCAACCCCCCCCCCCCCCCCCGCCCCTAATTCCCCATGCGACTCATGAGGGTGTAGGAGGCAACCACATTCAAAGGCCGCCAAACACGTTTTCTGCACCCAAAGTGAATAGGTATGGGGAAATAGCCCCCCCCCCCCCCCCCACAGGACTTGTGCTTGACCAGACGGAACGATAGTGTGTACCCATCTAATCTGCTTAGCTTGGAATTTCTTTTGCCATAAAATCTCTGCCAGATGAGAACCGAGTGCAGCTTAGTTGTTTTGGTTCTTTGTGGTGGAACCAGCCCACACCATGTGTTCAAGTGCTCACACTTTCCTAGATTTATTCCAGACTTTCAATATAAGTTCATTCAGTGGAAGATGTCGTTCCCCTCAACTACAACAGAACCGTTAAATAAACCATGGGCAAAGAGAGGGGTTGGAGAGGACAATAAATTTCAGAAATAGTTTGTATCAATTTTTAACTTTTATTCAATATCAAAGTGCTATACACCATTGTGAACCAATACCCTTATATTATTTCTTCGGGAGTGACAATATCCAACATTGCGAAGGAACGACAGATTTTCGCTCCAAGTTGCACCAATTTAATCGTCTTTGTCCTCCTCCTCTACATCAGATATAGCCAAGAGAGAAGACATGATGTTTTTTCCAAAATGTTTTTGCAGTGAACGAACTCAATGTTGGAAAAAACCATGTGCTCTTCTAGTGAGTTGAGCAAGTAGAGCAGCTTATTATTACTAGATGATTTCCCCGCGCGTTGCTGCGGGACATCCATGTACAAGTTTCTGTAAATATTTGTTTGACCATGGACAATCACATCATCAATGTCCGAAATTTACTTATTTCAAGTCAGTTTTCATGTGGACTTACATCCTAAGTACCTCCTTAATAGATTAACTCAACTAACATCCATAGAGATAGACTATGTATAAATGAAAATGATAGAATGATGGGTACCAAACAAAAAGGGGTTGACCAACAATGGAATATGTGTTCATATTTGGTATTTCCAAGAGTATTAAGTATGTTCATTCATCGTCAATTTTAAACCTGGATAATGGAAGACATTACTCGTACATCCTTGATAGATGAAGATGCTGTTAGCTCATCAGTTTATATTTCAAGAGGATGGTCATAGAAAGGAAGGAACAATGAGAGGCATGACAAATAATTAAACTCTAAACGGGTAGATCTAAATCCCAATGCAATTTGTATCTACGATGTCGTCGGAGTTGGGTTTCAATTTAAGTTGTAAGTCATTTGTTACGTGGCTCTAACACCGGGTCATAAAAACTGACCGATGCAACCAAAGGAAGCAATGCTCAAATAGTATAATGTGTAACATCGTAGGAGAATATGATAATCTACACCAACAAAAATAGTAGAGGTCAGAGCTATATAAAAGCACTACTTATAAAGAAAATCCCAATTAGTTCCTGATAAGAAAACTATAGTAGAATACGAAATTTAGAAAAAATGTACATATAGCAAACTATCGGGAGCAGATGCCCCAATGGCATTGCTAAGACAATTGTGGTCCAAAATTCCAAAACTCGTGTCAATAAGCATAGCAAAATAAATGTGACTGTATTCATTTATAACTATTCAATATCAGAAATCAAGAGGACATTATCTAAAATATTTTGCTATCAGTTCAAGGTTCCAAAAAAATAGCCCAGAATAAGCTAATGCAAAGAAACCTTCCACTGGACATATCTTTTTGGTGTTGATTAGTAGGCAGAGTTGCCCACACTACATGGGCATTACACAGTTTTATACTACAAAGAAAGTACAGTAACTCATATATGCTTTGCCATGATATAGTTGCGAGTACGCCATATAGCTCCTAGCACTTATCTGGCTAGTTGTGAAACTGGCATAACCATACAAGGACCTTACTGAGAGACAGAAACTATAGACGATAAACCTCCTCTAAACAAACTGTTCATTGTAGAGAATAATTCCACAAGTTGGTACATCAGATCCGAATTGCTAGGTCTATCTAAGAAAAAAAGTTATAGTAATTGAGAAATTGATCTGGCTTCCTCTATATTTCTGTAACTTTAGAACCACATCTGTGATGCATAACTGATAGTATTGATTTTGTCAAATCAGTTGTGAGCCCTTACTTCAATATTTTTGTTTACCTGTAAATGCAGAGACAAGTACCTGATGACAAATAAAATATTTCATAAGCAGCATTAATCTATAAAGCTATGCTTTCCCTTAAAAGATGAATTGTCTGGATTACACCAAACAGTTAACTCTTAATTAATAGAGAGAATAACTTTCACGAGTGTCACATTGGCAAGATACATGAAAGCAAGCTCCTCCAAATGACAAATATCCAAATTTCAAAAAGCTGATGGGTTGATTAGTTTGCAAGCACGGAGCCACAGCGAGACATGCACAAATAATCAGAAGCTGGACAAACAGTACTCCAAGATCTGAAAAAATAGGAAATTTTCACCATCTAGCGCTTGCAATCAAAATCATCCGATGGGAGGTATGAGAACGATCCATCATATCTCGACACATTCTTGCCTACAATGCTTAAGTTACAGATGATTGTGGATGTGAGAGACTGACCAGACTTGCTGCCAGCGCGAGGTGGATGGAGACGGAACATATAGCTTTCATCCAAAAAACGGCTTCCTACAACACACAAGTCAGAGTTTCCAACCAAAATTAACTCAAAAAAATCGCTCACATCTAATGAGACAGAGGAGGCAGCGCACCGACCTTTGGTGTGGGTGATGTTGGGGGAGGACGCATACCACAAATTAGAGTTTCTAGTCCAAGCTATATCTATGTTTATACATGCTCGAGGTCGATCCAACGCTGCAGCAGGCCGTGGCTGTTAATGGAGGCCCTACCCTGCGTTACCATCAGCCCACCCATACCTTCGAGGTCGGAAAGTAAGTTGTCCACCGGCTGGGCACTTTGCCGGCGCGGCGTTTGCTCCATGGTCTAGTCGCCGGGCAGAGCATCCTTCGAGGAGAAACTCTAGCAGCCGGCCTGATTCCGCCCACAAACATAGACCACGACCGCATGCTGCAGACTCCTATCCATGCCTTCCATCTACGGGAGCGGCGAACGAAGCAGGGTTGACAGAGGACACCAAGGACAACGGGCTGCGCCGGCAGAGGCGGAAGATGAGGGGAGGTTCCGTGGACCGGCACCATGCCAAAGGGGCGGACCACATGCAGAAATTGAGGGGTGGCAGCGGGCAGCGCCGGCAGAGCTGTAAGAGAAGGGGAGGTGCCGCGGACCGACGACCTGCCAGAGGGGCGGACCACACGAAGAAATTGCTTCCTACCCACCGCACTCTATACAATTGCCAGGGGAGAAGATTGATCCTTTTTTAGGGAGAGAGAGAGAGGAAACGGAAAGGATGGTGGGGGCAGGACGATTGGCCTTCTGTTTGCGAATTGACACCATTGAGCTTTGGTGGTAATTTAAAACTGGAAACAGAGCGACTACATGCAAGTTTAGATGCTAATAGAAATTAGTTAAATGGGAAAATAATTGATGATGTGGCGCGCTGTAACATCCCAAAATTTTAAATTTTGGAATGTCATATTAAATAAATAATTATGATTTTTTGTTTGATTGTTGTGTGATTGATTGTGTGAAATTGAGTGAAAATTTGAAACTTTTGAAAGTTGAATGAGAGGGAATAAAAGAACTTTCCCAAAACTTTCATTCTTGCATTTTGGGTCCCCAGGAATTCAAATTCATTTCAAATACTAAACCCTGGAGTGAAGATGACATGACTTCTTCCATTAAAGAAATGAAAAAGGGATTTGAAAAGATTTGAATTCCATTTGAAAATATTTTGAAACCAGAAACTTTATGCAACTCAATGATTTTCTTGAGAGAAGATAAAATGACTTCTTCAAATTATAAGAAATAGAGTTGGAAGTTTAAAAGGATCATTTTGAAAGTCCCTTTGAAGTTTTTATTCAAATTATTTTCTCCAATATAATAAATATATTGAAATGAGGCTAAAATGATTCCCTCCAATGGAAAAGTAGGGGAAATCTTTTTGGAACTATTTTGAATATTTCAAAATTCAATTTGAATTATTTAAATGGCCACATAATGTATTTGCATTTATTTGAATTTTTGTAGTTCTATTTGCCTTTGAAAAATAGTTCATATTTTAGTAAATTTTATTCTGAACATTTTGCTATATTATATGCCTATGTAATATTTTTATTTTATTTGTTTTAATTAGTTTTCCCTTTACTGTTTTTATTTTAAAAACAAAAATTGGCCGAAGCCCAGACAGCCTACAGTTGCAGGCCGGCCCAGCGTCCCCGACCCCTCGCCCGATTTCTTTCCATACGGGCGACCACCCTTTCCTTCTGATGCCGCGATCACTGACCTGCGGGCCCCACCGCCCGACCAAATCCCGCGACGATCATCACCTTCCTTCCTCCCCGATTCCTTTCCAAATCTCGCCGACGCCGTCGTGGCCGAATCCCCGCCGTGCTCCCCTTCCTTCTGGAGCTGCCCCTTGCCGCAAGGAAGCCCCCTATATAAACCACGCTCCCCTCGCCCGATTCCGCCCCTAAACCCTACCCCGACGACCTCCCTCGCCTACAATTCCTCGCCGGAGTTGCCCGAGCCCCGCCGCTGTCTTGAGCTCGCGCCGCTTCGTCCAGTGCCCACGAGCCCACGCCGTTGCCACCTACATCTCCGCCGTACACGCCCGCACCTCCCCGACGTCTTCCCCAGCCCCAAGGACCGCCGGATACGCCGTACGAGCCGGGCCCGAGCCGCCAGCATCACCGTCGTCGACTCGCTATAAGCCACCGGCCGCCCACCCCTCTCCCTCGCGTCGGACATCACCTGTACCGTTAGATCCCCAGCCCCAATGTGAGGTGTTGTATTTTACATCTCCGGGAGGCGGAGATGTAATTATTTTTGCATCTACATCATCTGTTGGAGAGTGGTTTTTGGGCCTCGAAGATGCAAAAGTTAGTTATTTTTGCATCTATATCTTCTATTGAAGATGCTCTAAAATTGGAACTTAAATATCACTAACTTATCGCAACCGTTAAACTGAAGAGCCCTTAGCTAATGGACTAGCATATACGTATACATGCATACAAACACCGGCCATCATCGTCGTGGTCATGAACTCAGGAGGAGGTAGAGGACGTAGACACAAGGATGTCCGTGGCGGGTGCCTCGTTGGCTGCTGCTCCTGCAGCCGCTGCACAACCTATGCCGCTTCCCCAGCCACTGCTTAGCCTGCTCGCCCTCCAATCCAGGGGCGGAGCCAGCGTGTTGGCGTTGGGTTCAACTGAACCCAACGATTTTTCCTCGCCACGTATAGGGATACAGGTACGTATGTGCTATGAACCCAATATAAAATGAGGGCTGAACCCATCGACCTAGAAGAATGCCACGGTCAAACAAAAGCCCAAAAGCCCAGAGAGTAAATTGCATCAGTGCGAGGGCCTTCGTGGCTTCCAGCCCCTATTCTCTTCCTGTACAGTACGTGTACACGGCAGCTGCACGACCTTTCCCCTCTGTTGTCCTCTCGATGTTCTCTTCATCGATTCGGCTATTTGGTCTCTCGTGTTCGCCATCGATTGAGTCGCCACCTGAGATGCGGTTGAATAGTTGACAACAGCAAGTCGGTAGCGGCATGATTGCCATTGTAGTCCTAATTCAAGGTACTGAGATGGCGTCGTCACGTCTCCTCTCTGTTGTGCATGCCCTAATTTTTCTAATTGCTTATTCCACGTACTTTGATTGATCTAGGATATGGTGAGAATTTCTAAAAGATAAATCGATCGATAGGTCTAGATAATGATGTGAGCACTTCAAGATCACCTGTTATAAGTAGGCAAAGTGCATCAAATGTCGCCGTTCAAAGAGAATTTAATTGATTAGAGCAGCCTTATGATGCAGCTGATTAGAAGAAAATTTCAGAGCACACAAGAAATCCCAAGAAGTAAGATGAGATTAGGTGAAGATATTTAACATGAATACATTCCAGGCCACCGCTTAATATTGATTACCACAGAGGCTATTGGAGATGTTTCACCAGGATTTAATCCGGAACGATTTGATGATATGATGATTGGCTTCAATATAGTTACAAGGTGCATAAGACCTTTTGTTTTGCCATGTGGAGGAAGATATTTTTCTATCATTAGTAATGATGCTGTGTTTCATCTTTTTACGATGATGAAGAATCAAAAGGGGGCATTTTAAAATTTGAGTGACTTTACATGCTTATTTCTTAATGGTACTTATTTGAAACTTATTTTTTCTTACTTGAAGATAGTAGTAAAGGCTCCTATTCACATGTACATTAAAGAGTACCACTAGATTTATATATTTTACAATTCCTATGTTTAAACTTGTCAAACTTATTTCTTATATTTCCTTCAATGTTTTTCGAAAGATGAGAAATTACACCTGAAACTATGAAGTTATTTTGGTATTACTCTTCTTATTATAATATTTATAAGCAGTGATTTTATAATTTCATCCAACTGGTATGTCCTACATTCTTCAATTTTTAATGATCACAATATGTTGTAAGTGATATCATATTTCAAAAAAAAGTGATATCACATTTCTATTTCTAATATGTTTTTGAGTGCAAAACTATTTTTTGTAAGATGGTGTAAAATTAGATTATGCACTTAATTAATTTCATCAGATCGTCCCAACGAGTCAATGAGTGAACCCAATGACTGATTTTTCTGGCTCCGCCCCTGCTCCAATCGAGCTGGCTCCTCGTTGGCAAGGGTGGCATCGTCTTCGTTGCCGGATTGTGCATCAGTCGGTGGTCCTCCTCGGTGTGCATGTACATGTAGAAGCAGAGATCATCGACGGATGCGGCTATGGTGTTCAGTGTGTCCAGCTGAAAACGTGGTAGGACAGGTTCCCCGCCATGGTGGCCAGCGCCGTGGCCACTGCCCGCTCCGCCAAATCAGTAGCGTGGGGGGAGAAGGAGCTTGTGACGCAGCAGCGAAGGTGCCTCGGCTCCAACATAGGATGAGTGGTATATTGTGCCGCGCCCGCAATGTCGGTTCTTCACCCTAGTGGAAGGAGGCCACCCCACTGGCCAGTGGGAGGCTGCACGGCAGTTCCATCGTCGACTTCGCGGGTTCTCTGGGGCTAGACATCACTGAGATAAGGGCAGAGGAAGAGGTATATGTGGTGGTGGCGAGCTAGGGGATGAGTGGCTTGCACAAACGGGGCCGCCAATCTGGATCTGAGCAGCGTGGAGCCGACACATGGTTATCGGCGAGATGTGTGTGGTCGAGAGGCAAGGAGACCACCGTACCGGTGGGAAAACTCTGACAAGATGCGAGAGATGATGAGGCGACGCGTACATACACGGTTAGGTTTTCGGCCCCGTGTGTTACTACTTAGATAGTAGAAATGCATGCCTTAGTAATCACGTGCATGATATGACGCACATTTCGCACATAAGAATTGTGTGCGATGAAGCCAATTACCCCCGCAATGTTAAATTATATGGATAGTGTGCATATCATCGCACACAAAAAGCTCATTCATGATGTGTGCGATGTGTCCCTTCATTGCACATGATTCATTTGTTGGAACCGTGTGGATGTCATCTTGCACAGTTGGAATCAACCAGGCATGTGCGATGAATTCTACATCACACATGGTTCAACCTGGGGCTCCCGGTTTTATTCCCCAACTATGTGTGATGCTAGAGCATTGTTTATCGCTATCGTGTGCGATTGGGCGACTCAATAGTACTAATCTAAACTAGTGTATAGACTGCAGGAGATCGACAACAAGAACAAAGAGGAGAGGGGATCCCCATACCTCACAACTCTTTTATATTAAAATTTCTTTCATGTAACTCCATTGAGCAACACAAAAGAATAACAATGATTTAGGATTTGAGAAATGGCATTGTGTTCAATTTTATGAAAAGGCTTCTAAAAATCCAGCTTTACAAATAAAACCTCTGTGTTAGATTTATGACATGGGAAAAGATATGCAAAATAAAAGGCCAAACAATCTTGAATAGACCTCTCCATGAGAAAAGTATACTGATTAGAACTCGCACTAGCCGAAGAATTAACTTTCTGAAGTCTATAGGCCACAAGTTTTGTAATGATCTTCGAAACACTGTGGAAAAAGGGATTGGCATGAAATCATTAGGGGTTAGAAGAGCAGGGCCTTTGGAAATCAAGGTGATGAATGAAGTGTTGCATAATCTATACCTACTAATAAAGTACGTATTGCTTCTGCCGTTCATCGTCATTAAAAGTGTCCCAAAAGTGTCCCAAAAGTGTCCCTCCTTCTCCCCTTTTTTTCTCCCTTTTCTCCTTGATTTCAGGTTTGCGCAAGATAGAGCTGCTCGCCCATGTGCCATCTTAGCAAATGGGCTGCACAGTGTTGCAATTACGATCCAGCTACTTTCTTTTTAGTTTTTCTCTTTTTTTGGCAGATTCAAGTACTTTTCAAAATATTCATATCTTTCAAAACCTAACTTCAAATATAAAATGTTATATTTGGAAATCGCTCAGAAAAATGTGTAGATTTCAAATATGATATTATCTTGCATGTTAATTATTTCTAAAATTATGTTTATGTTACACCCTCAATTAATTATTTTCGTTATATACCATTCGGCATGAATGGTCAGCTATCTCAAAAACAATGAACAATACTTTTCGTTATATGGGGTAGATTCCAAATATGATATTATCTTGCATGTTAATTATTTCTAGAATTATGTTTATGTTGCACCCCTAATTAATACGTTTCTTTATATGGGGTATTTTGAAAATGCATATTCGTTATGCATGTCCTTACAGATTGATTGTTTTCGGTGGAGATATCTAATATGTTTGCAACCACATTAAGTCTTGACTTGGATTACAGTTGCAATCACATATATCAACAAAACAAAAATAATGCTCTTATGCACATGCTATCACTGAGTACTAAAGTGTGCTTTGCTATTTCCAGCCTAATGCATTGTTTGTTGAGTATCACTGGGGAGGAATGTAGCAAAGACGTGACTTGATACGGGCAACTAGGTAGATACTTTTGTCGTCTAATAAATTGGACACAACTTCAGTACACTTAAAAAATTATCCAACCTTTTATGTTTGTGCACGACACCACTTATCATCTTGTTTCTTGTATGGCACCATGAAGAATTCAAGTGATTTGCTGATGTCGTCGAGTGTGTGTATGATGGGTGATTTTTTTCCTCCCGTTGCAACGCACGGGCATGTTTGCTAGTACAGATTTATGCAATTTAATTTAGGCTTGATGTCGAGCTATTTGGTGCCTTAGAAATTGCAAAATAATTGAAAAAGAATCCAAAATTGGCAAGTATGTAAAAAGTTTCAGACATGCATTCATGAAAAATTACCTGGTACTATCTCGTTGGACCGTTTAAAACACGTACTCCCTCCGTTCCTAAATATAAGTTGTTTTAGAGATTGCAATATGAACTATCTAGTTGGACCGTTCAAAACACGTACTCCCTCCGTTCAATAGGAACGGAGGAAGTAGTGTTTTCAGAGTGTGGAGCCGGAGACGCTCTCATCCACACGCGCAAGCAACACAGCCCATCATGCTCGTTTTCACGCTTCGTTGTCTTTCCGTATATTCGCTTGGACCAGCAAATTTAGGCGTGCGATTATTCCCATCGTCGTTGGCTGTCTCTGTGGAGCCAAACGGGTTCTCTTCCACGAACACAAGCCACCTAATTAACTTGCTCACTTGGGGTTTGGGACGTACGTGCTCGCGATGACCATTCAACCCCGCGTGTGATCGTGCAGGTGTCGTTGCCTTGACTCTTCTCTTCTCCGCTCGTACGCATGATGATGCATACATAGCCATGAAGGACACATCGGCCAGTGTCCGTTACTGTGGTAATCGCAGCTAGTACGTCCCAGTCTCAGGTTTTGCCACTGTGACAACCTTGTACGTGTTCTCGACCACAACGTACGGTGTCTGCCTGCACCACGTAATCATGCGTATGTAGCCATGGAGGACAACACGCACCGGCCACTGCCAGTATCCGTGCACGGACTGACGGTGATAATCACAGCTAGCTAGAAGACGGGCTGAGGTTGGCCGTGCGTCTCTATCTCAGATTTTGCCACTGTGACAACCTTGCATGTATTCACGAAAATTCAAAGTCCGGACTGTGCCACTGACGTTGCTTTCACTATTCTCCTCCACACACGGAGACACGCTGAGTGTGTGTCGGCAGCACATAATCATGCGTACGTAGCCTTGGGGAACACACCCGCAAGTGTCCGTGTCCGTGACTGTGAGAATTAACACTAGTTATACAAAGTTAATGTGATGCTGGAACTATTTATTGGAATTATAATGATGTTTAGATCAAATTATATCATTTCTAATGTAAGTTTCCACAAATTTTGAACCAATGTATCGGCATTACAATGCTTGCTTCAGTATTGTCATCGTCGCTAGGAGGTCTAACGACCTGAATCTAATTTTTGTTTCTTCTGGTGTTCTTTGCACTGCCACGACAGTTGATATATAAATCGAAAGTTTTTTTCCGCAAAAAACAATTAAGTATAGGTAAAATGTGGCATCCCAGAGCTAAGATTCTAGATCAGCCACCGGTCATGCATCCTTGGAGCCTGCGGGCCTAACAAGTGAATTACTACATGCCACTCGTTAGTGCCTATCTGCCACATGTCCTGCAAGGATCATTGGTTCACTGAATTATTTTCTCGGTGCTTAGATACTTCACAGTAGGCTATCTACGCCTCCTGACGCCGGCCCACGTCGTCCGCTCCGAGGCCTCAACCTCATCTCATGGAGTGTGAGAAATTAGCTCACGGTGTCTCACGATCATCGGCATAAGTGGATTACAAGGCTTTGGCAATCGATACTACCAAGGTGACCTGGTTGCAGCCCTTGCAGAAGGGATTGCGGGTTAGCACCCCCGTGTTATGGTGTGATAGCCTGTTCAAGACGTATCCCCCGTCAACCATCTGTTCTATGCCAGCACAAAACACACTTAAGGCTGATTTCCATTTTGGTAGAGATAAAATGGCCATGGGAGCAGTGAGTGGTTGATGGCTTCGGTAGATCAAGTCGCAGTCACGCTCACCAAGCTGATGCTTGCAGGTCGTTCAAATCTCAACCTTACGCTGGTGAGAATTGAGGGAAAATGTTAATGTGCTAAATACTTACTGAGTTGGTAGTTAGGATCTGGTAGATAACTCTGCCCTGTAATGGCACTTTGTTGCTAAACCCTAACAATCTTTGTACTAGTCCTTTAGTTCTTGTTGAACATAAATATGAGCCGAGGCTTGGTGAATTAACCATGGCAAATCATTGATCCTTTCTCATTCGTGACCGACAATGTTGTACTGTAGACGACAATGAAGTCCCAAAAAGAACAATGCATTGAGCGCTCTATTGTACCATCACTGATGCGGAGATTTCCTTCGACAAACACAAGCCACGACACATAATGCATGATTAACTTGCTCGTTTTCAGATGTCGTACGCGTCTCTCTCTCTCTCTCTCTCTCTCTCTCTCTCTCTCTCTCCCTCTATCTCTCTCTCTCTCTCTGTCCCCTCTCTCTCTGTGTGTGTGTGTCCCCTCTCTCTCTCTCTGTCCCCTCTCTCTCTCTGTCTCTCTCTCTCTCTCACACACACACACACACACACACACACATTTTCGAAGATAACAAATATGTGGCCATAGGAGAGAGGCGTCTCGTGTGATGTGACAACTTCATACGTACAATCGAGGACCACAAATGACGGGTGAACGTGCTCCTATGGTTCCTTATACCCTTCCCTTTTCTTCTCGACACATGCTATCTCTCGGCAGCACATAATCATACTTACCCATAGACGACCTGCCAGTGTCCCTAACTGATAATTAATTACATCGACAAGACGAGCTAAGGTTGGCCATCAGTCCAAGTCTCAGAATTACCCTATCCCTGGAGACTTGTACAATTTTATATTTGCTGATAAACGGATCAATGTTTTCATTAATTCCTTATTCCATCATGCAGCCATGGAGAATGTTGTCATTTTGAATATTAACACGTCTCCCGATAAGAAATGTTTCCATTTTTTACGTTGGTAACGTCTCCCAAGTAAAACTTATACAACTAATTTCTATCTTCGCATATTTTTAAGTCAGCAACATTGCTCTTTTTTTTTAAAGTACACTTTGAAAAGGTACATTTATGCATATTATTTATAAAGTAATTTATTATTCAAATATATCTATTATATACTATTAAAACAGAAGGCAAACAAGTCACTACATGCTTTCACATGTGCAAAATAATCTAACCCATTGATCATACATGGGTCCTAATTATAATGGACGAGATTAAATTCAGAAGTTTGGAATCTAAGTGTAGATTAAGGAGCTAATAATCAGTTTCATGCAGATCAAGGAATAAGCTACCAGTGTAACAACACAGATGGAACTATAAGATATAATGACTTTATGGTCGACGCGTGATTGTATTGGACGGATACTCCGGGAAGTTGTAACACGAAACAAGAGTGTGGAAGAACTTAATTTTTATGGGAGCTTTGACTGTCAAGAAGAAAAGAAATGACTACAGTTGCAGGTGGAGTCATCTGACGTCAAGGGAGTAGCAGTGAAGCTCATATTTAATGGTTCAAGTCCAAGGTACACTGAGATTCACACATGGCAGCTTCAAGATGACGATGACATATTCGCCAAGTTGGAGTGTTAATAAATGTGTCGAATATTATTTCAACGAGTTGTACTACACTTGGGCAAGTAATTAACAGAGGGTTAGGTATTTGAGTCGAACACGTATAACCCGAGCCTATTATATCAGGGCACCGTGGGGGTAGCCAAATAGACTAGACATAAGTTGGCTAGACAGAGAACACAAGAGGGGCGGTGTTAGGAAATAATCTTACCTTTGATCTTGGCCTAGCCATGTACAGCTGATGACAGGAGTTTATAGTACTAGATTTAGATTTAGGCTAATGGTGATGAAGGTAGCGGGTGATCAGGAGTCAAAGTTGTGCATGTCCAAGAATACTAAAGTCCCACGTGTGTGGGTTGTTTGTGTCCAGTACGGGTTGGCTAAGATAGGTTAGGTAGTACATGTTGGTTTTGTAATCAAAGTTCTATTATGTTTAGGTGCTAGGTTTGCTAGCCCAGCGTCTGTGCGTGTATGCATATAAGTGCACACAGGTTCAAAGTTTGTAGCCGTGGAGAAAAAAGAGAAAAGAAATAAAGAGAAAAATGGGCATGATGCATGCCCTTGGTTAAAGTTTTTTTTATTGCGTTTTTATGTGATTGATCCATGAGCAAATCCCAATAATTGGTATCTAGATCAAGGTTCGAGGATTTGAAACCAAGCCTGCCCAGCATGGCGACCCTACTAGTGCCTCGGGGCGGATAGTATAGTCGTTGGGTGGTGCATCGATAAGGAGGATCAGGCGATCGTTGTTCGGCGAAGCGACAAGGTGGAAGACGACAGGTTGTCGTCGGGAAGGTGGTTGAAGAAGATCATTGACGAAAGTGATGGTGCCAAGGTGCGGTGCCAGAAAGTCATCAAGATCGTCGTCCAACGGGAGTTAGATGAATCAAGGAGTCGTGCAAGTTAGCACATTCGACCGTCGTCGTGTCAGCGAGACATCATTGTTGTGTCCAAGTGTTTTTCTCTGTGAGGATTCGTGGAAGATGAAGCACGCCTAGGTCATTTTTGTGTCTCAATGAGAGGGTCAAGTTCAAGTATGTGAGGGCGGTAAACTAGTGAAACTGAATCTCTTCAATGAGGTCATGTCTATACATGAGGCTGGAGTAGATGGTATAGTCCACGGGGTGGCGTGATCCACAAGGTAGACGGCATGTATCTTGCTAGGGTGGATGGTGTAGTCCATAAGGTGGTTTATTCCATAAGGTTGCTAGTGTGGCTGGTAGTCCATGGCATATTTGAAGTGGTCCGTACATTCACCCAAGTCAAAATTTAAGGGGAAATTGTGGCGAACAATATAGCTAGTAATTTGAGTTGTCCTAGTGCGAGCAGATGAGTCATAGTGTGATCCACCACTATAGAAGTGCATGCTCTAGCCAATGCAACCAAAAGACCGATCTGATGAAAGAGACTAGGCAATACATTTATACGTCAACAATAACGAATGGAAGCACACATAGATGATAAGTCAATATAAGAGGGAGTTTGTTGGAAATAATCTTGCCTTTTGATCTTTTTTTTTTAAACGAGGCAAAAGACTTGCCATTTCATTGATTAAGAAGAGAGTAAGAATTGCCCGGTTAATTTACGGAAAACCAGGCTAAAACCGATACAACCCAGCCCATAAAATGGGCACCATCGGCCAACCTGGCCACATGCCAACAAATGGCCACACGCGCCAGCGAACGACAGCTTCGACTTTGACGACAATCTTTGCAAGGGAAATATGCAGGGTTTGCGCCGACCGAGTCCTCCGCAAACGACCACCGAGTGCCTGTAATCGTCACCACCTGGACACAATCCACCGCAGCTCCGACTCCACAGCAACCAAGCAACCACGGAGGAGCACATCGGACACGCCGGACAGACCGACTACCAGAGCCCGAGCCGCGACCCCAACTCATCTTGACGCCATCATCGTTGCCAAACAGACGTCGACGCCCCTGACCTCGACGAACCAGCCACCACCAACCACCGGTCTCCTAGTTGTAGTCCGCTTCAAGACGATGCCCCCAAGGAGGAGAAAGGCGCGGGGACGCCTCCATCGCCCGATCCAGATGATCTGAGGTTTCCCTCCGGAGCCAAGGCCGTGGGGAGCGGGGTGAGCACATCTCCACAGCGACGCTTCCAGGAAAGATCACGACACCCACGGTGGCCGCCGTCGCCGGTTCCGAAGAAGAGGATTTCTCCCGGAGATGCCTCGACCACCTGCATCCCACACGGCAGACCACCAACTGCAGCCCACCAACCACCACAGATCATGTCGAGGCCGACTCCAAACTAGCCACGGGACCCCTCGATCCGCCGTGCCTAGATGCGCTCCGCCCCCGGGCCGAAGCCGCCACCACCAAGTCCGGGGCCGCCGCCCCGGCAACCACAGCCCACCACTGCCGACGACATCACCACCAGAGGAGCCTGACCAAGCCCATCGGCTCGGAGGCTGATGACTAGAGTTTATACAACTAGATTTAGGCTAATGGTGATCAAGGTAGCCGGTGATTAGAAGTCAAAATTCTACATGTCCAAGAATCCAAAAATCCCACGTGTGTGGGCTGTTTGTGTCCAATACAGGTAGAAAAAAATTGGTTAGGTAGTACGTCACGTGTTGGTTTTATATAATCAAGGTTCTAGCATATTTAGGTGTCCGGCTAGGTTTGCTAGCCCAGGTTCTGTGCGTGTATATATATACATGCACATAGGTTCAAAGTTTGTAACCGTAGGGAGAAAAGAAAAGCAATAAAGAGAAAAACAGGACACGATATGGGTCTTTGGCTAGAAAAATTCGCGTATTTTTTATGTGATCTATCTGTGGGCAAATCCCAACAGGTTTTGCCTCCGTTGGCTATTGCCTGGAGAAAAAAGTCCCATCGAGTCTACCTAAGAGTCAAAGACTGCCTTGTCTGTTTCTTAGGAATGAAAGCTACGTTGCGCCTAACTAATTGCTCCAAGTTCAGTGCACCATAGAGCATAATTTTGTCGTTCTTACTCTGCCTGGCTAGCTTATAAGCAACTGATCGAGCTTGTGATACTAAGCTCGTTCAGAAGAACCATTTCCGGCAGAGCTCCACACAGGGCTGGGCTAGACAATAATTTCCCATGGCAGATCTCCTCATGCTAGAGATTATTCCGCGGGGATGGCCTCTGTTCCTCTTCCCGCTCTTCCTCTTGTTTGTGCATTATTATTGGTTCATTGTGAATGGGAAGACAGGAAAAAGGCAGCAGCGAGAAAGCCACCCTCTGCCTTCTCCACCTTCTCCACCGGCACTGCCCATCATTGGGTACCTGCACCTCGTCGGCTCCCTCCCGCACGTCTCCCTCCGCAGCCTCGCCAAGTAGCATGGTCCTGACATGATGCTCCTCCATCTTGGCATCGTGCCGACAGTCGTCGTGTCATCACCGCGTGCCGCTAAGGCAGTTCTGCGCACCCATGATCATGTTTTGGCCTCACGGCCCCGCTCCATGGTCTCGGAAATCCTCATGTATGGCTCATCCGACATTGCCTTTGCACCATACGACGAGCACTGGCGCCAGGCAAGAAAGCTCGTCAGCACTCACATGTTGAGTGTTAAAAAGGTGCAATCTTCCTGCAACGCCGCCACGGAGGAGGTAATTTTAGTTGTCTTGCAGTTTTCACCTGGTGTTTGGTCGAAATATTTTAATATCTCTGTCTGTACAACTGAAACTATAATTGTGAATGTTACTGCAACTTTAATTTTATACCCCCCCCCCCCCTCTCTCTCTCTTCCAAATTATTTGAAGTTCTGATTTTGTTCTAAGTCAACCTTATATATATCTGACCTCATCTAAAGGGAAATGTGCTAATATCTACAACATATAGTATGGAAATGCATTTGATGATTAGTCTAGTTTAGCGTTGTAGATGTTGATATATTTTTATAGACTTTGTTAAACTTAAAAATATTGGACTTAGGACAAATCTAGAATTTTAAATAGTTTAAACGAAGAGAACATGTTGTATAGGGAATGACTTATAATGAGTATGAGTGAAGGACGATTGGTCGAAATACTTGGGAATGTGAGGTTCAAAATGATTTCACACAACTTGTAAGTAGAAAGTCTACTTTTATTGCTAGCCATCCATAGTGTACAACACTACACTATTATTTCTTCTGAATAGTTGTTGACAGCATGATTGTGTGGAGGGCCAGTGGAGAATTGGCACGACGTAGCGGATATGTTTCTTTTGCTTTATTGAGAAAAGAAGTGATGGATAGGGGTTGAGGGGGTACTTAAGCCGGTAGCGCACGGATGGATGACTTATATAGGTGTTTTTTCTTTCATTGCAATGGAGAATTTCCTCAGAGGTGCCATGAGACCATGTCTTATGTATTTTATAATTGATATACTGCTAAGTTTTGAGATGCAATAATACAAGTTAACTTTTTTTTATCGAGTTTGGATTGCTTACCAAGAGTGTCACGTGGTAATACAAGTTAACTTGTGAATAGACAGTCCAGTTTATTGCTAACCATCTCAAATTCCCCGATGCAATAATACAAGTTAACTTGTGAATAGACAGTCTAGTTTTCTTGCGAACCATCTCCAATTCCCCAAAAACCCAACGTTAATTTCCCCCTTGAGGTTCGTCCATGGAGGGTGAGTCGGGGCTTAACATCAGTTTGAAAGGCGTAGTTGATAGACAGTGAGTCATTATTCTTGTACTACCCCTTGTTCTTACGGAGGGGTGGAGGAGGCTTCCTTATTACAATACAAGAAAATCCCTCCCAAATTGTAATGTACAACACACAAGCTATTAATCTTTTAAATCAGTTGATGAGATTACGAGGGCCAGTGGGAGAGACTGCACGAGGGGGTGAGTATTTTTTTGTAACATAGGGGAGGGGGAGTGTGTTCTCACCAAAACTACCACAGTTTAGGGGCAAAGCACAAGAGCCGATGAAGATGGTGATGTGGTACACTACAAGGAGAGGTTATAGGAATAGGCAATGTTGGATGACAAAATGGCCACCATAGTGACAACAAAGGTGGTTCTTTGAGAAATAGCGAGAAGAAAGATCATGGCTTTACAAATCCATGAAGGAGACCTTCATCCTACTCAACAGTGGCGACAATCCAGAAAAGACGTGAGGGCCTACAAGATGGTCTTCTAAATAAACCCATGGATAGACAACATCCACTAATTAGGAGATTCTACATTTCTAAAAAAAAAATGGGAGCGAGATATTTTCGTTAATCAGTATTTTACCATCACATATGTCCCAATTTAATAAATAGTTTTCTACTGTTGAAACCCGTTGGTAATTTTGTTATCACAAACTTATCCTTATTGTCATAACAATTTGTACTACACTGCATCACAAATGAAATTAAAAAATTGACTGCCATGTGCCCTCCCCTAATAATGTCATAAATGTTAGCTAGTCTCATACTTTAAGATCCATGTCATCATAGGTGAACATGGTGATGACCAAGATTAACGAGGCCGCCGCACAAGGTGGTGTAGTGGACATGAGTGAGCTTCTGAAGTCATTCACATATGACATGGCATGTCGGATCGTGTTGGGAGAGTCCTTCCGGAAAGAAGGACAGAGCAAGCTACTTCGGGACCTGACAGACGATACCTCACGAATACTAGGAGGTTTCAACTTGGAGGAGTACTTCCCAATATTGGCTAGGGTTGGAGTGCTTAAGAGGGTGGTTTGTGCAAAGGCTGAGAGAGTGAGGCATAGATGGGCCTATTTGCTGGATAAGTTGATCGATGAACGTGTGAGCATGGACAAGCCAACAGTTGATAACAAGGATGGCGATTTCATAGATATTTTGTTGTCTGTTCAGCATGAGTATGGTCTCACAAGAGAGCGAATGAAAGCTCTCCTGACAGTAAGTACAAATGATACCTTCGAAATTATGTATGTTGATTTATGTATATCTTATAGTAACCTATTTATTTAATATCCACAGGATATATTTTTCGGTTCAACAGACACGTTATCTAACACTCTCGAATTCACCTTGGCCGAGTTGATGCGGAAGCCATGCCTATTGGGGAAGCTACAAGATGAGGTGATGAGTATCGTACCCCGAGGACAAGAAAGTATAACCGAAACCGACATAAACAAGATGGCGTACTTAAGAGCAGTCATAAAGGAGTCACTCCGGATGTATCCTGTTGCGCCTCTCCTTGCTCCACACCTTGCCATGGCTGACTGCAACATTGATGGGTACATGGTTCCTACTGGTACACATGTCTTAGTCAATGTATGGGCCATTGGTAGGGACTCCAACTCTTGGGAGGATGCAGAAGAGTTCATACCTGAAAGATTTATATATGAAGATAGTGATGTGGATGTCAATTTCAAGGGGAATGATTTCCAGTTCTTGCCATTTGGGTCAGGACGAAGGATGTGCCCTGGTATAAACCTCGGGATCGCCAATTTTGAGCTTATGTTGGCAAACCTCATGTACCATTTTGAATGGGAATTGCCTCCAGGGGTTGAGACGAAAGACATTGATATGACAGAGGTCTTTGGGCTAACCGTGCGCCGGAAGGAGAAGCTACTGTTAATTCCAAAATCATGAAAGTTGATGCAAGAATAAAATATAAGTTGAATATTTTTTGTTACTGCTATATTGTTGCAAATAAAGAAAGGGGAATTCCTGCTTGTTGTAAATCAGTTTAGAAAGTTTTTAGCGGTGGTTGATCTTGAGCCCAAAATGTTCTAAGAAGGCCTAGAGGATCTGCTTAACTATGTGAGCTTGATCAGCAGCGCCATGCAGTAGTAGCTTGTTGTCGATATACTGCAATACTAGAAACAGCAACCCCCCCCCCCCCCCCCCCCGCCCCTAATTCCCCATGCGACTCATGAGGGTGTAGGAGGCAACCACATTCAAAGGCCGCCAAACACGTTTTCTGCACCCAAAGTGAATAGGTATGGGGAAATAGCCCCCCCCCCCCCCCCCACACAGGACTTGTGCTTGACCAGACGGAACGATAGTGTGTACCCATCTAATCTGCTTAGCTTGGAATTTCTTTTGCCATAAAATCTCTGCCAGATGAGAACCGAGTGCAGCTTAGTTGTTTTGGTTCTTTGTGGTGGAACCAGCCCACACCATGTGTTCAAGTGCTCACACTTTCCTAGATTTATTCCAGACTTTCAATATAAGTTCATTCAGTGGAAGATGTCGTTCCCCTCAACTACAACAGAACCGTTAAATAAACCATGGGCAAAGAGAGGGGTTGGAGAGGACAATAAATTTCAGAAATAGTTTGTATTAATTTTTAACTTTTATTCAATATCAAAGTGCTATACACCATTGTGAACCAATACCCTTATATTATTTCTTCGGGAGTGACAATATCCAACATTGTGAAGGAACGACAGATTTTCGCTCCAAGTTGCACCAATTTAATCGTCTTTGTCCTCCTCCTCTACATCAGATATAGCCAAGAGAGAAGACATGATGTTTTTTCCAAAATGTTTTTGCAGTGAACGAACTCAATGTTGGAAAAAACCATGTGCTCTTCTAGTGAGTTGAGCAAGTAGAGCAGCTTATTATTACTAGATGATTTCCCCGCGCGTTGCTGCGGGACATCCATGTACAAGTTTCTGTAAATATTTGTTTGACCATGGACAATCATATCATCAATGTCCGAAATTTACTTATTTCAAGTCAGTTTTCATGTGGACTTACATCCTAAGTACCTCCTTAATAGATTAACTCAACTAACATCCATAGAGATAGACTATGTATAAATGAAAATGATAGAATGATGGGTACCAAACAAAAAGGGGTTGACCAACAATGGAATATGTGTTCATATTTGGTATTTCCAAGAGTATTAAGTATGTTCATTCATCGTCAATTTTAAACCTGGATAATGGAAGACATTACTCGTACATCCTTGATAGATGAAGATGCTGTTAGCTCATCAGTTTATATTTCAAGAGGATGGTCATAGAAAGGAAGGAACAATGAGAGGCATGATAAATAATTAAACTCTAAACGGGTAGATCTAAATCCCAATGCAATTTGTATCTACGACGTCGTCGGAGTTGGGTTTCAATTTAAGTTGTAAGTCATTTGTTACGTGGCTCTAACACCGGGCCATAAAAACTGACCGATGCAACCAAAGGAAGCAATGCTCAAATAGTATAATGTGTAACATCGTAGGAGAATATGATAATCTACACCAACAAAAATAGTAGAGGTCAGAGCTATATAAAAGCACTACTTATAAAGAAAATCCCAATTAGTTCCTGATAAGAAAACTATAGTAGAATACGAAATTTAGAAAAATTGTACATATAGCAAATTATAGGGAGCTGATGCCCCAATGGCATTGCTAAGACAATTGTGGTCCGAAATTCCAAAACTCGTATGAATAAGCATAGCAAAAGAAATGTGACTGTATTCATTTATAACTATTCAATATCAGAAATCAAGAGGACATTATCTAAAATATTTTGCTATCAGTTCAAGGTTCCAAAAAAATAGCCCAGAATAAGCTAATGCAAAGAAACCTTCCACTGGACATATCTTTTTGGTGTTGATTAGTAGGCAGAGTTGCCCACACTACATGGGCATTACACAGTTTTATACTACATAGAAAGTACAGTAACTCATATATGCTTTGCCATGATATAGTTGCGAGTACGCCATATAGCTCCTAGCACTTATCTGGCTAGTTGTGAAACTGGCATAACCATACAAGGACCTTACTGAGAGATAGAAACTATAGACGATAAACCTCCTCTAAACAAACTGTTCATTGTAGAGAATAATTCCACAAGTTGGTACATCAGATCCGAATTGCTAGGTCTATCTAAGAAAAAAAGTTATAGTAATTGAGAAATTGATCTGGCTTCCTCTATATTTCTGTAACTTTAGAACCACATCTGTGATGCATAACTGATAGTATTGATTTTGTCAAATCAGTTGTGAGCCCTTACTTCAATATTTTTGTTTACCTGTAAATGCAGAGACAAGTACCTGATGACAAATAAAATATTTCATAAGCAGCATTAATCTAGAAAGCTATGCTTTCCCTTAAAAGATGAATAGTCTGGATTACACCAAACAGTTAACTCTTAATTAATAGAGAGAATAACTTTCACGAGTGTCACATTGGCAAGATACATGAAAGCAAGCTCCTCCAAATGACAAATATCCAAATTTCAAAAAGCTGATGGGTTGATTAGTTTGCAAGCACGGAGCCACAGCGAGACATGCACAAATATTCAGAAGCTGGACAAACAGTACTCCAAGATCTGAAAAAATAGGAAATTTTCACCATCTAGCGCTTGCAATCAAAATCATCCGATGGGAGGTATGAGAACGATCCATCATATCTCGACACATTCTTGCCTACAATGCTTAAGTTACAGAGGATTGTGGATGTGAGAGACTGACCAGACTTGCTGCCAGCGCGAGGTGGATGGAGACGGAACATATAGCTTTCATCCAAAAAACGGCTTCCTACAACACACAAATAAGAGTTTCCAACCAAAATTAACTCAAAAAAATCGCTCACATCTAATGAGACAGAGGAGGCTGCGCACCGACCTTTGGTGTGGGTGATGTTGGGGGAGGACGCATACCACAAATTAGAGTTTCTAGTCCAAGCTATATCTATGTTTATACACGCTCGAGGTCGATCCAACGCTGCAGCAGGCCGTGGCTGTTAATGGAGGCCCTACCCTGCGTTACCATCAGCCCACCCATACCTTCGAGGTCGGAAAGTAAGTTGTCCACCGGCTGGGCACTTTGCCGGCGCGGCATTTGCTCCATGGTCTAGTCGCCGGGCAGAGCATCCTTCGAGGAGAAACTCTAGCAGTCGGCCTGAGTCCGCCCACAAACATAGACCATGACCGCATGCTGCAGACTCCTATCCATGCCTTCCATCTACGGGAGCGGCGAACGAAGCAGGGTTGACAGAGGACACCAAGGACAACGGGCTGCGCCGGCAGAGGCGGAAGAGGAGGGGAGGTTCCGTGGACCGGCACCGTGCCAAAGGGGCGGACCACATGCAGAAATTGAGGGGTGGCAGCGGGCAGCGCCGGCAGAGCTGGAAGAGAAGGGGAGGTGCCGCGGACCGACGACCTGCCAGAGGGGCGGACCACACGAAGAAATTGCTTCCTACCCACCGCACTCTATACAATTGCCAGGGGAGAAGATTGATCCTTTTTTAGGGAGGGAGAGAGAGGAAACGGAAAGGATGGTGGGGGCAGGACGATTGGCCTTCTGTTTGCGAATTGACACCATTGAGCTTTGGTGGTAATTTAAAACTGGAAACAGAGCGACTACATGCAAGTCTAGATGCTAATAGAAATTAGTTAAATGGGAAAATAATTGATGATGTGGCGCGCTGTAACATCCCAAAATTCTAAATTTTGGAATGTCATATTAAATAAATAATTATGATTTTTTGTTTGATTGTTGTGTGATTGATTGTGTGAAATTGAGTGAAAATTGGAAACCTTTGAAAGTTGAATGAGAGGGAATAAAAGAACTTTCCCAAAACTTTCATTCTTGCATTTTGGGTCCCCAGGAATTCAAATTCATTTCAAATACTAAACCCTGGAGTGAAGATGACATGACTTCTTCCATTAAAGAAATGAAAAAGGGATTTGAAAAGATTTGAATTCCATTTGAAAATATTTTTGAAACCAGAAACTTTATGCAACTCAATGATTTTCTTGAGAGAAGATAAAATGACTTCTTCAAATTATAAGAAATAGAGTTGGAAGTTTAAAAGGATCATTTTGAAAGTCCCTTTGAAGTTTTTATTCAAATTATTTTCTCCAATATAATAAATATATTGAAATGAGGCTAAAATGATTCCCTCCAATGGAAAAATAGGGGGAAATCTTTTTGGAACTATTTTGAATATTTCAAAATTCAATTTGAATTATTTAAATGGCCACATAATGTATTTGCATTTATTTGAATTTTTGTAGTTCTATTTGCCTTTGAAAAATAGTTCATATTTTAGTAAATTTTATTCTGAACATTTTGCTATATTATATGCCTATGTAATATTTTTTATTTTATTTGTTTTAATTAGTTTTCCCTTTACTGTTTTTATTTTAAAAACAAAAATTGGCCGAAGCCCAGACAGCCTACAGTTGCAGGCCGGCCCAGCGTCCCCGACCCCTCGCCCGATTTCTTTCCATACGGGCGACCACCCTTTCCTTCTGATGCCGCGGTCACTGACCTGCGGGCCCCACCGCCCGACCAAATCCCGCGACGATCATCACCTTCCTTCCTCCCCGATTCCTTTCCAAATCTCGCCGACGCCGTCGTGGCCGAATCCCCGCCGTGCTCCCCTTCCTTCTGGAGCTGCCCCCTGCCCCAAGGAAGCCCCCTATATAAACCTCGCTCCCCTCGCCCGATTCCGCCCCTAAACCCTACCCCGACGACCTCCCTCGCCTACAATTCCTCACCGGAGTTCCCCGAGCCCCGCCGCCGTCTTGAGCTCGCGCCGCTTCGTCCAGTGCCCACGAGCCCACGCCGTCGCCACCTACGCCTCCGCCGTACACGCCCGCACCTCCCCGACGTCTTCCCCAGCCCCAAGGACCGCCGGATACGCCGTACGAGCCGGGCCCGAGCCGCCACCATCACCGTCGTCGACTCGCTATAAGCCACCGGCCGCCCACCCCTCTCCCTCTCGTCGGACATCACCTGTACCGTTAGATGCCGATCACACGGGCACCGCAGATCCCTTTTTTTTTTTAAACGCCGAAGCGTTTTTCTGCTAGGAATCGGTCGCCCGCCCGTAGCTCTAGCGCGCGCACACCATAGACCAATCGGGCACTGCCACGTGTAGCCTAGCCAATCCGTAGAATTTTCTTTATTTTCTGTTTTTATTTCTTTTTCAGATTCTGTTATGTTTTTTATTTCTTAATATCTTTTATGTTTTAAGTGTTTTTAATTGATTCTTTTTGCATTAGAACCCAAATTTTATCGAGTTTCTGTAGTTTCAAGTTGGGTCAAGTTTGAATAGTTTAAATTTGAATTTGTTCAAATTTGCTTCTAACCCTAGATTGCTTATAACTAGAATTTAAAAATAGGTTTGAATTTGATTCTTTTTGCTCCTAGTCACTAGTTGAATTGTTTTACAGTAGGATTAATTTGGGTAATTTTAGAATAATTTAAATTAGTGTTTTAACAAAAACAGTACTGTTTGCCCTATTAATTTCTTTAGTGAATAACTAAAGAATTTTTAATTAGTTTTAATTTATTCATTTTGTAGATTTCAATATGATAGAATATGTTTCTGTAACAAAACAGTAGATAATTTTTGGAATTTATTAAAATTAATTTTGCCACTGTTTTTTATTATTGTTGGCTTAGCAAATAATTAGAGTTAATAAAATTAGTTTTATTATTATAAAAAGTTCTTCTTTTTGCCACTTTAATATAACTAATTGCTGTTTCTGTTAATTAACAATAATTTAGTTTTGTAGTTAATTAATATTGTTTTATTATTGTTTTTGTGTTTTCTTGTAGATAATTGTTTTGGTTATAACTAGGTAATTATAATAGCTTTTAAATAATTTCTTTTGCTAGTAAATTGTTTAGTAAAATAATTGCTGTTAAATGATTAATTTGTTAGCCTCTTTACTGCTAATTATTTGTTTAAAACTTTTAGTGTTGTTGTGTTTATTTGTTTGATGTTAAACCTTTTCCTTAGCTTTCTTTTGAGTTTTTCTTTGGGTTTTCTTTTGATTCTGTGGTTGTGTTTCCTTTGTGATTTATTTGGGATTTTATTTTGATTGTTAGAAATGCTTGTTAGATGTGATTGCTTATATGAATGAAATGTTTGACTATTTAGATTTTCATCGGAGAGTGACGAATAGTTCTATCAAGTTAATTTCTGAGAGCGATATAATCTTCATCAACTTTACCAGGCAAGTTCACTTTGACCATATTTTCATACCTATGTTTTATTGCATTTAGTTTCACCTTTTAAACGTTCCTCCAGTAGTTATATTGAATCTTATAGATGAGTAGAAGCATGAGGTAGGAACCCACACCCCTGTTACCAAACCTCGGGAACGTTATTTATTTTAATGCTACGCTATAGTAGACGGGGATTGGTATGAGTGTTCGTGAGTGGTGTGAGAAGGAGGACTCTACGTCAATGACGACTGAGGGTGTCCCAGACTAGGGGGTACTCGGGCTGCCGGCCTATCTCTCGTAGGCCGGGCTGGTGGGCCGCTCTCTACTCGTCGATGGAAGGCTGGATTGTGGGCGACCCCGTACACCAGAAGGAAACCACCGAAGACTTGGCGTCTCCTCCAAGTAATTATTAGCGTAGCCGGCATGTTTATCCCCTGATGGTAACCGACTATATTTAACCCTAGGGCCCTCTGGTGTCTATATAAACCAGAAGGCTTAGTCCGTCGAGGATCATCATATTCATTGCCTAGGGTTTAGCCCATCCGATCTCGAGGTAGATCAACTCTGTAACATTCATACAATCATATCAATACAATCTAGCAGGACGTAGGGTATCACCTCCTCGAGAGGGCCCGAACCTGGGTAAATCACCGTCTCTACGTTCTCTGTTAACCATTGATTCCTAGACCCATAGTTCGGATCCCCTACCCGAGATCTGCTGGTTTTGGTACCGACATTGGTGCTTTCATTGAGAGTCCCGCCGTGGGTCATCAAGGATCAATGGCTCGCCTAATCATCAGCAACAGCGCTAGCCACAGGGACACTTTCGTTCACGGCCAACTTTTTGCGTTCGGCAGTGTCATGCTACACGCCGATCCGGCCGGCCCCCTCGGCCGGATCGACAACTTCACCCCCGACCAGGAGATCAGGTTCGGAAACTTAGAGTTCGTCACCGACTCCTGGGGAGATCTTATCCTCACGGGGTCCTCAGCTTCGCCTGAAGGACCCGCAAACCCCGAAGCATCGACTTCGAGCACGGCCGATCCCACTACCGGGATGGCCACCACTGCGGATCCAGCCTCGAGCCCGGATCTAATCTCCGCAATGAGCTGCCAAAGATCAGCCTTGGCCGAACATGACTGCCGGTCAAATTCACACGCCCCCGTAACGGCCATACTGCGGGTTGACCCCGTAAACCGCCAGAACTTGGAGCCGACAGATCTCTCATTATTAAACGGGATACTAGATCGAATCCAAGCCTTGGGAATCACCGATGGACAGTCCTCGGTCTACGATCAGATCAGGCTTAAGACCGATGACAGGGAAATTCACGCCCCTCCGGCCGCCCACTTGGTCGCCACTATCGAAGGCCCGACCGAGTGCTCGCCCCTCCCCCTGGAACCGAAAGCGCATGGAGTACAAGTTCCCGATCAACAAGCCTCATCATCCAGCTCGGCAGCCGAACTCCGCTCCGGAGAGGGTTTAGAGCCGAAGTCTGGTTCAGCACGTAACCTTGAGTCCGCGCACTCGAGCTCGGCCAACTATCCGGACCTAGAGCTCGGCGCGTTAGATTCCATGCCAATCTAGGACACGGCCGCCAAAACCCCGAACCCACACCCTGCTGAGATCAATTTTTTTATCCCGCCCACCCCCCACATCGAGTACTGTCCAGATAACTCAGGACGGCCCGACATATGGGACATAATGTACGTAAAACAACAGCCCGGAGAGACAGTTCGGCACTTCTGGGCTAGATTCCTTATCGTCAAAAACAAGATGACGGACGGTGGTAGCAAGGAAATTCTGGAGGTTTTCCGACAGAACTGCCGAGATGAAGGTGTCTTAAACGCCCTCACCCGCCGTCACATCCAAAACTTCTCTGATTTATCGGACCTAGTGTCCAAATACTGCGCCATGGAGTATGCTTGGCAGGCTCAGCTTGAGCAAACGGAGTCAATCCGTACAGAGGAACCAAACCGAGCTCGGGCAAAGCGCGCACACCTTCGCCGGACAACTCAATACGAGCCATCCGAGAAAAGGAGGAAACCCCTACCAAGATCCCGAATGGTCCTTGACGAACTACTGGACAAACCATGCCCCATACACTCCATCCTCCTCAATACAAACCCAACCCACAGCCTTCGAGCTTGCTGGGTGGTCACGCAAGTCGCCAAGAGCGGCGAAGTCATCCTCGGAGGCCCATATTCAAACAAATGCCCAGCGACGGCCTCTAATGACGATGCCGAGATCCTAACAATCTATGAGACGTATTCCTCGAAGAATCAGAGGAAGAGGGCACTTCGAGAGCTCGCTCAAATTCACCATGTGGCAGCGACAAACTCATGGGCAGACACACCCATCACTTTCAGTGAACAAGATCAGCCGAGGTCCTGCCCTACTCGAGCTGCTGCCGCCCTTGTCCTTGATCCCATAGTGGATGGATTCCGACTCCAAAAGGTATTAATGGACGGCGGTAGCGGGCTAAACCTCATTTACGAGGACACCTTGGACAAAATGCAGTTTGACAAAACCCGCATCGAGCAAAGTCACACCACCTTTCGAGGGATCATCCCCGGAAAGGAGGCACGTTGTAGTGGCCGAGTTGGTCTTGATGTGGTCTTCGGAACCCCTTAGAACTACCGATCCGAAGAACTTCTTTTCCACATCGTACCCTTTCGCAGTGGCTACCATGCCTTATTAGGGCACGACGCTTTCGCATGATTCCACGCCATCCCACACTATGGGTACATGAAGCTCAAAATGCCAGGGCTGAATGGCGTAATCATAGTAATAAGTGATCCGGACAGAGCCCTTCGAGCCGAGAATAAAACAGCATCGCTCGCCCTCAAAGCGTTGTCCGAAGCCCTCGCAGCTGAAGAGCTGACCGCGCTCCGCTCAACGGTGGATAAGGACGATGTAATCCTCAACAAAACGCCCAAATCCACGTCCTTTAAACCAGCGGATGAAATCGTCAAATTCCAAGTGCACCTAACAGATCCCAACAAGACGGCGTCCATTGGAGCTCAGCTGGACCCCACGGTCGATGAAGAGTTGCGCAAATTTTTGCGTGCGAACTGGTATATTTTCGCCTGGCACCCGTCAGACATGCCAGGGATCCCGCGTAGATTAGCCGAGCACAGCTTGAACATAATTAAGGGTTTCAAGCCAGTCAAACAGACTCTACGTCGGTTTTCCGAACCCAAGCGTCAAGCTATGAGCGAGGAACTGTCAAAGTTGCTCAAAGCCGGATTCATCCGAGACATCAAACATCCCGAATGGTTGGCCAATCTGGTCATGGTACCCAAGAAGGATAAATCCTGGCATTTGTGTGTCGATTTCAAGGATTTAAATAAGGCCTGCCCCAAGGATCCCTTCCCCTTGCCCCGCATAGACCAGATCATAGACGCCACTGCCGGGCATGACTCACTGTGTTTCCTCGATGCTTACTCCGGATACCATCAAATTAAAATGAAGGAGTTCGACCAAGCGGCCACAACATTCATCACTCCCTATGGACCATTCTGCTTCAACACAATGCCCTTCGGATTAAAGAACGTAGGGGCTACATACCAGCGCATGATTCAAACATGTTTGGAAAAACAAATCGGCAAAACGGTCGAGGCATATGTGGACGACGTGGTTGTCAAAACTAAACATGTCAGCCAGTTGGTGGACGATCTCCGGCAAACCTTCGGCAGTCTTCGGACCTTCGATATACGGCTCAATCCCGAAAAGTGCGTCTTCGGAGTACCGGCCGGCAAGCTGCTCGGATTCATTGTTTCCCATAGAGGAATAGAGGCCAACCCAGCGAAAATACGGGCACTGTCCGAGCTGGCGATCCCCACCGAGCTAAAGCACATCCAGAAACTGGCCGGCTGCGTTGCCGTGTTAAGTCGCTTCATATCATGCCTCGGAGAAAAAGCCTTACCACTCTATAAATTGCTCAAACGGACGAAGAACTTCGAGTGGACCAGCGAGGCAGCGGCGGCACTTGAAGAAATTAAAACTCTACTGGCTAGCAACCCGATATTGACATCACCCAGTCCGGGCGAACCAATGCTGCTATACATCTCGGCCACGAATCAGGTGGTCAGCGCGGTTCTCGTCGTCGAACGAGAGACAGAAGGTCACAAGCTCCAGGTGCAGAAACCTATGTATTACGTATCCGAAGTGCTCACCCCGTGTAAGACGAGGTACCCGCATTATCAAAAGATCGCCTACGCAGTTTTCATGGCATCCCGAAAGCTCCGCCACTATTTTCAAGAGTGCTCGGTCACGGTGGCATCCGAATTACCACTAAACGACATAATAAACAATCGAGATGCCACCGGCCGTATAGCCAAATGGGCCATAGAACTCCTCCCCTTCGAAATCATATATCGACCACGCCGAGCTATTAAATCTCAGGTTTTGGCTGATTTCGTTGCGGAATGGACGGAAGCCGAACTTCCTAGGGAATACAGTACATACTCGCATTGGACGATGTACTTTGAAGGCTCCAAAATGCTCGCCGGGCTGGGGGCTGGAGTGGTCCTCACATCCCCCACTGGCGATAATATCCGGTACATACTCCAGATCATGTACACCGACTCCAACAAACGAAGCTCTGTTGCATGGACTTCGGATTGCGGTGTCAATGGGCATACAGCGGCTCGAGGTACGGGGAGATTCTAATCTCGCCATCTCTCAAGTCAACGGTGAATTCGACGCAAAAGACCCGAAAATGACAGCATACCGCAACGCCGTCCTAAAAATCTCCACCCGTTTTGAAGGGTTGGAGTTTCACCATATACCTAGAGACAGCAATCAAGCTGCCGATATCCTTGCTCGAATGGGCGCCAAGCGCGACCGCGTCCCTGAGAACACCTTTTTAGCACTACTGTTCAAGCCGTCCGTGGTGTGGCAGGAGGATGCCCAGGGCTCGGAAACCAATACCTCAGGAGAGCTCGTCCCTCCGCCTCTCAAACCAGACGAAGGAATTATCGGGGGCTCGGCGATCGAAATGACATCTTTGGCTCACGAAGTCATGGCGGTAATTGCGCCATGGACCGAGCCCTTCCTCGCCTACCTCCTCCGCCAAGAACTACCGGCTGACCAGACTGAAGCAAGGCGTATCATTCGATGATCCAAAGCCTATAAAGTCCACGAGGGAGAACTATATAAGAAAAGCACTACTGGCGTCCTCCAAAGATGTATATCCGAAGAGGAGGGAAGGCAGCTCCTGGCCGAGATTCACTCTGGCATGGGCGGTCACCACGCGACAGCTCGGGCCCTGGTAAGCAAGGCTTTCCGAGCTGGGTTCTTCTGGCCCACTGCCCGAACAGACGCCCAAACATTGGTCCAACATTGCGTTGGATGCCAGCTTTTTGCAAATCAGAGCCATATGCCCCCCATGGCCCTTCGGACGATACCGATTACTTGGCCTTTCGCGGTCTGGGGGCTGGACATGGTCGGACCACTTAAAGGGGGGGACCAAGAAAAAGAAACACTTACTCGTCATGGTTGACAAATTCACTAAATGGATCGAGGCAAAGCCGGTAACTTCAGCAAAGTCTAAGCCGGTCATCGATTTTATATCCGGCGTCGTACACCGTTACGGTGTCCCCCATAGCATAATAACGGACAATGGGTCCAATTTTACCTCCTAGGAAGTCAAAGACTGGTGCGCTAATTTAGGCATTAAGCTCGACTATGCCTCAGTATATCACCCACAGTCTATTGGACAGGTCAAGAGAGCTAATGGACTGATCTTGAGCGGCATCAAGCCCCGTTTGGTCCGATCTTTAAAAGAATCCGACTACCATTGGGTTGAGCAGCTTGATTCCGTGTTGTGGGGCCTGCGCACCACTCCTAATCGATCCACGGGCTACACACCATTCTTCATGGTGTACGGGGCAGAAGCCGTCCTCCCCAGCGACCTTATTCACGACGCCCCTCGGGTGCGTATGTATGAAGAAAAGGAGGCTGGGTTAGATCGGCACGATGACCTGGACGCCCTGGAGGGCGAGCGCGACATAGCTCGGGCTCGTTCTGCTTTTTATCAGCAGCAGGCCAGACATTATCAGAGCAGGGAAGTACGGGCAAAGGCCTACAATGTCGGCGATCTAGTCCTGCGCCTCCCGGAGAAGCAGAAGCATAAGCTGTCGCCCAAATCGGAGGGGCCCTTCATAATCGATCAAGCACTCGTGGGTGGAGCATATCGTCTCCGCGACCCAAAAGACAACCGCCTCGAACCAAACCCATGGAACGCAGCTCGGCTACGACGCTTCTACGGTTAACTCCGCGACCTTACCTTGTTCGGTTTATCCCTCTCGGATTTATATTTTTTCTAGTAAATAGTCTTTCTTGGGTTGTGTTTGGCTACGCCGAATTACGTTCAGTTTTTCTTCAGCAAACATCTTTGAATGTACCACACGCTGTTACCTGGGGGCTTCTTTTACGGAGCCAATCATATTTTATTTATGCAACCATTCGTTTTTACGTGTTTGCAGCCTTCGAATTCCTGTATCGTTCTAACGCCATTATATGCATCAATTTGACTTAAGATTTGGCCAAGTTGGGTTGCCTTGCTCCTATGTTTACCCCCTAAGTTCCCGATTGTTCGGCTAGGGAGTAAAGGGAGCACCTCTGTGATTGCTACGTCCGGATTTCCCGGGTACGTACCTCAGACGGGTGAAGCCAAAAGCTAGCGTTCTTAAGAACACAATTGGTCGGCCACGAGGGAAGTGAAAATAATTGGTCACAATAGCCAAGATTCCGGGGTATTTTCCCGAAGTAACCATCCCCATCTACTTCGGGTATTCGGTTATTCATCCACGGCTAACGTGGTAACCCGAAGAAAGGAACCCATAGAGGAACTATTTTCGTCAGAAGATGTTTCTTACGTTAAACAGTAATATAACATAACTCCCCGAGCACGTTTTTGTCTGTTCGCACCAAGTGGCCGGATTGCCTTGTTCTCCAAAGTGTTCTCCGATGTTTTGGATCACATAGTAGGAAACACTCCTCGGCTCCTAGCCGAGGAGGTGGAAGCCGATGGCTGGTTAAGACAATGTTTTACGCACGGTTTGGAGACTATTTGATGTAAAGTACATAGATACATAGAATCAAACTATTAATCTTCATCAAGACCGTCTATTATGGTCTCCAGAGCACAATCTTCTTGGGACAACCGAGCTGCGGGCATAACCTGGTCATATACCAGATGCACGGGCACTTCCTGCCCATCTGGCCCTACCGGCCCAACCCTAGCTAAATGCTCCGATTCCAGCTTGGTGAAACTGGTCTTGATCATCGCCCAAGCTTCCCGTGGTCCCTCACGGCACGATGACATCTTCCATAACTCAAAGCGGCTTCGAGCTCCTTTGAAACGATTCGTGAGTTCGGCCATCCCTTCCGGAGCCACTTCGCCAGGCCACACTGCTTTGAACACGCTCTTCATGGATTTACGGGCCCGCTCATGTACGGCGGATAGCTCCTTCAGAAGGTCCCGCCCGAATGAGCCGGCCTCCTCTTCGGGACGTCCGGTCAGAAGAACTACAACGAGACGTGGCGTTATTCATATTGCTGCCTAATACGTGCAGTTTATGAACTGAAAAATTAGATTGCACTTACCGAACATGCCCGCTTTCAGTCTCTGGTTCTCCTCTTTGGATAGGGACAGTTGAGCTTTCAAGCTTTTGATTTCTTATACCTGTTGTTCGCTTTCCGCCTTCAGCTTATCCCTCTCCTCATGACTTCGGGAAAGCACCCGGTAGCCAGCCTCTTGCTGTGACTCCGCATACCTTTGAGCTTCCCTGGCAATCTCCAGATCCTTCTGCAGCTGATTTATCGACTCGGCTGCTATGGAATCATCTTTCATTAGCAGAGGTGTTCCATCAAATTTTTTCTTAAACAACTTTAAGTTCGGCACTTACCATGTGCCTCTTTGGTGAATTTCTTCACACCCTCTAGCTCGGCTTTCACAGACTCTAATTCTGTTCGCGCCAGCTTGAGGTCCTCAGACAGCTTTCTGTTTTGCTCCCGAACAGTCCGCACAATAGCATGGTATCATACATATCAGACCCTTAACTCGGCCGTCCCGCCCAAATTAAGGCTCGGGGGCTACTGGGTTAGATACTAGTTGTCAAAACAAATACCATACCTGCACATTAGTAGACATGAGCTTCACTGCCCCTTCAAGTCCTGTTCGAGCAGCGCCGAGGTACGCATCTACCGAACTAAGGGCATTAAACTCCTGATCGGAAAACGTGGAGTGCCGAAGTGACGCCTTACGCCGCCGATGATTCATCACACTTTCAACCTCGGAGTTAGTGACCGAGACGCCTCCTGAGTCCTCGGGGTGTTGGTCCTCGATAGGGACCCCCGGAGTAACTCCGGTTACGGCTGGCGACCTCGGGTTCGAGTCACCCCTCGGCGCCTCTTCAACATCCTCAGCCGAGAGAGGTTCTACATATCGTCTATAGGACACCGTGGAGAGAATTATTGGCATACTCGGTGGATGTCGAAGATAGAGGCTATAACGGTACGGCGGCGGCGTTACCTCTTCGGGCGGGGCGCGGACGATGTAGCTCCCGTTGGGGCCGCACGTGTGGTCACCCCACGACCGTTCGTCGCTGGGACCGCTGGTGCCGCTCTTGCGGCTGTCCGGCGCGTCGTACGGCGGCCCTTGGGAGTAGGTGTCAGTGTATTCGGAGCAGACGCGGCTGAGTGTTTCTTTCGAGAAGAAGCCCGTTGGCCGCTTACAGCGGAGGAGGGAAGCACCCCAGAATGATAGGCCAAAAGGGCCACCTTAGAACCATCAAGGCTCTCCTGGTAGAAGACCCCCTCCTCGAAATCAATTGATGTTTCAGGGTCATCATGGAACCCAGGATCATCGTCATGAGAGTGATCCTCCGGGTGAGGAGCAGGGCAGCTCACTGTCTCGATCAAGCGCCTCCAGTTCTGTTCAGTCAGGATAGAAATCAGGTTAAGAAAAATTTGGGGTGCCTTCCGAACTATAAAACGTGCTCGGACTCACCATTTCAATAGGTTTATAGCTCGAGAAGCCTTCCTTGGGCCTTAACCGAGCAAATTCTTGTTCTTCTCCCTTGAAGAGATCGGCCAGTATGGCTGCCATCGCCGCCTGATCGGCAGGTCCCATCCATGTGTACCGGGTTGCATCATCCTCCCCGTTGTAGCACCAAAGTGGGTGTATTCTCTGTTGAAGAGGTTGGACGCACCGAGCAATGACTGCGGCCATCACGTCAATGATGGTTAGCCCGTTGTGGGCTAGCCACCTCACTTGAGCGGCCAGCCGAGTTACTTCGGCGTTTTCCTCTTGGGAAGAACCCTTCGGGCGCCAGTTGAACCGCTTCTTCGAAGAGACCAATGAGAATTCGAGCAGCCCCCTCCGAACTGGATCAAATAGGGGGACGTCTTCGATATAAAACCATTCCGAAGTCCACTCTTTGGCGTCTTTCTTCGGAGTCCCTACGGGGTATCCGGTTCCGGCGATGCGCCATACTTCGACCCCGCCAACCTCGTAGATTGTCCCTCCTCGAGTACGGGCGACGAGGCAGAAGAACTTCCTCCACAACTCGAAATGGGCCTCACTGCCCAGGAACATCTCGCAAAGAGCGACAAAGCCCGACATATGAAGAATCGACCCTGGGGTAAGGTGGTGGAGTTGGATCCCGTAAAACTCTAGTAGACCCCTCAAGAAAGGATGAATGGGGAAACCCAGGCCTCGCAAGAGGAAGGGCAGGAAGCACACCCTTTCCTCCCCGTGAGGGCAAGGAAAGTTCTCTGCGAGGGCCTCCCCGTTTGCGGAAGTTAATCTGGGGCGGGTGAATGCGAGATCTGAAGCAGGGAGATATCCCTGCGTCTCGAGCCTGCGTAAACGCATGAGGGATACGGAGCAGCTCGCCCAATCACCTTGACGGGGGCCGTGAGGGCGTGAGGAAGAGCCTGGGACGCTCGCCATTGTTTGTTGGTCGCGACCTCGCAAGGACGAGAGGAATAATGGTAGGGGGTGGAGTGCGTTAGCCTCCGTGCCCCTGGCCTATTAAACAGGCATTGACTCCCCCCAAAAGAGGGGCCTTTTTGTAAAAACCCGTCGGGCCACTCGCATTCCGTGGATGCGTAGAAATCGAGGGTCATCATTTAATTCTAGGCGAAGAAAAGTGGTATGATGGGCCCCGCGGGGCCTCACCAATCAGAGGATACTTTGGCAACCGAGCTATTGGTGGCCGAACTAGTGCTAAATCAAACACAGGTATTGGAGGGAACTCGCCACCCAAGCCGAAGACCCTTGGAGCATGGAGCTGCCAAAGACTTTCAACCTCGGCATTGGAGGCTAGTTCGGGGGCTACTGAGGGTGTCCCGGACAAGGGGGTACTCGGGTTGTCGGCCAATCTCTCGTAGGCCGGGCTGGTGGGCCGCTCTCTACTCGTCGATGGAAGGCCGGATTGTGGGCGACCCCGTACACCAGAAGGAAACCACCGAAGACTTGGCGTCTCCTCCAAGTAATTATTAGCGTAGCCGACATGTTTATCCCCTGATGGTAACTGACTATATGTAACCCTAGGGCCCTCTGGTGTCTATATAAACCAGAAGGCTTAGTCCGTAGAGGATCATCATATTCATTGCCTAGGGTTTAGCCCATCCGATCTCGAGGTAGATCAACTCTGTAATCTTCATACAATCATATCAATACAATCTAGCAGGACGTAGGGTATTACCTCCTCGAGAGGGCCCGAACCTGGGTAAATCACCATCTCTACGTTCTCTGTTAACCATTGATTCCTAGACCCATAGTTTGGATCCCCTACCCGAGATCTGCCGGTTTTGGTACCGACAACGACAACTTCAAGATGGCAACTTCAAGGCCTGCATCTACAAGACCTCAAGACTTCAAGACTCAAGACAAGAATTCAATACACACTACTGGGTGGAGGATGGATCGACAGGTATCATGCGTCAACCAGGGGATTACCCCGGGATGCATGGAGAAGCGCCATGATATCTTGAGGAAAGCTTCACCCAGACTCAAAGAGACGGAAGAATACTTCATGCCCGGAAGCTTACATGTGCAGCCACAAGTCATTATGGGCTCTGTCTTGGTTGATCTTAGTTGTGACTCTGACTGGACCAGTGCTAGCAGATGTAGACGAACGGTAGGGTTGGATCGGCACTGGTCAGTGGTCAGGGAAACTCTCTGAAAGACCATGTTTTGGTCATCCTGTTCTCAAACACCAGGCAGTACGAGAACATAAAAGGAGGGATCGAATCTTGTGGGTAAAGTGTACAAAACTCTGCAGAGTAAAAACCTAATCGATTAGCCGTGTCCCTTGTTACGGACAATTTGAGCCTCTGGACTTGGATCTATCTCTGAACTCTCAACACCGGACTGATAATTAATTGTGGGCCACTTATAATTATTGGGCTATGAGACATCGGGTGGCGCAACCATGTCATATTAGATAATTCTGTAGGGAAAATTCCTCATCATTCTTTTGTAGTAGGGAAAGGTCAGCTTTTACGCAAAAACTCAGACATAGAGCCACAAAGCCATATTGCATATAGAATAGTCTTTTCATCTTCTTTCTATTGTGATATTGTCAGTACATTCAATGTACTGACCTACATGGCTGCAACTTATCATGTTGTAGATATTTCTATGACGAGTAAGAGTTACGATATAGGATTACGGTCTACACTCAACTTGTCGCTGGCGTTGATGGTACTCCACACCCTTATTGATTTGTTTCCGCAGTGATATATAAGGTATACTCTGGATCTACGGTATTTCTTTTACATGTGATGTGATGGTATTTCATCGAAGTATTGTATGTGCCAGCATACTGATCCAGGGATGGCACAGAAAGCACAGAGACTTGACCGTATTGGGTCGGGTCGCTACACGCGCAGGTTGCTGAGGTGGATAGGCTGCATGTCAAGAGAAATAGGATAGTGAGGATGAACTATTTAGGTATTATAGATTATAGATTTGAGAGAAGCGTGAAGAAATCATGTTTGGTTCGAAACCAATTTCTAACTGCCGCACACAACCTTTTGATCTTGAAGTTGAAGATCGTATTGGCATGTGTTTCCCTCGTGCGGTGCCTCCGTGAGAAACAAAAAAAACATGCTACCCATGGTGCTTTTGTTGAATTACACCCGCATATTGATGTGATCAGATGCAACCAATGAAAGCGCAATAACTTATGTTTAGAGAAAATCATGGTTCCAATATTTGTTGATCGGTACTCCCTTTAATTTAACAATTATGATAAATTCCCCAGTTATTTGTCTTGATGTAGCATCCATTTGGGATCTTAATGTTACCAAACCCAAGCCTATGAATCGAACTGCTAAAAGTATCTGTGAGTACCCAAGTGATATTTGAACTATTATGGTCATGTACATATATGTACATGTTCAAGTCTGTTAATAACGATGAGGGGCCGTAAATCCGACAAGCAATAGCACCGACATTATCTAGGAAAGTGACGTGCAACTCATGTCGAACCAAGGCATAAACAGTTACCACAAGCATATTCGTCCCAATTCATGTTAACAATGAGGTGGTTACTTAAATTGCCAGTATTATGGAATGTCATGTTATCTCCCTGCCATGAATCTATTTGTAGGTTGCCATTGTGTATGTGCCAAATCCCTCAACAAATGTTATAACTGGCGATCCAGTGAGTCAATGAGTAACTTGCGGGATTGAATGCCAAATGTTTTTTTAAAAGAAGAATGCCAAATTTAATTTACTGGAACCACACTGTTATGATGATTAATGTTGTATTATCCGTATATGTCATGTGTTTAATTGTATGAGGATAACATGAACAAAATCGAGAAGTTCTGAAGCTCTTCTCTTTGGCAGGAGGAGGGAGTGGCATGGGTCATTGCCTTGTAGATTGGGAGCATGATATTATCCTAAAAGATTTGGTGGCCTCGGTGTCAGAGATTTGTGAGCTCGTAATTCAAGTATTTTATGCAAACTAGCTAGCCTCCTTTTGAAAGACAGCAGAATTTCATGTTCAATTGGCTTACCCAATCCGATGCACCTCTTATGTAGCCCTCTGAAACATAGTAATTGCTTTCACTCACTGGTGCTTGATGCTACAAGGTGCACTATTGGCGACAATTCTCGGGTCTCTTTCTGGTTCGACTCTAGGTGCGCAACCTCAAGACAAGAAGTTCTATCCTAATGCTCTTCACGTTTGCACAAAATCAGTACTATTTTGCTTAGTCTCATGGCCGGCGAAGGAGATGATGGGCCAGTAATACTATCATGCGAGATGATGGACTAGAGAAATCTAGCTCCCAAAGCATCGACTCAAAAGCTGACATGCTTGTGGAACAAAAGGTTCATGGTTTGACGAGTGTATCCGTGTCATCAAACCTTTGCAAAATGTGGTGCCAAATGTCCATGATGCAAGGCATACTAGAAGAACTAGAGGCAAGGTTAGAAGCACTAACCTTTGAATTGATCACCTTCGCACCTTCGGGTGCATGGCACATGTAAGGACGATGGTCAAATATACTAGCACTAGTGCAGAAAAACCTAGTGGTGGCGTGGACACCCAGCAACATCTATATGGCGCCATTAATAACAAAATAGCGATGGCGTGCGGGGCCACACGTCATTGCTATTTCACATATTGATAGCGTGCTCCTATTTTACACATCATTGATATACGCAATACACTATCGACGTTGGTCCATCAAACGACACCGCTACTAACAAATTTGGAAAACAAAACTACGGCACCACGTTTCCTCGAAACTCAGTTTGCTTGTTCACAATATTAGAAATTAGATATAACAATATTCGAAGTTGTAGCATTAGTCGTCGACCGGAGACACCGTTGTGGTGTCGTCGAAGCCGGCGTCACGAGCAGCCTCCTGCACGGCATTGTCCCACGGAGGAGCAGCGTGGTGAGACGAGACGGGGGGTCGCCGTGCGTCCGCGCCCGTACTCACCTGGTGACCGCTCCGGCTGATTCGGCAGCAAGGTCGCCATATGTGATTGTGGACGGGGAGGTTGGCTGGAGGAGACGTGGGGCTGGCAGCCACTACGATTTAGCCATGGAACAAGCGAGAGGGATCCCGGTGGAGGTGAGGAACCACATCGGGGAGGGAGAGGCTGCCACGCGCCGACGTCTACTGTTTTTTTTTAAACGAAGACGCAAGAAGCGTCTGACTTTAAATTAATAAAGCCCACCACAGGTAGCATCCAACCAGGTCTAGGCGAGTTCAACAGCATATGAACATAACATAGTATGGCAGAAGCGCTGGGTAGAAACTGGGCCAGCTAACGACACAAAATAGCACTAACAGGGGACAAGTGGCAGACTCCATCAACACAGAAAGATATCAGGGCATCGAAGCTTGACACGCGGTAAACTGGATAGCCCTGATCCGCTCCATGGCCACCTTCATCCGTTCAGAATCCCGCTGTTTCCCCAGAGGCACACAAGTCTTGAGGAAAAGATGACATTTGAACACAACATCAGCCAGATGGGAGGGAAAACAGTTCTCAATAGTAATCTTGTTTCTAATGTTCCAGATGGCCCACAGCAATGCCCTTACGCTGCACCACACGATCCTAGCAAAAGCACCTCGTTGCACTCGAAGGATCTCTAGGAGATCAGTGCCTGATATCGGGTCCAAGTTCTAGCCAAAGTCCTCTCTCACGGCGCTCCAGGAAAAGCGAGCGAGGTGGCAGCTGTTGGGAAACGTTGTAGAAAACAAAGAAAATCGCCCTACGGTCACTCAGGAACACTATAAAGATGCGATAAACGGTTTGGATCAGATCGTTACCAACTCCGAGTTCCAACGGAAGAAGACGAGTCGGTGTAGATCATACTTGGAGTCCCTCGAACCATAGATGGACGATTCCATGAACCGCCCACAAACAGTCCCTCGAACAGAAGACCCAAAGCACGGCCTCTTTACGGGTTGCAAGCGTACGGTCTTCACGATCCAGCAGTGCTTCACCGTCCAGAGCTAGTCGTCGCCGAAGAATTAGAGGGAGGAGATTAGAACCACACTGGACTTCTAATTATGAAAATCAGAGGATCTAGGTCTAGCTCTTATTGATCAACTAGGACCAACTAGAACTAGAACTAGAGAACTAAAGGAGGCTCCAAAACTTGTGTGTCGAGAAAGTGCCAATACCTCAAGTATATATAGGTTGGAGAGGGGAGAGGGGCCCCACACAAGGGGGAAAAGTCTCCCCCCTTGCGCCGGCCATGGCGAGGGGGAATCCCTCCCCAATTCAGCCTCCCCTCTATCCTTTCCATGGGAAAAGGGGGCGTCACTCCTATTGGGCCCTTGTGGCCCAATATTCCTTCCACCTCTTGGCCTTTTAAGGCCCGTTCATATTAAATTGAATATAAAAGCCTCCTAACTATTATTAGAGTCTTTTATTATTAATTTAACATCTCTGGAAACATTTTCCACCTATATATTATTTATCAACAATGGCCGGTATTGCCCGATAAACTCCGAAACCTTTCCGGTGACCCCGAAACGGTTATGGTATTTTGACTATTAATGAAACAATTTCACAAATATATTCTCGTTACTCCCGTCCTACTAACACTCAGTAGATCGTGATAACCTTAAGCTTATGACCCTGTAGGTTCGGTAAAACATAGACATGAACAAAACGCCTCTGTTCAGTACTAGATGCTCAGGCAGTTGGGCTTCGCCAAGGTTCCCCACCTCGTGCCGAGGGGGGTAGAGCAGGACAGGGAGCCCAGGGTGCGGCGTTGGGTGCCTGGCCGGTGCCTGAAGGACCTCTCGACCGTGTTCGGTATCCTATTGGCCATGCGCTCACCGAGGCTACCATGCCTTGCCGATGTATGGGGCCATTATCGTGACGCTGGATGTCCGAGCTTCACGGCGAAGCTAAGGCGGATTCCTGTCAAGATCTTAGGCAATGATGTATGCATGCCAAAAAGGTATCAACCGGGACGCGGGTGCGGAGGTAAAAACATATGTTATCCTTTTTTGCCCATTCTCGTTGTCGTGATAGTGTTTTATACTTGCATGTCCCGTTGCAACGCACGGGCAACTTTCCTAGTTAATCCTATATAACATCTTTCTAAGGTAGGTGTCTAATTCTCAATTTCTTATATGAACTCAAAGAAATTAGACACCTACCCATGCTTTAGGGCTCCCATCATTTAATGTTAGTGGATGGGTGCATCATTCATGATCTAAACCCAAATTGTGGAGGATGTGCTGGACCAATATATAAGGTTGATTGCCTCACACACCACCAAGAACTTGAGAATAGGACACATAAATACGCACTCCTCCTCTGCCGTCCACCTCGCCTTGCACGCGCCTAGTGTTTTGTGATCGAGCCAAGACGGGCTAGGACCTATGCCACGTGTACGCTGCCTTACTTTACCATGAAGGAAAGAAGCCGAAACATTTTTTGCACTAGTGGCAAAAGAAACTAAATCGGTTGTGGAATGTTCCCCTTCGTCTCCTGTTTAATGTTTCAATTTCGTTTTGTGGAGTCTATTAGCGATCGTTCCTCTTCCATAGACAGGATCCATTTGTCTAGTATGCACTTGCCTCCCTGTTCCAAAGCTTTGTGAATCCTATGACTTTCCCACTCTGCCCCACGGTGTGCACCGTGAAGTGGAGGAGCAGGCCTCTGAAATAATGTCCTTTGTGATCCTGTACAGGGGAGAGGCATCAGGATTTTGGGGAGCGCTCTTGCGCGACTGTTGGTTCCTTCTCCGTCATGGTTGTGCATGACTTTTTCCCCAACTGTCAGTGTAAAAACCGGCAGACCTCGGGGTAGGGGGTCCCGAGCTGTGGATCTCGGACGGATGGTAGCAGGAACAAAGAGACGATGTTTACCCAGGATCGGGACCTCTTGATGGAGGTAAAACCCTACGTTCTGCTCTTGTTTATATCAATGGAGATGTATCAAGTAGAGAGTTGATCTACCTCGAGATTGTAAGATATGTTCTAGTTCTAGGGCTAGGTGAATGAGATTGTGTTGAAGTCCATACGAGCTAAACCCTTCAGATTATATACACGCCAGGTAGGGTATCTAGGGTTACAAGGTCAGTAACTTGGCCTCGAGGCGGCAGGAGGAGTCTTGGAGTATACGTCAAGTCTTCGGCAGATGTGGTCCTGATCTTGTCCCTAGCGTACGGCTTCTGGAGTCCATCTTACATAGAATGAGGGCCCACTAACCCAGTCCGAAGAACATGGCCCGACTAGGTTAATACCCCCTAGTCTAGGACACCGTCAGTAGCCCCTGAACTGGTCTTCTATGCCAAGGACGATTTCTCCAACGGAAGTAACTTCGGATCCGAAGTCCTTGGCTCGACAGACGAGTTCCCTTTCGCAATTCAAGATCTCTTAACCGTCCCTCCAAGGAGTGGTGTCTTGCAAACGAGGTTCAGCCAAGTTCTTTCCCCATCCGGGGTCGTGAGTTTACTTAACCTTGAAGGCTGACCACCTAGGTGTGAACAGTACCTCATAGCCTGACAACTTTATCGAAGCGGCGCTACCCACGACGGGTCAGGCAGTTACTGCCCACCTCAAATCGTGGTTCGAGGCCGCCGTTTTATTGATGCGTCCCATCGAGGTGGAGATCGTGGCCGTATTCTCAGGGATATCATCAAGATTTTGTTTCTCCCCATGCGTACAACGACATCTTTTGCGGGGAGGAGTGGCGTTTTTACCGGCGCACGGAGAAGGACTTGTTGCCGTCTGACTTGCCCATTGCGGGGGGCAATTTTGGAGTTGTGCGGAGGGAGGAGAGGAGAGGGGTAACAACAATGTGTGTAGGGCATTGCATCCACCGCCCGGCTTAAATAGTCGGGGTAGGCGTACCGGCACCAATTCAATGCGGGCGCAGCGGCCAGAGTAGGTTCTTGGTGGTGTGAATGCCGGCACGGTCAGCCCTCCGGTTACGTTCGTCCGACCGTCATCAATGCGGGTAGGTAGCCATTCGGTCATGTCCCTTTTGAGTGGCATGAGTGTGGGCGGAGTATTCAGAGTGGACCGTCTGCAGACTGTTTTGGATGGGCCAGGCGTGTCAGATGCGTACATGGCGATTTGTGAGATTTCAGACATCTTGAGTGGCCCGAACATTTTTTGTGACCGGCGTTGGATGGCAAAAAAAAGTCCGGGCAGTCCCGTCGAAAGATTTAGGAGTGATTCGGGGAATCGCTTTGGTGTTGCGCTTACTAGCTATCCCACAGATAGATAGGAAATGTCATGCATGACGGCATGACCATTCGTAGGTCCGTACTACCAAGGATAACTCCATGACTTTTCTCTGGATTGGGCAGATACGGTCGCTTCCACAGCGTCCGCTGCAGCGCATAATACAGACCTCTTAATCACTCTCAGTCTTAACTTTCAGGTGGGAGATGATGGACAACGTGTGTCCCACCGCGAATGCCGTCGAGATTATCGATGTAGTGTCAAACTGTCGATACACACTCACACTGATCAATATTCGTTGGGAGGTACACCAATGATCAGCAGGTAATGGGATGACAACATGAGGATAGCGAATCAGGGAGACGATGGAGACAGTGTCGAACTCTCGATGGTTAAGTCTTAACGCCACACACAGAACGCAGCTTTCCTTGTGTGCCGCTAATTACGAAAAGTTGTGAATTTCCTTCAGTGTCCCGATGAATAGTTTTGACGTACCAATATCATTTTCTGTCTCGATCTTCACTGTTGCCTGAATATGGTGGGACACTCTTCTGAGTCTTCTCTTCCACATGCGCCAACACAAACGTCACCCACAGGCTTGAAGCAAACGTAAGCCACATACGTACTAGATGTTAATTCATGTGCTTGCAGAAGACACACGTCGTTATACTACACATGTATCATAAATAGCCAGAGTCTTCCTAAATGGAAACTTAATCGCTAGTATATATTTCCTTAAATTAATTGTTGCATGCAGAATCCATATCATGCATCGCCATGATCGTCGTCGTCCAGCAGCCTCGGGCTCGCCTCCCATTGATCGTGCTCGCGGCGCAACAGTCTCTGTAGGCAGCTTGGACGGTTGGACCTGATGCTAGCGGGGAGGGAAGGAGAGCCGCGGGGAGGACCCTGACACATAAAATTGGCCGTAGACCCGCTTCATGGAGCTTCTGATCAGGGCGGCGAGAGGTGGCGTCACGCAGGGGCGGCGGCGATGACGCCAAAATAGGGCATATCCATTACTCCCACCTTCTAAACGTAACTCGATCGTGGTGGCTTCACGAAATGGAGCGGAACGGGGAACACTACTCCAGGTGTTGGTGCATAAAAACGTTTTGAATGTTTGGATAAAAACTTTTCAGAAAACTGAGAAAAATCTAGTTCTAGTGGGGGTTTCTGCTCTGTTTTGGGTAATATGGAAGTGTAGAAATGATGTTATCTTCAGATCAAAAAATGTTAATGATCCCATGATCTTAATCAGAATGATGTGTAATTGGGTAAATGATTGGGCTATTTTGCAGAAAAAAAAATCCAGATCAAAAGCTGCTAATGTTGGGAGCAAGACTAATAGAGCGGGTGGCAAATGAAATCTGCAAGGCGTCGCAGGGTTGGAGGCCGGGAGTTCAGAGGCTTTGCTGATCCTTCTGAAGAATTGGATGTTCTTCGACCTTCTGAAGAGCCTTCAGTAGATTTTGTTTCTTTTGTCGTTTGCTCTCTATCTGATGTAATATATGGTCTCTAAATGTTTTTTAGCATACTTGGAGTTTGGAAAAAACTTTCGCGAACCTGCTTATTAGATGATGGATCGATTTTACTTTTGCTATGTCTTCTGTTGGTTTCGTTAATGAAATCGGAGGGAAACACCCTCTTTTGCTCAAAAAAAAAAAGAGGTGTTGGTGCATGCATGATCCATCTTGTGATGTCGGATTCTGTGTGCCTGGAGGCTGTGCTAAAAGCGAAGAGCACTAATAATGAACACTTCTGAACTTCTAAAGATCAAGGTCCATTGTTTTAGCTATAAAGCACAAAGGACATGCATTAGATCGTTCTTGCTTGATTAACCATGTTGGTACTATCAGCCTAGCAACATAGAGGACATTTAGCTACCTTATTGAATCTGGGAGGCTACAATCGATATAAAGTCATTGATTGCTCCTTGCCAGATGGTTGTCGAGGTGTATTTGTTGCAAGTGTCGTTAGTCTATATGACATGAAAGTCATAGTATTCTCACTCGAAGACGACCAACAGTATGATCAATCTTGTATGCTATGTTGTTATGAACAACATCAAACATATATATTACAAAAATATATATTATGACGAATTGACTGAACTGATGTGGTTTTTCTTTTTGGCGAGAAAAACTGATGTGGTGTTGTAGATGTTTATATATTTTTCTATAAACCAAGTAAAAGTTAAAAAAGTTTGACTTATTATAAAGGAAGTTCAAATAATATGGAATGGAGGAAGCATTTGCCTTTCATTTATGTCTAGAAACATAACTTATTGCACCTCGGGAATCTTCATTCTACATGTTACTTGCTTGCTTGGGAATTGACACTAGTGGAAAAACAAACATACGTTAATGATAATGATTATGAAGTTGTCTTAAAATGTTTTACATTAAAAATTAAAGTTAAAAAATATTTATAGCGGGAAAATGATAACAACTACAAAGAACATAAAGTTTGATAACAATCAACAGTTAATATAGAGAAATCAACAGATAATCATAAGAAAATCCGGAATATGAATGAAGTACAAATATTTGTTAGTTTTCTCGAATTCTTCGAGTTTTCTAGCTCTGATTATTTGTTTCTACATTTTCCAAATTTATAGTTTTAAAATCAAATGATATGTGTAACTTAACCATTATTGTACTTCCCTTTGTTTCCAAAAAAAAGAGTATGGTTTTTTTAATCTAAGATTCTGGTGCTCCATGCAGCCGTACATGCAGACAATGTCGTGCTAAATGCACCCAATGTAGCTGTCCTCGTGTACTGTGAAGAAAAGTGTTCAACTCCCTTCAATGACTAGTCTTCGTACCATCACCGTTGTTTGTCTCGATCGTTACTGCTGCTTGCATCGATTAACGTACACCCACGCAAGCACAAACGAGAACCACAGACTTGATGCAAATTAACTTATTATAAACAGTGGCAGTCTCTTTCGACTGGACCAATTTCCATTGATGCTTTCATGGTGTGATAACGGGAAGATAACTGAGAGAGCGATGTGGTTGCGTTGGGACAACGGGAAGAGAACATATATATGTACACTGATCCGTCACACCTGCCCCAAGTGTGGTATCTCCATGCAATTAACTCGTCCCTCAATGACGATGGAGCACCCATATGGTATATGTCACCGACGTACGCGTCAACTTCGTACTGCCCCTCTCCACCCAGGCGTCTTGTATCTCTTTTCTTATCGTTTTTGGGCATCTTTGTGTTGTTGCCCTAACAGAATATCCTCTCTTCGCACTTGGATAAATCTGGACATGGGATGGTGCTTTATTTACAGGAGAAAGTCTATTTGGAGAAGTCACATACAGCGATCACTTAAACCATTCAAAACACTAGCTAATTATCCAATGGTGACACACAAGGTGCATCATGCGTATAATGAGTAGATTTATAATTTGGACCTCTTTTATTTCTGAATCTTTTTTTCGACAGAGGGTGGATTTTATTGGCTCAAAATAGAGCATCAAGGGAATAGATAACACAATAAGCAGACACCCGGCCTCTGCATAACTAGGATGCACAAAGGGTGGATTTATTTCTGAAACTTTAAGATAACTTTTGTTTGCGCGAGTTCATATATATACAAGTGACATACAGTAATGTGCTGGGAGAGGCACATTTTCCTGGGTCAACAAGGTCTTAAGAGGACATCGATTTGACATATGATTCTGTTCTGAACAAGAAAACAAGCATGATTCTCAGTCTTCCACCGTATAAGGTTCATGCGCTTGCCTATGAGCAAACTTGTTATCCTTGCGTTGAATCTTAAAGGCCATAACTTCATCTTCCTCTACCATAATATATTTATTTAGGTAGGGTGACGTCCAATGTCCAGGCCATTGCATGGGTCTTCTTTGCTGCTTCCGCAAGAGTTTGCTTGTCCATCAGAAGGTTTGTGCTCTTCAGTTTGAGGAAATGAGCTAGCCATGCTGCTAGCTCAAGTGCCTTAGCTTCCGCCTCTCATGCTGGTGGTGTTAGCAATAATAATCATTGGTGACATTGTCATGGTGTTCTGTGCTATGCGGATGTGTACTCCAGATTTGCCAACTCATCTCGAAATAGGCTCACACCCCGCTTTATAGATAAAGCAGCACACAGTCATACATAGATTTACACGATGCCAACATTTATCATAAAATTGACGCACAAAAATACATTTACCATGCAAGGTCCAAACAATAAGAATGGCACGATTGCAGGAAAGAGTTACACAACTATAGTAGCAACAAGCATGGGAACTTCGCCTATGTGCTCGGAGGAGGCGTATGGGAGTGAGCGGGGGTGCCAAGTTGATCACGTCGGTTTCTAAAACGGTGATAGGCACCCTATCGTGTGCCGTACTCAGCGTATGTCACTGCTGCAAAAAGATGGCAAAATGTGAACAGTACCAGTACGTATACGAAGCATGGACTTCTAAATAACCATCTCACTGTGGATCATCCACAAAGATTAGGCCATCACACTAAACGGTGCACACTGTAGCCTATGGCTCTGGCCCACCGAACCTAAAAGTAGCTCATGTGGATCGGTGAAGGAACGATACTGTAGAAACGCTTATAAGTGGCGTGCACAAAAATGTTACTTGCAGCAAGCATAGCGCACTATTGTGTGGAGCACATGCCACTGATAACTAGTTCTCAGTGGCGTGCGCTCATGCACAAACGCCACTAATAACCAGTTACTAGTGGTGCGCACTTCATCTGGCAACCCACTAGTAAATATTTGGATTCAAAAAATAGGCCATATATTATTTATACAGTTATCCTTACATTCAAATATTTACGCAGTTCATCCATACATTCAAATAATGCATAAATACAGTTCATCCACTAGTACATTTTCGAATGTAAAAAAAAAGCAGCCGCGCTGCTCACCGCCTGGAATGGCTTTAGTTGTTGACACTGCTCTCTCTTCTGGGCTCAAGGTTGTGGTCACGACGTCATTGTTGGAGTGGTCACCATAGGAGGAGCTTTACAACTGTCATAGCCGAAGAAGCACCACTACCAATATGAGATGGAAGTGAACCTACATAAACATAAGTCGGCAATAAATAAACTTACATGTATTTCATCAACCTAAGCATTTTATTGTTGGGATTGGCAATGATATAAAGGTAAATAATGGTGTTAGTTTTAGTGTTACAAGCTTCTTGGCATAAATGAAATACTATACAAAGAGAGAATGCACATGATCAAGAAGTTAGCTCGAGTACTACATGAATGAACTATGGGTATATCCTCCTTTAATAAAAATTGTGATATGCACAAGATATATCACAAACTTAACATTATATATGTTTGTGATATCCATTCCACAAACACAATAAAATATGTTTAATAACTAAAATAAATGAATTATTGTCAGATATTAAAACACAAAGTAGTTCTCATCACAAGTACTCTCTTAGTCCCAAGATGTAAGGCACACTTGAACTTTTCTAGTCGTCGACACACACCTTTAACTATGATTTTTGACTTATAGTATGTCTATAGAATTAGTATAAAGATACATGAAATAAAACTATTTTGCAAGACAAATATGACGACACCATTTATACATGAAACAAAACTATTTTGCAAGACAAATATGACGACACCATTTATACATGAGAGAGAGAGAGAGAGAGAGAGCTTTGTTGCCCCCCCCCCCCCCCCCCCCCCCCCCCGATCTTGATTAATCATAGTCATAGGGATGTTATCAATAACATGACAAGATTTGCACACCTTACGGCCCATCCAATGCTAGAAATGAGTAAAGAAGAGACAAACATAAAACAATGTCATAAAATTTGGAAAACTAGAATAAGTAAGAAACAATTAGAAAAAAAATTATTCATGAAATATAAGGTTGCCTAGAACCTTTTTTGTATGATGTATTTTGAGTTTATTTAGATAATGAGATGACACATTAAAGATGCACAAAGTGCTACCTTGTAGGTCATTTAGAAAGAAGAAGAAACTGATTCTTAACTATTTGAAATTGGCAAGTGCACATGCATCCGAGGCAGCCAAGAGAAATACTACCATTTGTCGACCGCTCAAATGTGCACGGGCTCGTACTCTCGTCACCGTCAACTGTCGCCTAATTAACTGTCTTTCTGGATTCAGGAGCAGTCCAGATCGTACATTAAGGTCCTGAACTGAAGCAATCAATTGGTGAAAAAACAAAGTAATGAAGCAATAACAACCAGAAAGTGGGCCTGGAAGGAGCTGCCAGAAAGCCACACAAAGCCAGAGCAGGGGTCATTGTGGCTACACACCACAAAACCAGGCGTGATTGGCCATGACATTTCTCTTCACTGTCCGGATGCGTTCTCTTCCACACACGCTGTCTGCAGTACATGATGCTCCTACAGAACACGCCACTGATAACATGTACGACGGACAGCAGAGTATTTTTGAGACATTCTCATCCACGAACGCGCACATCCACTTGACATAATACATAATCTTTCTCTTTCTTTTTGCCGGGAGACATGATTAACGTGCTCGTTTTCAGATGAACGTACTCGCACCACAAGTCCTACCTACTGCAGGTGTGACAACGTCGTACGTATGTCCTCGTATGTGACAACGTCATACGTACGTCCGATTGGCACGTGTGAGTGTGCAGGTGTCGTTTCCTTGACTCCCTTTCTTCTCGTACACACACTGTGTCTGCTGTATGCGGTACATGAAGATGCGTACGTTAACCATGGAGGACCGGCCAGTGACCGTGACTGTGGTAATCACAGGTCACACCTAGAAAATGAGCTAAGGGCATCTCCAACGCTGACCCCTAAACCGGACACCGTATACTCCAACGGTTACATTTCAAACAGAATTTAATGAAAGTAAGCTAATTTGATGCAAATTTAAATAAATCAGATGATTTTAATTGAAACTTGGATAATTTTTACATAAAGCCGGACAATATTTCATTCGGTGAACTAAAATCGGAAAAAAAACTTAAACTACACTATACTTGACGGTGACTTCCTACGCCATGCCGGACTGGCTGGCGGCACATCCATTCGAGAAAGCGCGGGAGAGGGTTTTGGGTGGGCCGTGGTTGTCAGACGCGTGCGTGGCAACGGTCCGGACGCCTGCAAAGCCCCCCCCCCCCCCCCCCCCCCCCTTCCCACGTTTGTTTTCTAGTTTGCGAGAAAAAGGGTGTCCGCACCAGCCCGCGAACGGGTACATAACCGCGTTGGATGGTAAAAGACGTCCAGACTGCGCGGTCCAGACGGATGCGGGTGGTTTGAGGGTCTGTGTTGGAGATGCCCTAAGTCCCCAGTCTCTTGAATTGCCTAATGATGTTGACGCGTACTATTTTGTATTTGGTGCTAAAGGGATCGATAATTTTAAGAAACTAGGCTGTCGTCCAGCTTTCTTGATAAAGCAACCATATCGATACAACCACAAATCCCAGTTCAACCAAGTAGAGAAAAATAAATAAGTCTCCTTAAGCTGGATGCTGGTTGTGTGTATATTAATCATGGAGATACCAAATGTGTATTTATTCTGCTTGTACCCTCTTGATGCTACACTATGAATCAATGAAATCTCCCAGTACTAAAAATAAAAGAGGTTGTCCGTCGTGGATAGCATGAGGGTGCATAGTTAAACTTAGAGGACCATGTCAATATCAAAAATGAGAATTTTCTTCCGAAAGTTAAGTGTAGCAGAATCACAACTATCCATTTTCCAAGTCTGCAAGCTATAGCCAGGAATTAATAGCTCAAAAGCATGGATAAAAGACCATAACTCTTGTAAAACAAATAAAGAAAGAGCAGAACTCGAGCAGGGTTAGCTCGAGCCTCAGATGAGCCTAGCAATAGAATTAAAACGTGCCAGTCGCTACACCATTCGTAAATGATTTATTCCCAACAAGACATCGGGTAACACTTCTGAGTTCACTACATGGCATTTCCTTTTTCCCACGTTAGTTAGAAGGGTTCCATTGAGTTTGTAGTGTAAAATTTATAGTGTCATCTTAGTAATGGAAAAATAATTTTGTTTCGCTCTTTTGACAACTTGCCGAGTACAGCTTTTGTCCATAAAGTCTAATATCTGACAAGTTATATACCCTTGGGCACAAATAAATAAAAACAAAATTCTCGGGGAGAGAAACACATGATTATTTTTTGAAAAACAAGAAATGATAAACAATTATCAAATACCTAATTAATAAAATTTCACAATATACAAAATAAAAATATCAAATAATAGAAGAAATTTGACAATAAATATTTAGAAATCTCCTACAAAATAATTATTTTTTGCATTCTCTCATTACTTGTGTTTTTATGGACCACTTTGAATTTAATTTTTTCTGCGTGTTTTATTTTATCATGATTTAAAGTATTTTAAATAAGTTTTCTTGTGTATATTTACTATTTTCTGTAAGTGGTAGTTTTTAATTTATTTTCTAAGTTGTTTTCTTGTCGCCCACATATCATGGACTCGAGTTTTTATAAATCAAGAGGTGTTCGACCTATAAGAAATGAAGCTAGGGTGACATTTTTTTCCGAAAAGGAGATTGAAACCTCCGGCCTCTGCATCAATAGATGCACACATCCATCTTTATTAAATTATTCAACAAATGTCTGACAAGAACATACATCAAACAAGCCAAAACCACCACCCACACCTACAAACTCGATAATGGGAAATGCCATCACGCCCCACCATCTAGAGCAGGGGTCACCGCTGATCCACCCGCATGACGTACCAGGAGCATGCACCCAGTGTAGCAGACCCAGAGCGTACACCACATGCACGCGCTTCAGAATAGGTAAACATAATATTAAAACTTATTAGTAACAATAATATTTAAAAATTAAATCAATACAAAAATGAATCACATGTGCAGGTAATCGAGTTACCCTAGTAAACTTTCTTAAATTGATATGACCAATTGCGGGCTATGTACAAATGAGAACATCTTTGAAATTTTCACACAGGTTGCAAATGGTCATAATATTTCAAAGAGTTCAATCGGCCCTTCTTTACTGGTGTAGTGTTCCTTGCAGCTTGGAACATTTAGTTGATCAGAAATGGGAAGATTTTCAGGGGTGATATAGTTTCTTTCAATGCTTGGCGCTCTGTTTTTTGTACCTGATGTACAGAATGAAGGACGTGCATAGACCTGCGTTATTGAGATAGCTATCTCAGCTTACCTAGGTAGGTAGTTGTTCTCCTTTATCTTGTTTTCTCCATGTAACTTCTATTGTTTACTTTTTTGGCTCTATTTTTTCTAATAATGGACAGTGGGGTTTTCCTTCACAGAAGTTAGTCAGAAGAAAATAAACCTTGAAGATGACATTGAACATTGATTTCATTCATGATCAAAAGTCGTAGTTCATTCATTCCATTTACAAAAACCTCACATACATACATGAACCGATAAGAGCATCTCCAATAGAAGATGCAAATTTGGAGATGTAAAATTGGAGATGTAAAAATTTATATCTCCAAAATGTGCTTTTTACATCTCCAAAAAAGAGCCAACTCCAACAGATGATGTATATTGGAGATGTAAAAGTAGTCCTCCAACAGATGATGCATATTTGAAGATGTAAAACTACTACTCGAAGTGGCGGCGGCCGAGCTTTGGTGGCATGGCGGAGGCGCGGTCACGGATCGACCGGCGGTGGCCGAGCTTTGAGACTGTGGGGCGGCATGGTTGTGGATCAAGCGCCGGCGGCCGAGTGTGGAGTCGAGAGGAGCAGCGGGCGGGGCAGCGGCGGTACTCGAATCGGGCGGCGGCCGAGCTTGAAATGCGGCGGGAAGGGGTGTCCGAGCTTTGAGACTGTGGGGCGGCGCGGTTGCGGATCGAGCGCCGGCGGCCGAGCGCGGAGTCGAGAGGAGGAGCGGGTGGGGCAGCGGCGGTGCTCGAATTGGGCGGCGGCCGAGCTTGAAATGCGACGGGAAGGGGCGACCGAGCTTCAAATCGGGCAGCGGGGGTGGAACTGAGGTGGGGCAGTGTGGCGGAGCTTGAATCGGGCGGCGGTGGAGCTCGAATCGGGCAGCGGCGCAACGATGGCGGCATGGCGGAAAAGCAGTCGTTGCGGCCGATTTGCAGGAAGTCCGGCTGAAATCGGGCGGAGCGCCGGCGGATCCGGCGGCGGCGGGGGTGGAGAGGCCGGATTTCTCGGCGGCGAGGTGCGGCGGGTCGGCGGCGCGGCGGTGGATAGAGGTAGGCGGCCGGTCGTGGGAGGGGAGGGGAAATTTCAGGGTAGTTGGGGTTCGCGCGCGGCTGGCCGTTTACATCTTGGTTTACGTCTTGGGCGGTTGGAGATGTAAATTTGCAATGTGAGGTGCTGTATTTTACATCTCCGGGAGGCGGAGATGTATTTATTTTTGCATCTACATCATCTGTTGGAGAGTGGTTTTTGGGCCTCGAAGATGCAAAAGTTAGTTATTTTTGCATCTACATCTTCTATTGAAGATGCTCTAAAATTGGAACTTAAATATCACTAACTTATCGCAACCGTTAAACTGAAGAGCCCTTAGCTAATGGACTAGCATATACGTATACATGCATACAAACACCGGCCATCATCGTCGTGGTCATGAACTCAGGAGGAGGTAGAGGACGTAGACACAAGGATGTCCGTGGTGGGTGCCTCGTTGGCTGCTGCTCCTGCAGCCGCTGCACAACCTATGCCGCTTCCGCAGCCACTGCTTAGCCTGCACGCCCTCCAATCGAGTTGGCTCCTTGTTGGCAAGGGTGGCATCGTCTTCGTTGCCGGATTGTGCATCAGTCGGTGGTCCTCCTCGGTGTGCATGTACACGTAGAAGCAGAGCTCATCGACGGATGCGGCTATGGTGTTCAGTGTGACCAGCTGAAAATGTGGTAAGACAGGTTCCCCGCCATGGTGGCCAGCGCGGTGGCCACTGCCTGCTCCGCCAAATCAGTAGCGCAGGGGGAGAAGGAGCTTGTGACGCAGCAGCGAAGGTGCCTCGGCTCCAACATAGGATTGAGTGGTATATTGTGCCGCGCCCGTAATGTCGGTTCTTCACCCTAGTGGAAGGAGGCCACCCCACTGGCCAGTGGGAGGCTCCACGGCAGTTCCATCGTCGACTTCGCGGGTTCTCTGCGGCTAGACATCACTGAGATAAGGGCAGAGGAAGAGGTATATGTGGTGGTGGCGAGCTAGGGGATGAGTGGCTTGCACAAACCGGGCCGCCAATCTGGATCTGAGCAGCGTGGAGCCGACACATGGTTATCGGCGAGATGTGTGTGGTCGAGAGGCAAGGAGACCACCGTACCAGTGGGAAAACTCTGACAAGATGCGAGAGATGATGAGGCGACATGTACATACACAGTTAGGTTTTCGGCCCCGTGTGTTACTACTTAGATAGTAGAAATGCATGCCTTAGTAATCACGTGCATGATATGACGCACATTTCGCACATAAGAATTGTGTGCGATGAAGCCAATTACACCCGCAATGTTAAATTATATGGATAGTGTGCATATCATCGCACACAAAAAGCTCAATCATGATGTGTGCGATGTGTCCCTTCATCGCACATGATTCATTTGTTGGAACCGTGTGGATGTCATCTTGCACAGTTGGAATCAACCAGGCATGTGCGATGAATTCGACATCACACATGGTTCAACCTGGAGCTCCCGGTTTTATTCTCCAACTATGTGTGATGCTGGAGCATTGTTTATCGCTATCGTGTGCGATTGGGCGACTCAATAGTACTAATCTAAACTAGTGTATAGACTGCAGGAGATCGACAACAAGAACAAAGAGGAGAGGGGATCCCCATACCTCACAACTCTTTTATATTAAAATTTCTTTCATGTAACTCCATTGAGCAACACAAAAGAAGAACAATGATTTAGGATTTGAGAAATGGCATTGTGTTCAATTTTATGAAAAGGCTTCTCAAAATCCAGCTTTACAAATAAAACCTCCATGTTAGATTTATGACATCGGAAAAGATATGCAAAATTAAAGGCCAAACAATTTTGAATAGACCTCTCCATGAGAAAAGTATACTGACTAGAGCTCGCACTAGCCGAAGAATTAACTTTCTGAAGTCTATAGGCCACAAGTTTTGTAATGATCTTCGAAACACTCTGGAAAAAAGGATTGGCATGAAATCATTAGGGGTTAGAAGAGCAGGGCCTTTGGAAATCAAGGTGATGAATGAAGTGTTGCATAATCTATACCTACTAATAAAGTACGTATTGCTTCTGTCCGTACATCGTCATTAAAAGTGTCCCAAAAGTTGATAATATTTACCCCCACTGCCACCGGTAAGTGGCAAAAACGATTCGTTTTTTCCTTAAACTCGCCGCCCATTGCGTTTGGTTCATGTACACAGCTATCACATCACAAATCACAAGTGCACCCGGGAGACCTGAGTTCGATCCCTCCTTCTCCCCTTTTTTTCCCTTTTCTCCTTGATTTCAGGTTGGCGTAAGATAGAGCTGCTCGCCCATGTGCCACCTTAGCGAATGGGCTGCACAGTGTTGCAATTACGGTCCAGCTACTTTCTTTTTAGTTTTTTCTCTTTTTTTGGCAGATTCAAGTACTTTTTAAAATATTCATATCTTTCAAAACCTAACTTCAAATATAAAATGTTATATTTGGAAATCGCTCAGAAAAATGTGTAGATTCCAAATATGATATTATCTTGCATGTTAATTATTTCTAAAATTATGTTTATGTTGCACCCTCAATTAATACTTTTCGTTATATACCATTCGGCATGAATGGTCAGTTATCTCAAAAACAATGAACAATACTTTTCGTTATATGGGCTAGATTCCAAATATGATATTATCTTGCATGTTAATTATTTCTAGAATTATGTTTATGTTGCACCCCTAATTAAGACGTTTCTTTATATGAGGTATTTTGAAAATGCATATTCGTTATGCATGTCCTTACAGATTGATTGTTTTTGGTGGAGATATCTAATATGTTTGCAACCACATTAAGTCTTGACTTGGATTACAGTTGCAAACGCATATATCAACAAGACAAAAATAATGCTCTTATGCACATGCTATCATTGAGTACTAAAGTGTGCTTTGCTATTTCCAGCCTAATGCACTGTTTGTTGAGTATCACTAAGGAGGAATGTAACAAAGACGTGAATTGATAATGGCAACTAGGTAGATATTTTTGTTGTCTAATAAATTGGACACAATTTCAGTACACTTAAAAAATTATCCAACCCTTTATGTTTGTGCACAACACCACTTATCATCTTGTTTCTTATATGGCACCATGAAAGAATTCAAGTGATTTGCTGATGTCGTCGAGTGTGTGTATGATGGGTGATTTTTTTCCTCCCGTTGCAACACACGGGCATGTTTGCTAGTGCAGATTTATGCAATTTAATTTAGGCTTGATGTCTAGCTATTTGGTGCCTTAGAAATTGCAAAAAAAAAATGAAAAAGAATCCAAAATTGGCAAGTATGTAAAAAGTTTCAGACATGCATTCATGACAAATTACATGGTACTATCTCGTTGGATCGTTTAAAACACGTACTCCCTCCGTTCCTAAATATAAGTTGTTTTAGAGATTGCAATATGAACTATCTAGTTGGACCGTTCAAAACACGTACTCCCTCCGTTCAATAGGAACGGAGGAAGTAGTGTTTTCAGAGTGTGGAGCCGGAGACGCTCTCATCCACACAAGCAAGCAACACAGCACATCATGCTCGTTTTCACGCTTCGTTGTCTTTCCGTATATTCGCTTGGACCAGCGAATTTAGGCGTGCGATTATTCCCATCGTCGTTGGCCGTCTCTGTGGAGCCGAACGGGTTCTCTTCCACGAACACAACCCACCTAATTAACTTGCTCACTTTGGGTTTGGGACGTACGTGCTCGCGATGACCATTCAACCCCGCGTGTGATCGTGTAGGTGTCGTTGCCTTGACTCTTCACTTCTCCGCTCGTACGCATGATGATGCATACATTGTAGGGTAACGCAGCAGAAAACAAAAAAATTCCGACCTACGCACCAGCCCAGGACCACTATGGAGACTGCATACAAGGTTTGATCTTTTTGTTACCGACTCGTAGCGCAGCGGAAGTAGAGTCGATGACGATCGGCGGTGCAGATCCCCGCAGCTAGGATTTTACAACCTCCCAACCGCCAGGTTGTACTTCCTCGTCAGCTCACCGGACGGATCTCCGGGCAGCCCTTCGGGAGGCCTCTGGACAGTCCTTCGGATAGTCCCACCGGACGGATCCTCGGATAGCCCTCCGGGAGGCCTCTGGACAGTCCTTTGGATAGTCCCACCGGACGGATCCTCGGACAGCCCTCCGGGAGGCCTCACGGACAGCCCTTCGGGCGGGTCACTCGAACAGCCCTTCGGTAGGACCCCCGAAACTCGGACAGTAACTCGGACAGCCCTTCGGGAGGACCCTCGAACAGCCCCTCGGGCAAAAGATCGAAACTACGACCTCTCTACGGGGTTGCACACATACGGTGTCATCTATCCGGCAGGGCTTCGCCGTCCAGAACTAGTTCCCACCGGAACCCAGACAGCCTTTCGGCTCTACGAAACTCTTTTCGTGGGAGGGAGAGAGAAGCCAGACAAGTCAAATGGCATGTGTATGTTGAGATAGAGTGAGTTTTGGGCAGCCCCCTCCACCCCTATTTATAGGCCAAGCCCAAGGAGTAGAGGACCAAAATGCCCTCAAAAAGTCCTTCTAGAAGCCTTTTGGTAAAAGCCCTAAAAGGTGGCTTTTCATAAAGTAACCCAAAAAGCACTTTCACTATTCACGAAGACATTTTTCTGCGTCCGTTAAATACCAAATTATTTCTGTGTGCCTAGAACAATTCCAGTACCCACTAAAACAATTTTGAACGCATTCCGAAACAATTCCAGAACAATGGTTTTCTTCAGCGAAAAGCTACCATAGCGGTTCCGGCTGCTCCGGAACATTTCCGGTTTTTTCTCCAGAAAAATCCAACAAGTTCCCAGACCAATTCTGGCACCCTCCAAGAATTTCTAGGCGTGTGCCAAAACCATTTTGACTTAATGGTATAGTCCGAAACAACTTTTCGGTTTTATCGAAACTATTCCGGTGCTCTCTCTCCGGAACTTTTCCGCTGTCTCCGAAACTTTTCCGGTGACTTTCTCTCAGACTCCCTGTCTAGTATTCAGCAGATAGATGACCCTTAAGCGTGTCACCCTATAGGTTCGGTGAAGTATAGACATGACCAGAACTCTTTCCGATCAATGATCAACATCGGAGCCGTGGACACCCATATTGACCCCTATACCCACACGAATGAATATTCGAGTGAACCTCCAGTTGCCGTGTGCAATTCCTGTTGCTTCGCGATATGTTACAAATACCCGAGGTGAGAAACATCGGCATCCCCGTGGATCAACACTTCTCCACAATGTCAGTTACCTCGTTACCGGTTTTGTTCTCTTTTCTCGTTTCCGTGTTCCGGCATCCCTGTGATCAAATCACAATGTGTCTGGCCAGACGGTGGTGGATACCGTAACACCGAGAGGGCCTAGAGATATCTCTCCATCGTCGGAGGAGCAAATCCCAATCTTGATCTATCAAGTTACTTGACATACTTTTCCATGAACCCGTAAGCCGCCGTAATAGCCACCCATTTACGGATGACGTTTAACAAATCCTAAAGTTCATGAAGCAAGCATGAAGAAACTCGATACTCTCATGGTCTAAGGAATTATGCAAACATTAACTATCTCTGTGTTATTAAGCATTAACTTGTGACGAATGTATCTCATAGCATAACATCAATTCGGGTCGATTCAACACAAGTGTTCTACTAACATTGTGCCCTCAAAATTGCCAGCATAGACATGCCCATGATCAGAAAAACAGGATCATCATGCAATACTTGAGCCAATCCTATAGGCAAGAATAGGAATACATTTTACCGTTTATTATTCCACACGTGCATATGAGTCTTCCTCCGAGCCTCGTGGTTATTGCAGACTCGAGAACCATAGCAGTTATAGCATGAAATATAAACTTAATTACAAACATGGAGATAAATAATAACACTTATTATTGTCTCTAGGGCATATCTCCTACATACATAGCCATGAAGGACACATCGGCCAGTGTCCGTTACTGTGGTAATCGCAGCTAGTACGTCCCAGTCTCAGGTTTTGCCACTGTGACAACCTTGTACGTGTTCTCGACCACAATGTACGGTGTCTGCCTGCACCACGTAATCATGTGTATGTAGCCATGGAGGACAACACACACCGGCCACTGGCAGTATTCGTGCACAGACTGACGGTGATAATCACAGCTAGCTAGAAGACGGGCTGAGGTTGGCCGTGCGTCTCTATCTCAGATTTTGCCACTGTGACAACCTTGCATGTATTCACGAAAATTCAAAGTCCGGACTGTGCCACTAACGTTGCTTTCACTATTCTCCTCCACACACGGAGACACGCTGAATGTGTGTCGGTAGCACATAATCATGCGTACGTAGCCTTGGGGAACACACCCGCAAGTGTCCGTGTCCGTGACTGCTAGAATTAACACTAGTTATACAAAGTTAATGTGATGCTGGAACTATTTATTGGAATTATAATGATGTTTAGATCAAATTATATCATTTCTAATGTAAGTTTCCACAAATTTTGAACCAATGTATCGGGATTACAATGCTTGCTTCAGTATTGTCATCGTCGCTAGGAGGTCTAAAGACCTGAATCTAATTTTTGTTTCTTCTGGTGTTCTTTGCACTGCCACGACAGTTGATATATAAATCGAAAGTTTTTTTTTCCGCAAAAAACAAGTATAGGTAAAATGTGGCACCCCAGAGCTAAGATTCTAGATCAGCCACCGGTCATGCATCCTTGGAGCCTGCGGGCCTAACAAGTAAATTACTGCATGCCACTCGTTAGTGCCTATCTGCCACATGTCCTGCAAGGATCATTGGTTCATTGAATTATTTTCTCGGTATTTAGATACTTCACAGTAGGCTATCTATGCCTCCTGACGCCGGCCCACGTCGTCCGTTCCGTGACCTCAACCTCATCTCATGGAGTGTGAGAAATTAGCTCACGGTGTCTCACGATCATCGACATAAGTGGATTACAAGGCTTTGGCAATCGATACTACCAAGGTGACCTGGTTGCAGCCCTTGCAGAAGGGATTGCGGGTTAGCACCCCCGTGCTATGGTGTGATAGCCTGTTCAAGACGTATCCCCCGTCAACCATCTGTTCTATGCCAGCACAAAACACACTTAAGGCTGATTTCCATTTTGGTAGAGATAAAGTGGCCATGGGAGCAGTGAGTGGTTGATGGCTTCGGTAGATCAAGTCGCAGTCACGCTCACCAAGCTGATGCTTGGAGGTCGTTCAAATCTCAACCTTACGCTGGTGAGAATTGAGGGAAAATGTTAATGTGCTAAATACTTACTGAGTTGGTACTTAGGATCTGGTAGATAACTCTGCCCTGTAATGGCACTTTGTTGCTAAACCCTAACAATCTTTGTACTAGTCCTTTAGTTATTGTTGAACATAAATATGAGCCGAGGCCTGGTGAATTAACCATGGCAAATCATTGATCCTTTCTCATTCGTGACCGACAATGTTGTACTGTAGACGACAATGAAGTCCCAAAAAGAACAATGCATTGAGTGCTCTATTGTACCATCACTCATGTGCAGATTTCCTTCGACAAACACAAGCCACGACACATAATGCATGATTAACTTGCTCGTTTTCAGATGTCGTACGCGTCTCTCTGTGTGTGAGTGTGTGTGTCTGTGTGTGTGTGTCCCCCCTGTCTCTCTCTGACCCTCTCTCTCTCTCTCTCTGTGTGTGTGTGTCCCCTCTCTCTCTCTGTCCTCTCTCTCTCTCTCTCTCACACACACACACACACACACACATTTTCGAAGATAACAAATATGTGGCCACAGGAGAGAGGCGTCTCGTGTGTTGTGACAACTTCATACGTACAATCGAGGACCACAAATGACGGGTGAACGTGCTCCTATGGTTCCTTATACCCTTCCCTTTTCTTCTCGACACATGCTATCTCTCGGCAGCACATAATCATACTTACCCATAGATGACCTGCCAGTGTCCCTAACTGATAATTAAATACATCGACAAGATGAGCTAAGGTTGGCCATCAGTCCAAGTCTCAGAATTACCCTATCCCTGGAGACTTGTACAATTTTATATTTGCTGTTAAACGGATCAATGTTTTCAATTGATTATGATCATCAAGCTAATATAATAATTTTATATTTTGGGGTGTTACAGGTTTCAATTGATTATGATGAGAACAAAATTGCTACTTATGATGATTATTGTGATGATACTTATGTTATGAAAATGATTGATGATCATTATTATAATACTTGTCATAATTATGAATACCCTTTTACTGAACATTACTCTTTTAATGTGGAAACAATTTTTAGTATTCAAGTATCATATGATACTCCCACTATTATGAATGAGAACAAATTTGCTTATGTGGTTAGTAATAAAAATTCTATGCTTGTGGATCAAGAAAAGAATGATTTATGTGATAGCTATATAGTTGAATTCATTCATGATGCTACTGAAAATTATTATGAGAGAGGATCATATGCTTGTAGGTGTTGCAATAATATCAAGTTTCCTCTCTTTATGTTGAAAGTTTTGAAGTTATGCTTGTTTTGCCTTCCTATGCTAGTTGATTCTTGCTCCCATAAATTGTTTGCTCACAAAATTCTTATGCATGGGAAGTGGGTTAGGCTTAAATGTGCTAGTCATATGCTTCATGATGCTCTCTTTGTCTTTCAATTCTTTACTTTTATGTGAGCATCATTGAAATCATCATGCCTAGCTAAAAAGGCATTAAAGAAAAGCGCTTGTTGGGAGACAACCCAATATTTATACCTACTGTTTTTGTGTGTTCACATGATTAATATATTGTAGTAATCATGTTTGATATGTTTTCTTTCAATAATGTGCCAAGTAAAGCCTTTGGGATAGTGTGGATGCTTGTTGATTTCATTCTGTGCAAAAACAGAAACTTTTGCGTCCAGTGCTAGAATTTCTATTCTGTACTGGAGCATGAAAAAATTCTGAAATTTTTACACAGTATTGGGTTACAAATTTTTTATGTTGTCCTAATTTTTCAGAATTTTTAGAGGTACATAAGTATGGTTTTTAAATCTCTTACCGCACGCTGTTCTGTTTTTGACAGATTCTTTTTTCGATGCATAGTTTGCTTGTTTTAGTGTTTCCATAGCTTATATTGAGCAATATAAATTGTGGAAATGATAGACTACAGTAGGAATTATGTGAGAACAATTATGAATCTTGTCTTGACAGTACCTAAGTGGATGATTTATTTTTATCATACTAACCTATCTCACAAGTTCCGTTAAGTTTTGTGTGATTGATGTTTTCAAGTTTCGGCTGAGATATCGATATGAGGAGAATAAGAAGCGGCAAGACCCTAAGCTTGGGGATGCCCAAGGCACCCCAAGGTAATACTCAAGGAAGACTCAAGCGTCTAAGCTTGGGGATGCCCCGGAAGGCATCCCCTCTTTCGTCTTCAACACTATGGGTAACCTCACTTGGAACTATATTTTTATTCGTCACATGATATGTGTTTTGCTTGGAGCGTCATTTTCTTCTGTTGATATTTGCTTGGTATTATCAATAATCATGTTTTGTGTCTTTTAATTCAATAAAATGCCAATTATAGCCTTTACCATGCTTAGTTTGCAAGTTTATGTGTTGCTGTTTGAAAACAGAAAGTTTTCTGTTATGTCCTGAATTTTTTTGAATTGTCAGAACATGATAAAAATCTGACAATTTTTACACAGTAAGCATGCATGAGTTCTCTGTCACGTGGTAATTTTTCAGAATTTTTCGAGTTAGGGAAGTATGGATTCTTATTCCCCTTTTACAGACTGTTCTGTTTTGGCAGATTGCTGTTATAGTTGCATTGTTTGCATATGTTTGCGTGTTTAATGTTTCTATTTGTGGATAGGAGTATTAAATATGAAGAGGCATTTAGTATGCAATGTTTAATTATAATTTTTGTGATTTGCTACAGTAGATAATGTTAAGGTTTTGAGTTGATTTATACTAACTTATCTCACGAGTTCTTGTTGAGTTTTGTGTGGATGAAGTTTTTAAGATTTAGGAGAAGCCATGATATGAGAGGAATTAAGGAGACACAAGAGCTCAAGCTTGGGGATGCCCAAGGCACCCCAAGATAACATTCTAAGAAGTCTGAAGCAACTAAGCTTGGGGATGCCCCGGTTGGCATCCCACCTTTCTTCATCAACACCTATCGGTTAGCCTAAGTTTTTACTTCTTCACATGATATGTGCTATTCTTGGAGTGTCCTTTTATTTTCATTTTGTTTGCTGTTTTACTAAAATTATCAAGATCTGAAATCTTTATTTGGAGAGAGTCTTCACATAACTACTTAATTGTTTAACTACTCATTGATCTTCACTTATATCTTTTGGAGTAGTTTGTCATACACTCTCATGCTTCACTTATATTATTTTGAGAGTTGACAATAGTAATGGCAATATGCTTAAGATATGAATTTGGTCCTAATGTGATGGAAATTTAAGAAGGATATAATAAAAACTTTTATGTAGACCACTGAATATGATAAGTGTGATCCCTTGCAATAGTTTTGCGATATGGAGATGATAATATGTGAGTCATGTTAGTGAGTAATTATGATTTAGTAAGAATATTGGTGTTAAGGTTTGTGATTCCCTATGCATGCATATTAAGTCAATAGTTATGCAAAGAAATTATATCCTACTTATGGTGCATTATTCGGTGTTAGTTATGTTCAATGCATGTTTATGACCGTTTTCGCTTTTTGGTTGGTTCCTTCTCAATCTATTTGCTAGCCTTCATTTGTACTAAGCGGGAATACTGCTTGTGCATCCAAACTCCTTAAATCCAAGTTGTTCCAAATGAGTCCACCATATCTACCTATATGTGGTATTTCAATGCCATTCCAAGTAAATTTGCATGTGCCAACTCTAATTTTTTCAAAATAATATTCCGTTTTGTGTGCCCGTACCGCTCATGATGCGGCAGGGGGTGGCCAATATTTTCCATGCTATGTGTGTTCTTATCACGATGAGTGTTTATTCACTTGTCATTCCACGAGAGAGTGGCTGGTAATAGGGATGCCCAGTCCCATGATGAATCAAAAATAATAATAACAAAATTCCTTGGAAAGTGTTGGTATGGAGGGCACCCGTGGATACGGCTAGCCATGGATTGTGAAAGAATGGTGGAAAGGAAATAAACTTTATTTTCTGTTTGGGAATCGCCTATGATGTGTCTACATGGAAAATATTGGAAATTCTCGGTCGTTTTCGTTGACAGGAAAAGCATGCCTCTCAAAAATACTTTTATCTCTCTAATTTAAGCTTTGAGCTCTGGTACATTTGCAAATCTCTACTTCCCTCTACGAAGGGCCTATCTATTTACTTTTATGCAATTTTTATTTTTAGTTTAAGTCTTCATCTTCTCTTACAAAGCACCAACTAGAGAGCACTATTGTCATACTTGTGCATTGTGTAGCTAATATTGAGTGTGTTTCATGAATGGATCAATGATTGAGCATAATGGGCTAGGGATAACTTTCTTTAGCATTGATATTTTGAAAGACATGGTTGCTTGTTAGTATGCTTGAGTATTTATGTCTTCATGTCGAATTATAGACTATTGCTTTGAATCATTCAAGTCCAAGTGTCCATGCAACAAAAGAAAAGATTATATGATGATTATGATAGGTAGCATTGTACATCAAAATTTCTGTTTTTAATTGCTACTTTATCATGATGACTTTTATGAGAAAAAGTTGTTGTTATGATGCTAGGAAAAGTGATTGAAATTATCATTGATCAAACTTATGCACTATGCTAGCATTCACACTTCATAAATTATTTCTTTTATCATTTACCGACTCGAGGACGAGCAGGAATTAAGCTAGGGGATACTGATACGTCTCCAACGTATCTATAATTTATGAAGTATACATGCCATGTTTATTATAGTTTTGTATGATTTTGGTGCACTTTTATATGGCTTTTATATGATTTTTATGGACTAACATATTGACCTAGTGCCCAGTGCCAGTTGCTGTTTTCTGTTTGTTTTTGGTTTTCCAGAAAATCTATATCAAATAAAGTCCAAATGCAGCAAAACTTTTTAACGATTTTTTCTGGAAGGAAATAGACCGAGGAAGCTTCAGAGGAGCAGCAAAAGAGCCACAGGGGCCCAACGAGCCACCTGGGCGCGCCTGCCCCCCCCCCCCCTCCCAGGAGCACCCTGGTGCCTCGTGGGCCCCCTGTGGCACCTCTTTGCGTGATTCCAACGCTGAAAAATCATATATATTCAGAAACCCCGGAAAGTTATCCTAGATGAGTTTTTACGCCGCCGCAAGCCTCTGTACCAAGGAGATCCCATCTGGAGCCCTTTTCCGGCACCCTACCGGATGGGGGAATCATCACCGGAGGCCATCTTCATCATCCCGGCGGTCTCCATGACGAGGAGGGAGTACGTAGTTCACCCTCGGGGCTGAGGGTACGTACTAGTAGCTATGGGTTTGATCTCTCTCTCTCTCGTGTTCTTGATTTGGCACGATCTTGATGTATCACGAACTTTGTTAATATAGTTGGATCATATGGTGTTTTTCCCCTCTCTATCTTGTTGTGAAGAATTGAGTTTTTTACCTTTGAGGTTTCACTATTATCGGATTGAATACTTTTATGGATTTGAGAACACTTGATGTATGTCTTGCATATGAATACCCGTGGTGACAATGGGGTATTATATTGATTCACTTGATGTATGTTTTGGCACTCAACTTGCGGATTCCCGAGGTGACATTGGGGACATCTATGCATAGGGGTTGATGCGCGTGTTCATCCTACTTTCTCCGGTAGAAATCTTGGGGCACTTTTTCAAGTTCTTTGTGTTGGATTGAATATTATGATCTGAAGTTGTTTGATGCATATCGAATAATCAACTCACGGATACTTGTGGTGACATTGGAGTATCTAGGTGACATTAGAGTTGGTTGATGCGTATCATATGGTGTTATTTTAGTACGAACTCTAGGGCTGTTCGTGACACTTATAGGGATGGCTCAATAGATTGATCGGAAAAGATAACTTTGAGGTGGTTTCGTACCCTACAACAATTTCTATCTTATGTTCTCCGTGAATACTAACTTTGGAGTGATTCTTAGTCGCACGTTGAGGGATTGTTATATGATCCAATTATGTTAGCATTGTTGAGAGATTGCACTAGTGAAAGTATGAACCCCTAGGCCTTGTTTTCAAGCATTGCAATACCGTTTGTGCTCACTTTTGTTACTTGTTACCTTGCTGTTTTTATATTTTCAGATTACAAAAACCTATATCTATTATCCATACTACACTTGTATCACCATCTCTTCGCCGAAACTAGTGCACCTATACAATTTACACTTGTATTGGGTGTGTTGGGGACACAAGAGATTTCTTATATTTGATTGCAGGGTTGTTTGAGAGAGACCATCTTCATCCTACGCCTCCCACGGATTGATAAACCTTAGGTCATCCACTTGTGAGAAAATTGCTACTGTCCTACAAAACTCTGCGCACAAAATAACAAATCCTCACACCCAACGCGAACAAGGGGTTGTCAATCCCTTCGCGGTTAATTGCAAGATTAAATTGTATGGTGATAGATAGATAGATCGAATAAAAATACAAAATAAAATAAATAAAGTAAAATTGCAGCAAGGTATTTTTAGGATTTTCAATATATGATAAAGGTAGACCCGGGGGCCATAGTTTTCACTAGAGGCTTCTCTCTTGAAAATAGCATACGGTGGGTGAACAAATTACTGTTGGGCAATTGATAGAAAAGCAAATAATCACGATGATATCCAAGGCAATGATCATGTATATAGACATCACGTCCGAGATAAGTAGACTGAAACGATTCTGCATCTACTACTATTACTCCACACATCGACCGCTATCCAGCATGCATCTAGAGTATTAAATTCATAAAGAACGGAGTAACGCCTTAAGCAAGATGACATGATGTAGACAAAGTAAACTCACACATGAATAAACCCCATCTTTTTACCCTTAATAGCAACGATACATACGTGTCATGTCCCTTTCTATCACTGGGATTGAGCACCGCAAGATCGAACCCATTACAAAGCACCTCTCCCATTGCGAGATAAATCAATCTAGTTGGCCAAACCAAATCAATAGATCGGAGAGAAATACGAAGCTATAACAATCATGCATAAAAGAGTTCAGAGAAAACTCAAATAATATTCATGGATAATCTGATCATAAACTCACAATTCATCGGATCCCAACAAACACACCGCAAAAAGTGATTACATCGGATAGAACTCCAAGAATATCGAGGAGAACATTGTATTGAAGATCAAAAAGAGAGAAGAAGCCATCTAGCTACTAACTATGGACCCGAAGGTCTGTGGTAAACTACTCACGCATCATCGGAAGGGCAGCAAGGTTGATGTAGAGCCCCTCCGTGATCGAATCCCCCTCCGACAGAGTGCCGGAAAAGGCCTCCAGATGGGATCTCTTGAGAACAGGAACTTGCGACGGCGGAAAAAGTATTTCGTAGACTCCCCTGTTGGTTTCCCGAATTTAGAGTATTTATAGAGGTGGAATTAGGTCAAACAGGGCAGAAGTGGGCCCACGAGGCACCAGGGCGCGCCACCCCCCCGGGGCGCGCCCTGGTGGCTCGTGGCCACCTCCTCTGTCTTTTGGCCCTCTCCCGAAGCTTCTAGTGTCTCTTATGTCCCGAAAAAAATCTCTAAAAAGTTTCGTGGCATTTGGACTTCGTTTGGTACTGATATTCTGAAAAACCAAAAACAGGCAAAAAAACAGCAACTGGCACTGGGCACTAAGTTAATAAGTTAGTCCCAAAAAATGATATATAATTGCTTGTAAGTGTATATAAAACATCCAAGATTGATACTATAATAGCATGGAACAATCAAAAATTATAGATACGTTGGAGACGTATCAGTACATATCATTTACCTTTTCTATCCCCAGTTCCAGCCTTTCCGTTCCCCCACTTCCATTGTTTTATTTTATGGCGTTGGGTAGTGCACTTTGCATGTTCGTCGAATTGCAAAACTGCTAGCACTTAGCCACAAATATAAGAATTTTCTCGGCAATAATTAACAACTTATGGATAAATGAATGGGTTATATATAAACACTCATATATAAATAGGGCTTTTTGGTAGATGCACCTGAAAAGTATCAACAAAATTGTAGGCCCAAAGGCAATGATGTTTGGAATCGTTACATATCATCACGGGCACACAGACTACCGTCAGTATTCCACTATCATTTTGTGTTTTGGGTTTGCACGTCAATCCCACTCTCGCTCTTGCTCTCTTTTATTGCATTAGGACAACAATGTTTGAACTGTTACTTGTTGCGGTAGTTGAACGCATTCCTTTGCATGACCTGTCATTGTCACAGTAAATAGCTAAACCTTCCTAGCATGATTAGGAGTTGCTTGAGCCATGTTGTGACTTCATCCATGCCATGCTTGTTATTGCTTAGAGTTGTGCCAGGTCTGATTCATCTGGGAATGAATTGGAATGTTGTGATCATGTTCTGATGTTGAGAGCTAAGTGTGTGAACACGATTTGGTAAAGGTAGCAATGAGAGGCCATGTAGGAGTACATGGTGGGTTGTCTCATTGAGACCGTCCTTAAGAGCCGAGTTATGTGTATGTTATCCAAGAACAGTTACTACCACACATTGTGATCCTTAATTGACTCTCTCGGCTTGTTAATCGCCTTGATCTCTGTCCAGGAGTTGCAACTAGTTTCTGGTGTTTGTAGGTAGTGCTATTTATCTACCATGTGGCACCCGATACAGGTGGGCTTGGGACAGACTAGGCACCGTGGCCCGGTGTACCAAGTGTAGTTCCACCCATCGAGGTGGGTTTGGGAACTCTGCACACATCGTTTGGGGCCGTGATGGAAACATCGGCCGGACTTCCCTTGCGGGTTCAATCTTAGATAGGTGATAAACCTGGACTAGAGTCTTGCGTGGTTAGTCAGCTTGTGGCCGACACCCTCACCAGGCTTCCGCTTGAAGGTTGCCGAGATACATGACGTGTATATGGTGGTAAGTGGTGAGAGCGTGTGTGAAGAAGTACACCCCTGCAGGGTAAAATGATCTATTCGGATAGCCGCGTCCGCGGATATGGACTACTTGGAGACTTATATGGTTCATAGACAACTTTAAGTGGATACTTTAAAATGCGCAAGATAAGCGTGCGTGCTATGTATGGCCTTCTCGTAGGGAGACGGAAGAGGATCCATAGTGGTGTATTGGTGATTAGTGGACTCGTGTGCGCTTTCTCACCTCAAAGAAAATACTGGTAGTCGTAGTACAGGATAGCCAATGAGTCAAAGCTGGCTTGCTGCAATTAAACTCCACAACCCCCTTATTGATACTGATGCATAAGTAGATAGTTCTGATGTAAGTCTTGCTGAGTACCTTTGTACTCACGGTTGCTTAATTTATATTTTTGCAGAGGAGACTTCAGTCTCACTAGTAGTTCCACGTGGAGCTCGACGTTGACCGAGTAGCTTGGGAATCCCAGACGGAGGTCTGGTTCCTATGGAGGGTCTTGTAGATAGTCAGGCTTGCTAGCCTTCTTTCTTTTGTACATATCTGTACCCAGACATATTTATGCTTCCGTTGCTTATATGACTTTATATGTTGGGTCATGAGACCCATGTTTGTAATATCATGCTATGTATGGCTCTTCGGAGCCACTTAAATAAATACTTTGAGTCGTAGAGTTATGTTGTGATGCCTTGTTGTATCTACACTTATCGTGCATATTGTGTGTATGTTTGGAATGCATTGGTATGTGTGGGATTCGACACCTAGTTGTTTGCCTTTGGTAGCCTTCCTTACAGGGAAATGCCTCCTAGTGCTTCCACTGAGCCTGGGGCCTAGAGCTGTTGACATCCGAGATTACCGCCCCATCAGCTTGGAGCGTAGTTTTGGGAAAAAATCTTTCAATGCTGACGGCCATTCAAGCAAGAATGCTAATCCGAAAGTGGTGCAAGACCGCGGAAGAAGCGCGACCGCTCAAGCAGCAACTCCATCTGCCGCGCCTACTCCTTATCCGTTCACGTGGCCTTGGCGAGGAGGGGCGTCTGCTGCTTCTCCTCATTGTCCAAGGAGAGCACCTCCATCTTGATAATGAGAGTGGCCGATGCTGATGTGACAGGAGATTGTGGTCGGCGGTCCCATGATCCAAGGCTCCCACCGGATCCGGAGGGGCGCGCGGAGAAGGACTTGTTGCCATCCGACTTGCCCATTGCGGGGGGGAATTTTGGAGTTGTGCGGAGGGAGGAGAGGAGAGGGGCAACAACAATGTGTGTAGGGCATTGCATCCACCGCCCGGCTTAAATAGTCGGGGTAGGCGTACCGGCACCAATTCAATGCGGGCGCAGCGGCCAGAGTAGGTTCTTGGTGGTGTGAATGCCGGCGCGGTCAGCCCTCCGGTTACGTTCGTCCGACCGTCATCAATGCGGGTTGGTAGCCATTCGGTCATGTCCCTTTTGAGTGGCATGAGTGTGGGCGGAGTATTCAGAGTGGACCGTCTGCAGACTGTTTTGGATGGGTCAGGCGTGTCAGATGCGTACATGGCGATTTGTGAGATTTCAGACATCTTGAGTGGCCCGAACATTTTTTGTGACCGGCGTTGGATGGCAAAAAAAAGTCCGGGCAGTCCCGTCGAAAGATTTAGGAGTGATTCGGGGAATCGCTTTGGTGTTGCGCTTACTAGCTATTCCACAGATAGATAGGAAATGTCATGCATGACGGCATGACCATTCGTAGCTCCGTACTACCAAGGATAACTCCATGACTTTTCTCTGGATTGGGCAGATACGGTCGCTTCCACAGCGTCCGCTGCAGCGCATAATACAGAACTCTTAATCACTCTCAGTCTTAACTTTCAGGTGGGAGATGATGGACAACGTGTGTCCCACCGCGAATGCCGTCGAGATTATCGATGTAGTGTCAAACTGTCGATACACACTCACACTGATCAATATTCGTTGGGAGGTACACCAATGATCAGCAGGTAATGGGATGACAACATGAGGATAGCGAATCAGGGAGACGATGGAGACCGTGTCGAACTCTCGATGGTTAAGTCTTAACGCCACACACAGAACGCAGCTTTCCTTGTGTACCGCTAATTACGAAAAGTTGTAAATTTCCTTCAGTGTCCCGATGAATAGTCTTGACGAACCAATATCAATTTCTGTCTCGATCTTCACTGTTGCCTGAATATGGTGGGACACTCTTCTGAGTCTTCTCTTCCACACAGGGGCCAACACAAACGTCACCCACAGGCTTGAAGCAAACGTAAGCCACATACGTACTAGATGTTAATTCATGTGCTTGCAGAAGACACACGTCGTTATACTACACATGTATCATAAATAGCCAGAGTCTTCCTAAATGGAAACTTAATCGCTAGTATACATTTCCTTAAATTAATTGTTGCATGCAGAATCCATATCATGCATCGCCATGATCGTCGTCGTCCAGCAGCCTCGGGCTCGCCTCCCATTGATCGTGCTCGCGGCGCAACAGTCTCTGTAGGCAGCTTGGACGGTTGGACCTGATGCTAGCGGGGAGGGAAGGAGAGCCGCGGGGAGGACCCTGACACATAAAATTGGCCGTAGACCCGCTTCATGGACCTTCCGATCAGCGCGGCGAGAGGCGGCGTCACGCAGGGGCGGTGGCGATGACGCCAAAATAGGGCATATCCATTACTCCCACCTTCTAAACGTAACTCGATCGTGGTGGCTTCACGAAATGGAGCGGAACGGGGAACACTACTCCAGGTGTTGGTGCATAAAAACTTTTTGAATGTTTGGATAAAACCTTTTCAGAAAACTGAGAAAAATCTAGTTCTAGTGGGGGTTTCTGCTCTGTTTTGGGTAATATGGAAGTGTAGAAATGATGTTATCTTCAGATCAAAAGATGTTAATGATCCCATGATCTTAATCAGAATGATGTGTAATTGGATTAATGATTGGGCTATTTTGCAGAAAAAAAAATCCAGATCAAAAGCTGCTGATGTTGGGAGCTAGACTAATAGAGCGGGTGGCAAATGAAATCTACAAGGCGTCGCAGGGTTGGAGGCCGGGAGTTCAGAGGCTTTGCTGATCCTTCTGAAGAATTGGATGTTCTTCGACCTTCTGAAGAGCCTTCAGTAGATTTTGTTTCTTTTGTCGTTTGCTCTCTATCTGATGTAATATATGGTCTCTAGATGTTTTTTAGCATACTTGGAGTTTGGAAAAAACTTTCGTGAACCTGCTTATTAGATGATGGATCGTTTTTACTTTTGCTATGTCTTTTGTTGGTTTCGTTAATGAAATCGGAGGGAAACACCCTCTTTTGCTCAAAAAAAAAGAGGTGTTGGTGCATGCATGATCCATCTCGTGATGCCGAATTCTGTGTGCCTGGAGGCTGTGCTAAAAGCGAAGAGCACTAATAATGAACACTTCTGAACTTCTAAAGATCAAGGTCCTTTGTTTTAGCTATAAAGCACAAAGGACATGCATTAGATCGTTCTTGCTTGATTAACCATGTTGGTACTATCAGCCTAGCAACATAGAGAGGACATTTAGCCATGTTGAATCTGGGAGGCTACAATCGATATAAAGTCATAGTATTCTCTCTCGAAGACGACCAACAGTATGATCAATCTTGTATGCTATGTTGTTATGAACAAAATCAAACATATATATTACAAAAATATATATTATGACGAATTGACTGAACTGATGTGGTTTTTCTTTTTGGCGAGAAAAACTGATGTGGTGTTGTAGATGTTTATATATTTTTCTATAAACCAAGTAAAAGTTAAAAAAGTTTGACTTATTATAAAGGAAGTTCAAATAATATGGAATGGAGGAAGCATTTTGCCTTTCATTTATATCTCTAAACATAACTTATTGCACCTCGGGAATCTTAATTCTACATGTTACTTGCTTGCTTGGGAATTGACACTAGTGGAAAAAAAAACATACGTTAATGATAATGATTATGAAGTTGTCTTAAAATGTTTTACATTAAAAATTAAAGTTAAAAAATATTTATAGAGGGAAATTGATAACAACTACAAAGAACATAAAGTTTGATAACAATCAACAGTTAATATAGAGAAATCAACAGATAATCATAAGAAAATCAGGAATATGAATGAAGTACAAATATTTGTTAGTTTTCTCGAATTCTTCGAGTTTTCTAGCTCTGATTATTTGTTTCTACATTTTCCAAATTTATAGTTTTAAAATCAAATGATATGTGTAACTTAACCATTATTGTACTTCCCTTTGTTTCCAAAAAAAAGAGTATGGTTTTTTTAATCTAAGATTCTGGTGCTCCATGCAGCCGTACATGCAGACAATGTCGTGCTAAATGCACCCAATGTAGCTGTCCTCGTGTACTGTGAAGAAAAGTGTTCAACTCCCTTCAATGACTAGTCTTCGTACCATCACCGTTGTTTGTCTCGATCGTTACTGCTGCTTGCATCGATTAACGTACACCCACGCAAGCACAAACGAGAGCCACAGACTTGATGCAAATTAACTTATTATAAACAGTGGCAGTCTCTTACGACTGGACCAATTTCCATTGATTCTTTCATGGTGTGATAACGGGAAGATAACTGAGAGAGCGATGTGGTTGCGTTGGGACAACGGGAAGAGAACATATATATGTACACTGATCCGTCACACCTGCCCCAAGTGTGGTATCTCCATGCAATTAACTCGTCCCTCAATGACGATGGAGCACCCATATGGTATATGTCACCGACGTACGCGTCAACTTCGTACTGCCCCTCTCCACCGAGGCGTCTTGTATCTCTTTTCTTATCGTTTTTGGGCATCTTTGTGTTGTTGCCCTAACAGAATATCCTCTCTTCGCACTTGGATAAATCTGGACATGGGATGGTGCTTTATTTACAGGAGAAAGTCTATTTGGAGAAGTCACATACAGCGATCACTTAAACCATTCAAAACACTAGCTAATTATCCAATGGTGACACACAAGGTGCATCATGCGTATAATGAGTAGATTTATAATTTGGACCTCTTTTATTTCTGAATCTTTTTTTCGACAGAGGGTGGATTTTATTGGCTCAAAATAGCGTATCAAGGGAATACATAACACAATAAGCAGACACCCGGCCTCTGCATAACTAGGATGCACAAAGGGTGGATTTATTTCTGAAACTTTAAGATAATTTTTGTTTGTGCGAGTTCATATATATACAAGTGACATACAGTAATGTGCTGGGAAAGGCACATTTTCCTGGGTCAACAAGGTCTTAAGAGGACATCGATTTGACATATGATTCTGTTCTGAACAAGAAAACAAGCATGATTCTCAGTCTTCCACCGTATAAGGTTCATGCGCTTGCCTATGAGCAAACTTGTTATCCTTGCGTTGAATCTTAAAGGCCATAACTTCATCTTCCTCTACCATAATATATTTATTTAGGTAGGGTGACGTCCAATGTCCAGGCCATTGCAAGGGTCTTCTTTGCTGCTTCCGCAAGAGTTTGCTTGTCCATCAGAAGGTTTGTGCTCTTCAGTTTGAGGAAATGAGCTAGCCATGCTGCTAGCTCAAGGGCCTTAGCTTTCGCCTCTCATGCTGGTGGTGTTAGCAATAATAATCATTGGTGACATTGGCATGGTGTTCTGTGCTATGCGGATGTGTACCCCAGATTTGCCAACTCATCTCGAAATAGGCTCACACCCCGCTTTATAGATAAAGCAGCACACAGTCATACATAGATTTACACGATGCCAACATTTGTCATAAAATTGACGCACAAAAATACATTTACCAAGCAAGGTCCAAACAATAAGAATGGCACGATTGCAGGAAAGAGTTACACAACTATAGTAGCAACAAGCATGGGAACTTCGCCTATGTGCTCGGAGGAGGCGTATGGGACTAAGAGGGGGTGCCAAGTTGATCACGTCGGTTTCTAAAACGGTGATAGGCACCCTATCGTGTGCCGTACTCAGCGTATGTCACTGCTGCAAAAAGATGGCAAAATGTGAACAGTACCAGTACGTATACGAAGCATGGACTTCGAAATAACCATCTTACTGTGCATCATCCACAAAGATTAGGCCATCACACTAAACGGTGCACACTGTAGCCTATGGCTCTGGCCCACCGAACCTAAAAGTAGCTCATGTGGATCGGTGAAGGAACGATACTGTAGAAACGCTTATAAGTGGCGTGCACAAAAATGTTACTTGCAGCAAGCATAGCGCACTATTGTGTGGAGCACATGCCATTGATAACTAGTTCTCAGTGGCGTGCGCTCATGCACACACGCCACTAATAACAAGTTACTAGTGGTGCGCACTTCATCTGGCAACCCACTAGTAAATATTTGGATTCAAAAAATAGGCCATATATTATTTATACAGTTATCCTTACATTCAAATATTTACGCAGTTCATCCATACATTCAAGTAATGCATAAATACAGTTCATCCACTAGTACATTTTCGAATGTAAACAAAAAGCAGCCGCGCTGCTCGCCGCCTGGAATGGCTTTAGTTGTTGACACTGCTCTCTCTTCTGGGCTCAAGGTTGTGGTCATGACGTCATTGTTGGAGTGGTCACCATAGGAGGAGCTTTACAACTGTCATTGCCGAAGAAGCACCACTACCAATATGAGATGGAAGTGAACCTACATAAACATAAGTCGGCAATAAATAAACTTACATGTATTTGATCAACCTAAGCATTTTATTGTTGGGATTGGCAATTATATAAAGGTAAATAATGGTGTTAGTTTTAGTGTTACAAGCTTCTTGGCATAAATGAACTACTATACAAAGAGAGAATGCACATGATCAAGAAGTTAGCTCGAGTACTACATGAATGAACTATGGGTATATCCTCCTTTAATAAAAATTGTGATATGCACAAGATATATCACAAACTTAACATTATATATGTTTGTGATATCCATTCCACAAACACAATAAAATATGTTTAATACCTAAAATAAATCAATTATTGTCAGATATTAAAACAAAAAGTAGTTCTCATCACAAGTACTCTCTTAGTCCCAAGATGTAAGGCACACTTGAACTTTTCTAGTCGTCGACACACACCTTTAACTATGATTTTTGACTTATAGTATGTCTATAGAATTAGTATAAAGATACATGAAATAAAACTATTTTGCAAGACAAATATGACGACACGATTTATACATGAAACAAAACTATTTTGCAAGACAAATATGACGACACCATTTATACATGAGAGAGAGAGAGAGAGAGAGAGAGATCTTTGTTGCCCCCCCCCCCCCCCCCCCCCCCCCGATCTTGATTAATCATAGTCATAGGGATGTTATCAATAACATGACAAGATTTGCACACCTTACGGCCCATCCAATGCTAGAAATGAATAAAGAAGAGACAAACATAAAACAATGTCATAAAATTTGGAAAACTAGAATAAGTAAGAAACAATTAGAATAAAATTTATTCATGAAATATAAGGTTGCCTAGAACCTTTTTTGTATGATGTATTTTGAGTTTATTTAGATAATGAGATGACACATTAAAGATGCACAAAGTGCTACCTTGCAGGTCATTTAGAAAGAAGAAGAAACTTATTCTTAACTATTTGAAATTGGCAAGTGCACATGCATCCGAGGCAGCCAAGAGAAATACTACCATTTGTCGACCGCTCAAATGTGCACGGGCTCGTACTCTCGTCACCGTCAACTGTCGCCTAATTAACTGTCTTTCTGGATTCAGGAGCAGTCCAGATCGTACATTAAGGTCCTGAACTGAAGCAATCAATTGGTGAAAAAACAAAGTAATGAAGCAATAACAACCAGAAAGTGGGCCTGGAAGGAGCTGCCAGAAAGCCACACAAAGTCAGAGCAGGGGTCATTGTGGCTACACACCACAAAACCAGGCGTTATTGGCCATGAATTTTCTCTTCACTGTCCGGATGCGTTCTCTTCCACACACGCTGTCTGCAGCACATGATGCTCCTACAGAACACGCCACTGATAACATGTACGACGGACAGCAGAGTATTTTTGAGACATTCTCATCCACGAACGCGCACATCCACTTGACATAATACATAATCTTTCTCTTTCTTTTTGCCGGGAGACATGATTAACGTGCTCGTTTTCAGATGAACGTACTCGCGCCACAAGTCCTACCTACTGCAGATGTGACAACGTCGTACGTATGTCCTCGTATGTGACAACGTCGTACGTACGTCCGATTGGCACGTGTGAGTGTGCAGGTGTCGTTGCCTCGACTCCCTTTCTTCTCGTACACACACTGTGTCTGCTGTATGCGGTACATAAAGATGCGTACGTTAACCATGGAGGACCGGCCAGTGACCGTGACTGTGGTAATCACAGGTCACACCTAGAAAATGAGCTAAGGGCATCTCCAACGCTGACCCCTAAACCGGACACCGTATACTCCAACGGTTACATTTCAAACGGAATTTAATGAAAGTAAGCAAATTTGATGCAAATTTAAATAAATCAGACGATTTTAATTGAAACTTGGATAATTTTTACATAAAACCGGACAATATTTCATTCGGTGAACTAAAATCGGAAAAAAAACTTAAACTACACTATACTTGACGGTGACTTCCTACGCCATGCCGGACTGGCTGGCGGCACATCCATTCGAGAAAGCGCGGGAGAGGGTTTTGGGTGGGCCATGGTTGTCAGACGCGTGCGTGGCAACGGTCCGGACGCCCGCAAAGCCCCCCCTCCCCCCTTCCCATGTTTGTTTTTAGTTTGCGAGAAAAAGGGTGTCCGCACCAGCCCGCGAACGGGTACATAACCGCGTTGGATGGTAAAAGACGTCCAGACTGCGCGGTCCAGACGGATGCGGGTGGTTTGAGGGTCTGTGTTGGAGATGCCCTAAGTCCCCAGTCTCTTGAATTGCCTAATGATGTTGACGCGTACTATTTTGTATTTGGTGCTAAAGGGATCGATAATTTTAAGAAACTAGGCTGTCGTCCAGCTTTCTTGATAAAGCAACCATATCGATACAACCACAAATCCCAGTTCAACCAAGTAGAGAAAAATAAATAAGTCTCCTTAAGCTGGATGCTGGTTGTGTGTATATTAATCATGGAGATACCAAATGTGTATTTATTCTGCTCGTACCCTCTTGATGCTACACTATGAATCAATGAAATCTCCCAGTACTAAAAATAAAAGAGGTTGTCCGTCGTGGATAGCATGAGGGTGCATAGTTAAACTTAGAGGACCATGTCAATATCAAAAATGAGAATTTTCTTCTGAAAATTAAGTGTAGCAGAATCACAACTATCCATTTTCCAAGTCTGCAAGCTATAGCCAGGAATTAATAGCTCAAAAGCATGGATAAAAGACCATAACTCTTGTAAAACACATAAAGAAAGAGCAGAACTCGAGCAGGGTTAGCTCGAGCCTCAGATGAGCCTAGCAATAGAATTACCACGTGCCAGTCGCTACACCATTCGTAAATGATTTATTCCCAACAAGACATCGGGTAACACTTCTGAGTTCACTACATGGCATTTCCTTTTTCCCACGTTAGTTAGAAGGGTTCCATTGAGTTTGTAGTGTAAAACTTATAGTGTCATCTTAGAAATGGAAAAATAATTTTGTTTCGCTCTTTTGACAACATGCCGAGTACAGCTTTTGTCCATAAAGTCTAATATCTGACAAGTTATATACCCTTGGGCACAAATAAATAATAAAAAAATTCTCGGGGAGAGAAACACATGATTATTTTTTGAAAAACAAGAAATGATAAACAATTATCAAATACCTAATTAATAAAATTTCACAATATAAAAAATGAAAATATCAAATAATAGAAGAAATTTGACAATAAATATTTAGAAATCTCCTACAAGAAATTAATATTTTTTTTTGCATTCTCTCGTTACTTGTGTTTTTATGGAACACTTTGAATTTAATTTTTTCTGCGTGTTTTATTTTATCATGATTTAAAGTATTTTAAATAAGTTTTCTTGTGTATATTTACTATTTTCTGTAAGTGGTAGTTTTTAATTTATTTTCTAAGTTGTTTTCTTGTCGCCCACATATCATGGACTAGAGTTTTTATAAATCAAGAGGTGTTCGACCTATAAGAAATGACACTAGGGTGACATTTTTTTCCGAAAAGGAGATTGAAACCTCCGGCCTCTGCATCAATAGATGCACACATCCATCTTTATTAAATTATTCAACAAATGTCTGACAAGAACATACATCAAACAAGCCAAAACCACCACCCACACCTACAAACTCGACAATGGGAAATGCCATCATGCCCCACCATCTAGAGCCGGGGTCACCGCTGATCCAACCGCACGACGTACCAGGAGCATGCACCCAGTGTAGTAGACCCAGAGCGTACACCACATGCACACGCTTCAGAATAGGTAAACATAATATTAAAACTTATTAGTAACAATAATATTTAAAAATTAAATCAATACAAAAATGAATCACATGTGCAGGTAATCGAGTTACCCTAGTAAACTTTCTTAAATTGATATGACCAATTGTGGGGTATGTACAAATGAGAACTTCTTTGAAATTTTCACACAGGTCGTAAATGGTCATAATATTTCAAAGAGTTCAATCGGCCCTTCTTTACTGGTGTAGTGTTCCTTGCAGCTTGGAACATTTAGTTGATCAGAAATGGGAAGATTTTCAGGGGTGATATAGTTTCTTTCAATGCTTGGCGCTCTGTTTTTTGTACCTGATGTACAGAATGAAGGACGTGCTTAGACCTGCGTTATTGAGATAGCTATCTCAGCTTACCTAGGTAGGTAGTTGTTCTCCTTTATCTTGTTTTCTCCATGTAACTTCTACTGTTTACTTTTTTGGCTCTATTTTTTCTAATAATGGACAGTGGGGTTTTCCTTCACAGAAGTTAGTCAGAAGAAAATAAACCTTGAAGATGACATTGAACATTGATTTCATTCATGCTCAAAAGTCGTAGTTCATTCATTCCATTTACAAAAACCTCACATACATACATGAACTGATAAGAGCATCTCCAATAGAAGATGCAAATTTGGAGATGTAAAATTGGAGATGTAAAAATTTATATCTCCAAAATGTGCTTTTTACATCTCCAAAAAAGAGCCAACTCCAACAGATGATGTATATTGGAGATGTAAAAGTAGTCCTCCAACAGATGATGCATATTTGAAGATGTAAAACTACTACTCGAAGTGGCGGCAGCCGAGCTTTGGTGGCATGGCGGAGGCGCGGTCACGGATCGACCGGCGGCGGCCGAGCTTTGAGACTGTGGGGCGGCATGGCTGTGGATCGAGCGTCGGCGGCCGAGCGTGGAGTCGAGAGGAGGAGCGGGCGGGGCAGCGGCGGTACTCGAATCGGGCGGCGGTCGAACTTGAAATGCGGCGGGAAGGGGCGTCCGAGCTTTGAGACTGTGGGGCGACGCGGCTGCGGATTGAGCGCCGGCGGCCGAGCGTGGAGTCGAGAGGAGGAGTGGGTGGGGCAGTGGCGGTGCTCGAATTGGGCGGCGGCCGAGCTTGAAATGCGACGGGAAAGGGCGGCCGAGCTTCAAATCGGGCAGCGGGGGTGGAACTGAGGCGGGGCAGTGTGGCGGAGCTCGAATCGGGCGGTGGTGGAGCTCGAATCGGGCAGCGGTGCAACGACAGCGGCACGGCGGAAAAGCAGCCGTTACGGCCGATTTGCAGGAAGTCCGGCTGAAATGCGGCGGAGTGCCGGCGGATCCGGCGGCGGCGGGGGTGGGGAGGCCGGATTTGTCGGCGGCGAGGTGCGGCGGGTCGGCGGCGCGGCGGTGGATCAAGGTAGGCGGCCGGTCGGGGGAGGGGAGGGGAAATTTCAGGGTAGTTTGGGTTCGCGCGCGGCTGGCCGTTTACATCTTGGTTTACATCTTGGGCAGTTGGAGATGTAAATTTACAATGTGAGGTGTTGTATTTTACATCTCCGGGAGGCGGAGATGTAATTATTTTTGCATCTACATCATCTGTTGGAGAGTGGTTTTTGGGCCTCGAAGATGCAAAAGTTAGTTATTTTTGCATCTACATCTTCTATTGAAGATGCTCTAAAATTGGAACTTAAATATCACTAACTTATCGCAACCATTAAACTGAAGAGCCCTTAGCTAATGGACTAGCATATATGTATACATGCATACAAACACTGGCCATCATCGTCGTGGTCGTGAACTCAGGAGGAGGTAGAGGACGTAGACACAAGGATGTCCGTGGCAGGTGCCTCGTTGGCTGCTGCTCCTGCAGCCGCCGCACAACCTATGCCGCTTCCGCAGCCACTGCTTAGCCTGCTTGCCCTCCAATCGAGCTGGCTCCTCGTTGGCAAGGGTGGCATCGTCTTCGTTGCCGGATTGTGCATCAGTCGGTGGTCGTCCTCGGTGTGCATGTACACGTAGAAGCAGAGCTCATCGACGGATGCGGCTATGGTGTTCAGTGTGTCCAGCTGAAAATGTGGTAGGACAGGTTCCCCGCCATGGTGGCCAGCGCGGTGGCCACTGCCTGCTCCGCCAAATCAGTAGTACAGGGGGAGAAGGAGCTTGTGACGCAGCAGCGAAGGTGCCTCGGCTCCAACATAGGATTGAGTGGTATATTGTGCCGCGCCCGCAATGTCGGTTCTTCACCCTAGTGGAAGGAGGCCACCCCACTGGCCAGTGGGAGGCTGCACGGCAGTTCCATCGTCGACTTCGCGGGTTCTCTGCGGCTAGACATCACTGAGATAAGGGCAGAGGAAGAGGTATATGTGGTGGTGGCTAGCTAGGGGATGAGTGGCTTGCACAAACGGGGCCGCCAATCTGGATCTGAGCAGCATGGAGCCGACACATGGTTATCGGCGAGATGTGTGTGGTCGAGAGGCAAGGAGACCACCGTACCGATGGGAAAACTCTGACAAGATGCGAGAGATGATGAGGCGACACGTACATACACGGTTAGGTTTTCGGCCCCGTGTGTTACTACTTAGATAGTAGAAATGCATGCCTTAGTAATCACGTGCAAGATATGACGCACATTTCGCACATAAGAATTGTGTGCGATGAAGCCAATTACCCCCGCAATGTTAAATTATATGGATAGTGTGCATATCATCGCACACAAAAAGCTCATTCATGATGTGTGCGATGTGTCCCTTCATCGCACATGATTCATTTGTTGGAACCTTGTGGATGTCATCTTGCACAGTTGGAATCAACCAGGCATGTGCGATGAATTCTACATCACACATGGTTCAACCTGGAGCTCCCGGTTTTATTCTCCAACTATGTGTGATGCTGGAGCATTGTTTATCGCTATCGTGTGCGATTGGGCAACTCAATAGTACTAATCTAGACTTGTATATAGACTGCAGGAGATCGACAACAAGAACAAAGAGGAGAGGGGAACCCATACCTCACAACTCTTTTATATTAAAATTTCTTTCATGTAACTCCATTGAGCAACACAAAAGAAGAACAATGATTTAGGATTTGAGAAATGGCATTGTGTTCAATTTTATGAAAAGGCTTCTCAAAATCCAGCTTTACAAATAAAACCTCCATGTTAGATTTATGACATGGGAAAAGATATGCAAAATAAAAGGCCAAACAATCTTGAATAGACCTCTCCATGAGAAAAGTATACTGAGTAGAACTCGTACTAGCCGAAGAATTAACTTTCTGAAGTCTATAGGCCACAAGTTTTGTAATGATCTTCGAAACACTATGGAAAAAGGGATTGGCATGAAATCATTAGGGGTTAGAAGAGCAGGGCCTTTGGAAATCAAGGTGATGAATGAAATGTTGCATAATCTATACCTACTAATAAAGTACGTATTGCTTCTGCCCGTTCATCGTCATTAAAAGTGTCCCAAAAGTTGATAATATTTACCCCCACTGCCATCGGCAAGTGGCAAAAACGATTCGTTTTTTCCTTAAACTCGCCGCCCATTGCGTTTGGTTCATGTACACAGCTATCACATCACAAATCAAAAGTGCACCCGGGAGACCTGAGTTCGATCCCTCCTTCGCCCCTTTTTTTCTCCCTTTTCTCCTTGATTTCAGGTTGGCGTAAGATAGAGCTGCTCGCCCATGTGCCATCTTAGCAAATGGGCTGCACAGTGTTGCAATAATGGTCCAGCTACTTTCTTTTTAATTTTTCTCTTATTTTGGCAGATTCAAGTACTTTTCAAAATATTCATATCTTTCAGAACCTAACTTCAAATATAAAATGTTATATTTGGAAATCGCTCAGAAAAATGTGTAGATTCCAAATATGATATTATCTTGCATGTTAATTATTTCTAAAATTATGTTTATGTTGCACCCTCAATTAATACTTTTCGTTATATACCATTCAAGATGAATGATCAGCTATCTAAAAAACAATGAACAATAATTTTCGTTATATGGGCTAGATTCCAAATACGATATTATCTTGCATGTTAATTATTTATAGAATTATGTTTATGTTGCATCCCTAATTAATACGTTTCTTTATATGGGGTATTTTGAAAATGCAGATTCGTTATGCATGTCCTTACAGATTGATTGTTTTCGGTGGAGATATCTAATATGTTTGCAACCACATTAAGTCTTGACTTGGATTACAGTTGGAAACACATATATCAACAAGACAAAAATAATGCTCTTATGCACATGCTATCATTGAGTACTAAAGTGTGCTTTGCTATTTCCAGCCTAATACACTGTTTGTTGATTATCACTGAGGAGGAATGTAGCAAAGACGTGAAATAATTAACATGCAAGATAATATCATATTTGGAATCTACACATTTTTCTAATAAATTGGACACAACTTCAGTACACTTAAAAAATTGTCCAATCCTTTATGTTTCTGCACAACACCACTTATCATCTTGTTTCTTGTATGGCACCATGAAAGAATTCAAGTGATTTGCTGATGTCGTCGAGTGTGTGTATGATGGGTGATTTTTTTCCTCCCGTTGCAACACATGGGCATGTTTGCTAGTACAACTTTGTGCAATTTAATTTAGGTTTGATGTCTAGCTATTTGGTGCCTTAGAAATTGCAAAAAAAATTAAAAAGAATCCAAAATTGGCAAGTATGTAAAAAGTTTCAGACATACATTCATGAAAAATTACATGGTACTATCTCGTTGGACCGTTTAAAACACGTACTCCCTCCGTTCCTAAATATAAGTTGTTTTAGAGATTGCAATATGAACTATCTAGTTGGACCGTTCAAAACACGTACTCCCTCCGTTCAATAAGAACGGAGGAAGTAGTGTTTTCAGAGTGTGGAGCCGGAGACGCTCTCATCCACACAAGCAAGCAACACTGCACATCATGCTCGTTTTCACTCTTCGTTGTCTTTCCGTATATTCGCTTGGACCAGCGAATTTAGGCGTGCGATTATTCCCATCGTCGTTGGCCGTCTCTGTTTGTTGATACTGGCAACTAGGTAGATATTTTTGTTGTCTAATAAATTGGACACAACTTTAGTACACTTAAAAAATTGTCCAATCCTTTATGTTTGTGCACAACACCACTTATCATCTTGTTTCTTGTATGGCACCATGAAAGAATTCAAGTGATTTGCTGATGTCGTCGAGTGTGTGTATGATGGGTGATTTTTTTCCTCCCGTTGCAACACACGGGCTTGTTTGCTAGTACAACTTTATGCAATTTAATTTAGGTTTGATGTCTAGCTATTTGTTGCCTTAGAAATTGCAAAAAAAATGAAAAAGAATCCAAAATTGGCAAGTATGTAAAAAGTTTCAGACATGCATTCATGACAAATTACATGGTACTATCTCGTTGGACCGTTTAAAACACGTACTCCCTCCGTTCCTAAATATAAGTTGTTTTAGAGATTGCAATATGAACTATCTAGTTGGACCGTTCAAAACACGTACTCCCTCCGTTCAATAGGAACGGAGGAAGTAGTGTTTTCAGAGTGTGGTGCCGGAGACGCTCTCATCCACACAAGCAAGCAACACAGCACATCATGCTCGTTTTCACGCTTCGTTGTCTTTCCGTATATTCGCTTGGACCAGCGAATTTAGGCGTGCGATTATTCCCATCGCAGTTGGCCGTGTCTGTGTAGCCGAACGGGTTCTCTTCCAGGAACACAACCCACCTAATTAACTTGCTCACTTTGGGTTTGGGACGTACGTGCTCGCGATGACCATTCTACCCCGCGTGTGATCGAGCAGGTGCCGTTGCCTTGACTCTTCTCTTCTCCGCTCGTACGCATGATGATGCATACATAGCCATGAAGGACACATCGGCCAGTGTCCGTTACTGTGGTAATCGCAGCTAGTACGTCCCAGTCTCAGGTTTTGCCACTGTGACAACCTTGTACGTGCTCTCGACCACAACGTACGGTGTCTGCCTGCACCACGTAATCTTGCGTATGTAGCCATGGAGGACAACACGCACCGGCCACTGCCAGTATCCGTGCACGCAGTGGCGGAGCCAGAACTTTTGTGAAGCCTGGGCAAACTTAAGCCTAGTTGTCTAACCTACTCCCTCCGTTTCTAAATATAATTCTTTTTAGAGATTCCACTACGAGCTATATACGGATGTATATAGACATACTTTAGACTATATATTCATTCATTTTGCTTTGTATGTAGTTCATAGTGAAATCTCTAGAAATATTTATATTTAGGAACGGAGGGAGTAGAAATCAAATCGGATGTTCGGATACACAACATATATAATAGCGCCAACTTTTTAAACCATAAAATCACATTAATAATAATGTGAAATATAAATATATTAAGCATACGAATGAAATGTAAGTTTAAAGTGAACTACAATATTGAGTTTCACAGCCAAAATAAATTTGAGACTTGACTATAGAAGTCGTGGAACCGGCCATGCATAGAGCCAAAATGGTCATGTCGTCAGCAAAAATATAGCTATCCAAATTACCATCAAAACATCCTAGAAGATACTACAAGATAAAATTGGATTTGTAATTTATATAAATTAAGTATTATAATTTGTGAAATATTTAAAATAAAGAGATTACAAGAATAGAAATGGTCAGATGAACATACCAATAGTGTGCTAAACAAATCACATGGCAGTGCCCTTCAGGACTCCATTGTGGTAAATGTTTGAATAATATCCCTATTAGCAACTGACATGAATAATTCCCTCACACCACCCAGACTTCAAAAATTAAGCCCTACTCTAACCATCCCTAGATGTGTAGATGGCCAAATCAGTTAGCAATCTTACCTAAAATGATTAGAAAAAAAGGGCACGAGTAGACGAGGATGCAAGCCGTTCCTAATTTTTGGGGATAGATTCGCTCTTCGCCGCCCGCACGCCCGAACCATGGCCAGCGGCCGCTCGCCGCCGCTAGTCCGTCTTATACGCAACCGAACAGGTAACAGGCGTAAAGGTGGAGCGATCAGCGAACATGAACAGCCGAACATGCGTTTTCTTTTTCCCTAGCTAGCCTGCTCTCACAAAGCCCATCTCAGCAAGAAAATAAATCTCTCACGAAGCCCACTAGCCACTACCAAATGAAGCTGGCCCAATACAATTTTGCCGGGCAAACCGTGATGCACACGTCGATTTGCTAGCTTTGACTGGGCATCATACATCGTATGCCTAGGCTGGGAGCCCGGGCAGGTGCCCGGGGTGGCCGGGCGGTGGCTCCGCCATTGCGTGCACGGACCGACGGTGATAATCACAGCTAGCTAGAAGACGGGCTGAGGTTGGCCGTGCGTCTCTATCTCAGATTTTGCCACTGTGACAACCTTGCATGTATTCACGAAAATTCAAAGTCCGGACTGTGCCATTGACGTTGCTTTCACTATTCTCCTCCACACACGGAGACACGCTGAGTGTGTGTCGGCAGCACATAATCATGCGTACGTAGCCTTGGGGAACACACCCGCAAGTGTCCGTGTCCGTGACTGTGAGAATTAACACTAGTTATACACTAGTAGAAAAAGGACCTTTGGTTCAGCACATTAGTCTCGGCTAGAGTTGGAACCGGGACTAATATGAGCATTTGTCCCGGTTCCAAATTTCATGGGCGTCAGAGGACCTTTAGCCCCGATTGGTAACCCCAACCCGGACTAAAGGTCCTACATTAGTCCCGGTTGGTGTTACCAACTGGGACTAAAGGCCTTGACCCTTTAGTCCCGGTTGATAATACTAACCCGGACTAAAGGGTCTACCTTTAGTCCCAGTTGGTATTACCAACCCGGACTAAAGGACCCTTTAGTCCCGCTTGATAACACCAACCCGGATTAAATGTCCTCCATAGGCTAGTTCAAAAGGAAAGCATCCCATCCAAAGTCACATGTGCTGTGTAGGTGTGGTGGTAAGCTGCGTGCAAGGCAATACACATGAGGTCTTGAGTTCGAATCCCACGAGTTGCATTGGTGGGAGGCATTATTTTTTTTAGGCTGGAGGACATTTACTCCCGGTTGTGACAACCGGGACTAAAGGATCATGCCTTTAGTCCCAAATCCATAGTCCCGGTTGGGAAAACCGGGACTAAAGGAGTTGGGAACCGGGACTATATGCCCTTTTTCTACTAGTGATACAAAGTTAATGTGATGCTGGAACTATTTATTGGAATTATAATGATGTTTAGATCAAATTATATCATTTCTAATGTAAGTTTCCACAAATTTTGAACCAATGTATCGGGATTACAATGCTTGCTTCAGTATTGTCATCGTCGCAAGGAGGTCTAACGACCTGAATCTAATTTTTGTTTCTTCTGGTGTTCTCTGCACTGCCACGACAGTTGATATATAAATCGAAAGTTTTTTTCCGCAAAAAACAAGTACAAGTAAAATGTGGCACCCCAGAGCTAAGATTCTAGATCAGCCACCGGTCATGCATCCTTGGAGCCTGCGGGCCTAACAAGTGAATTACTGCATGCCACTCGTTAGTGCCTGTCTGCCACATGTCCTGCAAGGATCATTGGTTCACTGAATTATTTTCTCGGTATTTAGATACTTCACAGTAGGCTATCTACGCCTCCTGACGCCGGCCCACGTCGTCCGCTCCGAGGCCTCAACCTCATCTCATGGAGTGTGAGAAATTAGCTCACGGTGTCTCACGATCATCGGCATAAGTGGATTACAAGGCTTTGGCAATCGATACTACCAAGGTGACCTGGTTGCAGCCCTTGCAGAAGGGATTGCGGGTTAGCACCCCCGTGTTATGGTGTGATAGCCTGTTCAAGACGTATCCCCCGTCAACCATCTGTTCTATGCCAGCACAAAACACACTTAAGCCTGATTTCCATTTTGGTAGAGATAAAATGGCCATGGGAGCAGTGAGTGGTGTTGATGGCTTCGGTAGATCAAGTCGCAGTCACGCTCACCAAGCTGATGCTTGCAGGTCGTTCAAATCTCAACCTTACGCTGGTGAGAATTGAGGGAAAATGTTAATGTGCTAAATACTTACTGAGTTGGTAGTTATGATCTGGTTGATAACTCTGCCCTGTAATGGCACTTTGTTGCTAAACCCTAACAATCCTTCTACTAGTCATTTAGTTATTGTTGAACATAAATATGAGCCGAGGCCTGGTGAATTAACCATGGCAAATCATTGATCCTTTCTCATTCGTGACCGACAATGTTGTACTGTAGACGACAATGAAGTCCCAAAAAGAACAATGCATTGAGCGATCTATTGTACCATCACTGATGCGGAGATTTCCTTCGACAAACACAAGCCACGACACATAATGCATGATTAACTTGCTCGTTTTCAGGTGTCGTACGCGTCTCTCTCTCTCTCTCTGTGTGTGTGTGTCCCCCCTCTCTCTCTCTCTCTGACCCTCTCTGTGTGTGTGTGTGTGTGTGTGTGTCCCCTCTCTCTCTCTGTCCTCTCTCTCTCTCTCTCTCTCTCTCACACACACACACACACACATTTTCGAAGATAACAAATATGTGGCCACTGGAGAGAGGCGTCTCGTGTGATGTGACAACTTCATACGTACAATCGAGGACCACAAATGACGGGTGAACGTGCTCCTATGGTTCCTTATACCCTTCCCTTTTCTTCTCGACACATGCTAAGTCCAAGTCTCAGAATTACCCTATCCCTGGAGACTTGTACAATTTTATATTTGCTGTTAAACGGATCAATGTTTTCATTAATTCCTTATTCCATCATGCTGCCATGGAGAATGTTGTCATTTTGAATATTAGCACGTCTCCCGATAAGAAATGTTTCCATTTTTTACGTTGGTAACGTCTCCCAAGTAAAACTTATACAACTAATTTCTATCTTCGCATATTTTTAAGTCAGCAACATTGTTTTTTTTTTAAGTACACTTTGAAAAGGTACATTTATGCATATTATTTATAAAGTAATTTATTATTCAAATATATCTATTATATACTATTAAAACAGAAGGCAAACAAGTCACTACATGCTTTCACATGTGCAAAATAATCTAACCCATTGATCATACATGGGTCCTAATTATAATGAACGAGATTAAATTCAGAAGTTTGGAATCTAAGTGAAGATTAAGGAGCTAATAATCAGTTTCATGCAGATCAAGGAATAAGCTACCAGTGTAACAACACAGATGGAATTATAAGATATAATGACTTTATGGTCGAGGCGTGATTGTATTGGACGGATACTCCGGGAAGTTGTAACACGAAACAAGAGTGTGGAAGAACTTAATTTTTATGGGAGCTTTGACTATCAAGTGCAGCAAGTATTTTTAGTGTTTTTAATATATGATTTAGATAGACCCGGGGGCCATAGTTTTCACTAGAGGCTTCTCTCAAGAAAATAGCATACGGTGGGTAGACAAATTACTGTTGGGCAATTGATAGAAAAGCAAATAATCATGACGATATCCAAGCCAATGATCATGTATATAGGCATCACATCCGAGACAAGTAAACCGACTCCTGCCTGCATCTACTACTATTACTCCACACATCGACCGCTATCCAGCATGCATCTAGTGTATTAAGTCCATAAAGAACGAAGTAACGCCTTAAGCAAGATGACATGATGTAGACAAAGTAAACTCATGCATGAATAAACCCCATCTTTTTACCCTTAATAGCAACGATACATACGTGTCATGTCCCTTTCTGTCACTGGGATTGAGCACCGCAAGATCAAACCCATTACAAAGCACCTCTTCCCATGGCAAGATAAATCAATCTAGTTGGCCAAACCAAATCAATAGATCGGAGAAGAAATACGAAGCTATAATTGTAGGAGATATGCCCTAGACGCAGTAATAACAGTTATTTTGTATCTCCAAGTTTGTAATGAATGTTTATGATCCATGCTATAACTGCAATGATTCTCGAGTCTACAATATCCACGAGGCTCGGAGGGAAACTCATATGCACGTGCGGTATAATAAACGGTAAAATGTATTCCTAGTCTTGCCTCTAAGACTGGCTCAAATATTGCATGATGATCCTATTTTCCTGATCATGGGCATGACTATGCCGGCAATTTTGAGGGCACAATGTTAGTAGAACACTTGTGTTGAATCGACCCGAATTGGTTATGCTATGAGATACATTCGTCACAAGTTAATGGTTAATAACACAGAGATAGTTAATGTTTGCATTATTCCTTAGACCATGAGAGTATCGAGTTCCTTCGTACTTGCTTCGTGAACTTTGGGGTTTGTTAAATGTCATCCGTAACTGGGTGGCTATTACGGCGGCTTACGGGTTCACGGAAAAGTATGACAAGAAACGAGATAGCTCAAGATTGGGATTTGCTCCTCCGACGATGGAGAGATATTCTCGGGCCCTCTCGGTGTTACGGTATCCATCATCGTCTGGCCAGACAAAGGGTGATTTGATCACAGGGATGACGGAACACGGAAACGAGAAAACAGAACAAAACCGGTAACGAGGTAACTGGCATAGTGGACAAGTTGTTGATCCACGGGGATGCAGAAAATCTCACCTCGGGTGTCTGTAATATATCGTGAAGCAACAGGAATAGCACACGGCAACTGGAGGTTCACTCGAATATTCATTCGTGTGGGTATAGGGGTCAATATGGGTGTCCACGGCTCCGATGTTGATCATTGATCGGAAAGTGTTCCGGGTCATGTCTATACTTCACCGAACCTATAGGGTCACACGCTTAAGGGTCATCTATCTACTGAATACTAGACAGGGAGACTGAGAGAAAGTCACCGAAAAAGTTTCGGAGACAACGGAAATGTTCCGGAGAGAACACCGGAATAGTTTTGGTAAAACTGAAAAAAAAAATCGGGGTATACTATTAGGTCAAATTGGTTTTGGCACACGCCTGGAAATTCTTGGAGGGTGCCAGAATTATTCTGGAAACTTCTGGGATTTTTCCGGGATAAAAAACGGAAATGTTCGGGAGCTGCCGGAACCGGTTTGGTTGCTTTTCGCAGATGAAAATCACTAATCCGAAATTGTTTCGGAACGCGTCCATAATCATTTGTGTGGGTACTGGAATTATTCTAAGACCCACAGAAATATTTTTGAATTTAACGGTCATGGAAAATTGTTTTCGTGAATAGTGAAAATCACTTTATGGTTACTATTTTGGATAGCCACCTTTTGGGACTTTAGTCAAAGTTTCTAGAAGGAAGAGGCTTGCAAGGGAAGGAACTCCTTTTGGGGGGCCCCCATGAAGTGGCCGGCCAAGGGTGGTGGTGCTCCTTGGAGCTCCACATGGCCTCCCATTATGCCCTAAATGACCACCATTTGTGACCTAATGCATGGGTATTTTGGTATTTTTGGAGGCACCCCTACCCCTTGGCTTTCCTATAAATAGAGGTGGAGAGGAGCTCTCCACAATCATCCCTTGTTCTCATACACAAGCCATGACATTTTTGGCTTCTCTCTGCCTCCCAGCGAAATAGTTTCGTAGAGCTGAAAGGTTGTCTGGGTTCCGGCAGGAACTAGTTCTGGACGGCGAAGCCCTGCCAGATAGCTGACACCGTATGTGTGCAACCCTGTAGAGAGGTCATAGTTTCGATATTTTGCCCGAGGGGCTGTTCGAGGGTCCTTCCGAATGGCTGTCCGAGTTACCGTTCGAGCTTCGAGGGTCCTCCCGAAGGGCTGTCCGTGACATCGTCCGAGGGACTGTCCGACCGCCTCCCGAAGGGCTGTCCGACGAGGGAGTACATCCTCGCGGTTGGGAGGTTGTAAATCCTAGCTGCGGGGATCTGCACCGACGATCTACATCGACTCTACTTCCGCTACGCTACGAGTCGGTAATGATCAGATCAAACCCTATATGCAGTCTCCATAGTGGTCCTAGGCATGCTCGCTGTACCGATTTTTTTTGTTTTCTGTCGCGCTCCCCTACAGTGGCATCAAGAGCCGTGCTATGCGTAGATGCAGGTTACGATCTAGAATACATGGAGATGTATGGGTATTGCATAATATAATTTTGTAGTAGATGAGATCTATTGCTGAAAATTATTTATGCGGGTAGCAGATGAAATCTGTTACCCGATGTTCTTGTTGCTTCCCTAGAATTTGCGTATTTCTGATCTCGAGACTGCATGGTGAAATTTGACAAAGTTCTGGCAATCCGCGATTCTGATTGATCAACGAAGTGCTATCAGTTATTTGGGTTCCACCATAGTCAAAAGAAAGATGAAATTTCGCAGACGAAAGGGCAATGCAGATATGATCTGCACGGGGGTCATGCGTATGACAAAGTTTAATATGGGGCTCGAGATTTTATTATCTCGTGTTTCATACACCCCGCGATGTTAATCTAGCGACTTGAATAATCATACTAGATGATAAAACGTTGGTAGCTGCTGTTTAAGTCAAAACCTTAGAAGCCACGTAAAAATAAAATTTTGCATAAACCGATTAGAGGCGTCTAACTTGGTTTTGCAGGATGTGCATGTGATGTGGTATAGCAGTGCTCATATTAATTCGATTATGCATGAGATGACTATATGATGTAAATTTACTAAACATGACCTGCGTGTCATGATTCGGCATCATGGCTGGAGCCATATGATTGTCATTTTAATGACCTGCGTGTCAACCTTAAGTAATGCACTTTGAACACTTTAAATTCTCTCGTTACTTGTGTTTTTATGGAACACTTTGAATTTAATTTTTTCTACGTGTTTTATTTTATCATGATTTAAAGTATTTTAAATAAGTTTTCTTGTGTATATTTACTATTTTCTGTAAGTGGTAGTTTTTAATTTATTTTCTAAGTTGTTTTCTTGTCGCCCACATATCATGGACTAGAGTTTTTATAAATCAAGAGGTGTTCGACCTATAAGAATCGAAACTAGGGTGACATTTTTTTCCGAAAAGGAGATTGAAACCTCCGGCCTCTGCATCAATAGATGCACACATCCATCTTTATTAAATTATTCAACAAATGTCTGAGAAGAACATACATCAAACAAGCCAAAACCACCACCCACACCTACAAACTCGACAATGGGAAATGCCATCACGCCCCACCATCTAGAGCCGGGGTCACCGCTGATCCACCCGCATGACGTACCAGGAGCATGGACCCAGTGTAGCAGAACCAGAGTGTACACCACATGCACACGCTTCAGAATAGGTAAACATAATATTAAAACTTATTAGTAACAATAATATTTAAAAATTAAATCAATACAAAAATGAATCACATGTGCAGGTAATCGAGTTACCCTAGTAAACTTTCTTAAATTGATATGACCAATTGCGGGCTATGTACAAATGAGAACATCTTTGAAATTTTCACACAGGTCGCAAATGGTCATAATATTTCAAAGAGTTCAACCGGCCCTTCTTTACTGGTGTAGTGTTCCTTGCAGCTTGGAACATTTAGTTGATCAGAAATGGGAAGATTTTCAGGGGTGATATAGTTTCTTTCAATGCTTGGCGCTCTATTTTTTGTACCTGATGTACAGAATGAAGGACGTGCATAGACCTGCGTTATTGAGATAGCTATCTCAGCTTACCTAGGTAGGTAGTTGTTCTCCTTGTAACTTCTACTGTTTAATTTTTTGGCTCTATTTTTTCTAATAATGGACAGTGGGGTTTTCCTTCACAGAAGTTAGTCAGAAGAAAATAAACCTTGAAGATGACATTGAACATTGATTTCATTCATGCTCAAAAGTCGTAGTTCATTCATTCAATTTACAAAAACCTCACATACATACATGAACCGATAAGAGCATCTCCAATAGAAGATACAAATTTGGAGATGTAAAAATTTATATCTCCAAAATGTGCTTTTTACATCTCCAAAAAAGAGCCAACTCCAACAAATGATCTATATTGGAGATGTAAAAGTAGTCCTCCAACAGATGATGCATATTTGAAGATGTAAAACTACTACTCGAAGTGGCGGCGGCCGAGCTTTGGTGGCATGGCGGAGGCGCGGTCACGGATCGACCGGCGGCGGCTGAGCTTTGAGCCTGTCGGGCGGCACGGCTGTGGATCGAGCGCCGGCGGCCGAGCGTGGAGTCGAGAGGAGGAGCGGGCTGGGCAGCGGCGGTACTCGAATCGGGCGGCGGCCGAGCTTGAAATGCGGCGGGAAGGGGCGGCCGAGCTTTGAGACTGTGGGACGGCGCGGCTGCGGATCGAGCCCCGGCAGCCGAGCGTGGAGTCGAGAGGAGGAGCGGGTGGGGCAGCGGCGGTGCTCGAATTGGGCGGCGGCCGAGCTTGAAATGCAACGGGAAGGGGCGGCCGAGCTTCAAATCGGGCAGCGGGGGTGGAACTGAGGCGGAGCAGTGTGGCGGAGCTCGAATCGGGCGGCGGTGGAGCTCGAATCGGGCAGCGGCGCAACGACGGCGGCGCGGCGGAAAAGCAGCCGTTGCGGCCGATTTGCAGGAAGTCCGGCTGAAATGCGGCGGAGCACCGGCGGATCCGGCAGCGGCGGGGGTGGGGAGGCCGGATTTGTCGGCGGCAAGGTGCGGCGGGTCGGCGGGCGGCGGTGGATCGAGGTAGGCGGCCGGTCGGGGGAGGAGAGGGGAAATTTCAGGGTAGTTGGGGTTCGCGCGGGGCTGGCCGTTTACATCTTGGTTTACATCTTGGGCGGTTGGAGATGTAAATTTGCAATGTGAGGTGTTGTATTTTACATCTCCGGGAGGCGGAGTCGTAATTATTTTTGCATCTACATCATCTGTTGGAGAGTAATTTTTGGGCCTCGAAGATGCAAAAGTTAGTTATTTTTGCATCTACATCTTCTATTGAAGATGCTCGAAAATTGGAACTTGAATATCACTAACTTATCGCAACCGTTAAACTGAAGAGCCCTTAGCTAATGGACTAGCATATACGTATACATGCATACAAACACCGGCCATCATCCGTCCGTGGTGGGTGCCTCGTTGGCTGCTGCTCTTGCAGCCGCTGCACAACCTATGCCGCTTCCCCAGCCACTGCTTAGCCTGCTCGCCCTCCAATCCAGGGGCGGAGCCAGCGTGTTGGCGTTGGGTTCAACTGAACCCAACGATTTTTCCTCGCCACGTACAGGGATACAGGTACGTATGTGCTATGAACCCAATATAAAATGAGGGCTGAACCCATCGACCTAGAAGAATGCCACGGTCAAACAAAAGCCCAAAAGCCCAGAGAGTAAATTGCATCAGTGCGAGGGCCTTCGTGGCTTCCAGCCCCTATTCTCTTCCTGTACAGTACGTGTACACGGCAGCTGCACGACCTTTCCCCTCTGCTGTCCTCTCGATGTTCTCTTCATCGATTCGGCTATTTGGTCTCTCGTGTTCGCCATCGATTGAGTCGCCACCTGAGATGCGGTTGAATAGTTGACAACAGCAAGTCGGTAGCGGCATGATGGCCATTGTAGTCCTAATTCAAGGTACTGAGATGGCGTCGTCACGTCTCCTCTCTGTTGTGCATGCCCTAATTTTTCTAATTGCTTATTCCACGTACTTTGATTGATCTAGGATATGGTGAGAATTTCAGAGCACACAAGAAATCCCAAGAAGTAAGATGAGATTAGGTGAAGATATTTAACATGAATACATTCCAGGCCACCGCTTAATATTGATTACCACAGAGGCTATTGGAGATGTTTCATCAGGATTTAATCCGGAACGATTTGATGATATGATGATTGGCTTCAATATAGTTACAAGGTGCATAAGACCTTTTGTTTTGCCATGTGGAGGAAGATATTTTTCTATCATTAGTAATGATGCTGTGTTTCATCTTTTTACGATGATGAAGAATCAAAAGGGGGCATATTAAAATTTGAGTGACTTTACATGCTTATTTCTTAATGGTACTTATTTGAAACTTATTTTTTCTTACTTGAAGATAGTAGTAAAGGCTCCTATTCACATGTACATTAAAGAGTACCACTAGATTTATATATTTTACAATTCCAATGTTTAAACTTGTCAAACTTATTTCTTATATTTCCTTCAATGTTTTTCGAAAGATGAGAAATTACTGTTGGAAATATGCCCTAGAGGCAATAATAAATTGGTTATTATTATATTTCCTTGTTCATGATAATCGTTTATTATCCATGCTATAATTGTATTGATTGGAAACTCAAATACATGTGTGGGTACATAGACAACACTGTGTCCCTAGTAAGCCTCTAGTTGACTAGCTCGTTGATCAAAGATGGTTAAGGTTTCCTAGCCATGGACATGAGATGTCATTTGATAACGGGATCACATCATTAGGAGAATGATGTGATGGACAAGACCCAAACTATAAACGTAGCATATGATCGTGTCAGTTTATTGCTGTTGTTTTCTGCATGTCAAGTATCTGTTCCTTTGACCATGAGATCATGCAACACACTGACACCGGAGGAGTACCTTGTGTGTATCAAACGTCGCAACGTAACTGGGTGACTATAAAGGTGCTCTACAGGTATCTCTGAGGGTGTCTGTTGGGTTGGCATGGATCAAGACTGGGATTTGTTACTCCGTGTGACGGAGAGGTATCTCAGGGCCCACTCGGTAATACAACATCACAATGAGCCTTGCAAGCAATGTGACTAAAGTGTTAGCCACGAAGATCTTGTATTACGGAACGAGTAAAGAGACTTGCCGGTAACGAGATTGAACTAGGTATAGAGATACCGACGATCGAATCTCGGGCAAGTAACATACCGAAGAACAAAGGGAACAGCATACGGGATTAACTGAATCCTTGACATTGAGGTTCGACCGATAAAGATCTTCGTAGAATATGTAGGAGCCAATATGGGCATCCAGGTCCCGCTATTGGTTGTTGATCGTAGAGGTGTCTCGGTCATGTCTACATAGTTCTCGAACCCGCAGGGTCTACACACTTAACGTTTGGTGACGATTAGTATAGTTGAGTTATTTTGTTGGTGACCGAAAGTTGTTCGGAGTCCCGGATAAGATCCCGGACATGACGAGGATCTCCGGAATAGTCCGGAGGTAAAGATTGATATATGTGATAATAGTGTTTTGATCTCCGGAAGGGTTCCGGAATTCACCGGAAGGGGTTCCGGATGTTTACCGAAGTGTTCGGGTGCAGCAACACTTTATATGAGCCAAAGGGATAAAGCCCACGAGGTATTGGAAAGTGCAAAAGGAAGTTTTGCTGCTGCCTTAAGCGGTACTACCGCTGGTAAGGCAGTACTACCGCGTAAGCGGTACTACCGCTTGTGTGAAGCGGTACTACCGCATAAGCGGTACTACCGCTTGGGTGAAGCGGTACTACCGCTCAAGCGGTACTACCGCTCGTGAGCGGTACTACCGCTTGTGCGCGGTACTGCAGGGATCCGAGTTGGACTCTTTCCCTGCGGGCCAAACCGACCTTGTGCGGGCAAAACCGACCTGGAGGAGGCTTTTACTCCAAGTTTAGACCCCAAGGCTCAACATATAAATAGAGGGGCAGGGCTAGCACACGGGACAGATTAAGATTTCCCCAAGCCGTGTGCGGCAACCCTAACCCTCTAGTTCCTCCGTCATAATCTCCGTAGTGCTTGGCGAAGCCCTGCAGAGATTGTTCCTCACCACCATCACCACGCCGTCGTGCTGCTGGAACTCAACCACTACTTCACCATCGCTCGCAGGATCGAGGAGGTGAAGGCGTCATCAAGCCGTACGTGTGTTGAACGCGGAGGTGCCGTCCGTTCGGCGCTAGTTCGTGATCGGATCGAGGGACGACTTGCGATTTGGATCGCGGAGACGTTCGACTACATCAACCGCGTTTCTTAAACGCTTCCGCTTAGCGATCTACAAGGGTATGTAGATTCACTCTCCCTCTCGTAGATGCTCATCACCATGGATAGATCTTGTGTGTGCGTAGGAAAATTTTTGTTTCTCATGCAACGTTCCCCAACAGTGGCATCATGAGCCAGGTCTATGCGTAGATGAGATCTCGAGTAGAACACAAACGAGTTGTGGGCGTGGGTGTATACATATTGCTTGCCGTTACTAGTTGATATTTGATTCGGCGGTATTGTGAGATGAAGCGGCCCGGACCGACATTACGCGTACACTTACGCGAGACAGGTTCCTTCAACTGACATGTAATTTTGTTGCATAAAGATGGCTAGCGGGTGTCTGTCTCTCTCACTTTAGTTGAATCGATTTCAATGAAGAGGGTTCTTTTAGAAGATCAAAAAGCAATCACTACACCACGTTGTGGTTTTGCGTAGGTAAGAACGGTTCTTGCAAACCCGTAGCAGCCACGTAAAATTTGCAACAACAATTAGAGGACGTCTAACTTGTTTTTGCAGGGTATGTTGTGATGTGATATGGCCAATTACATGATGAGATATATGTGATGTATGAGATGATCATGTGTTGTATAGAATATCACGACTTGCATGTCGATGAGTATGGCAACTGGCAAGAGCCATAGAGTTGTCTTTAATTATTGTATGACCTGCGTGTCAATCATTAAGCGCTATGTAATGCTTTACTTTATCGCTAAACGTTAGCAATAGTCGTGGGAGCAACAGTCGGCGCGACAACCTCATGGCGACACGTTGATAGAGATCAAGATGATGGAGATCATGGTGTCATGCCGGTGACGATGGAAATCATGCCGGTGCTTTGGAGATGGAGATCAAAAGCACAAGTTCATGGCCATATCATGTCACTTATGATTTGCATGTGATGTTAATCCTTTTATGCATCTTATTTTGCTTAGGACGACGGTAGCATTATAAGGTGATCCCTCACTTAAATTTCAAGATAAATTGTGTTCTCCCCGAGTGTGCACCGTTGCGAAAGTTCGTCGTTTCGAGACACGCCGTGATGATCGGGTGTGATAGACTCCACGTTCACATACAACGGGTGCAAGCCATGTTGCACACGCGGAACACTCGGGTTAAACTTGACGAGCCTAGCATGTACAGACATGGCCTCGGAACACAAGAGACCGAAAGGTCGAACATGAGTCATATAGTAGATATGATCAACATGAAGATGTTCACCATTGAAACCACCTCGACTCACGTGATGATCGGACTTGAGTTGGTGGATTTGGATCATGTTACACTCGAATGACCGGAGGGATGTCAATTTGAGTGGGAGTTTTTAAGTAATATGATTAATTAAACTCATTATCTTGAACAATAGTCTAAGTTGTCTTTGCTATATTTATGTTGTAGATCATGGCTCGCGCAGTAGCACCCCTGAATTTTAATGCGTTCCTAGAGAAAGCTAAGTTGAAAGATGATGGAAGTAACTTTGTGGACTGGGCCCGTAATCTAAGGATTATCCTTACGGCTTCCCAGAAGGCTTATGTCCTTGATGCACCGCTTGGTGATCCACCCGCTCCAGTTGAGTCTCTAGACGTTGTGAACGCCTGGCAGGCTCGTTCTGATGATTACTCAATAGTTCAATGTGCAATGTTGTATGGCTTAGAACCGGGACTTCAAAGACGTTTTGAACGTCATGGAGCATATGAGATGTTCCAGGAGTTGAAGTTTATCTTTCAGAAGAATGCCCGGATCGAGAGATATGAGATCTCCGATAAGTTCTATACTTGCAAGATGGAGGAGAACGGGTCTATCAGTGATCACGTGCTTAGAATGTCTGGGTACTCCACCCGTCTGGCTGAATTGGGGATGCCCCTTCCGCCAGAGGCTATCACTGACAGAGTTCTTCAATCATTGCCACCTAGCTACAAGAGCTTCGTGTTGAACTATAACATGCACGGGATGAACAAGTCAGTCGCCGAGCTGTTTGCGATGCTAAAAGCCGCTGAGTCTGAAATTCAGAAGGAGCATCAAGTGTTGATGGTCAATAAAACCACTAGTTTCAAGAAAAATGGCAAGGGTAAGAAGGGTAAATCTAAGAAGGGTGGCAAAGCAGTTGCTGCTCCTGTGAAGAAACCCAAGGCTGGACCCAAACCAGAAACTGAGTGCTTTCATTGCAAGGGAACTGGACACTGGAAGCGGAACTGCCCCAAGTATTTGGCTGACAAGAAGGCGGCCAACAACAAACAAGGTATATATGATATACATGTTATTGATATGTTCCTTACCAACCCTCGTTGTAGTGCCTGGGTATTTGATACCGGTGCAGTTGCTCATATTTGCATCTCTAAACAGGAACTGCGGAATAGACGGAGGCTGGCGAAGGACGAAGTGACGATGCGCGTGGGAAATGGTTCCAAGGTTGATGTGATCGCCGTCGGCACGCTCGCTCTTCGATTACCGTCGGGATTAGTGATGAACCTAAATAAGTGTTATTTGGTGCCTGCGTTAAGCATGAACATTATATCTGGATCTTGTTTATTGCGAGACGGTTACTCATTTAAATCAGAGAATAATGGTTGTTCTATTTATATGGGTAATATCTTTTATGGTCATGCACCCAATGTAAGCGGTTTATTCTTATTGAATCTCGATAGTAATGATACACATGTTCATAACATTGATGCCAAAAGATGTAGGATTGATAATGATAATACCACTTTCTTGTGGCACTGCCGTTTAGGTCATATTGGCGTAAAACGCATGAGGAAGCTCCATGCTGATGGACTTTTGGAGTCACTTGATTTTGAATCACTTGACACATATGAGCCATGCCTTATGGGCAAGATGACTAAAACGCCGTTCTCTGGAACAATGGAACGGGCAAGTGACTTATTGGAAATCATACATACTGATGTGTGCGGTCCGATGAGCGTTGAGGCGCGCGGTGGTTATCGTTACTTTCTCACCTTCACTGATGACTTAAGTAGATATGGGTATATTTACTTAATGAAACACAAGTCTGAAACATTTGAAAAGTTCAAACAATTTCAGAGTGAAGTTGAGAATCATCGTAACAAGAAGATTAAATTCCTACGATCTGATCGAGGAGGAGAATATCTGAGTTATGAGTTTGGCAGTCACTTAAGACAATGTGGAATTGTTTCACAACTAACACCGCCTGGAACACCACAGCGTAATGGTGTGTCCGAACGTCGTAATCGAACCTTATTGGATATGGTGCGATCTATGATGTCTCTTGCCGATTTGCCACTATCGTTTTGGGGTTATGCATTAGAGACAGCTGCATTCACTTTAAATAGGGCACCATCGAAATCCGTTGAGACGACGCCATATGAACTTTGGTTTGACAAGAAGCCAAAGCTGTCGTTTCTTAAAGTTTGGGGATGTGATGCTTATGTCAAAAAGCTTCAGCCTGAAAAGCTGGAACCCAAAGCGGAGAAATGCGTCTTCATAGGATACCCAAAAGAGACAGTTGGGTATACCTTCTATCTCAGATCCGAAGGCAAAGTGTTTGTCGCTAAAAACGGAACATTTCTTGAGAAAGAGTTTCTCTCGAAAGAATTGAGTGGGAGGAAGATAGAACTTGATGAGGTTGTTGAACCTTTACTTCAACCTGAAAGTAGCGCAGCGCAGAAAGATGTTTCTGTAGAGCCTACAACAGCTGAAGAGGAAGTTAATGATGATGATCATGAAGCTTTGGATCAAGTTGCTATCGAACCTCGTAGGTCAACAAGGACGCGTACTGCTCCTGAGTGGTACGGCAACCCTGTCTTAGAAGTCATGTTGTTGGACAACGATGAACCTACGAGCTATGGAGAAGCGATGATGGGCCCGGATTCCGAGAAATGGTTAGAAGCCATGAAATCCGAGATGGGATCCATGTATGAAAACAAAGTGTGGACTTTGGAAGTATTACCTGAAGGGCGTAAGGCCATTCAGAACAAATGGATCTTTAAGAGGAAGACGGACGCGGACGGTAATGTCACCGTCTATAAAGCTCGACTTGTGGCAAAGGGTTTTTCACAAGTTCAAGGAGTTGACTACGATGAGACCTTCTCACCCGTAGCGATGCTTAAGTCCGTCAGAATCATGTTAGCAATAGCTGCCTTTTTCGATTATGAAATTTGGCAGATGGATGTCAAAACAGCATTCCTTAACGGTTTCCTTAAGGAAGAGTTGTATATGATGCAACCAGAAGGTTTTGTCGATCCAGAGAATGCTGACAAAGTTTGCAAACTCCAGCGATCCATTTATGGACATGTGCAAGCATCTCGGAGTTGGAATCTTCGTTTTGATGAGGTGATCAAAGCGTTCGAGTTTATACAAGTTTACGGAGAAGCTTGTATTTACAAGAAAGTGAGTGGGAGCTCTATAGCGTTTCTAATATTATATGTGGATGACATATTGCTGATTGGAAACAATATAGAAATGTTGGAAAGCGTAAAGGAATATTTGAACAAGAGTTTTTCAATGAAGGACCTAGGAGAAGCTGCTTTCATATTAGGCATCAAGATCTATAGAGATAGATCAAGACGCTTAATAGGACTTTCACAAAACACATACCTTGATAAGATTTTGAAGAAGTTCAAAATGGATCAGTCCAAGAAGGGGTTCTTGCCTGTTTTGCAAGGTGTGAAGTTGAGTAAGACTCAATGCCCAGTGACTACAGAAGATAGAGAAAAGATGAGTGTCATCCCCTATGCTTCAGCCATAGGCTCTATTATGTATGCAATGCTGTGCACAAGACCCGATGTCAGCCTTGCCATAAGTATGGTCGGAAGGTTTCAAAGTGATCCAGGAATGGAACACTGGACGGCGGTCAAGAATATCCTGAAGTACCTGAAAAGGACTAAGGACATGTTTCTCGTTTATGGAGGTGATCAAGAGCTCGTCGTAAAGGGTTACGTCGATGCAAGCTTTGACACTGATCCGGATGACTCTAAGTCTCAAACCGGATACGTATTTATTCTTAATGGGGGTGCGGTTAGCTGGTGCAGTTCCAAGCAAAGCGTGGTAGCTGATTCTACATGCGAAGCGGAGTACATCGCAGCCTCGGAGGCGGCGAAGGAAGGTGTCTGGATGAAGGAGTTCATGACAGATCTTGGAGTAGTGCCTAGTGCACTTAACCCAATGACTCTGTTTTGTGATAATACTGGTGCCATTGCTCTAGCCAAGGAACCAAGATTTCACAAGAGGACCAGACACATAAAGCGACGTTTCAATTCCATCCGCGATTATATCAAGGAGGACGACATAAATATTTGCAAAGTACACACGGATCTGAATGTTGCAGATCCGATGACTAAACCTTTTCCAAGGGCTAAACATGAACAACACCAGAACTGCATGGGTGTTCGATTCATTACAATGTAAATCACATAGTGATGTGAACTATATTATTGACTCTAGTGCAAGTGGGAGACTGTTGGAAATATGCCCTAGAGGCAATAATAAATTGGTTATTATTATATTTCCTTGTTCATGATAATCGTTTATTATCCATGCTATAATTGTATTGATTGGAAACTCAAATACATGTGTGGGTACATAGACAACACTGTGTCCCTAGTAAGCCTCTAGTTGACTAGCTCGTTGATCAAAGATGGTTAAGGTTTCCTAGCCATGGACATGAGATGTCATTTGATAACGGGATCACATCATTAGGAGAATGATGTGATGGACAAGACCCAAACTATAAACGTAGCATATGATCGTGTCAGTTTATTGCTGTTGTTTTCTGCACGTCAAGTATCTGTTCCTTTGACCATGAGATCATGCAACACACTGACACCGGAGGAGTACCTTGTGTGTATCAAACGTCGCAACGTAACTGGGTGACTATAAAGGTGCTCTACAGGTATCTCCGAGGGTGTCTGTTGGGTTGGCATGGATCAAGACTGGGATTTGTTACTCCGTGTGACGGAGAGGTATCTCAGGGCCCACTAGGTAATACAACATCACAATGAGCCTTGCAAGCAATGTGACTAAAGTGTTAGCCACGAAGATCTTGTATTACGGAACGAGTAAAGAGACTTGCCGGTAACGAGATTGAACTAGGTATAGAGATACCGACGATCGAATCTCGGGCAAGTAACATACCGAAGAACAAAGGGAACAGCATACGGGATTAACTGAATCCTTGACATTGAGGTTCGACCGATAAAGATCTTCGTAGAATATGTAGGAGCCAATATGGGCATCCAGGTCCCGCTATTGGTTGTTGATCGTAGAGGTGTCTCGGTCATGTCTACATAGTTCTCGAACCCGCAGGGTCTACACACTTAACGTTTGGTGACGATTAGTATAGTTGAGTTATTTTGTTGGTGACCGAAAGTTGTTCGGAGTCCCGGATAAGATCCCGGACATGATGAGGATCTCCGGAATAGTCCGGAGGTAAAGATTGATATATGTGATAATAGTGTTTTGATCTCCGGAAGGGTTCCGGAATTCACCGGAAGGGGTTCCGGATGTTTACCGAAGTGTTCGGGTGCAGCAACACTTTATATGAGCCAAAGGGATAAAGCCCACGAGGTATTGGAAAGTGCAAAAGGAAGTTTTGCTGCTGCCTTAAGCGGTACTACCGCTGGTAAGGCAGTACTACCGCGTAAGCGGTACTACCGCTTGTGTGAAGCGGTACTACCGCATAAGCGGTACTACCGCTTGGGTGAAGCGGTACTACCGCTCGTGAGCGGTACTACCGCTTGTGCGCGGTACTGCAGGGATCCAAGTTGGACTCTTTCCCTGCGGGCCAAACCGACCTTGTGCGGGCAAAACCGACCTGGAGGAGGCTTTTACTCCAAGTTTAGACCCCAAGGCTCAACATATAAATAGAGGGGCAGGGCTAGCACACGGGACAGATTAAGATTTCCCCAAGCCGTGTGCGGCAACCCTAACCCTCTAGTTCCTCCGTCATAATCTCCGTAGTGCTTGGCGAAGCCCTGCAGATATTGTTCCTCACCACCATCACCACGCCGTTGTGCTGTTGGAACTCAACCACTACTTCACCATCGCTCGCTGGATCGAGGAGGTGAAGGCGTCATCAAGCCGTACGTGTGTTGAACGCGGAGGTGCCGTCCGTTCGGCGCTAGTTCGTGATCGGATCGAGGGACGACTTGCGATTTGGATCGCGGAGACGTTCGACTACATCAACCGCGTTTCTTAAACGCTTCCGCTTAGCGATCTACAAGGGTATGTAGATTCACTCTCCCTCTCGTAGATGCTCATCACCATGGATAGATCTTGTGTGTGCGTAGGAAATTTTTTGTTTCCCATGCAACGTTCCCCAACAATTACACCTGAAACTATGAAGTTATTTTGGTATTACTCTTCTTATTATAATATTTATAAGCAGTGATTTTATAATTTCATCCAACTGGTATGTCCTACATTCTTCAATTTTTAATGACCACAATATGTTGTAAGTGATATCATATTTTAAAAAAAAGTGATATCACATTTCTATTTCTAATATGTTTTTGAGTGCAAAATTATTTTTTGTAAGATGGTGTAAAATTAGATTATGCACTTAATTAATTTCATCAGATCGTCCCAACGAGTCAATGAGTGAACCCAATGGCTGATTTTTCTGGCTCCGCCCCTGCTCCAATCGAGCTGGCTCCTCGTTGGCAAGGGTGGCATCGTCTTCGTTGCCGGATTGTGCATCAGTCGGTGGTCCTCCTCGGTGTGCATGTACACGTAGAAGCAGAGCTCATCGACGGATGCGGCTATGTTGTTCAGTGTGTCCAGCTGAAAACGAGGTAGGACAGGTTCCCCGCCATGGTGGCCAGCGTGGTGGCCACTGCCCACTCCGCCAAATCTGTAGCGCGGGGGGAGAAGGAGCTTGTGATGCAGCAGCGAAGGTGCCTCGGCTCCAACATAGGATGAGTGGTATATTGTGCCGCGCCCGCAATGTCGGTTCTTCACCCGAGTGGAAGGACGCCACCCCACTGTCCAGTGGGAGGCTGCATGGCAGTTCCATCGTCGACTTCGCGGGTTCTCTGGGGCTAGACATCACTGAGATAAGGGCAGAGGAAGAGGTATATGTGGTGGTGGCGAGCTAGGGGATGAGTGGCTTGCACAAACGGGGCCGCCAATCTGGATCTGAGCAGCGTGGAGCCAACACATGGTTATCGGCGAGATGTGTGTGGTCGAGAGGCAAGGAGACCACCGTACCGGTGGGAAAACTCTGACAAGATGCGAGAGATGATGAGGCGACGCGTACATACACGGTTAGGTTTTCGGCCCCGTGTGTTACTACTTAGATAGTAGAAATGCATGCCTTAGTAATCACGTGCATGATATGACGCACATTTCGCACATAAGAATTGTGTGCGATGAAGCCAATTACCCCCGCAATGTTAAATTATATGGATAGTGTGCATATCATCGCACACAAAAAGCTCATTCATGATGTGTGCGATGTGTCCCTTCATCGCACACGATTCATTTGTTGGAACCGTGTGGATGTCATCTTGCACAGTTGGAATCAACCAGGCATGTGCGATGAATTCTACATCACACATGGTTCAACCTGGGGCTCCCGGTTTTATTCTCCAACTATGTGTGATGCTGGAGCATTGTTTATCGCTATCGTGTGCCATTGGGCGACTCAATAGTACTAATCTAAACTAGTGTATAGACTGCAGGAGATCGACAACAAGAACAAAGAGGAGAGGGGATCCCCATACCTCACAACTCTTTTATATTAAAATTTCTTTCATGTAACTCCATTGAGCAACACAAAAGAAGAACAATGATTTAGGATTTGAGAAATGGCATTGTGTTCAATTTTATGAAAAGGCTTCTCAAAATCCAGCTTTACAAATAAAACCTCTATGTTAGATTTATGACATGGGAAAAGATATGCAAAATAAAAGGCCAAAAAATCTTGAATAGACCTCTCCATGAGAAAAGTATACTGAGTAGAACTCACACTAGCCGAAGAATTAACTTTCTGAAGTCTATAGGCCACAAGTTTTGTAATGATCTTCGAAACACTGTGGAAAAAGGGATTGGCATGAAATCATTAGGGGTTAGAAGAGCAGGGCATTTGGAAATCAAGGTGATGAATGAAGTGTTGCATAATCTATACCTAGTAATAAAGTACGTATTGCTTCTGCCCGTTCATCGTCATTAAAAGGGTCCGAAAAGTTGATAATATTTACCCCCACTGCCACCGGTAAGTGGCAAAAACGATTCGTTTTTTCCTTAAACTCGCCGCCCATTGCGTTTGGTTCATGTACACAGCTATCACATCACAAATCACAAGTGCACCTGGGAGACCTGAGTTCGATCCCTCATTCTCCCCTTTTTCTCTCCCTTTTCTCCTTGATTTCAGGTTGGCGTAAGATAGAGCTGCTCGCCCATGTGCCATCTTAGCAAAAAAGCTGCACAGTGTTGCAATTACGGTCCAGCTATATTCTTTTTAGTTTTTCTCTTTTTTTGGCAGATTCAAGTACTTTTCAAAATATTCATATATTTCAAAACCTAACTACAAATATAAAATGTTATATTTGGAAATCGCTCAGAAAAATGTGTAGATTCCAAATATGATATTATCTTCCATGTTAATTATTTCTAAAATTATGTTTATGTTGCACCCTCAATTAATACTTTTCGTTATATACCATTCGGCATGAATGGTCAGCTATCTCAAAAACAATGAACAATACTTTTCGTTATATGGGGTAGATTTCAAATATGATATTATCTTGCATGTTAATTATTTCTAGAATTATGTTTATGTTGCACCCCTAATTAATACGTTTCTTTATATGAGGTATTTTGAAAATGCGTATTCGTTATGCATGTCCTTACAGATTGATTGTTTTCGGTGGAGATATCTAATATGTTTGCAACCACATTAAGTCTTGACTTGGATTATAGTAGCAAACACATATATCTACAAGACAAAAATAATGCTCTTATGCACATGCTATCATTGAGTACTAAAGTGTGCTTTGCTATTTCCAGCCTAATGCACTGTTTGTTGAGTATCACTGAGGAGGAATGTAGCAAAGACGTGAATTGATACTGGCAACTAGGTAGATATTTTTGTTGTCTAATAAATTGGACACAATTTCATTACACTTAAAAAATTATCCAACCCTTTATGTTTGTGCACAACACCACTTATCATCTTGTTTCTTGTATGGCACCATGAAAGAATTCAAGTGATTTGCTGATGTCGTCGAGTGTGTGTATGATGGGTGATTTTTTTCCTCCTGTTGCAACGCACTGGCATGTTTGCTAGTACAGATTTATGCAATTTAATTTAGGCTTGATGTCGAGCTATTTGGTGCCTTAGAAATTGCAAAAAAAAAAGAAAAAGAATCCAAAATTGGCAAGTATGTAAAAAGCTTCAGACATGCATTCATGACAAATTATATGGTACTATCTCGTTGGACCGTTTATAACACGTACTCCCTCCGTTCCTAAATATAAGTTGTTTTAGAGATTGCAATATGAACTATCTAGTTGGACTGTTCAAAACACGTACTCCCTCCGTTCAATAGGAACGGAGGAAGTAGTGTTTTCAGAGTGTGGAGCCGGAGACGCTCTCATCCACACACGCAAGCAACACATCACATCATGCTCGTTTTCACGCTTCGTTGTCTTTCCGTATATTCGCTTGGACCAGCGAATTTAGGCGTGCGATTATTCCCATCGTCGTTGGCCGTCTCTGTGGAGCCGAACGGGTTCTCTTCCACGAACACAAGCCACCTAATTAACTTGCTCACTTTGGGTTTGGGACGTACGTGCTCGCGATGACCATTCAACCCCGCGTGTGATCGTGCAGGTGTCGTTGCCTTGACTCTTCTCTTCTCCGCTCATACGCATGATGATGCATACATAGCCATGAAGGACACATCGGCCAGTGTCCGTTACTGTGGTAATCGCAGCTAGTACGTCCCCGTCTCAGGTTTTGTCACTGTGACAACCTTGTACGTGTTCTCGACCACAACGTACGGTGTCTGCCTGCACCACGTAATCATGCGTATGTAGCCATGGAGGACAACACGCACCGGCCACTGCCGGTATCCGTGCACGGACTGACGGTGATAATCACAGCTAGCTAGAAGACGGGCTGAGGTTGGCCGTGCGTCTCTATCTCAGATTTTGCCACTGTGACAACCTTGCATGTATTCACGAAAATTCAAAGTCCGGACTGTGCCACTGACGTTGCTTTCACTATTCTCCTCCACACACGGAGACACACTGCGTGTGTGTCGGCAGCACATAATCATGCGTACGTAGCCTTGGGGAACACACCCGCAAGTGTCCGTGTCCGTGACTGTGAGAATTAACACTAGTTATACAAAGTTAATGTGATGCTGGAACTATTTATTGGAACTATTTATTGGTAGAGATAAAATGGCCATGGGAGCAGTGAGTGGTTGATGGCGTCGGTAGATCAAGTCGCAGTCACGCTCACCAAGCTGATGCTTGCAGGTCGTTCAAATCTCAACCTTACGCTGGTGAGAATTGAGGGAAAATGTTAATGTGCTAAATACTTACTGAGTTGGTAGTTAGGATCTGGTAGATAATTACTCTGCCCTGTAATGGCACTTTGTTGCTAAACCCTAACAATCTTTGTACTAGTCCTTTAGTTCTTGTTGAACATAAATATGAGCCGAGGCCTGGTGAATTAACCATGGCAAATCATTGATCCTTTCTCATTCGTGACCGACAATGTTGTACTGTAGACGACAATGAAGTTCCAAAAAGAACAATGCATTGAGCGCTCTATTGTACCATCACTGATGCGGAGATTTCCTTCGACAAACACAAGCCACGACACATAATGCATGATTAACTTGCTCCTTTTCAGATGTCGTACGCGTCTCTCTCTCTCTCTCTCTCTCTGTCCCCTCTGTGTGTGTGTGTGTGTGTGTGTGTCCCCTCTCTCTCTCTGTCCCCTCTCTCTCTCTGTCTCTCTCTCTCTCTCTCTCACACACACACACACATTTTCGAAGATAACTAATATGTGGCCACAGGAGAGAGGCGTCTCGTGTGATGTGACAACTTCATACGTACAATCGAGGACCACAAATGACGGGTGAACGTGCTCCTATGGTTCCTTATACCCATCCCTTTTCTTCTCGACACATGCTATCTCTCGGCAGCACATAATCATACTTACCCATAGACGACCTGCCAGTGTCCCTAACTGATAATTAATTACATCGACAAGACGAGCTAAGGTTGGCCATCAGTCCAAGTCTCAGAATTACCCTATCCCTGGAGACTTGTACAATTTTATATTTGCTGTTAAACGGATCAATGTTTTCATTAATTCCTTATTCCATCATGCAGCCATGGAGAATGTTGTCATTTTGAATATTAACACGTCTCCCGATAAGAATTGTTTCCATTTTTTACGTTGGTAACGTCTCCCAAGTAAAACTTATACAACTAATTTCTATCTTCGCATATTTTTAAGTCAGCAACATTGCTCTTTTTTTTAAAAGTACACATTGAAAAGGTACATTTATGCATATTATTTATAAATTAATTTATTATTCAAATATATCTATTATATACTATTAAAACAGAAGGCAAACAAGTCACTACATGCTTTCACATGTGCAAAATAATCTAACCCATTGATCATACATGGGTCCTAATTATAATGGACGAGATTAAATTGAGAAGTTTGGAATCTAAGTGTAGATTAAGGAGCTAATAATCAGTTTCATGCAGATCAAGGAATAAGCTACCAGTGTAACAACACAGATGGAACTATAAGATATAATGACTTTATGGTCGACGCGTGATTGTATTGGACGGATACTCCGGGAAGTTGTAACACGAAACAAGAGTGTGGAAGAACTTAATTTTTATGGGAGCTCTGACTGTCAAGAAGAAAAGAAAGGACTACAGGTGCAGGTGGAGTCATCTGACGTCAAGGGAGTAGCAGTGAAGCTCATATTTAATGGTTCAAGTCCAAGGTACACTGAGATTCGCACATGGCAGCTTCAAGATGACGATGACATATTCGCCAAGTTGGAGTGTTAATAAATGTATCGAATATTATTTCAACGAGTTGTGCTACACATGGGCAAGTAATTAACAGAGGGTTAGGTATTTGAGTCGAACACGTATAACCCGAGCCTATTATATCAGGGCACCGTGGGGGTAGCCAAATAGACTAGACATAAGTTGGCTAGACAGAGAACACAAGAGGGGCGGTGTTAGGAAATAATCTTGCCTTTGATCTTGGCCTAGCCATGTACAGCTGATGACAGGAGTTTATAGTACTAGATTTAGATTTAGGCTAATGGTGATGAAGGTAGCGGGTGATCAGGAGTCAAAGTTGTGCATGTCCAAGAATACTAAAGTCCCACGTGTGTGGGTTGTTTGTGTCCAGTACGGGTTGGCCAAGATAGGTTAGGTAGTACATGTTGGTTTTGTAATCAAAGTTCTATTATGTTTAGGTGCTAGGTTTGCTAGCCCAGCGTCTGTGCGTGTATGCATATAAGTGCACACAGGTTCAAAGTTTGTAGCCGTGGAGAAAAAAGAGAAAAGAAATAAAGAGAAAAATGGGCATGATGCATGCCCTTGGTTAAAGTTTTTTTTATTGCGTTTTTATGTGATTGATCCATGAGCACATCCCAATAATTGGTATCTAGAGCAAGGTTCGAGGATTTGAAACCAAGCCTGCCCAGCATTGCGACCCTACTAGTGCCTCGGGGCGGATAGTATAGTCGTTGGGTGGTGCATCGATAAGGAGGATCAGGCGATCGTTGTTCGGCGAAGCGACAAGGTGGAAGACGACAGGTTGTCGTCGGGAAGGTGGTTGAAGAAGATCATTGACGAAAGCGATGGTGCCAAGGTGCGGTGCCAAAAAGTCATCAAGATCGTCGTCCAGCGGGAGTTAGATGAATCCAGGAGTCGTGCAAGTTAGCACATTCGACCGTCGTCGTGTCAGCGAGACATCATTGTTGTGTCCAAGTGTTTTTCTCTGTGAGGATTCGTGGAAGATGAAGCGCGCCTAGGTCATTTTTGTGTCTCAATGAGAGGGTCAAGTTCAAATATGTGAGGGCGGTAAACTAGTGAAACTGAATCTCTTCAATGAGGTCATGTCTATACATGAGGCTGGAGTAGATGGTATAGTCCACGGGGTGGCGTGATCCCAAGGTAGACGGCATGTATCTTGCTAGGGTGGATGGTGTAGTCCATAAGGTGGTTTATTCCATAAGGTTGCTAGTGTGGCTGGTAGTCCATGGCATATTTGAAGTGGTCCGTACATTCACCCAAGTCAAAATTTAAGGGGAAATTGTGGCGAACAATATAGCTAGTAATTTGAGTTGTCCTAGTGCGAGCAGATGAGTCATAGTGTGATCCACCACTGTAGAAGTGCATGCTCGAGCCAATGCAACCAAACGACCGATCTGATGAAAGAGACTAGGCAATACATTTATACGTCAACAACAACGAATGGAAGCACACATAGATGATAAGTCAATATAAGAGGGAGTTTGTTGGAAATAATCTTGCCTTTTGATCTTTTTTTTAAACGAGAGGCAAAAGACTTGCCATTTCATTGATTAAGAAGAGAGTAAGAATTGCCCGGTTAATTTACGGAAAACCGGGCTAAAACCGATACAACCCAGCCCATAAAATGGGAACCACCGGCCAACCTGGCCTCATGCCAACAGATGGCCACACGCGCCAGCGAACGACAGCTTCGACTTTGATGACAATCTTTGCAAGGGAAATATGCAGGGCTTGCGCCGACCGAGTCCTCCGCAAACGACCACCGAGTGTCTGTCATCGTCACCACCTGGACACAATCCACTGCAGCTCCGACTCCACAGCAACCAAGCAACCACGGAGGAGCACATCGGACACGCCGGACAGACCGACTACCAGAGCCCGAGCCGCGACCCCAACTCATCTTGACGCCATCATCGTTGCCAAACAGACGTCGACGCCCCTGACCTCGACGAACCAGCCACCACCAAGCACCGGTCTCCTAGTTGTAGTCCGCTTCAAGACGATGCCCCCAAGGAGGAGAAAGGCGCGGGGACGCCTCCATCGCCCGATCCAGATGATCTGAGGTTTCCCTCCGGAGCTAAGGCCGCGGGGAGCGGGGTGAGCACATCTCCACAACGACGCTTCCAGGAAAGATCACGACACCGACGGGCGCCGCCGTCGCCAGTTCCGAAGAAGAGGATTTCTCCCGGAGATGCCTCGACCACCTGCATCCCACACGGCAGACCACCAACTGCAGCCCACCAACCACCGCAGATCATGTCGAGGCCGACTCCAAACTAGCCACGGGACCCCTCGATCCGCCGTGCCTAGATGCGCTCCGCCCCTGGGCCGAAGCCGCCACCACCAAGTCCGGGGCCGCCGCCCCGGCAACCACAGCCCACCACTGCCGACGACATCACCACTAGAGGAGCCTGACCAGGCCCATCGGCTCGGAGGCTGATGACTAGAGTTTATACAACTAGATTTAGGCTAATGGTGATCAAGGTAGCCGGTGATTAGAAGTCAAAATTCTACATGTCCAAGAATCCAAAAATCCCACGTGTGTGGGCTGTTTGTGTCCAATACAGGTAGAAAAAAATTGGTTAGGTAGTACGTCACGTGTTGGTTTTATATAATCAAGGTTCTAGCATATTTAGGTGTCCGGCTAGGTTTGCTAGCCCAGGTTCTGTGCGTGTATATATATACATGCACATAGGTTCAAAGTTTGTAACCGTAGGGAGAAAAGAAAAGCAATAAAGAGAAAAACAGGACACGATATGGGTCTTTGGCTAGAAAAATTCGCGTGTTTTTTATGTGATCTATCTGTGGGCAAATCCCAACAGGTTTTGCCTCCGTTGGCTATTGCCTCGAGAAAAAAGTCCCATCGAGTCTACCTAAGAGTCAAAGACTGCCTTGTCTGTTTCTTAGGAATGAAAGCTACGTTGCGCCTAACTAATTGCTCCAAGTTCAGTGCACCATAGAGCATAATTTTGTCGTTCTTACTCTGCCTGGCTAGCTTATAAGCAACTGATCGAGCTTGTGATACTAAGCTCGTTCAGAAGAACAATTTCCGGCAGAGCTCCACACAGGGCTGGGCTAGACAATAATTTCCCATGGCAGATCTCCTCATGCTAGAGATTATTCCGCGGGGATGGCCTCTGTTCCTCTTCCCGCTCTTCCTCTTGTTTGTGCATTATTATTGGTTCATTGTGAATGGGAAGACAGGAAAAAGGCAGCAGCGAGAAAGCCACCTCCTGCCTTCTCCACCTTCTCCACCTGCACTGCCCATCATTGGGCACCTTCACCTCGTCGGCTCCCTCCCGCACGTCTCCCTCCGCAGCCTCGCCAAGAAGCATGGTCCTGACATGATGCTCCTCCATCTTGGCATCGTGCCGACAGTCGTCGTGTCATCACCGCGTGCCGCTAAGGCAGTTCTGCGCACCCATGATCATGTTTTGGCCTCACGGCCCCGCTCCATGCTAGCCATCCATAGTGTACAACACTACACTATTATTTCTTCTGAATAGTTGTTGACAGCATGATTGTGTGGAGGGCCAGTGGAGAATTGGCACGACGTAGCGGATATGTTTCTTTTGCTTTATTGAGAAAAGAAGTGATGGATAGGGGTTGAGGGGGTACTTAAGCCGGTAGCGCACGGATGGATGACTTATATAGGTGTTTTTTCTTTCATTGCAATGGAGAATTTCCTCAGAGGTGCCATGAGACCATGTCTTATGTATTTTATAATTGAGATACTGCAAAGTTTTGAGATGCAATAATACAAGTTAACTTTTTTTTATCGAGTTTGGATTGCTTACCACGAGTGTCACGTGGTAATACAAGTTAACTTGTGAATAGACAGTCCAGTTTATTGCTAACCATCTCAAATTCCCCGATGCAATAATACAAGTTAACTTGTGAATAGACAGTCTAGTTTTCTTGCAAACCATCTCCAATTCCTCAAAAACCCAACGTTAATTTCCCCCTTGAGGTTCGTCCAATGAGGGTGAGTCAGGGCTTAACATCAGTTTGAAAGGCGTAGTTGATAGACAGTGAGTCATTATTCTTGTACTACCCCTTGTTCTTACGGAGGGGCGGAGGAGGTTTCCTTATTACAATACAAGAAAATCCCTCCCAAATTGTAATGTACAACACAAAAGCTATTAATCTTTTAAATCAGTTGATGAGATTACGAGGGCCAGTGGGAGAGACTGCACGAGGGGGTGAATATTTTTTTGTAACATAGGGGAGGGGGAGTGTGTTCTCACCAAAACTACCACAGTTTAGGGGCAAAGCACAAGAGCCGATGAAGATGGTGATGTGGTACACTACAAGGAGAGGTTCTAGGAATAGGCAATGTTGGATGACAAAATGGCCACCATAGTGACAACAAAGGTGGTTCTTTGAGAAATAGCTAGAAGAAAGATCATGGCTTTACAAATCCATCAAGGAGACCCTCATCCTACTCAACAGTGGCGACAATCCAGAAAAGACGTGAGGGCCTACAAGATGGTCTTCTAAATAAACCCATGGATAGACAACATCCACTAATTAGGAGATTCTACATTTCTAAAAAAAAAATGGGAGCGAGATATTTTCGTTAATCAGTATTTTACCATCACATACGTCCCAATTTATTAAATGGTTTTCTACTGTTGAAACCCGTTGGTAATTTTGTTATCACAAACTTATCCTTATTGTCATAACAATTTGTACTACACTGCATCACAAATGAAATTAAAAAATTGACTGCCATGTGCCCTCCCCTAATAATGTCATAAATGTTAGCTAGTCTCATACTTTAAGATGCATGTCATCATAGGTGAACATGGTGATGACCAAGATTAACGAGGCCGCCGCACGAGGTGGTGTAGTGGACATGAGTGAGCTTCTGAAGTCATTCACGTATGACATGGCATGTCGGATCGTGTTGGGAGAGTCCTTCCGGAAAGAAGGACAGAGCAAGCTACTTCGGGACCTCACAGACGATACCTCACGAATACTAGGAGGTTTCAACTTGGAGGAGTACTTCCCAATATTGGCTAGGGTTGGAGTGCTTAAGAGGGTGGTTTGTGCAAAGGCTGAGAGAGTGAGGCGTAGATGGGTCTATTTGCTGGATAAGTTGATCGATGAACGTGTGAGCATGGACAAGCCAACAGTTGATAACAAGGATGGCGATTTCATAGATATTTTGTTGTCTGTTCAGCATGAGTATGGTCTCCCAAGAGAGCGAATGAAAGCTCTCCTGACAGTAAGTACAAATGATACCTTCGAAATTATGTATGTTGATTTATGTATATCTTATAGTAACCTATTTATTTAATATCCATAGGATATATTTTTCGGTTCAACAGACACGTTATCTAACACTCTCGAATTCACCTTGGCCGAGTTGATGCGGAAGCCATGCCTATTGGGGAAGCGTACCCCGAGGACAAGATGAGGTGAGGAGTATCGTACCCCGAGGACAAGAAAGTATAACCGAAACCGACATAAACAAGATGGCGTACTTAAGAGCAGTCATAAAGGAGTCACTCCGGATGTATCCTGTTGCGCCTCTCCTTGCTCCACACCTTGCCATGGCAGACTGCAACATTGATGGGTACATGGTTCCTACTGGTACACATGTCTTAGTCAATGTATGGGCCATTGGTAGGGACTCCAACTCTTGGGAGGATGCAGAAGAGTTCATACCTGAAAGATTTATATATGAAGATAGTGATGTGGATGTCAATTTCAAGGGGAATGATTTCCAGTTCTTGCCATTTGGGTCAGGACGAAGGATGTGCCCTGGTATAAACCTCGGGATTGCCAATTTTAAGCTTATGTTGGCAAACCTCATGTACCATTTTGAATGGGAATTGCCTCCAGGGGTTGAGACGAAAGACATTGATATGACAGAGGTCTTTGGGCTAACCGTGCGCCGGAAGGAGAAGCTACTGTTAATTCCAAAATCATGAAAGTAGATGCAAGAATAAAATATAAGTTGAATATTTTTTGTTACTGCTATATTGTTGCAAATAAAGAAGGGGGAATTCCTGCTTGTTGTAAATCAGTTTAGAAAGTTTTTAGGAGTGGTTGATCTTGAGCCCAAAATGTTCTAAGAAGGCCTACAGGATCAGCAGCGCCATGTAGTAGTAGCTTGTTGTCGATATACTGCAATACTAGAAACAGCAACCCCCCCCCCCCCCCCCCCCCCGCCCCTAATTCCCCATGCGACTCATGAGGGTGTAGGAGGCAACCACATTCAAAGGCCGCCAAACACGTTTTCTGCAACCAAAGTGAATATGTATGGGGAAATAGCCCCCCCCCCCCCCCACAGGACTTGTGCTTGACCAGACGGAACGATAGTGTGTACCCATCTAATCTAATTAGCTTGGAATTTCTTTTCCCATAAAATCTCTGCCAGATGAGAACCGAGTGCAGCTTAGTTTTTTTGGTTCTTTGTGGTGGAACCAGCCCACACCATGTGTTCAAGTGCTCACACTTTCCTAGATTTATTCCAGACTTTCAATATAAGTTCATTCAGTGGAAGATGTCGTTCCACTCAACTACAACAGAACCGTTAAATAAACCATGGGCAAAGAGAGGGGTTGGAGAGGACAATAAATTTCAGAAATAGTTTGTATCAATTTTTAACTTTTATTCAATATCAAAGTGCTATACACCATTGTGAACCAATACCCTTATATTATTTCTTCGGGAGTGACAATATCCAACATTGTGAAGGAACGACAGATTTTCGCTCCAAGTTGCACCAATTTAATCGCCAAGAGAGAAGACATGATGTTTTTTCCAAAATGTTTTTGCAGTGAACGAACTCAATGTTGGAAAGAAGCATGTGCTCTTCTAGTGAATTGAGCAAGTAGAGCAGCTTATTATTACTAGATGATTTCCCCGCGCGTTGCTGCGGGACATCCATGTACAAGTTTCTGTAAATATTTGTTTGACCATGGACAATCATATCATCAATGTCCGAAATTTACTTATTTCAAGTCAGTTTTCATGTGGACTTACATCCTAAGTACCTCCTTAATAGATTAACTCAACTAACATCCATAGAGATAGACTATGTATAAATGAAAATGATAGAATGATGGGTACCAAACAAAAAGGGGTTGACCAACAATGGAATATGTGTTCATATTTGGTATTTCCAAGAGTAGTAAGTATGTTCATTCATCGTCAATTTTACATCTGGATAATGGAAGACATTACTCGTACATCCTTGATAGATGAAGATGATGTTAGCTCATCAGTTTATATTTCAAGAGGATGGTCATAGAAAGGAAGGAACAATGAGAGGCATGACAAATAGTTAAACTCTAAACGGGTAGATCTAAATCCCAATGCAATTTGTATCTACGATGTCGTCGGAGTTGGGTTTCAATTTAAGTTGTAAGTCATTTGTTACGTGGCTCTAACACCGGGCCATAAAAACTGACCGATGCAACCAAAGGAAGCAATGCTCAAATAGTATAATGTGTAACATCGTAGGAGAATATGATAATCTACACCAACCAAAATAGTAGAGGTCAGAGCTGTATAAAAGCACTACTTATAAAGAAAATCCCAATTAGTTCCTGATAAGAAAACTATAGTAGAATACGAAATTTAGAAAAATTGTACATATAGCAAACTATAGGGAGCTGATGCCCCAATGGCATTGCTAAGACAATTGTGGTCCAAAATTCCAAAACTCGTATCAATAAGCATAGCAAAAGAAATGTGACTGTATTCATTTATAGCTATTCAATATCAGAAATCAAGAGGACATTATCTAAAATATTTTGCTATCAGTTCAAGGTTCCAAAAAAATAGCCCAGAATAAGCTAATGCAAAGAAACCTTCCACTGGACATATCTTTTTGGTGTTGATTAGTAAGCAGAGTTGCCGACACTACATGGGCATTACACAGTTTTATACTACATAGAAAGTACAGTAACTCATATATGCTTTGCCATGATATAGTTGCGAGTACGCCATATAGCTCCTAGCACTTATCTGGCTAGTTGTGAAACTGGCATAACCATACAAGGACCTTACTGAGAGATAGAAACTATAGACGATAAACCTCCTCTAAACAAACTGTTCATCATAGAGAATAATTCCACAAGTTGGTACATCAGATCCGAATTGCTAGGTCTATCTAAGAAAAAAAGTTATAGTAATTGAGAAATTGATCTGGCTTCCTCTATATTTCTGTAACTTTAGAACCACATCTGTGATGCATAACTGATAGTATTGATTTTGTCAAATCAGTTGTGAGCCCTTACTCCAATATTTTTGTTTACCTGTAAATGCAGAGACAAGTACGTGATGACAAATAAAATATTTCATAAGCAGCATTAATCTATAAAGCTATGCTTTCCCTTAAAAGATGAATTGTCTGGATTACACCAAACAGTTAACTCTTAATTAATAGAGAGAATAACTTTCACGAGTGTCACATTGGCAAGATACATGAAAGCAAGCTCCTCCAAATGACAAATATCCAAGTTTCAAAAAGCTGATGGGTTGATTAGTAAGCAAGCACGGAGCCACAGCAAGACATGCACAAATATTCAGAAGCTGGACAAACAGTACTCCAAGATCTGAAAAAATAGGAAATTTTCACCATCTAGCGCTTGCAATCAAAATCATCCGATGGGAGGTATGAGAACGATCCATCATATCTCGACACATTCTTGCCTACAATGCTTAAGTTACTGAGGATTGTGGATGTGAGAGACTAACCAGACTTGCTGCCAGCGCGAGGTGGATGGAGACGGAACATATAGCTTTCATCCAAAAAACGGCTTCCTACAACACACAAATCAGAGTTTCCAACCGAAATTAACTCAAAAAAATCACTCACATCTAATGAGACTGAGGAGGCAGCTCACCGACCTTTGGTGTGGGTGATGTTGGGGGAGGACGCATACCACAAATTAGAGTTTCTAGTCCAAGCTATATCTATGTTTATACACGCTCGAGGTCGATCCAACGCTGCAGCAGGCCGTGGCTGTTAATGGAGGCCCTACCCTGCGTTACCATCAGCCCACCCATACCTTCGAGGTCGGAAAGTAAGTTGTCCACCGGCTGATCACTTTGCCGGCGCGGCGTTTGCTCCATGGTCTAGTCGCCGGGCAGAGCATCCTTCGAGGAGAAACTCCAGCAGCCGGCCTGATTCCGCCCACAAACATAGACCACGACCGCATGCTGCAGCCTCCTATCCATGCCTTCCATCTACGGGAGTGGCGAACGAAGCAGGATTGACAGAGGACACCAAGGACAACGGGCTGCGCCGGCAGAGGCGGAAGAGGAGGGGAGGTTCCGTGGACCGGCACCGTGCCAAAGGGGCGGAGCACATGCAGAAATTGAGGGGTGGCAGCGGGCAGCGCCGGCAGAGCTGGAAGAGAAGGGGAGGTGCCGCGGACCGACGACCTGCCAGAGGGGCGGACCACACGAAGAAATTGCTTCCTACCCACCGCACTCTATACAATTGCCAGGGGAGAAGATTGATCCTTTTTTAGGGAGAGAGAGAGAGGAAACGGAAAGGATGGTGGGGGCAGGACGATTGGCCTTCTGTTTGCGAATTGACACCATTGAGCTTTGGTGGTAATTTAAAACTGGAAACAGAGCGACGACATGCAAGTCTAGATGCTAATAGAAATTAGTTAAATGGGAAAATAATTGATGATGTGGCGCGCTGTAACATCCCAAAATTCTAAATTTTGGAATGTTATATTAAATAAATAATTATGATTTTTTGTTTGATTGTTGTGTGATTGATTGTGTGAAATTGAGTGAAAATTTGAAACTTTTGAAAGTTGAATGAGAGGGAATAAAAAGAACTTTCCCAAAACTTTCATTCTTGCATTTTGGGTCCACAGGAATTCAAATTCATTTCAAATACTAAACCCTGGAGTGAAGATGACATGACTTCTTCCATTAAAGAAATGAAAAAGGGATTTGAAAAGATTTGAATTCTATTTGAAAATATTTTGAAACCAGAAACTTTATGCAACTCAATGATTTTCTTGAGAGAAGATAAAATGACTTCTTCAAATTATAAGAAATAGAGTTGGAAGTTTAAAAGGATCATTTTGAAAGTCCCTTTCAAGTTTTTATTCAAATTATTTTCTCCTATATAATAAATATATTGAAATGAGGCTAAAATGATTCCCTCCAATGGAAAAATAGGGGGAAATCATTTTGGAGCTATTTTGAATATTTCAAAATTCAATTTGAATTATTTAAATGGCCACAGAATGTATTTGCATTTATTTGAATTTTTGTAGTTCTATTTGCCTTTGAAAAATAGTTCATATTTTAGTAAATTTTATTTTGAACATTTTGCTATATTATATGCCTATGTAATATTTTTATTTTATTTGTTTTAATTTGTTTTCCCTTTACTGTTTTTATTTTAAAAACAAAATTGGCCGAAGCCCAGACAGCCTACAGTTGCAGCCCGGCCCAGCGTCCCCGACCCCTCACCCGATTTCTTTCCATACGGGCGACCGCCCTTTCCTTCTGACGCCGCGGTCATTGACCTGTGGGCCCCACCGCCCGACCAAATCCCGCGACGATCATCACCTTCCTTCCTCCCCGATTCCTTTCCAAATCTCGCCGACGCCGTCGTGGCCGAATCCCCACCGTGCTCCCCTTCCTTCTGGAGCTGCCCCCTGCCCCAAGGAAGCCCCCCTATATAAACCTCGCTCCCCTCGCCCGATTCCGCCCCTAAACCCTACCCCGCCGCCTTGAGCTCGCCCCGCTTCGTCCAGTGCCCACGAGCCCACGCCGTCACCACCTATGTCTCCGCCGTACACGCCCGCACCTCCCCGACGTCTTCCCCAGCCCCAAGGACCGCCAGAAACGCCGTACGAGCCGGGCCCGAGCCGCCACCATCGCCATCGTCGACTCGCTATAAGCCACCGGCCGCCCGCCCCTCTCCCTCGCGTCGGACATCACCTGCACCGTTAGATCCCGATCGCACGGCCGCCGCAGATCCCTTTTTTTATTTAAATGCCGAAGCGTTTTTCTGCTAGGAATCAGTCGCCCACCCGTAGCTCTAGCGCGCACACACCATAGACCAATCGGGCACTGCCACGTGTAGCCTAGCCAATCCGTAGAATTTTCTTTATTTTCTGTTTTTATTTCTTTTTCAGATTCTGTTATGTTTTTTATTTCTTAATATCTTTTATGTTTTTAAGTGTTTTTAATTGATTCTTTTTGCATTAGAACCCAAATTTTATCTAGTTTCTGTAGTTTCAAGTTGGGCCAAGTTTGAATAGTTTAAATTTGAATTTGTTCAAATTTGCTTCTAACCCTAGATTGCTTATAACTAGAATTTAAAAATAGGTTTGAATTTGATTCTTTTTGCTCCTAGTCACTAGTTGAATTGTTTTACAGTAGGATTAATTTGGGTAATTTTAGAATAATTTAAATTAGGGTTTTAACAAAAACTGTACTGTTTGCCCTATTAATTTGTTTAGTGAATAACTAAAGAATTTTTAATTAGTTTTAATTTATTCTTTTTGTAGATTTCAATATGATAGAATATGTTTCTGTTACAAAACAGTAGATAATTTTTGGAATTTATTAAAATTAATTTTGCCACTGTTTTCTATTATTGTTGGCTTAGCTCATAATTAGAGTTAATAGAATTAGTTTTATTATTATAAAAAGTTCTTCTTTTTGCCACTTTAATATAACTAATTGTTGTTTCTGTTAATTAACAATAATTTAGTTTTGTAGTTAATTAATATTGTTTTTTTTTTGTGTTTTCTTGTGGATAATTGTTTTGGTTATAACTAGGTAATTATAATAGCTTTTAAAGAATTTCTTTTGCTAGTAAATTGTTTAGTAAAATTATTGCTGTTAAATTATTAATTTGTTAGCCTCTTTACTGCTAATTATTTGTTTACAAATTTTAGTGTTGTTGTGTTTATTTGTTTGATGTTAAACCTTTTCCTTAGCTTTCTTTTGAGTTTTTCTTTGGGTTTTCTTTTGATTCTTTGGTTGTGTTTCCTTTGTGATTTATTTGTGATTTTATTTTGATTGTTAGAAATGCTTGTTAGATGTGATTGCTTATATGAATGAAATGTTTGACTATTTAGATTTTCATCGGAGAGTGACGAATAGTTCTATCAAGTTAATTTCTGAGAGCGATATAATCTTCATCAACTTTACCAGGCAAGTTCACTTTGACCATATTTTCATACCTATGTTTTATTGCATTTAGTGTCACCTTTTAAACGTTCCTCCAGTAGTTATATTGAATCTTATAGTTGAGTAGAAGCATGAGGTAGGAACCCACACCCCTGTTACCAAACCTCGGGAACGTTATTTATTTTAATGCTACGCTATAGTAGACGGGGATTGGTTTGAGTGTTCGTGAGTAGTGTGAGAAGGAGGACTCTACGTCAATAACGACTGAGGGTGTCCCAGACTAGGGGGTACTCGGGCTGCCAGCCTATCTCTCGTAGGCCGGGCTGGTGGGCCGCTCTCTACTCGTCGATGGAAGGCCGGATTGTGGGCGACCCCGTACACCAGAAGGAAACCACCGAAGACTTGGTGTCTCCTCCAAGTAATTATTAGCGTAGCCGGCATGTTTATCCCCTGATGGTAACCGACTATATTTAACCCTAGGGCCCTCTGGTGTGTATATAAACCAGAAGGCTTAGTCCGTAGAGGATCATCATATTCATTGCCTAGGGTTTAGCCCATCCGATCTCGAGGTAGATCAACTCTGTAACATTCATACAATCATATCAATACAATCTAGCAGGACGTAGGGTATTACCTCCTCGAGAGGGCCCGAACCTGGGTAAATCACCGTCTCTACGTTCTCTGTTAACCATTGATTCCTAGACCCATAGTTCGGATCCCCTACCCGAGATCTGCCGGTTTTGGTACCGACATTGGTGCTTTCATTGAGAGTCCCGCCGTGGGTCATCAAGGGTCAATGGCTCGCCTAATCATCAGCAACAGCGCTAGCCGCAGGGACACTTTCGTTCCCGGCCAGCTCTTCGCGTTCGGCAGCGTCATGCTACACGCCGATCCGGCCGGCTGCCTCGGCCAAATCGACAGCTTGAACCCCGACCAGGAGATCAGGTTCGGAAACTTAGAGTTCGTCGCCGACTCCCGGGGAGATCTTATCCTCACGGGGTCCTCAGCTTCGCCTGAAGGACCCGCAAACCCCGAAGCATCGACTTCGAGCACGGCCGATCCCACTATCGGGACGGCCGCCACTGCGGATCCAGCCTCGATCCCGGATCTAATCTCCGTGATCGGCTGCCGAAGATCAGCCTTGGCCGAACATGACTGCCGGTCAAATTCACACGCCCCCGTCACGGCCATGCTGCAGGTTGACTCCGTAAACCGCCAGAACTTGGAGCCGATAGATCTCTCATTATTAAACGGGATACTAGATCGAATCCAAGCCTTGGGAATCACCGATGGACAGTCCTCGGTCTACGATCAGATCGGGCTTAAGACCGATGACAGGGAAATTCACGCCCCTTCGGCCGCCCACTTGGTCGCCACTATCGAAGGCCCGACCGAGGGCTCGCCCCTCCCCCTGGAACCGAAAGCGCATGGAGTACAAGTTCCCGATCAACAAGCCTCATCCTCCAGCTCGACAGCCGAACTCCGCTCCGGAGAGGGTTTAGAGCCGAAGTCTGGTTCAACACGTAACCTTGAGTCCGCGCACTCGAGCTCGGCCAACTATCCAGACCTAGAGCTCGGCGCGTTAGATTCCATGCCAATCCAGGACACGGCCGCCAAAACCCCGAACTCACACCCTGCTGGGATCAAAAATTTTATCTCGCCCACCACCCACATCGAGTACTGTCCAGATAACTCAGGACGGCCCGACATATGGGACATAATGTACGTAAAACAACAGCCCGGAGAGACAGTTAGGCACTTCTGGGCTAGATTCCTTAACGTCAAAAACAAGATGACGGACGGTGGTAGCAAGGAAATTCTGGAGGTTTTCCGACAAAACTGCCGAGGCAAAGGCGTCTTAAACGCCCTCGCCCGCCGTCACATCAAAACTTCTCTGATTTATCAGACCTAGTGTCTAAATACTGCGCCATGGAGTATGCTTGGCAGGCTCAGCTTGAGCAAACGGAGTCAATCCGTACAGAGGAACCAACTGAGCTCGGGCAAAGCGCGCACACCTTCGCCGGACAACTCAATACGAGCCATCCGAGAAAAGGAGGAAACCCCTGCCAAGATCCAGAACGGTCCTTGACGAACTACTGGACAAACCATGCCCCATACACTCCATCCTCCTCAATACAAACCCAACCCACAGCCTTCGAGCTTGCTGGGTGGTCAGGCAAGTCGCCAAGAGCGGTGAAGTCATCCTCGGAGGCCCATATTCAAACAAATGCCCAGCGACGACCTCTAATGACGACGCTGAGATCCTAAAAATCTATGAGATGTATTCCTCGAAGAATCAGAGGAAGAGGGCCCTTCGAGAGCTCGCTCAAATTCACCATGTGGCAGCGACAAACTCATGGGTAGACACACCCATCACTTTCAGTGAACAAGATCAGCTGAGGTCCTGCCCTACTCGAGCTGCTGCCGCCCTTGTCCTTGATCCCATAGTGGATGGATTCTGACTCCAAAAGGTATTAATGGACGGCGGTAGTGGGCTAAACCTCATTTACGAGGACACCTTGGACAAAATGCAGTTTGACAGAACCCGCATCGAGCAAAGTCACACCATCTTTCGAAGGATCATCCCCGGAAAGGAGGCACGTTGTAGTGGCCGAGTTGGTCTTGATGTGGTCTTCGGAACCCCCGAGAACTACCGATCCGAAGAACTGCTTTTCCACATCGTACCCTTTCGCAGTGGCTACCATGCCTTATTAGGGCGCGACGCTTTCGCATGATTCCACGCCATCCCACACTATGGGTACATGAAGCTCAAAATGCCAGGGTCGAACGGCGTAATCATAGTAATAAGTGATCCGGACAGAGCCCTTCGAGCCGAAAATAAAACAGCATCGCTCGCCCTCAAAGCGTTGTCCGAAGCCCTCGCAGCCGAAGAACTGACCGCGCTCCGCTCAACGGTGGATAAGGACGACGTAATCCTCGAAAAAAGGCCCAAATCCACGTCCATTAAACCAGCGGATGAAATCGTCAAATTCCAAGTGCACCCAACAGATCCCAACAAGACGGCGTCCATTGGAGCTCAGCTGGACCCCACGGTCGATGAAGAGTTTCGCAAATTTTTGCATGTGAACTGGAATATCTTCGCCTGGCACCCGTCAGACATGCCAGGGATCCCGCGTAGAATAGCCGAGCACAGCCTGAACATAATTAAGGGTTTCAAGCCAGTCAAACAGACTCTAGGTCGATTTTCCTAACCCAAGCGTCAAGCTATGGGCGAGGAACTGGCAAAGTTGCTCAAAGCCGGATTCATCCGAGACATCAAACATCCCGAATGGTTGGCCAATCTGGTCATGGTACCCAAGAAGGATAAATCCTAGCGTTTGTGTGTCGATTTCAAGGATTTAAATAAGGCCTGCCCCAAGGATCCCTTCCCCTTGCCCCGCATAGACCAGATCATAGACGCCACTGCCGGGCATGACTCACTGTGTTTCCTCGATGCTTACTCCGGTTACCATCAAATTAAAATGAAGGAGTCCGACCAAGCGGCCATAGCATTCATCACCCCCTATGGACCATTCTGCTTCAACACAATGCCCTTCGGATTAAAGAACGTAGGGGCTACATACCAGCGCATGATTCAAACATGTTTGGAAAAACAAATCGGCAAAACGGTCGAGGCATATGTGGACGACGTGGTTGTCAAAACTAAACATGTCAGCCAGTTGGTGGACGATCTCCGGCAAACCTTCGATAGTCTTCGGACCTTCGATATACAGCTCAATCCGGAAAAGTGCGTCTTCGGAGTACTGGCCGACAAGCTGCTCGGATTCATTATTTCCCATAGAGGAATAGAGGCCAACCCAGCAAAAATACGGGCACTGTCCGAGCTGGCGATCCCCACCGAGCTAAAGCACGTCCAGAAACTGGCCGGCTGCGTTGCCGCATTAAGTCGCTTCATATCACGCCTCGGAGAAAAAGCCTTACCGCTCTATAAATTGCTCAAACGGACGAAGAACTTCGAGTGGACCAGCGAGGCGGCGGCGCCACTTGAAGATATTAAAACTCTACTGGCTAGCAACCCGATATTGACAGCACCCAGTCCGGGCAAACCAATGCTACTATACATCTCGGCCACGAATCAGGTGGTCAGCGCGGTTCTCGTCGTCGAACGAGAGACAGAAGGTCACAAGCTCCAGGTGCAGAAACCTGTGTACTACGTATCCGAAGTGCTCACCCCGTGTAAGACGTGGTACCCGCATTATCAGAAGATCGCCTACGCAGTTTTCATGGCATTCCGAAAGCTCCGCCACTATTTTCAAGAGTGCTCGGTCAGGGTGGCATCCGAAGTACCACTAAACGACATAATAAACAATTGAGATGCCACCGGCCGTATAGCCAAATGGGCCATAGAACTCCTCCCCTTCGAAATCATATATCGACCACGCCGAGCTATTAAATCTCAGGTTTTGGCTGATTTCGTTGCGGAATGGACAGAAGCCGAACTTCCTAGGGAATACAGTACATACTCGCATTGGACGATGTACTTTGACGGCTCCAAAATGCTCGCCGGGCTGGGGGCTGGAGTGGTCCTCACATCCCCCACTGGCGATAATATCCGGTACATACTCCAGATCATGTACACCGACTCCAACAAACGAAGCTCTGTTGCATGAACTTTGGATTGCGGTGTCAATGGGCATACAGCGGCTCGAGGTACGGGGAGATTCTAATCTCGCCATCTCTCAAGTCAATGGTGAATTCGACGCAAAAGACCCGAAAATGACAGCATACCGCAACGCCGTCCTAAAAATCTCCACCCGTTTTGAAGGGTTGGAGTTTCACCATATACCTAGAGACAGCAATCAAGCTGCCGATATCCTTGCTCGAATGGGCGCCAAGCGCGACCGCGTCCCTGAGAACACCTTTTTAGAACGACTCTTCAAGCCATCCGTGGTGTGGTAGGAGGATGCCCAGGGCTCGGAAACCAATACCTCAGGAGAGCTCGTCCCTCCGCCTCTCAAACCAGACGAAGGAATTATCGAGGGCTCGGCCATCGAAATGACATCTTTGGCTCATGAAGTCATGGCGGTAATTGCGCCATGGACCGAGCCCTTCCTCGCCTACCTGCTCCGCCAAGAACTACCGGCTGACCAGACTGAAGCAAGGCGTATCATTCGACGATCCAAAGCCTATAAAGTCCACGAGGGAGAACTATATAAGAAAAGCACTGCTGGCGTCCTCCAAAGATGTATATCCGAAGAGGAGGGAAGGCAGCTCCTGGCCGAGATTCACTCTGGCATGGGCGGTCACCACGCGGCAGCTTGGGCCCTGGTAAGCAAGGCTTTCCGAGCTGGGTTCTTCTGGCCCACTGCCCGAACAGACGCCCAAACATTGGTCCAACATTGCGTTGGATGCCAGCTCTTTGCAAATCAGAGCCATATGCCCCCCACGGCCCTTCGGACGATACCGATTACTTGGCCTTTCGCGGTCTGGGGGCTGGACATGGTCGGACCACTTAAAGGGGGGACCAAGAAAAGGAAATACTTACTCGTCATGGTCGACAAATTCACTAAATGGATCGAGGCAAAGCCGGTAACTTCAGCAAAGTCTAAGCCGGTCATTGATTTTATATCCGGCATCGTACACCGTTACGGTGTCCCCCATAGCATAATAACGGACAATGGGTCCAATTTTACCGCCCAGGAAGTCAAAGACTGGTGCGCTAATTTAGGCATTAAGCTCGACTATGCCTCAGTATATGACCCACGGTCTAATGGACAGGTCGAGAGAGCTAATGGACTGATCTTGAGCGTCATCAAGCCCCGTTTTGTCTGATCTTTAAAAGAATCCGACTGCCATTGGGTTGAGGAGCTTGACTCCGTGTTGTGGGGCCTGCGCACCACTCCTAATCGATCCACGGGCTACACACCATTCTTCATGGTGTATGGGGCAGAAGCCGTCCTCCCCAGCGACCTTATTCACGACGCCCCTCGGGTGCGTATGTATGAAGAAAAGGAGGCCGAGTTAGATCGGCACGATGACCTGGACGCCCTGGAGGGCGAGCGCGACATAGCTCGGGCTTGTTCTGCTTTTTATGACTAGCAGGCCAGACGTTATCAGAGCAGGGAAGTACGGGCAAAGGCCTACAACATCGGCGATATAGTCCTGCGCCTCCCGGAGAAGCAGAAGCATAAGCTTTCGCCCAAATGGGAGGGGCCCTTCATAATCGATCAAGTACTCGCGGGCGGAGCATATCGTCTCCGCGACCAAAAAGACGACCGCCTCGAACCAAACCCATGGAACGCAGCTCGGCTACGACGCTTCTACGGTTAACTCCGCGACCTTACCTTGTTCGGTTTATCCCTCTCGGATTTATATTTTTTCTAGTAAATAGTCTTTCCCGGGTTGTGTTCGGCTACGCCGAATTACGTTCAGTTTTTCTTCGGCAAACATCTTTGAATGTACCACACGCTGTTACCTGGGGGCTTCTTTTACGGAGCCAATCATATTTTATTTATGCAACCATTCGTTTTTACGTGTTTGCAGCCTTCCTGTATCGTTCTAAAGCCATTATATGCATCAATTTGACTTAAGATTTGGCCAAGCTGGGTTGCCTTGCTCCTGTGTTTACCCCCTAAGTTCCCGATTGTTCGGCTAGGGACTAAAGGGAGCACCTCTGTGATTGCTACGTCTGGATTTCCCGGGTACGTACCTCAGACGGGTGAAGCCAAAAGCTAGCGTTCTTAAGAACACAATTGGTCGGCCACGAGGGAAGTGAAAATAATTGGTCACAATATCCAAGATTCCGGGGTATTTTCCAGAAGTAACCATGCCCATCTACTTCGGGTATTCGGTTATTCATCCACGGCTAACGTGGTAACCCGAAGAAAGGAACCCATAGAGGAACTATTTTCGTCGGAAGATGTTTCTTACGTTAAACAGTAATATAACATAACTCCCCGAGCACGTTTTTGTCTGTTCGCACCAAGTGGCCGGATTGCCTTGTTCTCCGAAGTGTTCTCCGATGTTTTCGGATCACATAGTAGGAAACACTCCACGGCTCCTAGCCAAGGAGGTGGAAGCCGATGGCTGGTTAAGACAACGTTTTACGCACGGTTTGGAGACTATTTGATGTAAAGTACATAGATACATAGAATCAAACTATTAATCTTGATCAAGACCGTCTATTATGGTCTCCAGAGCACAATCTGCTTGGGACAACCGAGCTGCGGGCATAACCTGGTCATATACTAGATGCACGGGCACTTCCTGCCCATCTGGCCCTACCGGCCCAACCCTAGCTAAATGCTCCGGTTCCAGCTAGGTGAAACGGGTCTTGATCATCGCCCAAGCTTCCCGTGCTCCCTCACGGCACGATGACATCTTCCATAACTCAAAGCGGCGCCGAGCTCCTTTGAAACGATTCGTGAGTTCGGCCATCCCTTTTGGAGCCACTTCGCCAGGCCACAGTGCTTTGAACACGCTCTTCATGGATTTCTGGGCCTGCTCATGTACGGCGGATAGCTCCTTCAGAAGGTCCCGCCCGAATGAGCCGGCCTCCTCTTCAGGACGTCCTGTCAGAAGAACTACAACGAGACGTTGCGTTGTTCATATTACTGCCTAATACGTGCAGTTTATGAACTAAAAAATTAGATTGCACTTACCGAACATGCCCGCTTTCAGTCTCTGGTTCTCCTCTTGGGATAGGGACAGTTGAGCTTTCAAGCTTTTGATTTCTTGAACCTGTTGTTCGCTTTCCGCCTTCAGCTTATCCCTCTTCTCATGACTTCGGGAAAGCACCCGGTAGCCAGCCTCTTGCTGTGACTCTGCATACCTTTGAGCTTCCCTGGCAATCTCCAGATCCTTCTGCAGCTGATTTATCGACTCGGCTGCTATGGAATCATCTTTCGTTAGCAGAGGTGTTCCATCAATTTTTTTCTTACACAACTTTAAGTTCGGCACTTACCATGTGCCTCTCTGGTGAATTTCTTCACACCCTCTAGCTCGGCTTTCACAGACTCTAATTCTGTTCGCGCTAGCTTGAGGTCCTCGGACAACTTTCTGTTTTGCTCCCGAACAGTCTACAGAATAGCATGGTATCATATATATCAGACCCTTAACTCGACCGTCCCGCCCAAATTAAGGCTCGGGGGCTACTGGGTTAGATACTAGTTGTCAAAACAAATACCATATCTGCACAGTAGTAGACATGAGCTTCACTGCCCCTTCAAGTGCTGTTCGAGCAGCGCTGAGGTACGCGTCTACCGAACTAAGGGCATTAAACTCCTGATCGGAAAACGTGGAGTGCCGAAGTGACGCCTTACGCCGCCGATGATTCATCACACTTTCAACCTCGGAGTTAGTGACCGAGATGCCTCCTGAGTCCTCGGGGTGTTGGTCCTCGGTAGGGACCCCCGGAGTAACTCCGGTTACGGCTGGCGACCTCGGGTTCGAGTCACCCCTCGGCGCCTCTTCAACATCCTCAGCCGAGGGCGGTTCTACATATCATCTATAGGACACCGTGGAGAGAATTATAGGCATACTCGGTGGATGTCGAAGATAGAGGCTATGACGGTACGGCGGCGGTGTTACCTCTTTGGGCGGGGCGCGGACGATGTAGCTCCCGTTGGGGCCGCGCGTCTGGTCACCCCACGACCGTTCGTCGCTGGGGCTGCTGGTGCCGCTCTTGCGGCTGTCTGGCACGTCGTACGGAAGCCCTTGGGAGTACGTGTCAGTGTATTCGAAGCAGACGCGGCTGAGTGTTTCTTTCGAGAAGAAGCCCGTTGGCCACTTACAGCGGAGGAGGGAAGCGCCCCGGAATGATCGGCCAAAAGGGCCACCTTAGAACCATCAAGGCTCTCCTGGTAGAAGACCCCCTCCTCGAAATCAATTGATGTTTCAGGGTCATCATGGAACCCAGGATCATCGTCACGAGAGTGATCCTCCGGGTGAGGAGCAGGGCAGCTCACTGTCTCGATCCAGCGCCTCCAGTTCTGTTCGGTAAGGATAGAAATCAGGTTAAGAAAAAATTGGGGTGCCTTCCGAACTATAAAACGTGGTCGGACTCACCATTTCAATGGGTTTATAGCTCGAGAAGCCTTCCTTGGGACTTAACCCTGCAAATTCTTGCTCTTCTCCCTTGAAGAGATCGGCCAGTATGGCTGCCATCGCCGCCTGATCGGCAGGTCCCATCCGTGTGTACCGGGTTGCATCATCCTCCCCGTTGTAGCACCAAAGCGGTGTATTCTTTGTTGAAGAGGTTGGACGCACCGAGCAATGACTGCGGCCATCACGTCAATGACGGTTAGCCCGTTGTGGGCTAGCCACCTCACTTGAGTGGCCAACCGAGTTACTTCGGCGTTTTCCTCTTGGGAAGAACCCTTCGGGCGCCAGTTGAACCGCTTCTTCGGAGAGACCAATGAGAATTCGGGCAGCCCCCTCCGAACTGGATCAAATAGGGGGACGTCTTTCTTCCGAGTCCCTACGGGGTATCCGGTTCTGGCGATGCGCCATACTTGGGCCCCGCCAACCTCATAGATTGTCCCTCCTCGGGTACGGGGGACGAGGAAGAAGAACTTCCTCCACAACTCGAAATGGGCCTCGCAACCCAGGAACATCTCGCAAAGAGCGACGAAGCCCGATATATGAAGAATCGACCCTGGGGTAAGGTGGTGGAGTTGGATCCCGTAAAACTCTAGTAGACCCCTCAAGAAAGGATGAATGGGGAAACCCAGGCCTCGCAAGAGGAAGGGCACAAAGCACACCCTTTCCTCCCCATGAGGGGAAGGAAAGTTCTCTACGAGGGCCTCCCCGTCTGCGGAAGTTAATCCGGGGTGGGTGGATGCGAGATCTGAAGCAGGGAGATATCCCTGCGTCTCGAGCCTGCGTAAACGCATGAGGGATACGGTGCAGCTCGCCCAATCACCATGACGGGGGCCGTGAGGACGTGAGGAAGAGCCTGGGACGCTCGCCATTCTTTGTTGGTCGCGACCTTGCAAGGACGAGAGGAAGAATGGCAGGGGGTGGAGTGCGTTAGCCTCCGTGCCCCTGGCCTATTAAACAGGCATTGACTCCCCCCAAAAGAGGGGCATTTTTGTAAAAACCCGTCGGGCCACTCGCATTCCATGGATTCGTAGAAATCGAGGGTCGTCATTTAATTCTAGGCGAAGAAAAGCGGTATGATGGGCTCCGCGGGGCCTCACCAATCAGAGGATACTTCGGCAACCGAGCTATTGGTGGCCGAACTAGTGCTAAATCAAACACAGGTATTGGAGGGAACTCGCCACCCAAGCCGAAGACCCTTGGAGCATGGAGCTGCCGAAGACTTTCAACCTCGGCATTGGAGGCTAGTTCGGGGGCTACTGAGGGTGTCCCGGACTAGGGGGTACTCGGGCTGCCGGCCTATCTCTCGTAGGCCGGGCTGGTGGGCCGCTCTCTACTCGTCGATGGAAGGCCGGATTGTGGGTGACCCCGTACACCAGAAGGAAACCACCGAAGACTTGGCGTCTCCTCCAAGTAATTATTAGCGTAGCCGACATGTTTATCCCCTGATGGTAACTGACTATATGTAACCCTAGGGCCCTCTAGTGTCCATATAAACCAGAAGGCTTAGTCCGTAGAGGATCATCATATTCATTGCCTAGGGTTTAGCCCATCCGAACTCGAGGTAGATCAACTCTGTAACCTTCATACAATCATATCAATACAATCTAGCAGGACGTAGGGTATTACCTCCTCGAGAGGGCCCGAACCTGGGTAAATCACCGTCTCTACGTTCTCTGTTAACCATTGATTCCTAGACCCATAGTTCGGATCCCCAACCCGAGATCTGCCGGTTTTGGTACCGACAACGACAACTACAAGACCTCAAGACTTCAAGACTCGAGACAAGAATTCAATACACACTACTGGGTGGAGGATGGATCGACAGGTATCATGGGTCAACCAGGGGATTACCCCGGGATGCATGGAGAAGCGCCATGACATCTTGCGGAAAGCTTCACCCAGACTCAAAGAGACGGAAGAATACTTCATGCCCGGAAGCTTACATGTGCAGACACAAGTCATTATGGGCTCTGTCTTGGTTGATCTTAGTTGTGACTCTGACTGGACCAGTGCTAGCAGATGTAGACGAACGGTAGGGTTGGATCGGCACTGGTCAGTGGTCAGGGAAACTCTCTGAAAGACCATGTTTTGGTCACCCTGTTCTCAAACACCAGGCAGTACAAGAACATAAAAGGAGGGATCGAATCTTGTGGGTAAAGTGTACAAAACTCTGCAGAGTAAAAACATAATTGATTAGCCGTGTCCCTGGTTACGGACAATTTGAGCCTCTGGACTTGGATCTATCTCTGAACTCTCAACACCGGACTGATAATTAATTGTGGGCCACTTATAATTATTGGGCTATGAGACATCGGTTGGCGCAACCATGTCATATTAGATAATTCTGTAGTGAAAATTCCTCATCATTCTTTTGTAGTAGGGAAAGGCCAGCTTTTAAGCAAAAACTCAGACTTAGAGCCACAAAGCCATATTGCATATAGAATAGTCTTTTCATCTACTTTCTATTGTGATCTTGTCAGTACATTCAATGTACTGACCTACATGGCTGCAACTTATCATGTTGCAGATATTTCTACGACAAGTAAGAGTTATGATATAGGGTTACGGTCTACACTCAACTTGTCGCTGGCATTGATGGGACTCCACACCCTTATCGATTTGTCTTTGCTGTGATATATAAGGTATACTCTAGATCTACAGTATTTCTTTTACATGTGATGTTATGGTATTTCATCGAAGTACTGTGTGTGCCAGCATACTGATCCAGGGATGGCACAGAAAGCACAGAGACTTGACTGTATCGGGTCGGGTCGCTACAGAGATGGTATCGGAGCACATGTTGACTGTAGGACGTGACCCAAGAAAATGGCTTAGAAATAGGAAGACCCTGTTAGGAACAACTTTTTCTTTATACTACTCTCGTAACCTTTGACTTCTTTTACTGAACCCTCCTTACTTGAAATTATATATGGAGATCTACATCATGAACGAAAGAGAACACTACGATGATGTTCTTGGTGGTCCAGCCCTTGTGGAGCTTGTCAAATTGCTGAAGCTGCTGATACCTGAGATCAAGGTGTCTAAAAGGAAGTCTGGATCATGGGGAGTCAAGACTCAAGTTTTTGGATGTAAAGAAGACCCCAAGACTGGAGACATCACCTATGGGACGTTAAATCATGACTGTGATATGGGCATAAACACTGCCATCCATGATGCTATTGCACTTTTATGCTATCGTCATCGTGCTGAGCTAGGCAATCACTACTTTGGAAAGGTTGGATGGCAGAAGGTTGATGGAGCAACTATTGCCCTGACGAATGAGCAGAAGATGAAGTTTTCACCTTTGTTGGTGTATAACCAGGATCTGGAAAAATATGTCAAGATTCTTTAGATGGACCTTCTGGTAGCCTTATTTGACAAGGAAGCATTACGTGAAGAACTCGAGACCCATAAACTGGAAGTAGCCAAGCTGGAGGAGCAAAACCTCGAGATCTAGAAGAATCGTCAGGAACTGAAGAATAGCAGGACAATGGCTCATACCAAGGATGTTGAGATCCAGAAGCTCAAGACCCAACTCCAGGAAATACAGGGACATCACAAGAAACTCCGCGTCAATGGGGATGATCTAGTAGAAGAACTTGAGAAGATCAAGTCCAATCAGGAGAAGCCCAGTGGAGACAAGGATCAAGTCCTGGATAAGCTACCTTAGTAGTAGCCCCACCATGAGAGAATAAAGATGAACGTTTTGCGATTTGAAGTATCTGACCATACCAACTTATGTGGGTGGCGATACTATAGGATTGATTGAATAAATGAATGCTTGGTTGATTTTATCTTTTGTGTTTATGGAGTGGTTGGATAGATTATACCTTAAGATACGATATTCGTAGGTTTGTATCAACCTTGAGAGACGTGACATATGGAAGAGTAACAGGAGGCCTTCATATGGGAGAAGCATCAGTAATTGGAAACTCCCGAGCATTGAAGACCTGAAGTAATGAAGACTTCGTAACGAAACCGTAGTAAACGAACCCACTACAAACGGTAGAAACGTGAGTTAGGAATTGTTTGTTGATTTTGGGTGGGTATCCAACTCTCTCTATCTTCCCCAGACCCAAAAAAAACCTTGAACAAATGGACAAGCTGACCACAAAATCTTTCTGGCGGCAACAACATTTCACCCAAGGAGATACATACTTTATTCTGAGTACCCCTTTTATCTTACAACTGCAGATGATGACCCTTTGTGAGTCTTTTCTCAAGGGCCAGAAATGATCATGACCCTGACTAGTGATCATGATTATCCAAAAATCTTGAAGGACATGATGAAGCATATTCACCTTGAAGGAGATGCAGTCTACAAGGATTATCCTTTCATGGAAAATGGAGTGGAACTTTGGCACCTCCACCCTGTGAAAGGAGTTTGTCCAAGGACTATGGGTCAATACTTTTTCATCTCTCGAGTACCACGAGCAACCTTCTTCGACTCTGTTTGTGAAGCTGCCATGGAAGCCATGCGTCAGATTGGAGAAATCCAAGAAGCAAGACTTTGCCATACTCAGGAATACCTGGGAGAGGTGCATGCAGAGATGATGGACACGAAGCTCATGACCACCATGATGAAACAAGATTGATGATTTCAAGGAGCATATCGCACAATTCATGTGGGACTAAAGCTTCTTCAAGAAGGACAAATGAATAAAGATGGAAGTAATGCTTGACCCTACCAAACTATGTGGATGGCCGCATTTGTAATAAAGTACTTGGAATTTGGAGTTTTGAGAAGTGGTTAAGGATGTAATAAAGGATTTGATTTGAAAAGAATATGATTTATGGATGGACCAGTGCATTTTATTTTGATGGTGACACTTCTCTGTGTGAACACTTGACCAATGGAAAGGAAAATGTATTCCACAGAGTGGAGTTTGGACAAAATAAGTTTGACATTTATTTCGATATGTTGGTTACTGCAAGAGTATGAAGGAATGAAGTACTAATGGATTTAAAGGAGGTGCAATGTTGGAATATGGAACCATAGTAACTCCAAGGATGAGTTAAAGTTGTACAAGTGTTGAAGTGGGCCCATACCCCACAGGCCCATGAGTTAATAAGGATCAAGCACTACCTTGTTGAAGGAAGCAATTTGGAAGAAACTATGATATCATCAGCAGACGTTACATAGGAGGATACGAAAACCCGAGAGTTGTGAAGGAACGATAGATGTTTTGTTCAGCTTGCAGAATCAATGGATTTATCCGAACTTAGTTCGTCGACAAGAGAATTTCTGCAATGCTTTTGAGGATGCCCTAGTGTTAGAATATGTGATTCACTGTCTGCGTATGTAGTAATGATTCAAGTACGGGATGGATTGGCCCCCATACCGGAGACTTCTATCATGAACTATCATATGTTGATGGAAAATCAGAGAGCCTTAAAACCTTAGAAGAATGTCGACACGACAAGCCTAAAAACCTTAGAATGGCAGGACGATGGAACCCTGTACACGCAACCGTTGCCAATCGTAGGTATTACGGTGAGATTCAACCCAAACCCATTTCCAGCAGGAGAAACCAGTAATTGTTGACCACCATGAGATTTTCGATAGTTGTTTAGTATTGGCGACAGACCTGTCAGCTAACAAGACCCAGTCTCAAAAGAACCTTACCATGAAGATAGGACTCAAGATTTTGAGGAAAAGGTTATGCCTTTACCAGAAGAGCACTAGTGAAGGAGTTATCCCGAAGAATATGAGAAGACCGACACCGTCAACCCTAAGGAAATGAAGTACATGAGTTTTGTTGGAACCGTAACCTTGCTACTAAGGGTGGTAGCACCCCAGACCTTTGTGACGATCAATGGATTTTCAAGAAGACCCCCAAACCTAACGTTCTTTCTAGCCTCTCCGAATCTCGAGGACGAGATTCATTTTAAGGGTGGTAGTTTGTAACATCCCAAAATTCTAAATTTTGGAATGTTATATTAAATAAATAATTACAATTTTTTATTTGATTGTTGTGTGATTGATTGTGTCAAATTGAGTGGAAATTTGAAACTTTTGAAAGTTGAATGAGAGGGAATAAAAGAACTTTCCCAAAACTTTCATTCTTGCATTTTGGGTCCCGAGGAATTCAAATTCATTTCAAATACAAAACCCTGGAGTGAAAATGACATGACTTCTTCCATTAAATAAATGAAAAAGGAATTTGAAAAGATTTGAATTCCATTTGAAAATATTTTAAAACCAGAAACTTTATGCAACTCAATGATTTTCTTGAGAGAAGATAAAATGACTTCTTCAAATTATAAGAAATAGAGTTGGAAGTTTAAAAGGATCATTTTGAAAGTCCCTTTGAAGTTTTTATTCAAATTATTTTAATATATTCAAATGAGGGTAAAATGATTCCCTCCAATAGAAAAATAGGGGAAAATCATTTTGGAGCTATTTTGAATATTTGAAAATTCAATTTGAATTATTTAAATGGCCACATAATGTATTTGCATTTATTTGAATTTCTGTAGATTCTATTTTCCTTTGAAAAATAGTTCATGTTTTAGTAAATTTTATTCTGAACACTTTGCTATATTATATGCCTATGTATTATTTTTATATTATTTGTTTTAATTAGCTTTCCCTTTACTATTTTTATTTTAAAAACAAAAATTGGCCGAAGCCCAGACAACCTACAGTAGCAGGCCGGCCCAGCGTCCCCGACCCCTCGCCCGATTTCTTTCCATACGGGAGACCGCCCTTTCCTTCTGACGCCGCGGTGACTGACCTGCGGGCCCCACCGCCCGACCAAATCCCGCGACGATCATCACCTTCCTTCCTCCCCGATTCCTTTCCAAATCTCGGCGACGCCGCCGTGGCCGAATCCCCGCCGTGCTCCCCTTCCTTCTGGAGCTGCCCCCTGCCCCAAGGAAGCCCCCCTATATAAACCTCACTCCCCTCGCCTGATTCCGCCCCTAAACCCTACCCCGACGCCCTCCCTCGTCTACAATTCCTCGTCGGAGTTGCCCGAGCCCCGCCGCCGTCTTGAGCTCACCCCGCTTCGTCCAGTGCCCACAAGCCCTCGCCGTCGCCACCTACATCTTCGTCGTACACGCCCGCACCTCCCCGACATCTTTCCCGTCCCCAGGGACCGCCGGAGACGTCGTACGAACCAAGCCCGAGCCATCACCGTCGCCGTCGTCTACTCGCTGTAAGTCACCGGCCGTCCGTCCCTCTCCCTCGCGTCGGACATCACCTGCACCGTTGCATCCCGATCGCACGGCCGCCGTAGATCCCTTTTTTTATTTAAACGCCGAAGCGTTTTTCTTCTAGGAATCGGTCGCCCACCCGTAGCTCTAGCGCGCGCACACCATAGACCAATCGGGCACTGCCACGTATAGCCTAGCCGATCCGTAGAATTTTGTTTATTTTCTATTTTTATTTCTTTTTCAGATTCTGTTATGTTTTTGATTTCTTAATATCTTTTGTGTTTTTAATTGATTCTTTTTTCATTAGAAGCCAACTTTTATCTAGTTTCTGTAGTTTCAATTTTCGCCAAGTTTGAATAGTTTAAATTTGAATTTGTTCAAATTTGCTTCAAACCCTAGATTGCTTATAACTAGAGTTTAAAAATAGGTTTGAATTTGATTCTTTTTGCTCATAGTCACTAGTTGAATTGTTTTGCAGTAGTATTAATTTGGGTAATTTTAGAATAATTTAAATTAGGGTTTTAACAAAAACAGTACCGTTTGCCCTATTAATTTGTTTAGTCAATAACTAGTGAATTTTTAATTAGTTTTAATTTATTCTTTTTGTAGATTTCAATATGATAGAATATGTTTCTGTTAGACAGCAGTAGATAATTTTTAAAGTTTATTAAAATTAATTTTGCTACTGTTTTGTATTATTGTTGGCTTAACTCATAATTAGAGTTAATAGAATTAGTTTTATTATTATAAAAAGTAATTATTTTTGCCACTTTAATATAACTAATTGTTGTTTATGATAATTAACAATAATTTTGTTTTGTAATTAATTAATATTGTTTTATTATTGTTTTAGTGTTTTCTTGTAGATAATTGTTTTGGGTATAACTAGATAATTGTAATAGCTTTTAAAGTAATTTCTTTTGCTAGTAAATTTTTTAGTAAAAATAATTGCTGTTAAATTATTAATTTGTTAGTCTCTTTACTGTTAATTATTTGTTTAAGACTTTTAGTGCTGTTGTGTTTATTTGTTTGATGTTAAACCTTTTCCTTAGCTTTCTTTTGATTCTTTGGTTGTGTTTCCTTTGTGATTTATTTGGGATTTTATTTTGATTGTTAGAAATGCTTGTTAGATGTGATTGCTTATATGAATGAAATGTTTTACTATATAGATTTTCATCGGAGAGTGACGAATAGATCTATCAAGTTAATTTCTGAGAGCGATATAATCTTCATAAACTTTACCAGGCAAGTTCACTTTGACCATATTTTCATACCTAAGTTTTATTGCATTTAGTGTCACCTTTTCAATATTCCTCTAGTACTTATATTGAATCTTGTATTTGAGTAGAAGCATGAGGTAGGAACCCACACCCCTGTTACCAAACCCCGGGAACACTATTTATTTTAATGCTACACTATAGTAGACGGGGATTGGTATGTGTGTTCGTGAGTGGTGTGAGAAGGAGGACTCTACGTCAATGACGACAACTTCAAGATGGCAACTTCAAGACCTGCATCTACAAGACCTCAAGACTTCAAGACTCGAGACAAGAATTCAGTACACACTACTGGGTGGAGGATGGATCGACGGGTATCCTGGGTCAACCAGGGGATTACCCCGGGATGCATGGAGAAGCGCCATGACATCTTGCGGAAAGCTTCACCCAGACTCAAAGAGATGGAAGAATACTTCATGCCTGGAAGCTTACCTGTGCAGCCACAAGTCATTATAGGCTCTGGCTTGATTGATCTTAGTTGTGACTCTGACTGGACCAGTGCTAGCAGATGTAGACGAACGGTAGGGTTGGATGGGCACTAGTCAGTGGTCAGATAAACTCTCTGAAAGACCATATTTCGGTCATCCTGTTCTCAAACACCAGGTAGTACGAGAACATAAAAGGAGGGATCGAATCTTGTGGGTAAAGTGTACAAAACTCTACAGAGTAAAAACCTAATCGATTAGCCGTGTCCCCGGTTACGGACAATTCGAGCCTCTGGGCTTGGATCTATCTCTGAACTCTCAACACCGGACTAATAATTAATTGTGGGCCACTTATAATTATTGGGCTATGAGACATCGGTTGGCGGAACCATGTCATATTAGATAATTCTGTAGTGAAAATTCCTCATCATTCTTTTGTAGTAGGGAAAGGCCAGCTTTTAAGCAAAAACTCAGACTTAGAGCCACAAAGCCATATTGCATATAGAATAGTCTTTTCATATGCTTTCTATTGTGATCTTGTCGATACATTCAATGTACTGACCTACATGGTTGCAACTTATCATGTTGTAGATATTTCTATGACGAGTAAGAGTTACGATATAGGATTACGGTCTACACTCAACTTGTCGCTGGCGTTGATGGTACTCCACACCCTTATTGATTTGTTTCCACAGTGATATATAAGGTATACTCTGGATCTACGGTATTTCTTTTACATGTGATGTGATGGTATTTCATCGAAGTACTGTGTGTGCCAGCATACTGATCCAGGGATGGCACAGAAAGCACAGAGACTCGACCGTATTGGGTCGGGTCGCTACACGCGCAGGTTGCTGGGGTGGATAGGCTGCATGTCAAGAGAAATAGGATAGTGAGGATGAACTATTTAGGTATTATAGATTATAGATTTGAGAGAAGCGTGGAGAAATCATGTTTGGTTCGAAACCAATTTCTAACTGCCGCACACAACCTTTTGAGCTTGAAGTTGAAGATCGTATTGGCATGTGTTTCCCTCGTGCGGTGCCTCCGTGAGAAACAAAAAAAACATGCTACCCATGGTGCTTTTGTTGAATTACACCCGCATATTGATGTGATCAGATGCAACCAATGAAAGCACAATAACATATGTTTAGAGAAAATCATGGTTCCAATATTTGTTGATCGGTACTCCCTTTAATTTAACAATTATGATAAATTACCCAGTTATTTGTCTTGATGTAGCATCCATTTGGGATCTTAATGTTAGCAAACCCAAGCCTATGAATCGAACCGCTAAAAGTATCTGTGAGTACCCAAGTGATATTTGAACTATTATGGTCATGTACATATATGTACATGTTCAAGTCTCCTAATAACGATGAGGGGCCATAAATCCGACAAGCAATATCACCTACATTATCTAGGAAAGTGTCGTGCAACTCATGTCGAATCAAGGCATAAACAGTTACCACAAGCATATTTGTCCCAATTCATGTTAACAATGAGGTGGTTACTTAAATTGCTAGTATTATGGAATGTCATGTTATCTCCCTGCCATGAATCTATTTGTAGGTTGCCATTGTGTATGTGCCAAATCCCTCAACAAATGTTATAACTGGCGATCCGGTGAGTCAATGAGTAACTTGCGGGACTGAATGCCAAATGTTTTTTTAAAAGAAGAATGCCAAATTTAATTTACTGGAACCACACTGTTATGATGATTAATGTTGTATTATCCGTATATTTCATGTGTTTAATTGTATGAGGATGACATGAACAAAATCGAGAAGTTCTGAAGCTCTTCTCTTTGGCAGGAGGAGGGAGGGGCATGGGTCATTGCCTTGTAGATTGGGAGTATGATATTATCCTAAAAGATTTGGTGGCCTCGGTGTCCGAGATTTGTGAGCTCGTAATTCAAGTATTTTATGCAAACTAGCTAGCCTCCTTTTGAAAGACAGCAGAATTCCATGTTCAATTGGCTTACCCAATCCGATGCACCTCTTATGTAGCCCTCTGAAACATAGTAATTGCTTTCACTCACCGGTGCTTGATGCTACAAGGTGCACCATTGGCGACAATTCTCGGGTCTCTTTCTGGTTCGACTCTAGGTGCGCAACCTCAAGACAAGAAGATCTATCCTAATGCTCTTCACGTTTGCACAAAATCAGTACTATTTTGCTTAGTCTCATGGCCGGCGAAGGAGATGATGGGCCAGTAATACTATCATGCGAGATGATGGACTAGAGAAATCTAGCTCCCAAAGCATCGACTGAAAAGCTGACATGCTTGTGGAACAAAAGGTTCATGGTTTGACGAGTGTATCCGTGTCATCAAACCATTGCAAAACGTGGTGCCAAATGTCCATGATGCAAGGCATACTAGAAGAACTAGAGGCAAGGTTAGAAGCATTAACCTTTGAATTGATCACCTTCGCACCTTTGGGTGCATGGCACATGTAAGGACGATGGTCAAATATACTAGCACTAGTGCAGAAAAACCTAGTGGTGGCGTGGACACCCAGCAACATCTATATGGCGCCATTAATAACAAAATAGCGATGGCGTGCGGGGCCACACGTCATTGCTATTTCACATACTGATAGCGTGCTCCTATTTTACACAACATTGATATACGCAATACACTATCGACGTTGGTCCATCAAACGACACCGCTACTAACAAATTTGGAAAACAAAACTACGGCACCACGTTTCCTCGAAACTCAGTTTGCTTGTTCACAATATTAGAAATTAGATATAACAATATTCGAAGTCGTAGCATTAGTCGTCGACCGGAGACACCGTTGTGGTGTCGTCGAAGCCGGCGTCACGAGCAGCCTCCTGCACGGCATTGTCCCACGGAGGAGCAGCGTGGTGAGACGAGACGGGGGGTCACCGTGCGTCCGCGCCCGTACTCACCTGGTGACCGCTCCGGCTGATTCGGCAGCAAGGTCGCCATATGTGATTGTGGACGGGGAGGTTGGCTGGAGGAGACGTGGGGCTGGAAGCCACTATGATTTAGCCATGGAACAAGCGAGAGGGATCCCGGTGGAGGTGAGGAACCACATCGGGGAGGGAGAGGCTTCCACGCGCCGACGTCTACTATTTTTTTTTAAACGAAGACGCAAGAAGCGTCTGACTTTAAATTAATAAACCCCACCACAGGCAGCATCCAACCAGGTCTAGGCGAGTTCAACAGCATATGAACATAACATAGTATGGCAGAAGCACTGGGTAGAAACTGGGCCAGCTAACGACACAAAATAGCACTAACAGGGGACAAGTGGCAGACTCCATCAACACAGAAAGAGATCAGGGCATCGAAGCTTGACGCGCGGTAAACTGGATAGCCCTGATCCGCTCCATGGCCACCTTCATCCGCTCAGAATCCCGCTGTTTCCCCAGAGGCACCCAAGTCTTGAGGAAAAGATGACATTTGAACACAACATCAGCCAGATGGGAGGGAAAACAGTTCTCAATAGTAATCTTGTTTCTAATGTTCCAGATGGCCCACAACAATGCCCTTATGCCACACCACACGATCCTAGCAAAAGCATCTCGTTGCACTCAAAGGATCTCTAGGAGATCAGCGCCTGATATCGGGTCCAAGTTCTAGCCAAAGGCCTCTCTCACGGCGCTCCAGGAAAAGCGAGCGAGGTGGCAGCTGTTGGGAAACGTAGTAGAAAACAAAGAAAATCGCCCTACGATCACTCAGGAACACTATAAAGATGCGATAAACGGTTTGGATCAGATCGTTACCAACTCCGAGTTCCAACGGAAGAAGACGAGTCGGTGTAGATCATACTTGGAGTCCCTCGAACCATAGATGGACGATTCCACGAACCGCCCACAAACAGTCCCTCGAACAAAAGACGCAAAGCACGGCCTCTTTACGGGTTGCAAGCGTACGGTCTTCATGATCCAGCAGTGCTTCACCGTCCAGAGCTAATCCTCGCCGAAGAATTAGAGGGAGGAGATTAGAACCACACTGGGCTTCTAATTATGAAAATCAGAGGATCTAGGTCTAGCTCTTATTGATCAACTAGGACCAACTAGAACTAGAACTAGAGAACTAAAGGAGGCTCCAAAACTTGTGTGTCGAGAAAGTGCCAATACCTCAAGTATATATAGGTTGGAGAGGGGATAGGGGCGCCACACAAGGGGGAAAAGTCTCCCCCCTTGCGCCGGCCATGGAGACGGGGAATCCCTCCCCAATTCGGCCTCCCCTCTATCCTTTCCATGGGAAAAGGGGGCGTCACTCCTATTGGGCCCTTGTGGCCCAATATTCCTTCCACCTCTTGGCCTTTTAAGGCCCGTTCATATTAAATTGAATATAAAAGCCTCCTAACTATTATTAGAGTCTTTTATTATTAATTTAACATCTCCGGAAACATTTTCCACCTATATATTATTTATCAACAATGGCCGGTATTGCCCGATAAACTCCGAAACCTTTCCGGTGACCCCGAAATGCTTACGGTATTTCTACTATTAATGAAACAATTTCACAAATATATTCTCGTTACTCCCGTCCTACTAACACTCAGTAGATCGTGATAACCTTAAGTTTACGACCCTGTAGGTTCGGTAAAACATAGACATGAACAAAACGCCTCTGTTCAGTACTAGATGCTCAGGCAGTTGGGCGTCGCCAAGGTTCCCCACCTCGTGCCGAGGGGGGTAGAGCAGGACAGGGAGCCCAGGGTGCGGCGTTGGGTGCCTGGCCGGTGCCTCAAGGACCTTCTCGACCGCGTTCGGTATCCTGTTGGCCATGCGCTCACCGAGGCTACCATGCCTTGCCGATGTATAGGGCCATTATCGTAACGCTGGATGTCCGGGCTTCACGGTGAAGCTAAGGCGGATTCCTGTCAAGATCTTAGGCAATGATGTATGCATGCCAAAAAGGTATCAACCGGGACGCGGGTGCGGAGGTAAAAACATATGTTATCCTTTCATGTTTTCTTTTTTGCCCATTCTCGCTGTCGTGATAGTGTTTTATACTTGCATGTCCCGTTGCAACGCACGGGCAACTTTCCTAGTTAATCCTATATAACATCTTTCTAAGGTAGGTGTCTAATTCTCAATTTCTTATATGCACTCAAAGAAATTAGACACCTACCCATGCTTTAGGGCTCCCATCATTTAATGTTAGTGGATGGGTGCATCATTCATGATCTAAACCCAAATTGTGGAGGATGTGCTGGACCAATATATAAGGTTGATTGCCTCACACACCACTAAGAACTTGAGAATAGGACACATAAATACGCCCTCCTCCTCTGCCATCCACCTCACCTTGCACGCGCCTACTGTTTTGTGATCGAGCTAAGACGGGCTAGGACCTATGCCACGTGTACGCTGCCTTACTTTACCACGAAGGAAAGAAGCCGAAACATTTGTTGCACTAGTGGCAAAAGAAACTAAATCGGTTGTGGAATGTTCCCCTTCGTCTCCTCTTTAATGTTTCAATTTCGTTTTGTGGAGTCTATTAGCGATCGTTCCTCTTCCATAGAAAGGATCCATTAGTCTAGTATGCACTTGCCTCCCTGTTCCAAAGCTTTGTGAATCCTATGACTTTCCCACTCTGCCCCACGGTGTGCACCGTGAAGTGGAGGAGCAGGCTTCTGAAATAATGTCCTTTGTGATCCTGTACAGGGGAGAGGCATCAGATTTTGGGGAGTGCTCTTGCGCGACTGTTGGCTCCTTCTCCGTCATGGTTGTGCATGACTTTTTCCCCAACTGTCAATGTAAAAACCGGCAGACCTCGGGGTAGGGGGTCCCGAGCTGTGGATCTCGGACGGATGGTAACAGGAACAAAGAGACGATGTTTACCCAGGATCGGGACCTCTTGATGGAGGTAAAACCCTACGTCCTACTCTGGTTTATATCAATGGAGATGTATCAAGTACAGAGTTGATCTACCTCTAGATTGTAAGATATGTTCTAGTTCTAGGGCTAGGTGAATGAGATTGTGTTGAAGTCCATACGAGCTAAACCCTTCAGATTATATACACGCCAGGTAGGGTATCTAGGGTTACAAGGTCAGTAACTTGGCCTGGAGGCGGCAGGAGGAGTCCTGGAGTATACGTCAAGTCTTCAGCAGATGTGGTCCTGATCTTGTCCTTAGCGTACGGCTTCTGGAGTTCATCTTACAGAGAATGAGGAACCACTAGCCCAGTCCGAAGAACATGGCCCGACTAGGTTAATACCCCCTAGTCTAGGACACCGTCAGTAGCCCCTAAACTGGTCTTCTATGCCAAGGACGATTTCTCCAACGGAAGTAACTTCGGATCCGAAGTCCTTGGCTTGACAGACGAGTTCCCTTTCGCAATTCAAGATCTCTTAACCGTCCCTCCAAGGAGTGGTGTCTTGCAAACGAGCTTCAGCCAAGTTCTTTCCCCATCCGGGGTCGTGAGTTTACTTAACCATGAAGGCTAGCCACCTAGGTGTGAACAGTACCTCATAGCCTGACAACTCTATCGAAGCGGCGCTACCCACGACGGGTCAGGCAGTTATTGCCCACCTCAAATCGTGGTTCGAGGCCGCCCTTTTACTGATGCGTCCCATCGAGGTGGAGATCGTGCCCGTATTCTCAGGGATATCATCAAGATTTTGTTTCTCCCCATGCGTACAACGGCATCTTTTGCGGGGAGGAGTGGCGTTTTTACCGGCGCGGCGAGGGGACTCTTGGCCTTTCAGCAGCCTATAAGAGTAAAAAGCTAATAGAGCCAGTAATCACGCTCCCATTTCCCTGGCCTTCTACCTCCTCGAGCTCGAGCGCCCAGATCCAATCTCGCCTTCCTCCTCCTCTGCGCCTCCGAGCTTCCCCATTCCACCATGGCCGACACCCTCAAAGGGCAGTGGGGGGGGCTCCATCATGATGGAGAGCACTATCCTAGAGCTGCGTAACGCGGGGTACATCCCCGCCAACGTCGCCGCCCGTGCTCCCGACGCTGACCAGCAGGTGCCCGCTCCCAACCCAGGGGAGCGGGTAGTCTTCATCTCTCACATCATCAGAGGTTTAGGGTTCCCGCTGCTCCCGTTCGTGCGTGGGGTAATGTTCTACTACGGGCTCAACTTTCACCACATGGCCCCAAACTCCATTCTCCACCTCGCCTCCTTCATCACGGTCTGCGAGGCCTTCCTTCGTATTGAACCGCACTTCGGCCTGTGGCTGAAGACCTTCGACGTCAAGCCGAAGTCCAACGGCTCCGACCTGGCAGAGTGCGGAGGGGCCATGGTCAGCAAGAAGTAGAGTGCCGCCTGGTTCAAAGGCACCTTCATCAAGACGGTCAAGGAGTGGCAGCGTGAGTGGTTCTATATAACTGAGCCGCTTGCCACCGGCCAAACCGAAGTCCCAGCCTTTTCGGTTGGGCCCCCAAGGAAGCTCAAGTCCTGGAGGGAGAAGGGCGTCATCTGGGGGAACCCCGAGGAGGTGGAAGCTTGATACGTCTCCGTCATATCTATAATTTTTGATTGTTTCATGCCAATATTCTATAACTTTCTTATACTTTTGGCAACATTTTATATATTTTTTGGGACTATCATATTGATCCAGTGCCCAGTGCCAGTTTCTATTTGTTGCATGTTTTTTTTGCAGAATATCCATATCAAACGAAGTCCAAATGCGATAAAAATTTACGGAGATTTATTTTGGAATATATGTGATTTTTGGGAAGAAGAATCAACGCAAGACGGTGCTCGTGGGCCCCACGAGGCACCAGGGCGTGCCCTAGGGAGTGGCACGCCGTGGTGCCTCGTGAGCCCCTCATAAGTCGGTTGACCCCCTTCTTTCGCCGCAAGAAAGAAAATATCCGGAAAAAAATCGTGTTAAAATTTCAGCCCGATCGGAGTTACGGATCTCCGGGAATTTAAGAAACGGTGAAGGGCCAGAAAACAGGAGCGCGAAACAGAAGAGAACAGAGAGAGAGATCCAATCTCGGAGGGGCTCCCGCCCCTCCAGGTGCCTTGGAGGCCAAGGACCAGAGGGGAAAACCTCCTCCAATCTAGGGGGGAGGCCAAGCAAGAAGAAGAAGGAGGGGGCTCTATCACCCTCTCTCCCGGTGGCGCCGGAACGCCGCCGGGGCAACCATCGTGACAGCGATCTACACCAACAACTTCACCCCCGTCAACACCAACTCTCTCCCCCTCTATGCAAGGGTGTAACACCTCTTCTCCCCACTGTAATCTCTACTTAAACATGGTGCTTAATGCTACATATTATTATCCAATGATTTGTGGCCATCCTATGATGTTTGAATAGATTCTTTTTGTCCTATGGGTTGATTAATGATCGTGATTGGTTTGGGTTGTATGTTTTATTTTGGTGCTGTCCTATGGTGCCCTCCGTGTCGCGCAAGCGTGAGGGATTCCTGCTACTTGTAGTCTGCGTTGGTATTTCCCCGAAGAGGAGAGGATGATGCAGTACAGTAGAGATAAGTATTTCCCTCAGTTAAGAACCAAGGTTATCAATCCAGTAGGAGAACCAAGCAAAATTCCGTTAAGCGCACCTGCACACACAAGAGCAAACACTTTCACCCAACGCAAATAAGAGGGTTGACAATCCTCTTAGCGGTTATTTGCAAGGATTAAATCTTATCGAGGTAAATAGATAAACTAAACTACTAATTAAAATAAAAATAAATAAATTGCAGCAAGGTATTTTCAGGTTTTTTATATGATAAAGATAGACCCGGGGACCATAGTTTTCACTAGAGGCTTCTCTCTTGAGCACATAAACATACGGTGGGTAGACAAATTACTATTGGGCAATTGATAGAAAAGCAAATAATTATGACGGATTCATGGCAATGATCATATATATAGGCATCACGTCCGAGACAAGTAGACCGACTCCTGCCTGCATCTACTACTATTACTCCACCCATCGACCGCTATCCAGCATGCATCTAGGGTATTAAGTATGAAACAGAGTAACGCCTTAAGCAAGATGGCATGATGTAGAGAAGCAAATTCAAGCAATATGAATAAACCCCATATTTTTATCCTTAATGGCAACAATACAAAAACATGTCATGTCCCTTTCTGTCACTGGGATTGAGCACCGCAAGATTGAACCCATCACAAAGCACCTCTCCCATTGCAAGATAAATCAATCTAGTAGGCCAAGCAAAACTGATAGATCAGATAGAAATACAAAGCTATAACAATCATGCATAAAAGAGTTCAGAGAAGACTCAAATATTTCTCATGAATAATCGGATCATAAACTCACAATTCATCGGATCCCAACAAACACACCGCAAAAGAAGATTACATCGGATAGAACTCCAAGAACATCGAGGAGAACATTGTATTGAAGATCAAAAAGAGAGAAGAAGCCATCTAGCTACTAGCTATGGACCCGTAGGGGCTTCTGGCCTCCTCCCGAAACTTCCCAGGTTTCTTTTGTCCAGAAAAAAATCTCCAAAAAGTTTCGTGGCATTTGGACTTCATTTGGTACTGTTTCTCTGAAAAGCCAAAAACAAGCAGAAAATAGCAACTGGCACTAGGCACTGGGTTAATAGGTTAGTCCCAAAAAATGATATATAATTGCATACAATTACATATAAAAACATCCAAGATTGATACTATAATAGCATGGAACAATCAAAAATTATAGATACGTTGGAGACGTATCAATTCCCGCTGTAGGGTTTGCAATGCGTTCATAATTCTCTTGTAGTGGGCGGCTAGAGTGACAGAAGCTTACACCTGAGTAAGGGGGTTGTTGCATATGGGAGTAAACAGGACTTGTTACTTAATGCTATGGTTGGGTTTTACCTTAATGATCATTGGTAGTTGCGGATGCTTGCTAGAGTTCCAATCATAAGTGCATATTATCCAAGTACGGAAAGTATGTTAGCTCATGCCTCTCCCTCATATAAAATTGCAATAATGATTACCGGTCTAGTTATCGATTGCCTACGGACAAATCTTTCTCTTGTGTTTCAAAAAGCTTTCTACTAAACAACTAACTTTTATCATCTCGCAAATTACTCCGAGTTTTATTCTCGTTAAGTACTTCTAGTCTTATCCTTACACCCGCAAAATAGTTTCATACTTGTTCTAGGTAAAGCGAACGTTAAGTGCATGTAGAGTTGTATCGGTGGTCGATAGAACTTGAAGGGAATATTAATTCTACCTTTAGCTCCTCGTTGGGTTCGACACTCTTATTTATCGAAAAAGCTACAATTGATCCCCTATACTTGTGGGTTATCAAGACCTTTTTCTGGCGCCGTTGCCGGGGAGCAATAGCGTGGGGTTGATATTCTTGTGTGTGCTTGCTTTGCTTTATCACTAAGTAGTTTTTATTTTGTGCTCTTGTTTTCTATCTTTAGTTATGGGTAGGAAACGCAAAATACCAAAAAAAAATAGTTGTACTTGCTAAAACAATGGTTGAAAAACCACCCAAAATTTATCATACTGCTGAGCTTTCTACTTGGATCATCTTCGATCCCTTTGTGCTCGTGCTGAAACCCCAACTAGCTTAGTTGAGGGAAAATCATTAGATGAGCATGCTTATTTTGTACGACACCACTTGTCTCAAAAAGGGAAACTCTTATGGCATCATATTAATACTTTGAATTGCTATGCTTGGAATTTATGTGAAATACATGATTTTACTTGTTGTTCTAAAGACCCTAAAAAACACCTTCAGTACCAATGTGAGTTTAAGGATAATGAAATCTTATCTTCTTATGTGAGAGGTGTTTATAGTTACTATGATATTGAACAAATTGAAGAATTTGTTGCTTTTAAGGGTGCTTATGAAATTGCTTCTTTGATTGAAAGTATGATGGTACTCTTTACAAATCTGAAAATTTTGCCATACTTAAATATTGCTATGAAAACTATGCTTCTAATGCTTATGTTAAAGGATATATTGAGGACTCCTCCACTGTCCAAGAGGAGACTAATATTTTGCAGGAAACTATGGAAGAAGAAATTGCTGAAATTGTGAGCTCATTAGATGAAAAAGATGAGGAGGAGAGTGAAGAACAAAAGGAGGAAGAGCGGACTAGCTACCCGTGCCACCTTCTAATGAGAGTAACTCTTCAACCCATACATTGTTTAATCTCCCTTCGTGCTTACCGAAGGATGTATGCTATGATGAATGCTATGATCCCTTTAATTCATTTGAAATATCCCTTTTTGATGAACTTGATGCTTGCTATGCTTGTGGCCATGATGCCAATTTGAATTATGCTTATGGAGATGAACTTGCTATAGTTCCTTATGTTAAACATGAAATTGTTGCTATTGCACCCACTCATGATAGTCCTATTATCTTTTTGAATTCTCCCAACTACACTATATCGGAGAAGTTTGCTCTTATTAAGGATTATATTAATGGGTTACATTTTACTATTGCACATGATAATTTTGATGAATATAATATGCATGTGCTTGCTGCTCCTACTTGCAATTATTATGAGAGAGGAACTACATCTCCGCCTCTCTATGTTTCCAATACAATAAAATTGCAAGGAACTGCTTATGCTATGTATCGACCTTTATTATGTGTGCATGAATTGTTCTTTTATGACATGCCGATGCATAGGAAGAGAGTTAGACTTCATCATTATGTGATATATGTTACTTTGTGCTCACTACTAAATTACAAATCATTGTTAATTAAAATTGGCTTTGATATACCTTGGGATCCGGGTGGATCAATTACTTGAGCACTATATGCCTAGCTTAATGGCTTTAAAGAAAGCGTTGCCAGGGAGACAACCCGGAAGTTTTAGAGAGTCATTTATTTCTGTTGTGTGCTTTTAAAAAGTTTAAAAACAAAAAAATATAGAGGGGAACCTAAAACTTTACAAAAAGAAAAGTGAAAGTAAGAAAGACGAGCACCGTGGAAGCGGGAGCATGCCTTGAACTTTGTTCATGCCCTTGGAAACTTTGTGAATCTTGAATTACAGAAACTTTTCAACAAAAATAATTATCCCCTTGTACAAATCCATTGTATTATAAAAATAATGTGTCAAGATTTACCGTTAGGATGTTTAAATTGCTTGTTTGGTATGTGCAGTGCAAAAACAGAAACTTTTGTTGTAGTGTGTGAATTTACATTTTTTTAGTGGAACATGCAAAAAATCTGAAATTTTTACATGGTACTGCGATGGAAATTATTTATTTTTTCCTAATTTTTCAGAATTGTTTGAGTTACAGAAGTATAGGTACCATCTGCATCTTTACAGATTGTCCTGTTTTCACAGATTGCTGTTATAGTTTCGTTATTTGCTTATGTTTGAAATCTTGTTGAGCCCCATTGACTTGGGAGCCATAGAATTGTGATAGCATTCAGTGGGTAATGTTTGATTATAATTATACAATAATGTTAGAGCAGGACATAATGGGATTTGATGTTATATGTACTAACCCTTCTAATAAAAAGTTTGGTTAAGTTTTGTGTGGATGAAGTGTTCGAAGATTGAGGAGGTATTGATATGAGAAGAATGAGGAGAGGCAAGAGCTCAATCTTGGGGATGCCCAAGGCACCCCAAGTAAATATTCAAGGAGACTCAAGCATCTAAGCTTGGGGATGCCCCGGAAGGCATCCTATCTTTATTCGACAATTATCAGTATGTCTTGGTTTTTGTTTTGTTCACATGATATACGTAAATTCTTGGAGCGTCTTTTGTGTTTATTTTTCCTTTTCTTTTATGCACCATGCTGGTATGAGATAGCCCTTGGTTGATTTATAGAATGCTCTTTGCACTTAACTTATATCTTTTGAGTATGGCTTTATAGAATGCTTCATGTGCTTCACTTATATCATTTGAAGTATGGATGCCTGTTTCTCTACACATAGGAAAACCGTTATTTGTAGAATGCTCTTTTGCTTCACTTATATTTGTTAGAGCGTGGGCAAGTCTTTTGTAGAAATAATTAAACTCTCATGCTTCACTTATATCTGTTTAGAGAGTCAACATGAATTGGCATTTCTCATGGTTAATCATAAAATCCTACATAAAACTTGTAGGTCATTGAATATGATATGTTTGATTCCTTGCAATAGTTTTGCAACATAGAGATGGTAATATGTGGGAGGTACTAGTGAATGATTGTGGTTTAGTAAGAATATTGGTGTTAAGGTTTGTGATTCCCGAAGCATGCACATATAGTCTATAGTTATGCAACGAAGTTACATCCTACTTATGGTGCGTTATTCAGTGTTCGTTATGTTCAACGCATGTTTATGACTGTTTTTATTTTTTGGTTGGTCGCATCTCAATCTATTTGCTAGCCTTCACTTGTACTAAACGGGAATGCTGCTTCTGCATCCAACTCCTTAAACCTAAAGTTGTGCCAATTGTGTCCACCATACCTACCTATATGCGGTATTTCCATGCCGTTTCAAGTAAATTTGCATGTGCCAACTCTAATTATTCAAAATAAATTTCTGTTTTGTGTGCCCGTATCGCTCATGTGGCGGCAGGGGGTGGCCAATATCTTTCATGCTAGGCGGGTTATTCTCAAGATGAGTGTTTATTCACTTGTCATTGCACGAGAGAGTGGCAGGTAATACTGATGCCCAGTCCCATAATGAATCAAAAATAATAATAACAAAATTCCTTGGAAAGTGTTGGTATGGAAGGCACCCGTGGATACGGCTAGCCATGTATTGTGAAAGAATGGTGGAAAGGAAATGAATTTTATTTTCTGTTTGGGAACCGCATATAATGTGTCTAGCATGGAAGATATTGGGAACTTTCGGTCGTAGCGTTGACAGGAAAAGCATGCCTCTCAAAATAATTTTATCTCTCTAATTTAAGCTTTGAGCTCTGGCACCTCTGCAAATCTCTGCTTCCCTCTGGGAAGGGCCTATCTATTTTACTTTTATGCAATTTTTAGTTTTTATTTTGAGTCTCCATCTTCTCCTATAAAGCACCAACTGGAGAGAACTATTGTCATACTTGTGCATTGGATGTAGCTAATATTGAGTGTGTATCATGACTGGATCAATGATTGAGCATAACGGGCTTGGGATAGCGTTCTTTAGCATTTTCATTTTGAAAGACGTGATTGTTTGTTGGTATGCCTGAGTATTGATGTCTTTATGTCAAATTATAGACTATTGCTTTGAATCACTCGTGTCTTAATATTCATGCCATGATTAGATTATATGATCAAGATTATGTTAGGTAGCATTCCACATCAAAAAATATGTTTTTTTATCATTTACCTACTCGAGGACGAGAAGGAATTAAGCTTGGGGATACTGATACGTCTCCATCATATCTATAATTTTTTATTGTTTCATGCCAATATTCTACAACTTTCATATACTTTTGGCAACATTTTATATTATTTTTGGGACTAACATATTGATCCAGTGCCCAGTGCCAGTTTCTGTTTGTTGCATGCTTTTTGTTTTGCAGAATATCCATATCAAACGAAGTCCAAACGCGATAAAAATTTACTGAGATTTATCTTGGAATATATGTGATTTTTGGGAAGAAGAATCAACGCAAGACGGTGCTCGTGAGCCCCACGAGGCACCAGGGCGTGCCCCGGGGGGTGGCGCACCGTGGTGCCTCGTGAGCGCCTCGTAAGTCGGTTGACCCCCTTCTTTCGCCACAAGAAAGATAATATCCGGAAAAAATATGTGTTAAAATTTCAGCCCGATCAGAGTTACGAATCTCCGGGAATTTAAGAAACGGTGAAGGGCCAGAAAACAGGAGCGCGAAACAGAAGAGAACAGAGAGAGAGGTCCAATCTCGGAGGGGCTCCTGCCCCTTCGGGTGCCATGGAGGCCAAGGACCAGAGGGGAAAACCTCCTCCCATCTAGGGGGGAGGCCAAGCAAGAAGAAGAAGGAGGGGGGCTCTCTCCCCCTCTCTCCCGGTGGCGCCGGAAATCTGCCGGAGCAACCATCGTTACGGCGATCTACACCAACAACTTCGCCGCCGTCAACACCAACTCTCTCCCCCTCTATGCATCGGTGTAACACCTCTTCTCCCCGCTGTAATCTCTACTTAAACATGGTGCTTAATGCTACATATTATTATCCAATGATTTGTGGCCATCCTATGATGTTTGAGTAGATTCTTTTTGTCCTATGGGTTGATTGATGATCGTGATTGGTTTGAGTTGTATGTTTTTTTTGGTGCTGTCCTATGGTGCCCTCCGTGTCACGCAAGCGTGAGAGATTCCCGCTGTAGGATTTGCAATGCATTCATAATACTCTTATAGTGGGCGGTTAGAGTGACAGAAGCTTACACCCGAGTAAGGGGGTTGTTGCGTATGGGAGTAAAGAGGACTTGTTACTTAATGCTATGGTTGGGTTTTACCTTAATGATCTTTGGTAGTTTCGAATGCTTTCTAGAGTTCCAATCATAAGTGCATATGATCCAAGTACGGAAAGTATGTTAGCTCATGCCTCTCCCTCATATAAAATTGCAATAATGATTACCGGTCTAGTTATCGATTGCCTAGGGACAAATCTTTCTCTTGTGTTACAAAAAGCTTTCTACTAAACAACTAACTTTTATTATCTCGCAAATTACTCCTAGTTTTATTCTCGTTAAGTACTTCTTTTCTTATCCTTACACCCGCAAAATAGTTTCATACTTGTTCTAGGTAAAGCGAACGTTAAGTGCGCGTAGAGTTGTATCGGTGGTCGATAGAACTTGAAGGGAATATTATTTCTACCTTTAGCTCCTCGTTGGGTTCGACACTCATATTTATCGAAAATCCTACAATTGATCCCCTATACTTGTGGGTTATCAAGACCCTGATCCAGAAGATCAAGTGGTGGTCCGCCAAGAGGGACCTCCAATTAGCCGAAGTGTTCAACGTCATGCTCCATCGCCGCATCCTCCCGCTCCAACTCCGGGCCACCCCGGTGTGGGAGCATAAATCCGAGGATGCGGGGCCCGTGCTCAACTTCTTCCGCTCCTCCTTGGTCGGCATGTGGGCGCGGCTCTTCAAGTTGCCCAAGGACAAGTTTCCTAAGGAGGGGGAGGACCTCAGCTTCGAGGTTGGCTACGACGCCCCGCCGGTGAGTGTTGGATATATACGTTGATATTCTTCCCCTGTTAAGTGAGACAGATTTTGACGAATCGCCTCATTTCGTATTTGCAGAACTGGGCAGCCAAGATGCAGCAGATGCTGTGCCTAGCACCGCTGCCAGAGGAGGAGAAATCCCCCCTGCTTACGGCGCTCCTAGCTGAGGAGCCGCACGTGGTGGTCCCCAAAAGGTCCAAGCCCCAGAAGGGCAGGGCGGGTCTTCGGAAGCGGGAGACCTCGGTCACCCGTTTCGAGGAGACCCACGCCTCCTCCACCCATGAGAGCGATGGGGCGGAGGACAAGGAAGAAGAGAACCCTCCCCCAAAGGGGAAGAGGGAGGCGTCGGAAGACGCCGAGGCTGGGATGCGGCCCGAGGGCCTAAAGAGGTCGAAGAAGACCCCGGCCGGGGCCGCCATCAAGGCCACAACGTCAGAGAGGGCCATACTCTCCGGCGAGTTAGGAGATGATCCCCTAACAATGGGGAGGAAGAAACCGGCACCTCAAAGGTCCGTCATCGTCTTTTGTGTTTGATTTTACATCAAGTCTTTTTAGCAGGACTAAATTCGCATGAGTACTTTTCCACAGCCCGCCAAGGGCACGCCTTAGCGACTCCTCCAGTGGGTTGCCGCCCACCAGCTGGACGCCGGATCACGCTGCCATGGCTCAAGAAGGGTTGGGGGAGGCAACATCGACTCCGGCCCCTCAGGTTGACACGGCGAGGCTGAAGAGCTGGTCATCATGGCCGAGGTTGATACCTCGGCCCCACAAGGCCAACGGGACGGGGTCCCCGAGGTCGTCCAGGAAGGGCGGGGCCAATCGGTGGCCCAGCCAAAGTCTACTCCAGCTCCACCGCCGCAGCTGGAGACCCTCGTACCTAGCACCCAGGTGCTGGGGTCTGAGGTCTTACCACCCCCACCTCCCGCACCAGGGCGGGTTAGTGCGGGGTAGACTGAAGAAATGGAGGTGGCCTTGACGGGCTCCTCCCTCAAGGAAGAGCACCGCATGTTGATTGGCGCCATGCTGTAGGGATTCCGGTCCACAGAGGCCAAAATGCGTGAGGCCTTCAAGGGCCTCATCACGAGCTTCGAGGTAATCTTTCTGTCTTTACGTGAAAAAGGGCCTTCTCTGCTTTGATTTACTTTCTCGATCCTTGTAACTGTCCGAAGACATCCGTTATCTGGTGTTTAGACAGCCTAGCCAGTGAGTAGCCCCCAAGCCCAAGGCCAATTTGAAAAACTGGTGTGGGGGTCGAAGTATAAGAGCAGAGGAAAGAGTAGCCCCCAGGACTGATAAGACAGAATGTATATCCGAAGTGTCAATGAATTGATCATGGGGCTCATCAGAAAGTGTCTATGCAGGTTTCAACCTCGGCTCCAGGCTCCATCTCCGAGGAGATTGCAGAGATGAGCCGGAAGCTCGAGCGGTCCGAGAAGGACCTCGTCCTGATGAACAAGCAGGTCGAGCAGTCTCAAGGTAAGCGACCGATGCTTTTCCTCTTTGGATGTGAGTTCAAGCAGCTGTATTTTGTGAGATAGAAGCTCACGCCGAACTGTTTGAATTACAGAGGTTGTCATCGAGCTTGAGAGACTCAAGGCCGACCTCTTGAAGGCTCGGCAGGAGGTCGAGCAGCATAAAGCTGCTGCGGCCAAGGCGGAGAAGGAACTAGCTGATACGTCTCCAACGTATCTATAATTTTTGATTGTTCCATGCTGTTATATTATCAATCTTGGATGTTTTTATATGCATTTATAGCAATTATATATCATTTTTGGAGACTAACCTATTAACTTAGTGCCCAGTGCCAGTTGTTGTTTTCTGCCCTGTTTTTGTTTTACAGAAAATCAATACCAAACGAAGTCCAAATGCCACGAAACTTTTTGGAGATTTTTTTCTGGACAAGATAAACACTAAAAGCTTTGAGAGGAGGCCAGGGGATGCCCACGAGGCACCAGGGCGCGCATGGGGGGGCAAGCGCGCCCTGCTACCTCGTGGGGCCCACAGAGCTCCGTTTGACCTAATTCCTCTACTATAAATTCCCAAAAAATCAGAAACCCTTAGAGGAGTCCACGAAATACTTTTTCCGCTGCCGCAAGTTTCTGTTCTCGAGAGATCCCATCTGGAGGCCTTTTCCGGTGCTCCGCCGGAGGGGGTATCGATCATGGAGGACCTCTACATCAACCTTGCTGGCCTTCCGATGATGCGTGAGTAGTTTACCACAGACCTTCAGGTCCATAGTTAGTAGCTAGATGGCTTCTTCTCTCTTTTTGATCTTCAATACAATGTTCTCCTCGATGTTCTTGGAGTTCTATCCGATGTAATCACTTTTTGCGGTGTGTTTGTTGGGATCTGATGAATTGTGAGTTTATGATCAGATTATCCATGAATATTATTTGAGTCTTTTCTGATCTCTTTTATGCATGATTATTATAGCCTCGTATTTGTTCTCCGATCTATTGATTTGGTTTGGCCAACTAGATTGATTTATCTTGCCATGGGAAGAGGTGCTTTGTATTGGGTTCGATCTTGCGGTGCTCAATCCCAGTGATAGAAAGGGACATGACACGTATATATCGTTGCTATTAAGGGTAAAAAGATGGGGTTTATTCATACGTCAGTATATCTTGTCTACATCATGTCATCGTTCTTAAGGCGTTACTCCGTTCTTTATGGATTTAATACACTAGATGCATGCTGGATAGCGGTCGATGTGTGGAGTAATAGTAGTAGATGCAGGCAGGAGTCGGTCTACTTGTCTCGAACGTGATGCCTATATACATGATCATTGCCTTGGATATCGTCATGATTATTTGCTTTTCTATCAGTTGCCCAACAGTAATTTGTCTACCCACCGTATGCTATTTTCTCGAGAGAAACCTCTAGTGAAAACTATGGCCCCCGGGTCTATCTAAATCAAATTACTAAAACCCTAAAAATATTGCTGCACTTTTCTTTTATTTATTTTATTTTGTATTTCTGTTTCAATCTATCTATCTATCACATACAATTTAATCTTGCAATTTACCGCCGAGGGATTGACAACCCCTCGTTTGCGTTGGGTGCAAGGATTTGTTGTTTGTGTGCAGGTGTGGCTAACGAGGTGTTGCGTGATTCTCCTACTGGTTCGATAACCTTGGTTTCATAACTGAGGGAAATACTTATCTCTACTGTGCTGCATCATCCCTTCCTCTTCGGGGATAAAACCAACGCAAGCTACAAGTAGCACTAGCCGCCGAAAAGGTGGCTAGGGGGAAATACCAGGCGCGGATCGTGGAGGTCGAGGAGACCCTAAAGGGCGTGTTTGAAACACGTGATGCCCTTCAGGCCGAGGAGAAGAAGGCGAAGGAAGAGCTCAAGAAGCTCGGTCTTGCGCACTTCGAGCTCTAGACCAAGGCCCGAGCCGACCGCGAGGTGCTCCAACAAGTAGAGCAGATAGCCGCGGGTAAGCCATATTAACTTCAATGTGCGTTTGGCAGCAAAGGATTCATTGAGCTCACCCAGCTGTGGCGATCCGCAGAGGTCTTCGCCGATCTCCCGAAAAGTGCGGCGGACGTCGCCTTCATTTCGGCCAACTAGAAGGCCATGAGGCGGAGAAGGCATTCTGGAGGCAGTTTCAGGAGTCGTCGCAGCCGCAGTTGCTCAATCATCGAATGACGCAGCTGGCGGAACTTCTCCGGCTGGCGAGGCCAGCACTCCAAGATCTCTGCATCAATTTGTGGCCAACAGAGGTGTTGCTAGCCAGCTTCTTCGGGCTCCTGGCGCGACTGCAAGAGGCCGTTCCGCAAGTCAACCACTGGAAGTGATCCGCGTGTCTGGAAGGGGCGCGGCGGGCATATGCCTGCGTGAAGACGCACTTTCGGAAGGTTGAGGTGGAGGTTGTTGTTGCGGGGCCCCTTGAAGGGAAGGTGCGCACCGCGTAGCAGTTCTTTGCCGAGGTAGAGGAGGGCGCCCGTGTTACTGATACATCTCCAACGTATCTATAATTTTTGATTGTTCCATGCTATTATAGTATCAATCTTGGATGTTTTTATATGCAAATGTATGCCATTATATATCATTTTTTGGGACTAACCTATTAACCCAGTGCCTAGTGCCAGTTGCTGTTTTCTGCTTGTTTTTGGCTTTTCAGAGAAACAGTACCACATGAATTCCAAATGCCACGAAACTTTTTGGAGATTTTTTCTGGACAAAAGAAACCTGGGAAGCTTTGGGAGGAGGCCAGAAGCCTCACAGAGGCTTCACAAGGCACTAGGGCGCGCCCCGGGGGGGGGCGCGCCGTGCTTCCTTGTGGGGCCCATGTGACTCCGTTTGACCTAATTCCACTTCTATAAATTCACAAATATTGGGAAACCCCCAGAGTGCCAAAAGAGAAAACCTTTCCGCCGCCGCAAGCCTCTGTTCTTCCGCGATCCCATCTGGAGGCCTTTTCCGGTACTCTGCCGGAGGGGGAATCGATCACGGAGGGCTTCTACATAAACCTTGCTGCCCTTCCGATGATGTGTGAGTAGTTTACCACAGACCTATGGGTCCATAGCTAGTAGCTAGATGGCTTCTTCTCTCTCTTTGATCTTCAATACAATGTTCTCCTCGATGTTCTTGGAGTTCTATCCGATGTAATCTTCTTTTGCGGTGTGTTTGTTGGGATCCGATGAATTGTGAGTTTATGATCAGATTATTCATGAGAAATATTTGAGTCTTCTCTGAACTCTTTTATGCATGATTGTTATAGCTTTGTATTTCTCTCCGATCTATTGGTTTAGTTTGGCCTATTAGATTGATTTATTTTGCAATGGGAGAGGTGCTTTGTGATTGGTTCAATCTTGCGGTGCTCAATCCCAGTGACAGAAAGGGACATGCCACGTATTTGTATTGTTGACATTAAGGATAAAAAGATGGGGTTTATTCATATTGCTTGAATTTGCTTCTCTACATCATGTCATCTTGCTTAAGGCGTTACTCTGTTTCATACTTAATACCCTAGATGCATGCTGGATAGTGGTCGGAGGGTGGAGTAATAGTAGTAGATGCAGGCAGGAGTCGGTCTACTTGTCTCGGACGTTATGCCTATATACATGATCATTGCCATGAATCCATCATAATTATTTGCTTTTCTATCAATTGCCCAACAGTAATTTTTTTACCCACCGTATGTTTATGTGCTCAAGAGAGTAGCCTCTAGTGAAAACTATGGTCCCCGGGTCTATCTTTATTATATAAAAAACCTAAAAATACCTTGCTGAAATTTATTTCCTTTTATTTTAATTAGTAGTTTAGTTTATCTATTTACCTCGATAAGATTTAATCTTTGTAAATAACCGCTAAGAGGATTGACAACCCTCTTATTTGCGTTGGGTGCAAGTGTTTGCTCTTGTGTGTGCAGGTGCGCTTAACGGAATTTTGCTTGGTTCTCCTATTGGATTGATAACCTTGGTTCTTAACTGAGGGAAATACTTATCTCTACTGTACTGCATCATCCTCTCCTCTTCGGGGAAATACCAACGCAGACTACAAGTAGCAGGAAGAATTTCTGGCGCCGTTGCCGGGGAGACATCATCAAAATTACCAAGTACCTTTGCACAAATTATCATTCACTTGCATTTACTTTATTTACCTTTTATTTGCATTTGCCTCTCGTTTTCATCTCCCCCACTTCCAATTTTTTTTTTACAAAAACACAAAAATATTTTGTTTGCTAGTTTGCTTGCTTTGTCGCGATGTCTCAAGAAAACACAAAATTGTGTGACTTTTCCAATACTAATAATAATGATTTTATTAGTACTCCTATTGCTCCTCCCGCCACTAGTGTGGAGTCATGTGACATTAATGCTGCCTTGCTTAATCTTGTTATGAAAGAACATTTTTCTGGTAGTCCTAATGAAGATGCTGCATCCCATCTAAATACTTTTGTTGAACTTTGTGATATGCAAAAGAAGAAAGATGTGGATAATGATATTGTCAAATTAAAATTATTTCCGTTCTCACTACGAGATCGTGCTAAAACTTGGTTTTCATCCTTGCCTAGAAATAGTATTGATTCTTGGGATAAGTGTAAGGATGCTTTTATTACCAAGTATTTTCCTCCTGCTAAGATTATTTCTTTAAGAAATAAAATTATGAATTTTAAGCAACTTGAGCATGAACATGTTGCCCAATCTTGGGAGAGAATGAAATTAATGATAAGAAATTGCCCAACTCATTGTTTGAATTTATGGATGATCATACGAAATTTTTATGCGGGACTAAACTTTGTCTCTAGAAATTTGCTAGACTCTGCCGCAGGTGGAACTTTCATGGAAATTACATTGGGACAAGCTACAAAACTTCTTGATAATATTATGGCAAATTATTCTCAATGGCACACTGAACGAACTCCAACTGGTAATAAGGTAAATTCTGTTGAAGAAATTAATACTTTGAGTGATAAGATGGATGCTTTATTGAAATTGGTTGCTAGTAAAAATGCTTATATTGATCCTGACGATGTGCCATTGTCCACTTTGATTGAGCAAAATAATGATGCTATTGATGTGAATTTTGTCTCTAGAAATAATTTCAACAACAATGCTTATAGGGGTAATTTCAATGCTAGACCGTTTCCTGGAAATTCCTCTAATAATTATCGCAATCATTATGGTAATTCTTATAATAATAATAATAATAATAATAGGATTCCCTCTGATCTTGGAATTAATATTAAAGAAATTATTAGTTCGCAAAAGAATTTCAATGCTATGATAGAAGAAAAATTGAATAGAGTTGATGAATTGGCTAGGAACATGGATAAAATGGCTCATGATGTGGAAAATCTCAAAACTAAAATTTGCTATCTAAGCATGATATAAATGAGTCTATTAAAGCTATCTATGTCTCCATTAATGAAAGTAAAGAAAGGACCGCTAGGTTGAGAGCTAAGCGAGAATTTCTAGAAAAAACGATTCCACCCGGTTTCTATAGTAGTAATGATGAAGATATTAAAATGATTGGTGTTACACCTATTGAATCTTTGTTTTATAATATAAAACTTGATGAAAAAGGGACTGAAGAAGAGTCAACTTTAGAAAGAAGGAGTCCCACTTGCTTGGAGGGTCATAATCTTGATCATAAAAATGAAAAAAGTGGGTTTGGAGAGGTTAAAACTTTAAATAGTAATGCACCCACTACTTTGGATTACAAGGACTTTAATTATGATAGTTGTTCTTTAATTGAGTGTATGTCCTTGTTGCAATCCATGATTAATTCACCAAATTCATATGAACAAAATAAAGCTTTCACTAAACATATTGTAGAAGCCATGATGAAAGCGCATGAAGAAAAACTTGAGTTGGAAGTATCAATTCCTTGAAAATTACAAGATGAATGGGAACCCACTATTAAAGTAAAAATTAAAGATTATGAATGTAATGCTCTTTGTGATCTTGGTGCTAGCGTTTCCACTATACCAAGTCTTTGTGTGATGTGCTAGGTCTCACCAACTTGGATCCTTGTTCCCTTAATTTGCATCTTGCGGATTCCACTATTAAAAAGCCATTGGGTAGGATAAATGATTTGCTTATTCTTGAAAATAGAAATTATGTGCCCATGGACTTTATTGTTCCTGACATTGAATACAATCCTTCTTGCCCCATAATACTTGGTAGGCCTTTTCTTCGAACTATTGGTGCTATTATTGATATGAAAGAAGGTAATATAAGATTTCAATTTCCACTAAAGAAAGGAATGGAACATTTCCCTAGGAAGAGAATTAAAGCACCATATGAATCCATTATGAGGGCCACTTATGGAATCAATTTGAAGGATGACAACACTTGAAATTATGCATTATGCCTAGCTAGGGGCATAAAACAATAGCGCTTGTTGATAGGCAACCCAATGAATAAAATAAAAAATTTCTTTTACCTACTGTTCTTGAGTGTTTTCATGATTAAAGCTTCTGTTATGATATTTTTTTTATGTTTTAATTAGTGTTTGTGCCAAGTAATGCCTTTGGGATGATTTGGAAGATAGTATAATTGATGCTGTTTGGAAAACAGAAAGTTTTGCGTCCAGTGCTGGAATTTTAGTTCTGTACTGGAGTGTCAGAAAAATATGAATTTTCTACAAAGTGTTGGTATATGAATTTCCCACGTTTTCCTAACTTTTCAGAATTTTTGGAGTTACAGAAGTATGGCTTTTAAATAGATCTTTACAGACTGTTCTGTTTTAGACAGATTCTGTTTTTATTGCATAGTTTGCTTATTTTGATGAATCTATGTATCGTATCGGGGGGTATGAGTCATGGAGAAGTTGGAGTACAGTAGAATTATGCCAATATTAAATATGAATCAATTTACTACAGTACCTAAAGTTAAAGATTTGTTTGTTATACTAACGGATCTCATGAAGTTTCTGTTGAGTTTTGTGTGCTGAAGTTTTCAAGTTTTGGGTGAGACTACGATGGACAAAGGAATAAGGAGCGGCAAGAGCCTAAGCTTGGGGATGCCCAAGGCACCCCAAGGTAATATTCAAGGAAGACTCAAGCGTCTAAGCTTGGGGATGCCCCGGAAGGCATCCCCTCTATCGTCTACAATCTATCGGTAACTCACTTGGAGCTATATTTTTATTCATCACATGATATGTGTTTTACTTGGAGCGTCTTGCGAAATAGTTTGTTTGCTTTTTAGTTTGTCACAATAATCTTTGCTGAACACACCTTTTTGAGAGGGACACACATTATTCGTGATTTGTTAGAATACTCTATGTGCTTCACTTATATCTTTTGAGCTAGGCATTTGCTCTAGTGCTTCACTTATATCTTTTGAAGCACGGCGGTGATGATATTTTAAAGAAATAGTTGCACTCTCATGCTTCACTTATATCTTTTTGAGAGTCTCATGATAGCAATGGTAATATGCACGGGTTATGAATTTGGTCCTGATATGATAAATTTGATTCCTTGCAATAGTTTTGCGATATTAAGATGGTAATATGGGGAGGTATTAGTAGATAATTGTGGTTTAGTAAGAATAATGGTGTTAAGGTTTGTGATTCCCGAAGCATGCACGTATGATCTGTCGTTATGCTAAGAAGTTGGAGCATGATTTATTCTTGATTGTCTTCCTTTGTGTGGTGGTCGGGGGCGTGCGATGCTTAACTCCTACCAACCTCCCCCCTAGGGGCATGCGTAGTAGTACTTTGCTTCGAGGGCTAATAAACTTTCGCAATAAGTATGTGAGTTCTTTATGACTAATGTGAGTCCATGGATTATACGCACTCTCACCCTTCCGCAATTTGCTAGCCTCTTCGGTACCGTGCATTACCCTTTCTCACATCGAGAGTTGGTGCAAACTTCGCCGGTGCATCCAAACCCCATGATATGATACGCTCTATCACACATAAGCCTCTTTATATCTTCCTCAAAACAGCCACCATACCTACCTATCATGGCATTTCCATAGCCATTCCGAAATATATAGCCATGCAACATCCACCGTTCCGTTCTTATGACACACATCGTCATTGTCATATTGCTTTGCATGATCATATAGCTGACATAGTATTTGTGGCTCACCCACCGTTCATCATTTTTATACATCTTACGCTAGCATCATTGCACATCCTGGTACACTGCCAGAGGCATTCATATAGAGTCATATTTTTGTTCTAGTATCGAGTTGTAATTTTGAGTTGTAAGTAAATAGAGGTGTGATGATCATCATTATTAGAGCATTGTCCCAGTGAGGAAAGGATGATGGTGGCTATGATTCCCCCACAAGTCAGGATGAGACTCCGGACAAAAAAATATATAGAAAAAAAAGAGGCGAAAAAGAGCCATAAAAAATATAAAGAAAAAAAAGAGAAGAAAAAAAATAAAAAAAATAAATGAGAGAAAAAGAGAGAAGAGGCAATGTTACTATCATTTTCCACACTTGTGCTTCAGAGTAGCACCATGTTTTTCATATAGAGAGTCTCCTATTTTGTCACTTGCATATACTAGTGGGAATTTTGCATTATAGAACTTGGCTTGTATATTCCGATGACGGGCTTCCACAAATGCCCGAGGTCTTCATGAGCAAGCAAGTTGGATGCACACCCACTTAGTTTTCATGTTGAGCTTTCATACACTTATAGCTCTTAGTGCATCCGTTGCATGGCAATCCCTACTCCTCGCATTGACATCAATTGATGGGCATCTCCATAGCCCGTTGATTAGCCTCGTTGATGTGAGACTTTCTCCATTTTTGACTTCTCCTATTTATTTCCATCACCATACTCTATTCCACCCATAGTGCTATATCCATGGCTTGCGCTCATGTATTGAGTGGGAGTTGAAAAAGCTGCAGTGCGTTAAAAAGTATGAACCAATTGCTTGGCTAAAACCGGGGTTGTTCATGATAAATACTTTGTGTGAAGAAGATGAAGCATGACAGGATTATATGATTTTGTAGGGATAACGTTCTTTAGCATTTTTATTTTGAAAGACATGATTGTTTGCTAGTATGCCTGAGTATTGATGCCTTTATATCAAATTACAGACTATTGCTTTGAATCATTTGGATCTTATTATTCATACCGTAAGAAAGAGATCACATGATGAAAAATGATAGGTAGAATTCCACATCAAAAATTCTGTTTTTATCATTTACCTACTCGAGGACGAGCAGGAATTAAGCTTGGGCATGCTTGATACGTCTCCAACGTATCTATAATTTTTTATTGTTCCATGCTATTATAGTATCAATCTTGGATGTTTTTATATGCAATTGTATGTAATTATATATCATTTTTCTGGGACTAACCTAATAACCCAGTGCCTAGTGCCAGTTGTTGTTTTCTGCTTGTTTTTGGCTTTTCAGCGAAACAGTACCAAATTAAGTCGAAATGCCACGAAACTTTTTGGAGATTTTTTTCTGGACAAAAGAAACCTGGGAAGCTTCAGGAGGAGCCCAAAAGCCTCACGGAGGCTTCACAAGTTACTAGGGCGTGCCCTAGGGGGGGCGCGCCGTGCTACCTTGTGGGGCCCACGTGACTCCGTTTGACCTAATGCCACTTCTATAAATTCACAAATATTGGGAAACCCGCAGAGAGCCGGAAGAGAAAACCTTTCTGTCGCCGCAAGCCTCTGTTCTTCCGCGATCCCATCTGGAGTCCTTTTCCGGTACTCTGCCGGAGGGGGAATCGATCACAGGGGGCTTCTACATCAACCTTGCTGCCCTTCCGATGATGTGTGAGTAGTTTACCACAGACCTACGGGTCCATAGCTAGTAGCTAGATGGCTTCTTCTCTCTCTTTGATCTTCAATACAATGTTCTCCTCGATGTTCTTGGAGTTCTATCCGATGAAATCTTCTTTTGCGGTGTGTTTATTGGGATCCGATGAATTGTGAGTTTATGATCAGATTATTCATGAGAAATATTTGAGTCTTCTCTGAACTCTTTTATGCATGATTGTTATAGCTTTGTATTTCTCTCCGATCTATTGGTTTTGTTTGGCCTACTAGATTGATTTATCTTGCAATGGGAGAGGTGCTTTGTGATGGGTTCAATCTTGCGGTGCTCAATCCCAGTGACAGAAAGGGACATGACACATATTTGTATTGTTGCCATTAAGGATAAAAAGATGGGGTCTATTCATATTGCTTGAATTTGCTTCTCTACATCATGTCATCTTGCTTAAGGCGTTACTCTGTTTCATACTTAATACCCTAGATGCATGCTGGATAGCGGTCGATGGGTGGAGTAATAGTAGTAGATGCACGCAGGAGTCGGTCTACTTGTCTCGGACGTGATGCCTATATACATGATCATTGTCATGAATCCGTCATAATTATTTGCTTTTCTATCAATTGCCCAACAGTAATTTGTTTACCCACCGTATGTTTATGTGCTCAAGAGAGAAGCCTCTAGTGAAAACTATGGTCCCCGGGTCTATCTTTATTATATAAAAAACCTAAAAATACATTTACTTTTTTTTTAATTAGTAGTTTAGTTTATCTATTTACCTCGATAGGATTTAATCCTTACAAATAACCGCTAAGAGGATTGACAACCCTCTTATTTGCGTTGGGTGTAAGTGTTTGCTCTTGTGTGTGCAGGAGCGCTTAACGGAATTTTGCTTGGTTCTCCTACTGGATTGGTAACCTTGGTTCTTAACTGAGGGAAATACTTATCTCTACTGTACTGCATCATCCTCTCCTCTTCGAGGAAATACCAACGCAGACTACAAGTAGCAGTTACCGAGGCCGTGTGTCCTAAGGACAAGTTGTATTTTTAGGTAGCACTTCGGAATGCCGAAGTGCATGGGATGTTTAAAAATTATCAGTTATTTAATGAGTGCGGCTTAAGTTCCTCTCGTATGTTTCTGCTCTGTTTTTAATATTCCTCCTGTTTGACCGTGTTAAACTGAAAGTGGCCACTCGTCGGCTTCAACCCCCTTGTACAATATACAAAGGGTGCCCCTTTTAGGCGATCATGACCCTTACCCGACGTCTCGGTTCCTGAAGGAGGTTTGTGCACATAGGGACTAGGCAATTGGACTGCGGTGGATTTATAACTTTCACTTAGTCATAGGAGTTTGACGGTGGGGACTGATGACGAGCCCCCTGTGAGTGAAATGGTCGGCTTAGTCAGCCGAGGTCTATGCCCGTGCCCACCTCGGCTAATTCGAGGAAGAAGCCCTACGTTTAACACGGGTGATCTCTAATGACACGTCGCTTGACGCGGTCTTCGGACGGCCGACCAGTTTTTGCTTACCTAGATAGTCAGTTTTTGGCTTTCTCCACTGAGGTGCTCTGCCAGTTAAACTGGAGGCACTATCGCAGTGGTTCTCCCATTACACCCTTAGCCGAATTTGTCGGGAACATAAGGGGTACACATAGGAGCCGGGCAACCCAACTATTGACCAAAATCTAGGTTCAAAACTGATGCATATAATGCAACATCCGAGATGCCAAGTACTTCGGACTTGTGTTTCAGGGTGTAAAATCAAGGCCCTTTAGCAATTGTATCCTAGAGATGCTCTCATGGTTTGTGGGCAGTGCTTGTAAGGAAATACTTTAAAGACCTTTATGGGCACGATTTCTTTATTTCATGTGGCCAAGCTTTACATGCCGGATTTTTGATGAGAGGAACTGAACAAGATACAATGCGAGTAAAGATAATGAAGGAGAAACTAAAAGAAAACAAGGCGGTTCTTGTCATCGGGTCTATGAGCCCGGGCCGCTTCCTGCCGCACGTCTGCGTCTCCATGCTGTTGACCAGCACGTCCTCGTTGATAGCGGGGGTTGATATTGATAGCATGCAACTTCGGCCAAGCATGCGCTTGATGCGTTCGTTGGTCGAGCCCTTTGAAGAGGTCTGCAGCTGTTAGTTTGTGGTTAAAGCCACATGGGCATGCTAGTGTTGGCTAGCTCTTTGACAGAACCCTGCCGACATGTAAGCCCGAGATTTTGTCGCTACTCGGTCGAGCCGACCCGACGTTTCCATTGTTTTGGCTCCTCGGCAACCCAGGGAATTTTTAGTGCGAAGTTGTGCACCCTGGGGGCGTAGTACCCCTCCCGGGGGAAGCACGCGAGGAGCCCGTACCCCTATTTAGGGTGGGGGGTGCATGTCCGAGGTCGACTGGCGTCGCCCGCGCACACTTCGAAGAGCTAGGGGTGCGTTTACCACCTCGGGATGCCTCCTCGGATGCCTGCACCTCGGCCGCGAAAGTCGCGGTCTGCTCCTCCGTCCGGAGAGAGCGTTCGGTGTTACCATTGACTGTAATAACACCGTTGGGTCCCGGCATTTTGAGCTTGAGATAAGCGTAATGCGGGACTGCATTGAAGCGGGTGAATGCGGTGCGTCCTAAGAGCGCATGGTATCCGCTGCGAAAAGGTACGATGTCGAAGATTAACTCTTCGCTCCTGAAGTTCTCGGGTGATCCGAATACTACCTCCAGGGACACGGTTCCGGTGCAGCGAGCCTCGACCCCTGGTATTACACCCTTAAAGGTGGTGCTGCTAGGCTTAATCCGAGATGAGTCAATCCCCATCTTCCTTACCTTGTCCTCGTAGATCAGGTTGAGCCTGCTCCATCCGTCCATAAGGACGCGCGTCAGGTGAAAACCATCGATGATCGGGTCCAGGACGAGTGCGGCCGATCCGCCATGCCTGATGCTTGTCGGATGGTTGTGTTTGTCGAATGTGATCGGGTAAGCCGACCACGGATTGTACTTCGGGGCCACAGGCTCTAACGCGTAGATGTCCCGAAGTACGCGCTTCCTCTCCCTTTTAGGGATGTGGGTAACGTAAATCATGTTTACCTCAGTTACCTCATTAGGAAACTTCTTTTGGCCTCCATTGTTTGGCCGCCGAGGTTCATCCTCGTCTTCGCTGCGATTTTGGGTTTTACTTTGACCCTCTGTCGCTACCTTGCCAGCCTGCTTAAAGACCCAGCAATTCCTGTTGGTGTGGGTTGCCGGTTTATCTGGAGTGCCGTGAATTTGGCATGGTCGATCCAGGATCTTGTCAGGCTGGCTCGGTCCATCCTTGTTCCCTTTAAAGGGATTTCTTTTCTGTCCAGATCGATGTCCGGTGAAGCCTACATTGACTGCTGCATCTTCTGTGTCGCTTCTGCCGTTTCTATGCCTGCGTTTATTTTTGTTGCGCTTAGGCTTGCCGTTGGCGTCGCGAGTCTCTGAGGTCCCCGCCTCACCATCATGAGTGCTGCGGGCCAGCCAACTGTCCTCTCCTGCACAAAAGCGGGTCATGAGTGAGGTTAGGGCTGCCATGGTCCTCGGTTTGTCCTGGCCGAGTTGGCAGGCGAGCCACTCGTATCAGATGTTGTTTTTGAATGCAGCGATGGCCTCGGCGTCTGAGCAGTCTATGATCTGGTTCTTTTTAGTAAGAAACCGGTTCCAGAATTTCCGAGCTGATTCGTCGGGCTGCTGAGTGACACGGCTGAGGTCATCGGCGTCCGGAGGTCAGACGTAGGTTCCTTGGAAATTTGCCCTGAAAGCATCTTCAAGAGCCTCCCAGCTTCCAATGGAGTGGGGTGGCAGGCTATTCAGCCAATGCCTCACCGGCTCCTTTAGCTTGAGCGGCAAGTATTTGATGGCGTGCAGGTCATCTCCATTGGCCATGTGTATATGGAGAAGAAAATCTTCAATCCATACAGCTGGGTCTGTGCTGCCATCGTAAGAGTCTATGTTGATGGGTTTGAACCAATCGGGGAACTGGTGTTCCATTACCCTATCTGTAAAACAGATCGGGTGGGCTGGTCCTCGGAACCGAGCGGTATCATGTCGGGTGTCGGGAGGGAGCCGAGTATAAGTTTGATATCGGGCGCAGCCGTTAATGTCCAACCAGGCGTCGTAGCTGTCAGGCCCGGCCGGAGCGCGTCCTCTTGATCCATAAATGGACCGGGGTGGTGCCCGGTTTGCCTCTATCCGACGTCGAACGTCTTGAGGGTCCAGATAATCCACAAGGTCCTTGCCATGACGGCGTGGGGCTGGTTGGGTGTGGAAATCCTCCCGCGCGGGCCTGTCGAGTCCTCGAGGGGGGCGGTCAGGTGCCTCAGCGGTTAATTCATCGTCAAATTCAGGCAGTCAACACCTGCATGGATAAGATTTAGGCGCACCATGGCGCCGTTCTTCGAGGTCTTGCTCGGCCGAAAGTATTTCGACCCACTTGTCGTTAAGTGCATCCTCGTTAGCCTGCAGCTGCTGCTGCTTGCGTTTCATGCTTCGGGCGGTAGCAACTAGGCACCGCCAAAATCGTTCTTGCTCAGCAGGGTCTTCGGGGACTATGAAGTCCTCCGTGCCGAGGCTCACGTCCTCCTCAGATTCCAGCATATAATTGTCATCGGCCACTTCAAAGAGGTCGTCGGGATCCGAGTCCCTGGGGATGCCCTCAGGGTCGACATGGTGTTCTGGGGAGGCTTGAGGGTCCTTCACTGGGTCTTCCGTGTCGTTGGCTGCCGTATCGGCGGTAGGGTTGTACCCGCTGAGCTCCCCGTTAGCACCCCTTCTGCGTCTTCGCCTATGCCTTGGAGGGGAGTTGGGAGTGTTGACCATGTACACATCGTACGTGGATGTTGCTTTCCACCTACCAGTGTTAGTAGGCGGCAAGGTGTTGTCCATAGGGTTGCTGACGTCTTCATCCATGTCGGTTGCCTCGTTGTAGTCTAGCATATCGGTTAAATCGTCGATAGTGGCAACTAAGTGGGTGGTGGGTGGGATGTAAATTTCCCGATCGTCGGCTTTAAGTCCGATCTTATCATAAACCGAGGTCTTGCCGTCCGAGATTGACAAACTCTGGATTCGGTCAAGCATCTCATTGAGGTGAGATAGCTCCTCGGGGTTCATGGTTTGGCCATAAGCCGGGTCGACTCGTAGCATCACGCCTGATGCATTTTTGGCCATACAAGGAGGCGAGGTGGATTCTAGATCCGCCGCCGAGATCAGTTTTAAGCCCGATGCTGTGTCCAAGGCCGAGCTCTGATCTATGTTGGAGCCGGGTACCGTGACAGGGTTGTCCGAGGCGGGTGAGGGAAGTTTCTCCATAGCCCCCGGCAATGTCGGGGGGCATGACCCGTTGCTTTCAACGGAGATTTATTCCGAGGTCGAGCCCCCGATGTTTGCCAGCCCCTGAATCCGGCCGGGAGTCCAGTCTGATAGGACGAGCTCGCCGCGGGAATCCGCGGTGTACTCCAAACCTCCGAAGGTAACGATCTGGTCGGGAGCGTAGTTCTCGACGGTGACCAGGTGGCCTGTCGAGTCGGCGCAGAAGATCATGCTGCCGAACACAAAAAGCTGGCCGGGGACGTAGCCGTCCCCATAGCCACTGCCGCAGTTGCTCTGCAGATGAGCCATCGATCCTTTGCGATCACACAACGGAACTCTCAATGAAAGCACCAGTGTCGGTGTAAAAACCGGCAGACCTCGGGGTAGGGGGTCCTGAGCTGTGGATCTCAGACGGATAAGAGACGATGTTTACCCAGGTTCGGGCCCTCTTGATGGAGGTAAAACCCTACGTCCTGCTCTTGTTTATATCAATGGAGATGTATCAAGTACAGAGTTGATCTATCTCGAGATCGTAAGATAGGTTCTAGTTCTAGGGCTAGGTGAATGAGATTGTGTTGAAGTTCCTACGAGCTAAACCCTTCGTCTTATATACACGTCAGGTAGGGTATCTAGGGTTACAAGGTCGGTAACTTGGCCTGGAGGCGGCAGGAGGAGTCTTGGAGTATACGTCAAGTCTTCGGCAGATGTGATCCTGATCTTGTCCCTAGCGTAGGGCTTCCGGAGTCCATCTTACAGAGAATGAGGGCCCACTAGCCCAGGCCGAAGAACATGGGCCGGCGTTGGTCAAAAAAAAATATGGGCCGACTAGGTTAATACCCCTGGTCTAGGACACCGTCACCAACGCTGACTACTTCCCGGCGTCAACCACCTCCTCGGTGACATGGGCGACATGACATACAGAACTGCTACGAACGCATTTTCTTCCTCAACACTGTATGTGTTCTTATCCCTTTGTTTGTTTCTGCATTTGTGGTACTAGCATTTAATCTGGACACGCTGTTTTTATCATATTTACTTGTTTACATATCCAGCATGTGTAGTCCCCTCGTTCGTCTGGTCATCATGATTTATCTACCGAATTTCTTTAAACATAACGGAAAATTGCCCATATATTAATAAAATGCTCAACATTAAACAGAAATTCATACAAAGACATGTAATGAATAAGCATGTTGCCATACGACATATTCCACACATCAATTTAATACAAGGTTTACTGTGTGACTACTCCAAATCTTGAGCGAACACATACTCGTTGTATATATAGTGTTAGTATAAAACAAAATCATACCTACAAATAATTAGCCATACATGTCATCTCTAAGATGAAGTATATCTTCTATACATTCAAATAAATTATACACATATCAATACTTTAATGCTGCCGAATTCACACATGTCTCAGCAAAAGTTCTAGATAACCAGCAATGTTCGTAAGCATCTTCGTTAATTTTTTTCAACGTATCCATGGTAAGGTCATCCATGGCTTTGCGAGACTCTTTCTCATTAGATCTGTTCTCCAACATGTGGATAGCTATCGAAGATGGTGCATCCCCTCTCTCTAGCTCGGCCTGTTGTACATATTTTCACACAATTGATAAACATGGTGATAGATATCATGAGACATCATAGAAAGGTTTAGCTTAGCTGATGAAATGGACTAAAGGAAAAACAGATCGATTGTCCTTACGGAGTGTGTTGCGGAGTCATTGCAGAGCCGAAGAATTAACGCCGCTGACTGGACTAATCTTGGATAGCTTCCAACTTTACCAAGAGGCTTTGCGGTAAGTTTTTCCTCCATGCCCAGTAGGGGAAACGCATGTTGCAGCAGCAAAGGCGCAGAGGACGAAACTGATCCATTCTCTAGGTACTCATGGAGTGTTGTTTCTGTGGTTTCCATGGTGCCACTTTGCCTCCACCAGGAATGACTCTGCAATGTCATGCCACTACAACATCATGTAGATTTGATTCAGTTTTTGGTGAAAACTATCTATATTCTACCAAGAAAGTTTTTTTTATGGTCTGATCTAGTACAAAGTTAACTATTTGCATAAACGTCTAAACTTACCGCTTTCTAAAGAACAAAACGAGTGTCGCAACCATGTTGCTTCAATGCATTTTCAGCCACCTCATGGGATGTGTCGTACATGACCGAGTAGAGTGCTTGCATGTATTCAGGAAGCAGTTCACTCGGTCTTTCTTCCCATCTGACAGTATTTATTTTGGCAAATTTTAGATAATGGAAAAGCTTCATTCGGGGTGACACTACCAGGTTATCTGAAATAGGAGAAGCGCAGTGCTACATTTACGGTTACCTTCTAATGGCGTCAGTGAAAAGGACGAGTTCATCCAGTGTTCCATACACATCGTAAACATCATCCAAGTTTACTATAAGATTAGCAACTTTAGCAAGCACTTCCCGACATGCTCCGTGGTCTGGCTCCCACACAATTCCATTTGCACAGTGGAAGCACTCCATGAGACGATCCCTCGCGAACCCCAATTTTTCACCAAGGGCAGTCTCCTTCCACCACCTATATATGTACAACTATGTCAATTTTAAGATCATAAATAGTTTATGTAATTATGTATCTATGAGCTGCAGGAAGGTCTATGGACAGTAAAATAGGTATATTTATCAGACTCTACATCATAACATGCACACAAGCCAGCAGCTATAGGAAGTAAATATCAACGGTTACTATAGTTGTATGTTTCATTCAAGCTTAATTACCTTGCCAGATTACCAAGTTCTTCGTGATGCACACTCTGGACACTATTGAAATCCATTGCCGCGCCGTTCCTCTCGATTCGGATGCGCATCGGCAAGCCGAGGCATCCGGAAGAAGAACACCACCCTGCAAGGGGCAAAGGGCATCGCGGCCAGACCGTTCGGCGGCGACGCGCTCACCGCAAGGCGAACGCGCGACCGGCGAAGGGGCAGGCAACGGTGCACGCCGGCGGAGGGGAAGCAGCCGCACCTCTCTTCCTCTCTCTCTCTCTCTCTCGCGAGCAGGCAGAGTGCTTGGAGGAAAGGAGGGGGAAGGGAAGCAGAGGAGGCTCGCGCGGCGCGGTGGTTTTTCGACGCCGTCGCCGGCGGCCGGACGGAGCCTCGCCGGTGGCCGGGCGCTGCCGCCTGCGCGAGAGAGATGCCGCCTGCGCGAGAGAGAGGCGTGGGGCAGAGTCGAATGGGTTAGGGTTTCGGCCGGATCGACCGGGCGCTGGTTTGATCCAGCGAGGAGCGCGGGTGGCCGTCCGATACGATCCGACGGCCACGAGGCAAACCCTAGCGCTATAGCGGGCCTTTTGGGCCGAAAGTTGGCGCGTGGCTGGGCTGTGGCCGGCTCGCGCGGGGCGGCGAGCATAGCGAGGCCGGCTGGGCCTTCTCTGCCGCGCGCGCTGGGCCGAGGCCAGGCTGAGCTGCTGTTTATTTGTTTTTGTCCAGTTTCTGGGCAAATTTAACACAGTTTTTCTTTTCTATTCAAAATTATCCAACGAAAATTCTGTCTAGAAAATAGAAAAGAAAAAGAAATGCCTCTGAAAAGTATAAAGTTCATGAATTTTATTCATGTTTTTCCGCTGCAAATAAATAAAAGTGCTCTTTTAAAAGTAAATAGAACTAAAGAGAAATTAAATTCTAAGAGCATGTTAAAGTAATTATTGAAACAATTATGATCCTGTTATTTTTATGACCAACGTTGTTAATAACATGATCATGATTTGTTATTGTTATAAAAGGTGCATTTATTTCTATTTTTGCCCAATGGTGATATAGTTTTAATTGCATAAACAGTTGTATGTTTAATTTTGACCAACGTTGGATTAATGCATGCAATTGTTGTTGTGATCTCACTTAATTGTGGTTTCAGGAGGTTTCCACTTGATGAGTTGCCTCAAGAATGTTCCAACCCTCAGAGGCGATAACTACACTGAGTGGAGAAAGAAAGTTGACTTAGCCTTCGTTTGTGCTGAGGTGGACTGGGTTGTGGACACCCCACGGCCGGTCAAACCACCAGAGCCAGTCAGAGGTGCAAAAGATGATGATGCTGCTTGGACGAAAAAGCAGAGGGATCATGCTCCAGTGGAGATGTCATATACCCTCGAAAACCAAAAGTGGCTCACCGCCAATAAAAAGTGCATGGCTTTCATAAAGAACACAATTGAGAACGCTATTGTGGGCTCAATTGCAGAGTGTACTTCTGTAGGGGAGTTCCTTGAAAAGATAAAGAGCCAGTTCACTGGTTCTTCAAAGATCTATGCTACCCAGCTGCTAAAGCAACTGGTGACTGAAAAGTACACCGGAGGTGGACATGGCATAAGAGAGCACATCCTCAGGATGAGCAACATGGCTGCAAAGCTGAAACCCATGGACGCTGATCTGGAGATTAAGCCTGCACTTCTTGTTCATCTGGTCATGGCTTCACTGCCAAAAGAGTTTGACACATTTGTTGTCAACTATAACATGCAGCCAGAGCGGTGGGACATTGAAAAGACAATAGCCATGTGTGTGCAAGAGGAGGATAGAATTAAATCCTCATATGGTGGTTCTTTGAACTATCTGAAGGATAATAAGAAAAAGAACTACAATCACAATGGCAAAGGTTCCCCTTCAAAGCCACATGGAAAAGCTCAATATCAGCATCAGCAAATGTCTTTCCCAGTGGACAAAGATACATGTCTCCATTGTAAGAAGACTGGACACTATAAGAAAGATTGCCCTGATTGGCTAAAGTCAATAATGGCAAAGAAAGGTAACAACATTGTTTCCTTTGTAAATGAATCCTTGTATACACAGTTTTTGAAATCTACTTGGTGGATTGACTCAGGAGCAACTGTTCATGTTGCAAATTCATTACAGGGATTCCATTCGACGCGGACTACGCAAAGAAGCGAAAGATGCATTGAAGTTGCAAATGGAGTTGAAGCAGAAGTTGAAGCTGTCGGCGACATCTCCCTGGAGTTAGCTGATGGATTCATGCTTCTGCTTAGAGATGTTTTATATGTTCCTTCATGTCACAGAAACTTAATTAGTGTTTCGTGTTTGGATAAAGATCATTATGAATGTCATTTTGGACATGGCAAGTGTACCATATGGTTTAATAATACTCATGTGGGTGTTGCTTTCCTACACGATGAGCTTTATTTATTATCACTACGTGAAAAAGTGCATTCTGTGTGTAATGTGAATGAGCATGTTTCCGCGTCGGATAAAGTACAAAAGAAAAGAAAGAGAACTCATGACTCATCAAAATTATGGCACTGTCGCTTGGACCATATTTCGAGGGGGAGAATAGAAAGACTAGTCAAAAATGATATTCTTCCTCCATTAGAGTTCTCAGACATAGAGCAATGCATAGATTGCATTAAAGGAAAGTATGTAAAACAAATCAAAAAGGGTGCAAACCGTAGCACAGGAACACTCAAAATGATTCACATTGACATTTGTGGACCATTTCCTATGAAAAGTGTGGATGGCTATGACTCGTTCATAACATTCACAGATGATTACTCCCGATATGGTGATATTTATCCAATCAAAGAAAGATCTGAAGCATTGGATAAATTTAAAATATTCAAAGCTGAAGTTGAAAATCAACATGATAAAAGAATAAAGATAGTAAGATCTGACCATGGGGGAGAGTACTACGGTCGGCACACTCCATATGGCCAAGTCCCTGGACCTTTTGCAAAGTTCTTACAGGAGACTGGCATAGTGGCCCAGTATTCAATGCCGGGCGAGCCTCAGCAAAATGGAGTAGCTGAAAGGCGTAACCGTACTCTTATGGATATGGTGCGCAGCATGATGAGTTACTCCACCTTGCCATTGGGATTATGGATGGAGGCGCTTAAAACCGCCATTCACATTCTCAACAGAGTACCAAGCAAGTCGGTGCCCAAAACACCGTACGAGTTGTGGACAGGAAGAGTGCCCTCCCTACAACACTTAAGGGTGTGGGGGAGCCCAGCTGAGGCCAAAGTGTTTAATCCAAATATTGCAAAGTTAGATTCCAAAACAATCAGTTGCCATTTCAGGGGACCTGTTGTAACTCCACCCATGACGAAATGATGAGGGGGAGCATGGTAGCTCGGAAAATTGATCTTGAGGAGAAGAGGGTGCATGCACCTAATCCGATGATTCAGGGGCCATTTTTCTCACTACCTGATGTACCTGCATCGACAATCCCTGAGGTTGCGATGCAAGCACCTGTTGTAACTCCACCCATGACAACTATGGGAGAAGATCCGGAACCTGTCCGTCAGGAGCCGACTGAACCCGTCGTTGAGCATGAAAGGGAGGTGCAGCAACCACTTTTAGAAGATGTGCCGGAAGGTGAGGCACTGAATGAGCCTAGGGGTGAGGCCCTTAGAAGATCTTCAAGACCCAAAAGGTCAGCTATTTCTACTGATTATAAAGTTTATAACACAGAAATAGTTCATATGGAAGGTGATCCCACTTCATATGAAGAAGCCATGAGAAGCCCTCACTCATCAAAGTGGCTGGAGGCAATGGAAAACGAGATGAAATCGATGAGTTCCAAAGATGTTTGGGACTTAGAGGAAATTCCTAAAGGAGCCAAAACAGTAGGCTGTAAATGGGTCTACAAAACTAAATATGACTCTAAAGGGAATGTAGAAAAGTATAAAGCACGACTTGTGGCAAAATGATTTACACAAAGAGAAGGGATAGATTACAATGAGGCATTTTCTCCAGTCTCATGTAAGGATTCCTTCAGAATCATAATGGCATTAGTTGCACATTTTGATTTAGAGTTACATCAAATGGATGTAAAGACGGCATTTCTGAACGGGGATTTAAAAGAAAAGGTTTACATGAAACAACCCAAGGGTTTTATCATGGAAAGCAAGGAAGATATGGGATGCCGCCTGAAGAAATCTATTTATGGATTAAAGCAAGCCTCTAGACAGTGGTATCTAAAGTTTAATGAGACTATTAAATGATTTGTATTTAAAGAAAATATTGAGGATAACTGCATTTATGCAAAGTTTAAAAATGGGAAATACATTTTCCTAATCTTGTATGTGGATGATATCCTGCTTGCCAGCAGTGATGTTAGTCTGCTTCAAGAAACAAAGAAGTTCTTGTCCTCAAATTTTGGTATAACAGATCTTGGTGAAGCATCGTATGTTTTGGGCATAGAAATTCACCGAGATAGGAAAAATGGAGTTTTAGGACTATCGCAGAAGGCATATTTAGAAAAGGTTCTTAAAAAGTATAATATGCATGCGAGTAAAGCCACACCTGCTCCTATAGTCAAGGGCGACAGTTTTGGGAAATTCCAATGTCCCAAGAACCAGTATGAGATCGATCAAATGAAAGCAGTACCATATGCTTCGGCTGTTGGAAGTTTACAGTATGCACAAGTGTGCACTCGCCCTGACTTAGCTTTTGTCACCGGGGTACTCGGTAGATATCAAGAAAATCCAGGCATAGAGCACTGGAAGATGGTAAAGAAAGCATTGCGTTATGCGCAAGGCACAAAGGACCTCATGCTAACATACAGAAGATCTGATTCCCTAGAGATAAGAGGGTATTCAGACGCAGATTTTGCGGGAGACAGAGATGATAGAAAATCCACGTCAGGATACATGTTCACTCTCGCTGGAGGGGCTATTTCGTGGAGAAGATCCAAACAGTCAATAGGTGCATCGTCCACGATGTATGCAGAATTTATAGCATGTTATGAGGCCACGGGGCAGGCGATATGGTTAAAGAAATTCATACCCGACTTGAAAGTGGTAGATTGTATTGACAAACCACTAAAGATGTACTGTGACAACCAGCCCGCGGTATTCTATGCTCACAACAACAAGTCGAGTAATGCTGCCAAAACAATAGAGATAAAGTATTATGTTGTGAAAGATAAAATCCAGGATCACACTATAAGTCTCGAGCATATAAGGACAAAGGATATGCTTGCGGATCCGCTTACGAAAGGCTTACCACCCAATGTGTTCAAGGAACACTTAGCCGGCATGGGTTTAAGGGAAAGCCTATGATTCCTGGATCATGAGAGGCCCAAAAGGAACGGAATTTGTTTCAGAACAGAGAGGTATGTTGTAGCTGTCTGATTCTATCGGCAATTGAGCTGTGACGATGAAACATGTTCTATATATTGATCTGTGATGAAACGAGTAAAGTAAAAAGTATAAAGTTAAAAGTAAAGTTGAGATCAAGGGGGAGAATGTTAGGTTGATCTCCTCCCGTTCGAGCCCAACGGGTCGAACGGGCCCTTGCATCGCGCCCTGATCGGGGGCGCCCAACCAAACCATGGTTGGTGGGCCCCTGTCGCCGCGCTATATATATAAAGGGTGGGGGAGCCGGCCGCACGCTATACGAGGTTGACCGTGCACCGCAGACCCCCACCAACATCCCTACCGATCTAGGGTTAGTGCGAGCCGACGGGAAGCTCCACTGCATCCACCATCACGCACACACAGCACCGCCGCCGCCACTCTTTTCACCATGGCCACCGGCTCGAGCTCCTCGAGCCAAGTAGAAGGTAATACTACCGATCTACCCTAAGCCTACCCGATCCATAGATTTAACACTATGAACCATCTTGCTTCTAATCTAGGAGACCTCCTGTGCAATGGAAGGTCCAAAGCATGAGACACACTGCGCCTTAAGTGGTGATCCGTGGATGGCAAGAGACATCGGAGAGCATTGCTAGAAAATAATCTTGCTTCGTCCAATGCTTCCTCGCCTCTGAACGCAAGATACGATGCCTCGTAGAGTGAGAGTAATCCTTTGACATCGCCTGATCCGTGCTTGACATTTTTCAGACATTCTAGACATATTTATACCATGGAACATCGTCATTTAAATACACCAAACCATGTTACAAACAAGAGTCGAAGTACAAATAAACCAAGTATTTTGTGTTCACAACTTCATATACGCCTTTTTCCCTGGATCTAAAGAGAAAATAATTGTGCTGGGCCATACATGCATGCGGCAGACGTAGCCTAGCACTTGTTTCCTTTCGTACATCGTCTAAGATGGTGTTTTTATATTTGATATTCAACTAGGTACATACCTACTGGGAACAAGACTGGGAAACCACTCTCCCTGAGCAACCTGAACCTCAAGGCCGCAGAAGCAACATCACCTTCATCATCGTCCCAGCTGCACCGATGAGGTTTGCAGTGGATGGAGCTGAGGATACCAATGATCTCGTCGTAAAAGTGGTAGGCGATGCCAAGCCGTTGCATCGTGTCGACGAGCCTAAGCATCGCAGGTTGGTTGCTCGTCACCTTGGCTCACCGCCAGCAGGCGCTCCCTCACGCCGGCCTTCAGCTTATCGTGGCTCCTAGCTCGTGACCCGACCTGTAGAGATGCCATCCATGCATGGGCCTTAAGTACATAGACCGTACGTATCAATTTACATATTATTTTCATCTATATATGTTCAGCTAATTAATATATTTTTGATCCGCCTACTTTCATGCTGTTTTAGCAACCCGAGGTAATTCTCATTAAAGATAATTGACAAAAAGACATTGGAAGGAAAGTAAGAAATGTTCTTTCTGTGATCATGAGGAGACAATACATGATCTCTTCATTTCTTCTCTGTTTGCCACATAGACCGTATAATTCAGGTAGCATATAATCCGTCGCCGTTTTAACAATACATGACCACAGGTTTGTTTGGCAACCGGTTGGTAGGCATTCCACACACAAAAAAATGGATGTCTTCAAGTAGGAGTGTGCACCATTTTATGGGTAATTGGAATTGCCGACATTATTTTTCACAGAATAAATACTCAGAAAAAAATTATAGGTTATTTTCAGAGCAAACACATGGATCTGTATGTGATCATTACTTTGGAGTATGAATGTTCCATAGCACATGGCATTTGGGTACCGTTTGGTGACGGTTGCGTTGAAATTATTCTAACTGATTTAGTTGGAGTGTCATTAATAGGTTATGTGAACGAGTCATGTATTCATTTTTCATGACTGCATGTGGTCTTTATTATTTCTAACTACTCGGAAGTGTTGAATGTTTGAACTTCTTTTGATAAGGGCCCAACTAGAGACAAGTCGTCTGAAAAAATAATTTGATTCAGTCAGTTTTTTCTCAGTATAGTAGAATTGAAAAATTGACTTGCACCAATTTTCGTTGTGTATTTTTATGAGCATTTAGTCAGTTATATGCTTATTCTTTATTGACTTGCAAAAAATTGACTTGCAAAGAATAAGCATATAATTGTGTAATTTTCATTGTCTAGTATAATTTACACACACATTGTATAGTACTTGCATCTATACATTTATACTCAACCAACATTCCAAAAATACTCATAAAAATGAATAATCAAGAAAAAGAAGAAGAAAAGTAAAAACGCACAAAACAGGGGAAAAGGCATGGGCCAATGGGCTTCAAGCTAAGTAAGAAAATCGACTGATCCCAAATGGTGCCAAGTGAAAAATTCAGCGTAATAAGCCATGAAAACAACACAATGGAAGAAAAAGACAGCACGAATCTTGACAAGAATCAGCAGTCAGAAATTCAACTTACCCAAATTAAAAGAATAGGCAACTTACATACAGCTAAATTGTTTCAATAAAGTTGGTTGTGTGCATCACAATGAAACGGCCAACGCAATCCCTTTTTTCAAAAAAATTAATCCATCTACTTGCGTATTTGTATTGGGAGATGATGATCACCAGATCATGGCCGCGGTTGTTGTGCGACAGAAGGAGGAGGGAGTCGTAGTCCCAGGAGCTGGGAGGGTAGTTGGCCGACCGTCGAGCCACCCCCGGCGATGATGACGAGCAGCGCACCTTTTCCAGCGACGTCAACGACGTCCGGAAGCATGCACTCGTCGTGGCTATTGCTGGCCGTAGTTGACTCGCCATGGCGCTGCGCTGGGCAATCTAGCTAGCTATTGCTTGGTGTGTTGTAGCAACTGGGGAGCGGTAGTTAGCACTAGCTAATTAAGGCACTGCTGGTTGTTGTTTGAGAGTAGCCAGAATACCTTTCAATTTATAGGCAAGTGGAAATTGTGCAATGCCACTGAGGCAGTGAACCGAAATGTTTTCAACCACAATTTTGCTTCCGTGACTCTCATAACTCTTAGAATACCCCTCTACATACCAGCGTCATTTATTTATTTTCCACTTGATAGTTTAGATGAGTGATATCTCTTTCTCGGAAAGTTTGATTCATGAATTCTTTGCATATTCGAATTACTGGCAACGGGACTTTCAGAACAAGACCAATATAGGATATATTTTAAAACCTATATGAAAATGATTTATTATATTCGATATGAAGTGCGCTCTCTCTCTCTCTCTCTCCCTCTCTCTCTCTCTCTGTGTGTGTGTGTCAAAAATCTTCTCTATTTCTACTCATGAAGAAACATTTCTATTTATCGATTGATGATGGTATGAATGGTGATTGTCTACCTGATAGTGATACAATAATTACTCTAGAAAATAAAGTGAAAATTTTCAATATTTAGGAAGACAAGTAATTCGTGAAAATTGGAAATTAATTTAGGACGGTATGGAGTATCACATAGGAATATTCGTTAATAATTAAAAAAATATTTATTACTTTCTCAATTCCTTGATTTTTAAAAATCATGATTAATTCCTGACTTGTGGTTGGATGCTTGGGGCATCACCAACGCCGACCCTCAAACCGTCCGCATCGTCCGGATCACGCGGTCCGGACGTGTTGTGCCATCCAACGGGGCCTGTATCGGTCCGCTCGACGGTTCGGACTCGTTTTCTCCCGCAAACCGGAGGCATACAACGGGGGCTTTGCAGGCGTCCGGACCGCTGCCACGCCCGCTCCTGACTGCCCTGGCCCACAAAACCCCCCTCCCTCGCCTACGCGCGCTTCCCGCCCGACGCTAGCTGCCCGCATTCATGTCATTGTCGAGCGGCCGTTCCGCATTGACGCCGGCCCAGAGCGGACGCGACCTCTCACTGGCGCCGTCATTGAAGCTGCGCGCCAGCCAAGAGAGCGCCGCCCACTGCACGCCCGGCAAAACACGCCTTCTCGCCGAATTCAACCGGCTTCAGACTACCCCGCCAACCTCTATTGAACCCGCGCGTGTGCCGAGAAACCTACTCCGGCCAAACGTCCGTCCGCGAGCCGGCCGGCATTAAACACAACGTCGCTTGGCTCCTCGCGTCCGCCCGCTATTTAAACGAGGCCAGACGCCGGGAAAGAACCGAACCACACCTCCGCTCCCCATCTCCTCCTTGTCCATTTTCTCCACACTCTCCATGGCATCCGGCAAGCAGGAAGATGAGTTCTCCTGCATAAAATCTGGCTGGGTGGCCCGCCGAACCTGCTGGATATGAGCCCGGCTACTCGCTACTCCACCTCTCTCCCCGTCTTAAGCGTCAGTACCATGGGCGAGACTGCAGGCGGGCAAGCGGAGGAGCAAGCCGCCACTCCAAGCTAGCCCCAGGTGCAGCAACTCGCCGCTCCAAGCCAGCTCGCAGAGGAGTGGCCAGTTGCTTGACGCCGGCACGCGTGGGAGCACGGCGTCCAGGGCACCGTGGCTGGCCACGCCATCCGTCGCAAACATTCGCAGAACCGCGCCCTGCCGGCGGAGGCGGCCAGCACATCCGCGGCCGCCGCCGATACCAAGGAAGAGTAGACCATGGGAGGCCGCTGCCGCTTAGGTCCTGTTGGGGATATTTCCCAGTATGGAGACCCGGCAGGAAGATGACCCGGCCATAGAACCATGAGGCTCAGTGGGTTATATCACTGCTGGGCCTTGAAGATTCATAGTGGGCCGGTTCGAGAGAGACACGGTGCAAAGGCCGGCTCAACATGTGGGCCGGCTCGTGAAGAAAGGATCAGACAAGAAGATTACCTTGGAGAACAAGATGACTAGAGTAAGAGTAGGATACGGATTAATACTACGACCCGGATTCTCATGTAAACCTAGGGCTCAACCTGTTATATAAAGGAGAGCGCCTAGGGTAGAAAGACTAAGGTGCAATCCCTCGAGAGCTAGGTTAGCGAATCCGCATCCTTATAATCGAGATACAAAGCAATAATAATCAAGCAGGACGTAGGCTTTTACCTCCATCGTGAGGGGCCGAACCTGAGTAAACTCGTGTCTCTCGCGTTCCGATCAACCCCGTTAAGCTTCCACCTTCATGCGATGGCCTCATCACTAAGTCCTTTCACAAGGTCATCTGCCGTGACAAAACCACGACAGTTGGCGCCCATCGTGGGGCCTACGCACGGTGGAGTTGAATTCTTGGCGGGAGCTCCCGCAAGGATCGAGGGATACGCGATCGGTTAGATGACCAAGAGTCGCCGCGGCAAGCTCTACATCGATGACTCAGGCTGGGATCCCGAGGCCGACTCGATCGACTATGGGTACCGAGTCCCCTTCGGCAAGATCCATGTCTTCATCGGCGTCGTCGGCGGGTCAGCCGCCAGGTTGGATGCCGTTCCCAACACCGAGTTGGCCCGCCGCGCCAGTACCCGGCAGGCAAGACCCGGCCCGTCGAGAGCCGGCCGGACGCATGCCTTCGTGGGTTTCACCCAGGGGGTGGCCTTGTCAAAGAATTCCCTATCTGGAGATGAGACGCTCGTTCAGTCTGATGGCGAGTCGTCGATGGGAGAAACTGAGTCGATCCGTCTGCTGTACGATGGAAGGCTTGGAGGATACACTGATGAAGTCTTTCCTGAGGCCCTCGAGCCGCCCCGATTTGCTACAGTCTACATGGCGGGGAGACAGGATCCCCTCCGTGACCCGGCCAATCCAGCGGCAGGGCAGAACCTCACTATTGCCGGCTCAGGAGGAGCCGGCACAGCCGCCGCCGGCTCTCAGATAACCGGGCCGCAGGCACTCACCGAGATGATGGTTAATCTTGGAGCTCTGTTGGCTGAGCCAGTGACTACGGAGAACGCCGCGGAACGTAACACAGAAATTACAAAGTGTCGCGAGCAGTTAACCAAGATCCAGGAGGATATCAACGCAGAGAACACCCGCATGGCGGAAGCACAGGCTCGGCTCGTCGAGGAAAGAAAGCGCTTGGAAGAGGAGGCTCTCTATCTCAGCCGCCGTCAGAGCGAGTCAGAGGTTGTTCACCGGAGGAGGCACCAAAGCCGGCTTCCGGCCCAGCTCGAGCCAACCCAGCTGTTTTCGACGCCACGTGATCCGCTCGCTCCGGTAAACCCAGGGGCTGGTGTGGTGTCCCCAAACGGGCCACCGTTGCAGCAGCTGGCTTAGCAGCAGCAACCGGCTCACCAACGACCACCGGCTCAGCAGCAACCGCCAGTTCAGTCGCCACCACTAATCCAGCCCCCTGTTCAACAGCAGTTGCCGCCTCGTCGCTTCCAGACCCCAATTGGACATTACTCCAACCCAGTGGATAATGTATTGGCAGCAACTCATAACCTAGCGGCAATCCCGATTGAAGGAAACAGCCCCATCCAGATTGAGGCTAGGAACGCCATCGAGAAGCTGAAGACAGCATTGACTCAGCATGCCAATTACTCTCAAAGTCAGCACCGCTTACACTCCACCCCTCATCCAAGCCGCAGTAGGAGCCAGCATGCCGAGTCACCAGCAGTGCACAACGGAGAAGGGCTCAGCAGTCGCCTTGAAATCAGGCACAGCCCGAAATCCCGAATGCACAGGCGATCGTCGATGCAGCCCATGCTTTGCGCGAGTTAGGAGCAAGAAACGCAGGGGCGGCGTATGTTCGGCCTACTGTCCAAGACCCGCCCGCCTCAGCCCAGCCGGCAGCCCTCATTGGCGGTCTCACAAGCCGGATCATCGGAACTCCCTGTTTAGTCCCAGCATTGCGAGATGCGCGCATGCCTCCGGATTTCAATGGTCCTCGCACGGTTCCTAATTATACAGCTGATTTGGAGCCAGCCGAGTGGGTAGAAAGTTATGAGCTAGCTATGGATCTTATGGAAGCTAGTGAAGCTGTCTGCACGCGTTATTTGCCTCTCATGCTAGAAGGCCCAGCGCGCACTTGGTTGAAAAATCTTCCCGCAAATTCTATCAACACTTGGCAAGATTTGAAGGAGCGCTTCATCAAGAATTTCCAAGGGACATGCAAAAGTCCAAACACAATTGTCGATCTCGAGCATTGTGTTCAGCGTGAGGATGAATCAGCACATCATTGGTCTCGCCGGGTGGCAGAGGTCATACACTCTTCCGATAGCATTACAGCCCAGCAAGCGGTACTTGTCCTGGAACGAAATTGCAAGTTTCAGCCCTTGGTCCAGAAGTTGGGGCGGCTCAAGCGGAAAGTCCAGGACATGGGCGATCTCATGGATGTTTTAACTCGGTATGCCGAGTCAGATAGCACAAAGGACCCAACGTCTGATGACGAGAAATCAGGCAAAGGCAAGAAAAACGGTGGCAAGGGTCACCAGCAGAACAACGGCAATGGGCAGGCCAATAACAGTAATAAGCGCAAGAATTATGAGGGAGGCTCTGATCTGGTGGCAAACACCAATAATGGTAGTAAAAACCAGCGCCAGAACGATGGTTCCAGAAAGCCTTTCTCTGGTAATCGCCCACGAAGACCACCGCCTCCGCGTCACCGGCATACACAGCCGGTGTCCTGCCCGGTTTAGTGCGACCATCCTCGACCCCCGCCTTGGCTTCATGGAAGCGGAGGAGCCACTCTTCCCCCCGGCTGAAGCGTAGCCGGACATAGGGAAGATATGGTGGAGGCGGAAGGCACGGAGGGTGGCCATGTCTTGCAGATGGAGATCCGCCGCGGCCGGCATTAGACTAGGTGATTATACCTCCAGAGTCGGACGAGCTTCGCGTTTAGTTAAAAAATGTCCGAAATGTAACGAATTTCATCTGGTTTATATGAAATCTGGCGTGTTTGCATGAATTTCGTCTGGTTAGTTCAAACAGTGGCTGAAATGTATGTGGGCAGCGTTGGATGGTGGCATCCGGGATCAGTGTCCACGGACTTTTCCCCCCTGTCCGCGGACGGATGCCGGAGCAAATTTGCGGGTCAGCGTTGGAGATGCCCTTAGAAGGGTAATGGTAATTCCAGCCCACTAGGGATCAAGCCCCAGGTTTGACGCTTTGGTGTCTCATAAAGGCGAATTATTCTTTCCGCGACGTATTCGTCGATAGCAAGGCGTTCTGCTAACTTCGTCAATCTCAAGACTCGCCGACTCAATGTTTCGGAGGTGGTCGCAGGAGAGGTTGTGCGTGCATGCTTTTATAGGGTGAGTATATGTAAGTATTTGTGAGCGTCTGCGTTTGTACCATGTTTCTAAAGAAATAAGGAGAGTTATTAGCGGTGGTATAGAGGAGATAATCCAGGAGCTAGTTATTCCTGATTTTTTAAAAGTTGCATACCGCCGCATGCTTAGTTGGCATTTCATGAGGTTGCATGATACTACCCTCCGATAGCCTACCATGGAAGGTCTTATATGTTTTCTAAGCTATCATTTGCTTCAGTTGTATACTTTCCATAGTTTTTCATGATGGTTTCCCATTTTTCTAGAAAATTTGCAATTGGCTACCAGTGTATGAAACCATCGCGACATCAAAGACCACATGACTTTATATGGTACATGGGGGACCAAACGTATTTGGTAGTCCCTCTGTAAACTAATATAAAATCGTTTAGATCTCTACTATTTGAGAGTCAGGTCGAGCTTGACTGGTTGTGAAGTTTCACACGAAAACTAAACTCAACCGATAGTTTTGAAATTTCAGTATGAGCAATTAATAATTCAAAAGAAACCATAGGTCTATTTATTTTTTATATTGAGAGTCAGGTCGAGCTTAGCTAAATGCCTTATTTTCACGAAACTTGGCATGAGCAATTAATATTTCAATAAAAAAATTGTTCGCAGTTAGTTGCAGGTTTAAAGAATTTCCAGACATGTGTTGCATACAGATTAAGAGTGTTGTATACATGTGGTGAAACTACTTCACGCACGATCCTGGTGCCCGATGCATGCACGACATCGAAATCCAGCGGCCGGTGCCTGATGTATGCACGCATGTCCGGCCGGATTTTAAGCATCGTCTATAAGTCGTCCAAATTTTGTCGTGTGTATAGCACGGCTCTACATGTGGTGCATACAGATTAAGAGTGCTGCACGATATTTTTTGGCTGATTTGCACGACACAGGTGATCAAACCGTCAACATCGGCAAGCAACCAGCACAACACATGTTGTTTTCCCGCCTGACGCCTCACATGATATATACTACTGCAGATGCGACAACATCGTACGATTATTCCCTTCGTCGTTGTCCGCATCTGCACGGCGTGGACCCGTACGTGGACATACGTTCTCTTCCACGAGCTACCGATAATTCACATGCCACATAATTAACTTGCTTGTTTTCAAACGTACATACTGGGGCCATCAAGGTTTTGATCCACTCGGGAGACATTACTTTCTTTGGGGCCTTGTAAGGAAGAAAGGGGGCGGTGGCTTGGTCCATGATTTTTTGTCGTTGGAAGGTACCATGTTCAGCTTTGGTCTATTGCATAGCTTCCGTCGGCTCTGGCTAATGTTATCTTTCATCTCCTCAATGTCAAAGAATGTGTCAAAGATAACCTTGAAAGGGGTTGATGTGCCGCGGACAAACATCATAATAGGCTTTTTCGGTTGGCTCCGGCTCTTGCACTACGGGAGGCACATGTGCATCACGAAAGTCATCTAGCGTGTCTCCTACCACGGCATCATATTCGACAGTGCCCTAACGCACCACCTCCTTTCTGGCACATTTAGACTCACCATGGAAGGTTCGCCTGGTATAGTATGGCTTGACCCCATAATTACATCGAGGACCCTGCACTACCGAACAACCATTGCCACCATCAACTCATTTCCGATGGACAAACTCAAGAAGGATCAGAGCCCAGAAGACCAATTCAAAGATGAAGCGCCGCCATCTGCCTGAACGCCACTCCTCCAAAAAAAAAGGTAACCTAAATTACTAGCCGGAGCTGAGGCACCGGGATCCCCCCACTAGTAGAAAACGGGCCTTCAGTCCCGGTTCCAGAGGGCCTTTAGTCCCGGTTCTGGAACCGGGACAAAACGATCGGGACTAAAGGCCCCCCCCTTTAGTCCCGGTTGCATTACGAACCGGGACTAAAGGCCCTCCACGTGGCCGCTGTCTGGGGCGGAGGATGGAGGACCTTTAGTCCCGGTTCGGAAAGGGAAAAAACAATTTAATCTCTAATCACCCCTCCTCACTGCTCCAGCGTGGAGCACTCATTCCAAATCGTCTAACTTCTCGGCCGGTCACCCATCCTCTCACTGCTCCAACCCCAGCACGCTTAACTTCCTGGTTCTATCACCCCTAGTTTCCAAGTCTGCACTTGTTGTTTTCCTGACAATAGTAAGCTATCAATCCTATTAAACCTTAGGTCTTGATGTCACATGATTTAATTTTTTGAATTTCAAACAATTATTAAAATAAACAACAATGATTAATTTAAAAACTCAAAAAAACTTCAAAAAAAGGCAAAAATTTCAAAAACACTCAAAAATTCTCAAAAAACAAAAAAAACCAAAATAATACAAAAAGTTCAAAATAAAATAAGTAATAATAATATTGAATTTCAATGAAAATAAAATAAGTAATAAAATAAGAATCTTTATGCGGAATTCAATTATTAATTTTAAAACTCAAAATTTTCAAAAATTTCAAAAAAAACACCAAAAAATCAAAAAAAACAAAAATTCCAAAACAATATAAAAAGTTAGAAATAATCAAAAATTCCAAAAAATGTCAAAAACATTGAAAAAATTCAAAAAAAAAATTCAAAAAAAAAAAAATTTCAAAACACTTAACCCGGGACTTAAAACGTCCGAAACTCTATTCTAAACAGTAAACACTAAAGGTTCAAAACCTAAAACCTAACCCTAAACTTGGAAATCTAAACCCTAGCCCTAAACCCTAAAACGTCTAAAACGTCCAAAAACTCTATTTTTCCTTTGGAATTTTGTGATTTTAAAAATTCTCGAAACCCCTAAACCCGGGACGTAAAACGTCCGAAACTCTATTCTAAACAGTAAAACTAAAGGTTCAAACCCTAAAACCTAACCCTAAACTTGGAAATCTAAACCCTAACCCTAAACCCTAAAACGTCTAAAACGTCCAAAAACTGTATTTTCCCTTTGGAATTTTGTGATTTTAAAAAATTCTCGAAACGGAAAACTTGTTGTTTCTTCGGATAGAACTTATTTTTCTGCAAATTTTGATATATTATTTGTATTTTTCTGAATTAGAATGATTTAGTTATGATTTTTTTAGGATTAATGTGGTAAAAGGGAAAAAAAAAGGAGGACCTCCACGTGCCAGACCTTTAGTCCCGGTTGGAGCCTCCCCAACGATCACTTGGGGTGGGCTGAGAGCGCGCCACTTGGCGCGCTCTCGGCCGCCGCCACGTGTCGCCCTCTGGGCACTCCCTCTGGATTTTGTTTTTGTTTTATTTTTGTCGCACGCGTTTTCGGCTTTTTAGACGTTTTTTTCTTGTTTTTTCGGCCTTTTGGTTTTTCACCGGTCTTTCTTATCTTTGAACGAAAAAAATAAAAATAAAAATTGCGCGAAAAACACGTTTTTTTGCTTCCGCGAGAGGCATGGTTTTGTTTTCGCGAGAGGCATGGCCATGCCTCTTGGAAACGTTTCATTCCGTGAGAGGCATGGTGTTGCTTTCGCGAGAGGCATGGTTTTGCTTTTGCGAGAGGCACGGCCGTGCCACTCGGAAACGAAAAAAAACGTGTTTTTTTTTCTTCCGCGAGAGGCACGGTATTGCTTCCGCGAGAGGCACGGATTTGCTTTCGCGAGAGGCACGGCCATGCCTCTTTCGGAAAGGGAAAAAAAGGTGCTCCCGGTTCGGTTTTTTCGTCCGTTTTTTTGTGAAAAAAGGTTCGTCAAAACCTATCAACATGCTTGGTTTGAAGATCTTGACGCGAGGAATCCAATGGTGAAAACGGTTCGAGATTTGGACGCATGGTTTAAGAGATAAAACGTTCTGAATAAACGGATCCACTTGTCTCAACCTGGGGAGTTGGGAATGATCTTTGGAAGGAGTACTCCTCAATTAGTGATTTCAGACTTTTTCTCTTAAAGGTGCGCTAATAGGTCGGCCCGTTACTGTGGACTTTTAAGGCGAGAGATCCTTCCATCTCGCTGAATGCGAGATATAGCTCCCACGGGCGAACAAGGCCCGATGGAACTCTATGGGACGATAAACTGATCTGACGTGTTCGTATGCTGAATCAGACGGTTTAGGACCGTAAATTGCTGTGAGGAGGCATAGGTAGCTGAGTTTTACTGTTTTTAAATGCCAAAAGAATGGGAGAGCAAGCTGCACAGGATGAGCAAATTGTCAAAGTCAGAAGCGAGAGAATGATCTAGACATTCAGAAGCTTTAGAACAAAAGCAGCACCAGACTTGGCGCGCCGTATCATTTGAGCACCAAAGGGGTGAAAATGCAAGCGAACACTAGGTAGCAATCACTAACTGCTATGAGCCGTGTGCAATGTAGTTATCAAATTAATGTAACCAAAGTTTCATAGTTCTCGGCCATGAAAAATCTAAGTTCCATAGAAAAACTTATTTTCTCGAAACAATAGCTTGAAACACTATATGTGGTGTAAATGACTTACCTCTGCAAGGAGGTAACCAACGTTCAAAATATTGGATATCAGGTTCATATCGGTTTGGCTTCGGCATATTGGATGTCGGATATCAGGTGATAAAACATGTCTGGAATTTTTCCCCATTATTTTTGTTAAGAAGATGTCTTTTTAGTAAAAGAAAAGTGTATGATATCAATTCCTCAGCACAAGAAATTTAGATTCCAATTCACTTTAGTGATCTAAACGCTCTTACATTTATTTACGGAGGGAGTATTTAGGAAAGATCCACAAAATCCTTACTCTAAGATTAAAAGCAGTACATTATATAAGCGTTTCTACAAAATATTATGCGTAACTTTGATAATATGATGAAGTTGTGAATACATAATCTTATTTTCACTGTTTCTGAGAAAATGTTGACATCGACATATCGATCTATATCAGTGGACACATAGGGTCCGATATCGGCCATATCGATCAATATCTCGGTCTATATCGGATGATATGTGTAAAAATGATATTTACAAAATAACATGTTATATCTATGTCGGTCGCCCCAGAACTGGTATATCAGTTGCGTCAGCCTCAATTCCAAAGCATGGAGGTAACCATGTCCATCTTTAACAACGAGCGCCTGTATCTGGATATGCAGGGGTACCTACAAACTAAGTGCAAAAATAGAAACCCTTTTTTCAGCAGCCACCACTTGCAGGTTCAATTGAGCTTCGGAGGCCATTGCCCCTTAGCACAGTGCAGTGCTCCTCCGCTTCTGGCTGCGAGCAGACAATAACTATTGCCATCCCATTCACGTGTGCCTCTTGCATGATATTAACAGCATTGTCGACGGTCATCCCAGGGATAACCTTCATCAAGACTTGGACAACGTACTCCCGCCTGTTTTCATTGTCATTGTGCAGAACGACGCGGAATGGAGGTGACATCTTCCGGGATTTCCTGCAAGTGAAAAGGATGCTGGAATATCCTGGTGTTCTAAGATTATAACCAATGCAAATGAATGCGCCAACAAAATCACCCAAACAAAGCGCAGATGACTCAATTAGTTTATCAGATCTCAAAGTTGAACCCCGTAGTACTGCAGATCTGTCATTTTAAATAAGCTATTATTTTCTTGCCTCATATAATGTTAGCTCAAGCGTGTGGCTTATTTTTAGATCCTATGGATAACTTTTTTCTACCATTTTTCGTGATTTATTATAAATAGTAATATATTTTATAATCCCATTGAATAAAATACCACCGTGTTACAGAAAGAATATAGCCCAATGATATTAATCTAGCCAGCCTGAAAAACTATCAGCCCAGAAAAAAAAACATATCCGGTCAATAAAGGGAGTCCTGAAGTATAGATTTTAAAAAATTCTCGAAACGGAAAACTTGTTATTTCTTCGGATAGAACTTATTTTTCTGCAAATTTTGATATATTATTTGTATTTTTCTGAATTAGAATGATTTAGTTATGATTTTTTTAGGATTAATGTGGTAAAATGGAAAAAAAAGGAGGACCTCCACGTGCCAGACCTTTAGTCCCGGTTGGAGCCTCCCCAACGATCACTTGGGGTGGGCTGAGAGCGCGCCACTTGGCGCGCTCTCGGCCGCCGCCACGTGTCGCCCTCTGGGCACTCCCTCTGGATTTTGTTTTTGTTTTATTTTTGGCGCACGCGTTTTCGGCTTTTTAGACGGTTTTTTCTTGTTTTTCGGCCTTTTGGTTTTTCACCGGTCTTTCTGATCTTTGAACGAAAAAAATAAAAATAAAAATTGCGCGAAAAAACACGTTTTTTTGCTTCCGCGAGAGGCATGGTTTTGTTTTCGCGAGAGGCATGGCCATGCCTCTTGGAAACGTTTCATTCCGTGAGAGGCATGGTGTTGCTTTCGCGAGAGGCACGGTTTTGCTTTTGCGAGAGGCACGGCCGTGCCACTCGGAAACGAAAAAAAACTTGTTTTTTTCCTTCCGCGAGAGCCACGGTTTTGCTTCCGCGAGAGGCACGGATTTGCTTTCGCGAGAGGCACGGCCGTGCCTCTTTCGGAAATGGAAAAAAAAGGTGCTCCCGGTTCGGTTTTTTCGTCCGTTTTTTTGTGAAAAAAGGTTCGTCAAAACCTATCAACATGCTAGGTTTGAAGATCTTGACGCGAGGAATCCAATGGTGAAAACTGTTCGAGATTTGGACGCATGATTTAAGAGATAAAACGTTTTGAATAAACGGATCCACTTGTCTCAACCTGGGGAGGTGGGAATGATCTTTGGAAGGAGTACTCCTCAATTAGTGATTTCAGACTTTTTCTCTTAAAGGTGCGCTAATAGGTCGGCCCGTTACTGTGGACTTTTAAGGCGAGAGATCCTTCCATCTCGCTGAATGCGAGATATAGCTCCCACGGGCGAACAAGGCCCGATGGAACTCTATGGGACGATAAACTGATCTGACGTGTTCGTATGCTGAATCAGACGGTTTAGGACCGTAAATTGCTGTGAGGAGGCATAGGTAGCTGAGTTTTACTGTTTTTAAATGCCAAAAGAACGGGAGAGCAAGCTGCACAAGATGAGCAAATTGTCAAAGTCAGATGCGAGAGAATGATCTAGACATTCAGAAGCTTTAGAACAAAAGCAGCACCAGACTTGGCGCGCCGTATCATTTGTGCACCAAAGGGGTGAAAATGCGAGCGAACACTAGGTAGCAATCACTAAATGCTATGAGCCGTGTGCAATGTAGTTATCAAATTAATGTAACCAAAGTTTCATAGTTCTCGGCCAAGAAAAATCTAAGTTCCATAGAAAAACTTATTTTCTCGAAACAATAGCTTGAAACACTATATGTGGTGTAAATGACTTACCTCTGCAAGGAGGTAACCAACGTTCAAAATATTGGATATCAGGTTCATATCGGTTTGGCTTCGGCATATTGGATGTCGGATATCAGGTGATAAAACATGTCTGGAATTTTTCCCCATTATTTCTGTAAAGAACATGTCTTTTTAGTAAAAGAAAAGTGTATGATATCAATTCTTCAGCACAAGAAATTTAGATTCCAATTCACTTTAGTGATCTAAACGCTCTTACATTTATTTACGGAGGGAGTATTTAGGAAAGATCCACAAAATCCTTACTCTCAGATTAAAAGCAGTACATTATATAAGCGTTTCTAGAAAATATTATGCGTAACTTTGATAATATGATGAAGTTGTGAATACATAATCTTATATTCACTGTTTTTGAGAAAATGTTGACATCGACATATCGATCTATATCAGTGGACACATAGGGTCCGATATCGGCCATATCGATCAATATCTCGGTCTATATCGGATGATATGTGTAAAAATGATATTTACAAAATAACATGTTATATCTATGTCGGTCGCCCCAGAACTGGTATATCAGTTGCGTCAGCCTCAATTGCAAAGCATGGAGGTAACCATGTCCATCTTTAACAACGAGCGCATGTATCTGGATATGCAGGGGTACCTACAAACTAAGTGCAAAAATAGAAACCCTTTTTTCAGCAGCCACCACTTGCAGGTTCAATTGAGCTTCGGAGGCCATTGCCCCTTAGCACAGTGCAGTGCTCCTCCGCTTCTGGCTGCGAGCAGACAATAACTACTGCCATCCCATTCACGTGTGCCTCTTGCATGATATTAACAGCATTGTCGACGGTCATCCCAGGGATAACCTTCATCAAGACTTGGACAACGTACTCCCGCCTGTTTTCATTGTCATTGTGCAGAACGACGCGGAATGGAGGTGACATCTTCCGGGATTTCCTGCATGTGAAAAGGATGCTTGAATATCCTGGTGTTCTAAGATTATAACCAATGCAAATGAATGCGCCAACAAAATCACCCAAACAAAGGGCAGATGACTCAATTAGTTTATCAGATCTCAAAGTTGAACCCCGTAGTACTGCAGATCTGTCATTTTAAATAAGCTATTATTTTCTTGCCTCATATAATGTTAGCTCAAGCGTGTGGCTTATTTTTAGATCCTATGGATAACTTTTTTCTACCATTTTTCATGATTTATTATAAATAGTAATATATTTTATAATCCCACTGAATAAAATACCACCGTGTTAAAGAAAGAATATAGCCCAATGATATTAATCTAGCCACCCTGAAAAACTATCAGCCCAGAAAAAAAAACATATCCGGTCAATAAAGGGAGTCCTGAAGTATAGATTTTAAAAAATTCTCGAAACGGAAAACTTGTTATTTCTTCGGATAGAACTTATTTTTCTGCAAATTTTGATATATTATTTGTATTTTTCTGAATTAGAATGATTTAGTTATGATTTTTTTAGGATTAATGTGGTAAAAGGGAAAAAAAGGAGGACCTCCACGTGCCAGACCTTTAGTCCCGGTTGGAGCCTCCCCAACAATCACTTGGGGTGGGCTGAGAGCGCGCCACTTGGCGCGCTCTCGGCCGCCGCCACGTGTCGCCCTCTGGGCACTCCCTCTGGATTTTGTTTTTGTTTTATTTTTGTCGCACGCGTTTTCGGCTTTTTAGACGGTTCTTTCTTGTTTTTTCGGCCTTTTGGTTTTTCACCGGTCTTTCTTATCTTTGAACGAAAAAAATAAAAATAAAAATTGCGCGAAAAAACACGTTTTTTTGCTTCCGTGAGAGGCATGGTTTTGTTTTTGCGAGAGGCATGGCCATGCCTCTTGGAAACGTTTCATTCCGTGAGAGGCATGGTGTTGCTTTCGCGAGAGGCACGGTTTTGCTTTTGCGAGAGGCACGGCCGTCCCACTCGGAAACGGAAAAAAACGTGTTTTTTTCCTTCCGCGAGAGGCACGGTTTTGCTTCCGCGAGAGGCACGGATTTGCTTTCACGAGAGGCACGGCCATGCCTCTTTCGGAAAGGGAAAAAAAAGGTGCTCCGGTTCGGTTTTTTCATCCGTTTTTTTGTGAAAAAAGGTTCGTCAAAACCTATCAACATGCTAGGTTTGAAGATCTTGACGCGAGGAATCCAATGGTGAAAACTGTTCGAGATTTGGACGCATGATTTAAGAGATAAAACGTTTTGAATAAACGGATCCACTTGTCTCAACCTGGGGAGGTGGGAATGATCTTTGGAAGGAGTACTCCTCAATTAGTGATTTCAGACTTTTTCTCTTAAAGGTGCGCTAATAGGTCGGCCCGTTACTGTGGACTTTTAAGGCGAGAGATCCTTCCATCTCGCTGAATGCGAGATATAGCTCCCACGGGCGAACAAGGCCCGATGGAACTCTATGGGACGATAAACTGATCTGACGTGTTCGTATGCTGAATCAGACGGTTTAGGACCGTAAATTGCTGTGAGGAGGCATAGGTAGCTCAGTTTTACTGTTTTTAAATGCCAAAAGAACGGGAGAGCAAGCTGCACAAGATGAGCAAATTGTCAAAGTCAGAAGCGAGAGAATGATCTAGACATTCAGAAGCTTTAGAACAAAAGCAGCACCAGACTTGGCGCGCCGTATCATTTGTGCACCAAAGGGGTGAAAATGCGAGCGAACACTAGGTAGCAATCACTAACTGCTATGAGCCGTGTGCAATGTAGTTATCAAATTAATGTAACCAAAGTTTCATAGTTCTCGGCCAAGAAAAATCTAAGTTCCATAGAAAAACTTATTTTCTCGAAACAATAGCTTGAAACACTATATGTGGTGTAAATGACTTACCTCTGCAAGGAGGTAACCAACGTTCAAAATATTGGATATCAGGTTCATATCGGTTTGGCTTCGGCATATTGGATGTCGGATATCAGGTGATAAAACATGTCTGGAATTTTTCCCCATTATTTCTGTTAAGAACATGTCTTTTTAGTAAAAGAAAAGTGTATGATATCAATTCTTCAGCACAAGAAATTTAGATTCCAATTCACTTTAGTGATCTAAACGCTCTTACATTTATTTACGGAGGGAGTATTTAGGAAAGATCCACAAAATCCTTACTCTCAGATTAAAAGCAGTACATTATATAAGCGTTTCTAGAAAATATTATGCGTAACTTTGATAATATGATGAAGTTGTGAATACATAATCTTATATTCACTGTTTTTGAGAAAATGTTGACATCGACATATCGATCTATATCAGTGGACACATAGGGTCCGATATCGGCCATATCGATCAATATCTCGGTCTATATCGGATGATATGTGTAAAAATGATATTTACAAAATAACATGTTATATCTATGTCGGTCGCCCCAGAACTGGTATATCAGTTGCGTCAGCCTCAATTGCAAAGCATGGAGGTAACCATGTCCATCTTTAACAACGAGCGCATGTATCTGGATATGCAGGGGTACCTACAAACTAAGTGCAAAAATAGAAACCCTTTTTTCAGCAGCCACCACTTGCAGGTTCAATTGAGCTTCGGAGGCCATTGCCCCTTAGCACAGTGCAGTGCTCCTCCGCTTCTGGCTGCGAGCAGACAATAACTACTGCCATCCCATTCACGTGTGCCTCTTGCATGATATTAACAGCATTGTCGACGGTCATCCCAGGGATAACCTTCATCAAGACTTGGACAACGTACTCCCGCCTGTTTTCATTGTCATTGTGCAGAACGACGCGGAATGGAGGTGACATCTTCCGGGATTTCCTGCATGTGAAAAGGATGCTTGAATATCCTGGTGTTCTAAGATTATAACCAATGCAAATGAATGCGCCAACAAAATCACCCAAACAAAGGGCAGATGACTCAATTAGTTTATCAGATCTCAAAGTTGAACCCCGTAGTACTGCAGATCTGTCATTTTAAATAAGCTATTATTTTCTTGCCTCATATAATGTTAGCTCAAGCGTGTGGCTTATTTTTAGATCCTATGGATAACTTTTTTCTACCATTTTTCGTGATTTATTATAAATAGTAATATATTTTATAATCCCACTGAATAAAATACCACCGTGTTACAGAAAGAATATAGCCCAATGATATTAATCTAGCCACCCTGAAAAACTATCAGCCCAGAAAAAAAAACATATCCGGTCAATAAAGGGAGTCCTGAAGTATAGATTTTAAAAAATTCTCGAAACGGAAAACTTGTTATTTCTTCGGATAGAACTTATTTTTCTGCAAATTTTGATATATTATTTGTATTTTTCTGAATTAGAATGATTTAGTTATGATTTTTTTAGGATTAATGTGGTAAAAGGGAAAAAAAAGGAGGACCTCCACGTGCCAGACCTTTAGTCCCGGTTGGAGCCTCCCCAACGATCACTTGGGGTGGGCTGAGAGCGCGCCACTTGGCGCGCTCTCGGCCGCCGCCACGTGTCGCCCTCTGGGCACTCCCTCTGGATTTTGTTTTTGTTTTATTTTTGTCGCACGCGTTTTCGGCTTTTTAGACGGTTTTTTCTTGTTTTTTCGGCCTTTTGGTTTTTCACCGGTCTTTCTTATCTTTGAACGAAAAAAATAAAAATAAAAATTGCGCGAAAAAACACGTTTTTTTGCTTCCGTGAGAGGCATGGTTTTGTTTTTGCGAGAGGCATGGCCATGCCTCTTGGAAACGTTTCATTCCGTGAGAGGCATGGTGTTGCTTTCGCGAGAGGCACGGTTTTGCTTTTGCGAGAGGCACGGCCGTCCCACTCGGAAACGGAAAAAAACGTGTTTTTTTCCTTCCGCGAGAGGCACGGTTTTGCTTCCGCGAGAGGCACGGATTTGCTTTCACGAGAGGCACGGCCATGCCTCTTTCGGAAAGGGAAAAAAAAGGTGCTCCGGTTCGGTTTTTTCATCCGTTTTTTTGTGAAAAAAGGTTCGTCAAAACCTATCAACATGCTAGGTTTGAAGATCTTGACGCGAGGAATCCAATGGTGAAAACGGTTCCTGATTTGGACGCATGATTTAACAGATAAAACGTTTTGAATAAACGGATCCACTTGTCTCAACCTGGGGAGGTGGGAATGATCTTTGGAAGGAGTACTCCTCAATTAGTGATTTCAGACTTTTTCTCTTAAAGGTGCGCTAATAGGTCGGCCCGTTACTGTGGACTTTTAAGGCGAGAGACCCTTCCATCTCGCTGAATGTGAGATATAGCTCCCACGGGCGAACAAGGCCCGATGGAACTCTATGGGACGATAAACTGATCTGACGTGTTCGTATGCTGAATCAGACAGTTTAGGACCGTAAATTGCTGTGAGGAGGCATAGGTAGCTGAGTTTTACTGTTTTTAAATGCCAAAAGAACGGGAGAGCAAGCTGCACAGGATGAGCAAATTGTCAAAGTCAGAAGCGAGAGAATGATCTAGACATTTAGAAGCTTTAGAACAAAAGCAGCACTAGACTTGGCGCGCCGTATCATTTGTGCACCAAAGGGGTGAAAATGCGAGCGAACACTAGGTAGCAATCACTAACTGCTATGAGCCGTGTGCAATGTAGTTATCAAATTAATGTAACCAAAGTTTCATAGTTCTCGGCCAAGAAAAATCTAAGTTCCATAGAAAAACTTATTTTCTCGAAAGAATAGCTTGAAACACTATATGTGGTGTAAATGACTTACCTCTGCAAGGAGGTAACCAACGTTCAAAATATTGGATATCAGGTTCATATCGGTTTGGCTTCGGCATATTGGATGTCGGATATCAGGTGATAAAACATGTCTAGAATTTTTCCCCATTATTTCTGTTAAGAACATGTCTTTTTAGTAAAAGAAAAGTGTATGATATCAATTCTTCAGCACAAGAAATTTAGATTCCAATTCACTTTAGTGATCTAAACGCTCTTACATTTATTTACGGAGGGAGTATTTAGGAAAGATCCACAAAATCCTTACTCTAAGATTAAAAGCAGTACATTATATAAGCGTTTCTACAAAATATTATGCGTAACTTTGATAATATGATGAAGTTGTGAATACATAATCTTATTTTCACTGTTTCTGAGAAAATGTTGACATCGACATATCAATCTATATCAGTGGACACATAGGGTCCGATATCGGCCATATCGATCAATATCTCGGTCTATATCGGATGATATGTGTAAAAATGATATTTACAAAATAACATGTTATATCTATGTCGGTCGCCCCAGAACTGGTATATCAGTTGCGTCAGCCTCAATTCCAAAGCATGGAGGTAACCATGTCCATCTTTAACAACGAGCGCCTGTATCTGGATATGCAGGGGTACCTACAAACTAAGTGCAAAAATAGAAACCCTTTTTTCAGCAGCCACCACTTGCAGGTTCAATTGAGCTTCGGAGGCCATTGCCCCTTAGCACAGTGCAGTGCTCCTCCGCTTCTGGCTGCGAGCAGACAATAACTACTACCATCCCATTCACGTGTGCCTCTTGCATGATATTATCAGCATTGTCGACGGTCATCCCAGGGATAACCTTCATCAAGACTTGGACAACGTACTCCCGCCTGTTTTCATTGTCATTGTGCAGAACGACGCGGAATGGAGGTGACATCTTCCGGGATTTCCTGCAAGTGAAAAGGATGCTTGAATATCCTGGTGTTCTAAGATTAAAACCAATGCAAATGAATGCGCCAACAAAATCACCCAAACAAAGGGCAGATGACTCAATTAGTTTATCAGATCTCAAAGTTGAACCCCGTAGTACTGCAGATCTGTTAGTTTAAAAAAGCTATTATTTTCTTGCCTCATATAATGTTAGCTCAAGCGTGTGGCTTATTTTTAGATCCTATGGATAACTTTTTTCTACCATTTTTCATTATTTATTATAAATAGTAATACATTTTATAATCCTACTGAATAAAATACCACCGTGTTACAGAAAGAATATAGCCCAATGATATTAATCTAGCCACCCTGAAAAACTATCAGCCCAGAAAAAAAAACATATCCGGTCAATAAAGGGAGTCCTGAAGTATAGATTTTAAAAAATTCTCGAAACGGAAAACTTGTTATTTCTTCGGATAGGACTTATTTTTCTGCAAATTTTGATATATTATTTGTATTTTTCTGAATTAGAATGATTTAGTTATGTTTTTTTTAGGATTAATGTGGTAAAAGGGGAAAAAAAGGAGGACCTCCACGTGCCAGACCTTTAGTCCCGGTTGGAGCCTCCCCAACGATCACTTGGGGTGGGCTGAGAGCGCGCCACTTGGCGCGCTCTCGGCCGCCGCCACGTGTCGCCCTCAGGGCACTCCCTCTGGATTTTGTTTTTGTTTTATTTTTGTCGCACGCGTTTTCGGCTTTTTAGACGGTTTTTTCTTGTTTTTTCGGCCTTTTGGTTTTTCACCGGTCTTTCTTATCTTTGAACGAAAAAAAATAAAAATAAAAATTGCGCGAAAAAACATGTTTTTTTGCTTCCGCGAGAGGCATGGTTTTGTTTTTGCGAGAGGCATGGCCATGCCTCTTGGAAACGTTTCATTTCGTGAGAGGCATGGTGTTGCTTTCGCGAGAGGCACGGTTTTGCTTTTGCGAGAGGCACGGCCGTGCCACTCGGAAACGAGAAAAAACGTGTTTTTTTTCCTTCCGGGAGAGGCACGGTTTTGCTTCCGCGAGAGGCACGGATTTGCTTTCACGAGAGGCACGGCCGTGCCTCTTTCGGAAAGGGAAAAAAAAGGTGCTCCGGTTCGGTTTTTTCGTCCGTTTTTTTGTGAGAAAAGGTTCGTCAAAACCTATCAACATGCTAGGTTTGAAGATCTTGACGCGAGGAATCCAATGGTGAAAACGGTTCCTGATTTGGACGCATGATTTAACAGATAAAACGTTTTGAATAAACGGATCCACTTGTCTCAACCTGGGGAGGTGGGAATGATCTTTGGAAGGAGTACTCCTCAATTAGTGATTTCAGACTTTTTCTCTTAAAGGTGCGCTAATAGGTCGGCCCGTTACTGTGGACTTTTAAGGCGAGAGACCCTTCCATCTCGCTGAATGTGAGATATAGCTCCCACGGGCGAACAAGGCCCGATGGAACTCTATGGGACGATAAACTGATCTGACGTGTTCGTATGCTGAATCAGACGGTTTAGGATCGTAAATTGCTGTGAGGAGGCATAGGTAGCTGAGTTTTACTGTTTTTAAATGCCAAAAGAACGGGAGAGCAAGCTACGCAGGATGAGCAAATTGTCAAAGTCAGAAGCGAGAGAATGATCTAGACATTCAGAAGCTTTAGAACAAAAGCAGCACCAGACTTGGCGCGCCGTATCATTTGTGCACCAAAGGGGTGAAAATGCGAGCGAACACTAGGTAGCAATCACTAACTGCTATGAGCCGTGTGCAATGTAGTTATCAAATTAATGTAACCAAAGTTTCATAGTTCTCGGCCAAGAAAAATCTAAGTTCCATAGAAAAACTTATTTTCTCGAAACAATAGCTTGAAACACTATATGTGGTGTAAATGACTTACCTCTGCAAGGAGGTAACCAACGTTCAAAATATTGGATATCAGGTTCATATCGGTTTGGCTTCGGCATATTGGATGTCGGATATCAGGTGATAAAACATGTCTGGAATTTTTCCCCATTATTTTTGTTAAGAAGATGTCTTTTTAGTAAAAGAAAAGTGTATGATATCAATTCTTCAGCACAAGAAATTTAGATTCCAATTCACTTTAGTGATCTAAACGCTCTTTCATTTATTTACGGAGGGAGTATTTAGGAAAGATCCACAAAATCCTTACTCTAAGATTAAAAGGAGTACATTATATAAGCGTTTCTACAAAATATTATGCGTAACTTTGATAATATGATGAAGTTGTGAATACATAATCTTATTTTCACTGTTTCTGAGAAAATGTTGACATCGACATATCGATCTATATCAGTGGACACATAGGGTCCGATATCGGCCATATCGATCAATATCTCGGTCTATATCGGATGATATGTGTAAAAATGATATTTACAAAATAACATGTTATATCTATGTCGGTCGCCCCAGAACTGGTATATCAGTTGCGTCAGCCTCAATTCCAAAGCATGGAGGTCACCATGTCCATCTTTAACAACGAGCGCCTGTATCTGGATATGCAGGGGTACCTACAAACTAAGTGCAAAAATAGAAACCCTTTTTTCAGCAGCCACCACTTGCAGGTTCAATTGAGCTTCGGAGGCCATTGCCCCTTAGCACAGTGCAGTGCTCCTCCGCTTCTGGCTGCGAGCAGACAATAACTACTGCCATCCCATTCACGTGTGCCTCTTGCATGATATTAACAGCATTGTCGACGGTCATCCCAGGGATAACCTTCATCAAGACTTGGACAACGTACTCCCGCCTATTTTCATTGTCATTGTGCAGAACGACGCGGAATGGAGGTGACATCTTCCGGGATTTCCTGCAAGTGAAAAGGATGCTTGAATATCCTGGTGTTCTAACATTATAACCAATGCAAATGAATGCGCCAACAAAATCACCCAAACAAAGCGCAGATGACTCAATTAGTTTATCAGATCTCAAAGTTGAACCCCGTAGTACTGCAGATCTGTCATTTTAAATAAGCTATTATTTTCTTGCCTCATATAATGTTAGCTCAAGCGTGTGGCTTATTTTTAGATCCTATGGATAACTTTTTTCTACCATTTTTCGTGATTTATTATAAATAGTAATATATTTTATAATCCCACTGAATAAAATACCACCGTGTTACAGAAAGAATATAGCCCAATGATATTAATCTAGCCACCCTGAAAACTATCAGCCCAGAAAAAAAAACATATCCGGTCAACAAAGGGAGTCCTGAAGTATAGATTTTAAAAAATTCTCGAAACGGAAAACTTGTTATTTCTTCGGATAGAACTTATTTTTCTGCAAATTTTGATATATTATTTGTATTTTCTGAATTAGAATGATTTAGTTATGATTTTTTTAGGATTAATGTGGTAAAAGGGGAAAAAAGGAGGACCTCCACGTGCCAGACCTTTAGTCCCGGTTGGAGCCTCCCCAACGATCACTTGGGGTGGGCTGAGAGCGCGCCACTTGGCGCGCTCTCGGCCGCCGCCACGTGTCGCCCTCTGGGCACTCCCTCTGGATTTTGTTTTTGTTTTATTTTTGGCGCACGCGTTTTCGGCTTTTTAGACGGTTTTTTCTTGTTTTTTCGGCCTTTTGGTTTTTCACCGGTCTTTCTTATCTTTGAACGAAAAAAATAAAAATAAAAATTGCGCGAAAAAACACGTTTTTTTGCTTCCGCGAGAGGCATGGTTTTGTTTTCGCGAGAGGCATGGCCATGCCTCTTGGAAACGTTTCATTCCGTGAGAGGCATGGTGTTGCTTTCGCGAGAGGCACGGTTTTGCTTTTGCGAGAGGCACGGCCGTGCCACTCGGAAACGAAAAAAAACGTGTTTTTTTCCTTCCGCGAGAGCCACGGTTTTGCTTCCGCGAGAGGCACGGATTTGCTTTCGCGAGAGGCACGGCCGTGCCTCTTTCGGAAAGGGAAAAAAAGGTGCTCCCGGTTCGGTTTTTTCGTCCGTTTTTTTGTGAAAAAAGGTTCGTCAAAACCTATCAACATGCTAGGTTTGAAGATCTTGACGCGAGGAATCCAATGGTGAAAACTGTTCGAGATTTGCACGCATGATTTAAGAGATAAAACGTTTTGAATAAACGGATCCACTTGTCTCAACCTGGGGAGGTGGGAATGATCTTTGGAAGGAGTACTCCTCAATTAGTGATTTCAAACTTTTTCTCTTAAAGGTGCGCTAATAGGTCGGCCCGTTACTGTGGACTTTTAAGGCGAGAGATCCTTCCATCTCGCTGAATGCGAGATATAGCTCCCACGGGCGAACAAGGCCCGATGGAACTCTATGGGACGATAAACTGATCTGACGTGTTCGTATGCTGAATCAGACGGTTTAGGACCGTAAATTGCTGTGAGGAGGCATAGGTAGCTGAGTTTTAGTGTTTTTAAATGCCAAAAGAACGGGAGAGCAAGCTGCACAGGATGAGCAAATTGTCAAAGTCAGAAGCGAGAGAATGATCTAGACATTCAGAAGCTTTAGAACAAAAGCAGCACCAGACTTGGCGCGCCGTATCATTTGTGCACCAAAGGGGTGAAAATGCGAGCGAACACTAGGTAGCAATCACTAACTGCTATGAGCCGTGTGCAATGTAGTTATCAAATTAATGTAACCAAAGTTTCATAGTTCTCGGCCAAGAAAAATCTAAGTTCCATAGAAAAACTTATTTTCTCGAAACAATAGCTTGAAACACTATATGTGGTGTAAATGACTTACCTCTGCAAGGAGGTAACCAACGTTCAAAATATTGGATATCAGGTTCATATCGGTTTGGCTTCGGCATATTGGATGTCGGATATCAGGTGATAAAACATGTCTAGAATTTTTCCCCGTTATTTTTGTTAAGAACATGTCTTTTTAGTAAAAGAAAAGTGTATGATATCAATTCTTCAGCACAAGAAATTTAGATTCCAATTCACTTTAGTGATCTAAACGCTCTTACATTTATTTACGGAGGGAGTATTTAGGAAAGATCCACAAAATCCTTACTCTAAGATTAAAAGCAGTACATTATATAAGCGTTTCTACAAAATATTATGCGTAACTTTGATAATATGATGAAGTTGTGAATACATAATCTTATTTTCACTGTTTCTGAGAAAATGTTGACATCGACATATCGATCTATATCAGTGGACACATAGGGTCCGATATCGGCCATATCGATCAATATCTCGGTCTATATCGGATGATATGTGTAAAAATGATATTTACAAAATAACATGTTATATCTATGCCGGTCGCCCCAGAACTGGTATATCAGTTGCTTCAGCCTCAATTCCAAAGCATGGAGGTAACCATGTCCATCTTTAACAACGACCGCCTGTATCTGGATACGCAGGGGTACCTACAAACTAAGTGCAAAAATAGAAACCCTTTTCTCAGCAGCCACCACTTGCAGGTTCAATTGAGCTTCGGAGGCCATTGCCCCTTAGCACAGTGCAGTGCTCCTCCGCTTCTGGCTGCGAGCAGACAATAACTACTACCATCCCATTCACGTGTGCCTCTTGCATGATATTAACTGCATTGTCGACGGTCATCCCAGGGATAACCTTCATCAAGACTTGGACAACGTACTCCCGCTCGTTTTCATTGTCATTGTGCAGAACGACGCGGAATGGAGGTGACATCTTCCGGGATTTCCTGCAAGTGAAAAGGATGCTTGAATATCCTGGTGTTCTAAGATTAAAACCAATGCAAATGAATGCGCCAACAAAATCACCCAAACAAAGGGCAGATGACTCAATTAGTTTATCAGATCTCAAAGTTGAACCCCGTAGTACTGCAGATCTGTCATTTTAAATAAGCTATTATTTTCTTGCCTCATATAATGTTAGCTCAAGCGTGTGGCTTATTTTTAGATCCTATGGATAACTTTTTTCTACCATTTTTCGTTATTTATTATAAATAGTAATACATTTTATAATCCTACTGAATAAAATACCACCGTGTTACAGAAAGAATATAGCCCAATGATATTAATCTAGCCACCCTGAAAAACTATCAGCCCAGAAAAAAAAACATATCCGGTCAATAAAGGGAGTCCTGAAGTATAGATTTTAAAAAATTCTCAAAACGGAAAACTTGTTATTTCTTCGGATAGGACTTATTTTTCTGCAAATTTTGATATATTATTTGTATTTTTCTGAATTAGAATGATTTAGTTATGTTTTTTTTAGGATTAATGTGGTAAAAGGGGAAAAAAGGAGGACCTCCACGTGCCAGACCTTTAGTCCCGGTTGGAGCCTCCCCAACGATCACTTGGGGTGGGCTGAGAGCGCGCCACTTGGCGCGCTCTCGGCCGCCGCCACGTGTCGCCCTCTGGGCACTCCCTCTGGATTTTGTTTTTGTTTTATTTTTGTCGCACGCGTTTTCGGCTTTTTAGACGGTTTTTTCTTGTTTTTTCGGACTTTTGGTTTTTCACCGGTCTTTCTTATCTTTGAACGAAAAAAAATAAAAATAAAAATTGCGCAAAAAAACACGTTTTTTTGCTTCCGCGAGAGGCATGGTTTTGTTTTTGCGAGAGGCATGGCCATGCCTCTTGGAAACGTTTCATTTCGTGAGAGGCATGGTGTTGCTTTCGCGAGAGGCACGGTTTTGCTTTTGCGAGAGGCACGGCCGTGCCACTCGGAAACGAGAAAAAACGTGTTTTTTTTCCTTCCGGGAGAGGCACGGTTTTGCTTCCGCGAGAGGCACGGATTTGCTTTCGATAGAGGCACGGCCGTGCCTCTTTCAGAAAGGGGAAAAAAAGGTGCTACCGGTTCTGTTTTTTCGTCCGTTTTTTTGTGAAAAAAGGTTCGTCAAAACCTATCAACATGCTAGGTTTGAAGATCTTGATGTGAGGAATCCAATGGTGAAAACGGTTCGAGATTTGGACGCATGGTTTAAGAGATAAAACGTTTTGAATAAACGGATCCACTTGTCTCAACCTGGGGAGGTGGGAATGATCTTTGGAAGGAGTACTCCTCAACTAGTGATTTCAGACTTTTTCTCTTAAAGGTGCGCTAATAGGTCGGCCCGTTACTGTGTACTTTTAAGGCGAGAGATCCTTCCATCTCGCTGAATGCGAGATATAGATCCCACGGGCGAACAAGGACCGATGGAAATCTATGGGACGATAAACTGATCTGACGTGTTCGTATGCTGAATCAGACGGTTTAGGACCGTAAATTGCTATGAGGAGGCATAGGTAGCTGAGTTTTACTCTTTTTAAATGCCAAAAGAACGGGAGAGCAAGCTACGCAGGATGAGCAAATTGTCAAAGTCAGAAGCGAGAGAATGATCTAGACATTCAGAAGCTTTAGAACAAAAGCAGCACCAGACTTGGCGCGCCGTATCATTTGTGCACCAAAGGGGTGAAAATGCGAGCGAACACTAGGTAGCAATCACTAACTGCTATGAGCCGTGTGCAATGTAGTTATCAAATTAATGTAACCAAAGTTTCATAGTTCTCGGCCAAGAAAAATCTAAGTTCCATAGAAAAACTTATTTTGTCGAAACAATAGCTTGAAACACTATATGTGGTGTAAATGACTTACCTCTGCAAGGAGGTAACCAACGTTCAAAATATTGGATATCAGGTTCATATCGGTTTGGCTTCGGCATATTGGATTTCGGATATCAGGTGATAAAACAGGTCTGGAATTTTTCCCCATTATTTCTGTTAAGAACATGTCTTTTTAGTAAAAGAAAAGTGTATGATATCAATTCTTCAGCACAAGAAATTTAGATTCCAATTCACTTTAGTGATCTAAACGCTCTTACATTTATTTACGGAGGGAGTATTTAGGAAAGATCCACAAAATCCTTACTCTAAGATTAAAAGCAGTACATTATATAAGCGTTTCTACAAAATATTATGCGTAACTTTCATAATATGATGAAGTTGTGAATACATAATCTTATTTTCACTGTTTCTGAGAAAATGTTGACATCGACATATCGATCTATATCAGTGGACACATAGGGTCCGATATCGTCCATATCGATCAATATCTCGGTCTATATCGGATGATATGTGTAAAAATGATATTTACAAAATAACATGTTATATCTATGTCGGTCGCCCCAGAACTGGTATATCAGTTGCGTCAGCCTCAATTCCAAAGCATGGAGGTAACCATGTCTATCTTTAACAATGAGCGCCTGTATCTGGATATGCAGGGGTACCTACAAACTAAGTGCAAAAATAGAAACACTTTTTTCAGCAGCCACCACTTGCAGGTTCAATTCAGCTTCGGAGGCCATTGCCCCTTAGCACAGTGCAGTGCTCCTCCGCTTCTGGCTGCGAGCAGACAATAACTACTGCCATCCCATTCACGTGTGCCTCTTGCATGATATTAACAGCATTGTCGACGGTCATCCCAGGGATAACCTTCATCAAGACTTGGACAACGTACACCCGCCTGTTTTCATTGTCATTGTGCAGAACGACGCGGAATGGAGGTGACATCTTCCGGGATTTCCTGCAAGTGAAAAGGATGCTTGAATATCCTGGTGTTCTAAGATTAAAACCAATGTAAATGAATGCGCCAACAAAATCACCCAAACAAAGGGCAGATGACTCAATTAGTTTATCAGATCTCAAAGTTGAACCCCGTAGTACTGCAGATCTGTCAGTTTAAATAAGCTATTATTTTCTTGCCTCATATAATGTTAGCTCAAGCGTGTGGCTTATTTTTAGATCATATGGATAACTTTTTTCTACCATTTTTCGTGATTTATTATAAATAGTAATATATTTTATAATCCCACTGAATAAAATACCACCGTGTTACAGAAAGAATATAGCCCAATGATATTAATCTAGCCACCCTGAAAAACTATCAGCCCAGAAAAAAAACATATCCGGTCAATAAAGGGAGTCCTGAAGTATAGATTTTAAAAAATTCTCGAAACGGAAAACTTGTTATTTCTTCGGATAGAACTTATTTTTCTGCAAATTTTGATATATTATTTGTATTTTTCTGAATTAGAATGATTTAGTTATGATTTTTTTAGGATTAATGTGGTAAAAGGGAAAAAAAGGAGGACCTCCACGTGCCAGACCTTTAGTCCCGGTTGGAGCCTCCCCAACGATCACTTGGGGTGGGCTGAGAGCGCGCCACTTGGCGCGCTCTCGGCCGCCGCCACGTGTCGCCCTCTGGGCACTCCCTCTGGATTTTGTTTTTGTTTTATTTTTGTCGCACGCGTTTTCGTCTTTTTAGACGGTTTTTCTTGTTTTTTTGGCCTTTTGGTTTTTCACCGGTCTTTCTTATCTTTGAACGAAAAAAAATAAAAATAAAAATTGCACGAAAAAACACGTTTTTTTGCTTCCGCGAGAGGCATGGTTTTGTTTTCGCGAGAGGCATGGCCATGCCACTTGGAAACGTTTCATTCCGTGAGAGGCATGGTGTTTCTTTCGCGAGAGGCACGGTTTTGCTTTTGCGAGAGGCACGGCCGTGCCACTCGGAAACAAAAAAAAACGTGTTTTTTTTTCATCCGCGACAGGCACGGTTTTGCTTCCGCGAGAGGCATGGATTTGCTTTCGCGAGAGGCACGGCCGTGCCTCTTTCGGAAAGGGAAAAAAAAGGTGCTCCCGGTTCGGTTTTTTCGTCCGTTTTTTTGTGAAAAAAGTTTCGTCAAAACCTATCAACATGCTAGGTTTGAAGATCTTGACGCGAGGAATCCAATGGTGAAAACGGTTCGAGATTTGGACGCATGGTTTAAGAGATAAAACATTTTGAATAAACGGATCCACTTGTCTCAACCTGGGGAGGTGGGAATGATCTTTGGAAGGAGTACTCCTCAATTAGTGATTTCAGACTTTTTCTCTTAAAGGTGCGCTAATAGGTCGGCCCGTTATTGTGGCCTTTTAAGGCGAGAGATCCTTCCATCTCGCTGAATGCGAGATATAGCTCCCACGGGCGAACAAGGCCCGATGGAACTCTATGGGACGATAAACTGATCTGACGTGTTCGTATGCTGAATCACACTGTTTAGGACCGTAAATTGCTGTGAGGAGGCATAGGTAGCTGAGTTTTACTGTTTTTAAATGCTAAAAGAACGGGAGAGAAAGCTGCGCAGGATGAGCAAATTGTCAAAGTCAGAAGCGAGAGAATGATCTAGACATTCAGAAGCTTTAGAACAAAAGCAGCACCAGACTTGGCGCGCCGTATCGTTTGTGCACCAAAGCGGTGAAAATGCGAGCGAACACTAGGTAGCAATCACTAACTGCTATGAGCCGTGTGCAATGTAGTTATCAAATTAATGTAACCAAAGTTTCATAGTTCTCTCCCAAGAAAAATCTAAGTTCCATAGAAAAACTTATTTTCTCGAAACAATAGCTTGAAACACTATATGTGGTGTAAATGACTTACCTCTGCAAGGAGGTAACCAACGTTCAAAATATTGGATATCAGGTTCATATCGGTTTGGCTTCGGCATATTGGATGTCGGATATCAGGTGATAAAACATGTCTGGAATTTTTCCCCATTATTTCTCTTAAGAACATGTCTTTTTAGTAAAAGAAAAGTGTATGATATCAATTCTTCAGCACAAGAAATTTAGATTCCAATTCACTTTAGTGATCTAAACACTCTTACATTTATTTACGGAGGGAGTATTTAGGAAAGATCCACAAAATCCTTACTCTAAGATTAAAAGCAGTACATTATATAAGCGTTTCTACAAAATATTATGCGTAACTTTGATAATATGATGAAGTTGTGAATACATAATCTTATTTTCACTGTTTCTGAGAAAATGTTGATATCTACATATCGATCTATATCAGTGTACACATAGGGTCCGATATCGGCCATATCGATCAATATCTCGGTCTATATCGGATGATATGTGTAAAAATGATATTTACAAAATAACATGTTATATCTATGTCGGTCGCCCCAGAACTGGTATATCAGTTGCGTCAGCCTCAATTCCAAAGCATGGAGGTAACCATGTCCATCTTTAACAACGAGCGCCTGTATCTGGATATGCAGGGGTACCTACAAACTAAGTGCAAAAATAGAAACCCTTTTTTCAGCAGCCACCACTTGCAGGTTCAATTGAGCTTCGGAGGCCATTGCCCCTCAGCGCAGTGTAGTGCTCCTCCGCTTCTGGCTGCGAGCAGACAATAACTACTGCCATCAAATTCACGTGTGCCTCTTGCATGATATTAATAGCATTGTCGACGGTCATCCCAGGGATAACCTTCATCAAGACTTGGACAACGTACTCCCGCCTGTTTTCATTGTCATTGTGCAGAACGACGCGGAATGGAGGTGACGTCTTCGGGGATTTCCTGCAAGTGAAAAGGATGCTTGAATATCCTGGTGTTCTAAGATTATAACCAATGCAAATGAATGCGCCAACAAAATCACCCAAACAAAGGGCAGATGACTCAATTAGTTTATCAGATCTCAAAGTTGAACCCCGTAGTACTGCAGATCTGTCAGTTTAAATAAGCTATTATTTTCTTGCCTCATATAATGTTAGCTCAAGCGTGTGGCTTATTTTTAGATCCTATGGATAACTTTTTTCTACCATTTTTCGTGATTTATTATAACTAGTAATATATTTTATAATCCCACTGAATAAAATACCACCGTGTTACAGAAAAAATATAGCCCAATGATATTAATCTAGCCACCCTGAAAAACTATCAGCCCAGAAAAAAAAAACATGTCCAGTCAATAAAGGTGTCGGTGTACTAAAGTATGGGTCTTTTTAGTACCCCTTACTTGTGCACGGGCAGTTGTAGCCGTACCGCGGCAAGCCTTGCCGGGGAATAGCTAGGAGTAATCACGAGACTAAGATGCCAAGGAGACGTTCAAGTCAACGATCAGACCAGGAAACAAAAGACCAAAGGGTTGTGGAGGCCCGGCAAGACCCTTGCCGGCAAGGCCTCGCGCCCGGCAAGACCCGGCCCCGGCAAGATGCCAGGCCCGGCAAGGCCTCGCACCCGGCAAGCCCGGGGCCCGGCAAGGATTCGGTCCCGGCAAGGCTCTGCATAGTGCAGCGCTATCGCTCCAGTGCAGCGGCCAGCCTTGTCGTTTAGGGCTTGTCCTCATGGTGACGTGGTGCGATGCTGGCCACGAGATGCTTAAGCGGTGCTGATGGGATGGCTGCTTTTGCCCATCCCCTGTAAAGCTTTTCCAAGCCCAAGACGTTGAGGGACACCTCGAGGGACACCTCACGGTGCATTTAATGAGCTTGTCCTAAGCCGTCAGGGTTAGGTATGATAACACTGTGATGACACTGTAGCTACTTTCCACCTCATGCCTTATCTCATACGCCACTGTGGTAGCCCCTTTGACTCATATAAAAGGAGGCCCGAGGCGTACAGAGAGAAGGAGGCCCATGGCTCCCAAGAAAAAGGGTTTCATGGCGGTTGGTCCATCTGCATCCGTCGTGCCTGATGCTGCGCGCACAGGCGACGGGGTAGGCGCGGATGGAGGAGGTGGAGGCTCCGAGCTTCCACGGCGTTCCGGCGATCCGAGCCGGACGAGCAACAGGTCCAAGGATGGAGCTGCGCAACCTGCGGGTGGTGCAGCGACTTCCAAGGATGGAGCGGCGCCTTCCAGGACGAATACGCCGGTGCATGCACCGCGACCTTCTCAGGACGCGCGTGACGTGCGGCCTCAAGACGTTGGTGGTTCTAGGCGTCCGCATGGAAAGACCCCTGCGCATCACTCCCAGGGTGCGCAGGGCCAAGATCCGCGCCAGCGCGCTGGTGGAAGCCGCGCGCGGGTGCAGAGTCGTGATGGTGCTCCTTCTAACCCTGTTAGGAGTTTGAGCACCTCACGTTCTTCGCACCTGTCGCCGCCGCCTACGCCAGCAGAGGCGTTGGCGCGAGCTCAGCTACTCCTAGACTTCCCTCCCGCCGCGGAGAAGCTAGATGAGTGGCGAGCCGCTATCCAGAGCCTCATCGGCCTAGCCAACAACGACGTACCGCAGCAGGGTGAACCCTCGCGGCTGCAGTCGTCTAGGCTGGTGCGTGGCGATGGAGAGAAGACCGGAGCTGGAACGACTACGTTGCGTTCCCCTCCGCTGCATCGAGAGCGGTCGTTAACTCGACGGACCAGCGCCCGTGAGGATGATTCCACGGCGTCATCTGATCCACGGGTTCGCCGCGATGAACGTCACGTTCTTCGGGAACGGAAGAAGGAGGACGCTCGAACCACCATCGAGCGCCGAAGGGAAGCGCGTCGCCAGTCCGACAAGCGCGCTGGGACCGCTGTTGACGAGCCCGCGCCAGGGTACCCTGGCTGCCTACCTTACGAGGTGGGTTGCCCAGCGTTTACTCGTGAGCTGCGGCAAGTCCAGTGGCCTAGCTCCCGCTCCTTCAAGCCGGAAGTACCGGAGAAGTACGACGGCAAGACTCATCCGTCCGAGTTCTTGAGCATCTACACCATCGCGGTGCAGGCTGCCGGGGCTCGTGACGATAAGGTGCTGGCCAACTACTTTCCGTTGGTGCTGAAGCCCAACGTGAGATCGTGGTTGATGCACCTGCCCGAGAATTCCATCTCTTCTTGGGCCGACCTGTGCCACCAGTTTGTTGGCGCCTTCACCGGCGGCCATCAAGCTCCTGGCCAGGAGAGTGATCTGCACATCATTCCCCAGAAGGAGGGCGAAACTTTGCGCAAGTATATCCAGAGGTTCAGCCACATCCAGCACAACATTCCTGACATTCATCCCGCCGCCGTCATCAGCGCCTTTCATCAGAATGTGCGCAATCGTAAGATGCGGGAGGAGCTGGCGATGAACAAAGTCAGGGATGTCGCCGAGCTCTACGCTTTGGCCGACAAGTGTGCTCGGGCAGAGGAAGGAAGGAGGCTCCCCGGCGAGAACGCTGGCGCTGGAGTCGACTCCGATAGCGAAGACGCTCCTGCCCCGGCAAAGAAGGGAAAGCGGAAGAACAGGAAACGCAAAGGCAAGGCCGTGCTTGCCGTTGAAGGTTCCGGCAACACCGGCACCGCCAAGAAGTCCAAGACCGACGACCCCGGCAAGGAGGTTGCCGGGTGTGCGGCGTGTCAGGCCTTGGCGGCTGCCGACAAGCCAGAAGGATCCGGCAAGCAGTACTGCAAGATCCACCGTACCAAGGGCCATGATCTCCAAGACTGCCGGCAGGTTGAGGAGCTTGCCGAGAAGCAGCATGCCGAGTACGAAAGGCGCGGCAAGGAGAGAGCCCAAGATGGTACCGGAGGGTCCAGCAGGAAGCGCGGTCGAGGAGGTCGCCGCGGCAAGCCCAGGCAGCAGCAAGAGAAGCCTGCCCGGGGCCGCGCCAAAGAGCAGAGGGATGATGATGATGATGCAGAGGGCGACGAGTCCAGCGAACACGAGTTCCAGAAGGCTACAGAGGCCATGTGCGTCGACGGGGGCACTTCGTTGCATTCCTCTCACCGCCAGCTCAAGCAGTGGGCGCGCGAGATTAATGCGGCAGAGCCATCCCTCGATGCCCGGAAGCCACTGAAGTGGTCCCACACGCCTATCATTTTTGACGTCGAGGATCACCCTGATCGCACAACTGCGGTCGGGTGTTTGCCGTTGTTGGTTTCACCAACGATCCGCAACCTCCAGGTGACGAAAATGTTAGTTGACGGTGGGGCCGGCCTGAACCTGATCTCGCCCGATGTGATCAAGAGGCTGCAAATTCCCGACGAAGATCTCGAGGAAACTGGCTCTTTCCAAGGGGTCAATCCGGGAAGGAACCAGCCGAAGGGCAAAATCACGCTGCCGGTAACATTCGGCAGCGAGCTGAACTTCAGGACGGAGAAGGTCGTCTTCGACGTCGCCAAGATTCCGTTGCCGTACAATGGAATCCTTGGCCGCCCAGCGCTGGCTAAGTTCATGGCGGCCTCACACTACGCCTACAACGTCTTGAAGATGCCCGGTCCAATGAGCGTCATCACTGTCCACTCCGACAAGAAAGACGCGCTCGTTTGCACCAACAAGCTCTACCGGGAGGCAGTTGCAGCGTCCGCCGCTAAGGCGCATGCTCCTGCCGCTCAAGATCCCGGCAAGAAGAAGAAGCCCGGCAAGACCTCTGGGACAAACTCCGGCAAGCGCGCCTCTCCGGAGTGCTACGCTACCGTCAAGGGTGCACCGGAAAGCTCTGCCGGCCAGACCAAGAAATCCAAGGCTGCCCCGCCATAGACGAAGAAGGTGCCCGCCAAGGAGGACGGGACGGGAGGAACTTTCACCATAAGTTCCACCCTTGATGACAAATAGGAAAGCGCGCTCGTTGCCTTCCTGCGGGCGATTGTCGATGTGTTTGCATGGCAACCATCTGACATCCCCGGTGTTCCCAGGGAGGTAATTGAGCACCACCTAGCTGTCTGTCCTCACGCGCGGCCCGTCAAGCAGAAGATGCGGAGGCAAGCTTTGGAGCGGCAAGAATTTATTGCAGAAGAGATTAAGAAGCTTGAGGCGGCAGGCCTGGTTAGAGGAGTCCTCCATCCTACATGGTTGGCCAATCCAGTTGTTGTGCGCAAGGCGAATGGTAAATGGAGGCTATGTATTGACTTTACAGATATCAATAAAGCCTGTCCAAAAGATCCTTTTCCCTTGCCGCGCATCGACCAGATTGTGGATTCCACTGCCGGCTGCGATCTGTTGTCATTCCTTGACGCATACTCAGGCTATCACCAGATCTTCATGGCGAAAGAAGACGAAGAGAAGACCGCATTTATCACCCCGTGTGGCACATATTGCTTCTTGCGTATGCCTTTCGGGTTGAAAAGTGCTGGTTCGACCTTCGCAAGAGTTGTCCAGATGGGTTTCGGGGCCCAGCTGCATAGAAATATGGAAGCTTACATGGATGACATAGTGGTCAAAACCAAGGACAAAGCAACGCTCATTCAAGATCTGGAGGAGACATTTGCAAATCTGTGCAGGATCAATTTGAAGCTCAATCCAGAGAAGTGCGTGTTTGGCGTCCCATCCGGCAAGCTTCTCGGGTTCTTTCTATCTCAGCGTGGAATTGAAGCCAATCCCGACAAGATCAAAGCAATTGAGCAGATTGAAGCGCCAAGACGAGTCAAGGATGTGCGTCGCCTCGCCGGCTGCGTCGCTGCTTTGAGTAGGTTCATCTCAAAGTCTGCTGAGCGCGCCCTGCCATTTTTCAAAATTTTGAAGAAGGCAGGTCCAATGAAATGGACTCCAGAAGCGGAGGCAGCGCTGCAGGATTTGAAGAAGTACCTCTCCTCTCCGCCAATACTAGTCGCGTCTAGGACACAAGAGCCGTTACTGCTATATCTAGCGGCAATGAATCAAGTGGTTAGTGCTGCGCTGGTGGCAAAGAGAGAAGCAGAGGAGGATGCAGCGGCAACGGCAGGCCCGCCAAGCGGCTTGCCGGGGCCAGCCCCGGCAGAGTCTGGCGCCGACAAGGAAAGATCCGCGCAGTCAAGTCAAGCAGTGCAGAAGAAGAAGATGGTGCAGCGCCCAGTCTATTTCGTCAGCTCCCTGTTGCAGGGGGCTAGGTCGAGATATTCTGTTGTGCAGAAGTTGCTCTTCGGCCTTCTCATGGCCTCGAGGAAGCTGCACCATTACTTCCAAGCACATGAGATCACCGTCGTCACTCGCTTTCCGCTGCAACGGATTCTCCGGAACCCAGAAGCAACCGGCAGGATTGTGGAGTGGGCGTTGGAGCTGTCATGCTTTGGTCTCAAGTTTGAAAGTTCTTCAACTATCCAGAGCAGAGCCTTGGCAGAGTTCATTGCAGAATGGACCCCAACGCCAGACGACGAAGTTCAAGAATCAGCGACTCCCGGCAAGGAATCAGATCAAGCATGGGTCATGTACTTTGATGGAGCCTTTTCGCTGCAAGGCGTCGGTGCCGGCGTGCTGCTTGTCGCACCCACCGGAGAGCACCTCAAGTACGTCATCCAGATGCATTTTCCCCGGGAGAGATCGACCAACAACACGGCAGAGTATGAAGGACTGCTTGCCGGTCTCAGGATCGCGGCAGACCTTGGGATCAAGAAGCTCATCGTCAGAGGTGACTCCCAACTCGTCGTGAGGCAAGTCGACAAAGATTATCAGAGCCCGCTGATGGAAGCTTACGTCGATGAAGTGAGGAAGCTGGAGGAGCGCTTTGACGGTCTTCAGACAGAGCATGTTCCTCGATCAGAGAACAGCATTGCCGACGACCTGTCGAAGCGTGCCGCACTCAAGCTACCTGTGGAACCAGGGACTTTTGTGCTCCGCTTGACTCAACCATCCGTGTCGCCATCGACAAGGCCTGATAAGAGAAGAAAGTTAAGTACCGGCGAGTACTTCCCGGCAGGGCTTCCCGAAGCCCCCGGCAAGAATCTTGCCGGGAACGACACGGTTGCCGGTGAGCAGCGGCTTCGCGCAGAACCTCAGGTTCTTGCCGCCGAAGCAAGCGCCCCTGCTGCTGAAGAAATACCGGTTTCCGGTGAGCAGCGGCTTCGCGCAGAACCTCAGGTTCTTGCCGCCGAAGCAAGCGCCCCTGCTGCCGAAGAACTACCAGTTGCCGGTGAGCAGCTGCTCCGCCAAGAACCTCAGGTTCTTGCCGTAGAAGCAAATGCTCCCGCAGCTGAAGAGTCGCCTTTAGTCCTTGTCGTCGAGCCACAGGCTCCGGCATGGGCGCAGCAAATAGTCCATTTCGTCGAGCCACAGGAGAACTCCCTGAAGAGCAGGATGAAGCCGAAAAAGTAGCCTGTCAGTCAAGTATGTACCAGTTCGTCGACGACGTCCTGTACAGAAAGAGACCCAACGGTGTGAAATTGAAGTGCATTCCTCGGGAGGATGGACTAGAGCTGTTGGCAGAGATTCATGGGGGCATATGTGGATCCCACATAGGCTCAAGAGCCCTTGTCGGCAAGGCATTCCGGCAAGGATTCTTCTGGCCTACTGCTCTCCAGGATGCAACTGCACTAGTAACCAAGTGTGAAGCGTGCCAGTTTCATTCGAAGCAACTTCATCAGCCAGCTCAAGCTCTCCAGACGATCCCTCTCTCCTGGCCCTTCTCGGTCTGGGGGCTCGACATACTGGGTCCCTTCCCCCGCGCTGCCGGGGGCTTCGAGTACTTGTACGTTGCCATCGACAAGTTCACGAAGTGGCCAGAAGTGGAAGCAGTGAGGAAGGTGACAGCACAGTTAGCAGTCAAGTTCTTCAAGGGGATTGTGTGCCGTTTTGGTGTGCCGAACAGGATCATCACCGACAACGGTACGCAGTTCACTAGTCGCACCTTCATGCAGTACGTCCAAGACCTTGGCGGCAAGATTTGTTTTGCCTCTATTGCTCACCCAAGAAGCAATGGCCAAGCGGAGAGGGCGAGCGCTGAAGTGCTGCGTGGTCTCCGGACCAGAACTTTCGACAAGCTGCACAAGCATGGAAGACGCTGGATTGATGAGCTGTCGGCGGTTCTTTGGTCGATCAGGACGACGCCAAATCGAGCCACCGGCCAGACACCCTTCGCTCTGGTTTACGGAGCGGAGGCAGTTCTCCCCACGGAACTCATATACGGGTCACCTCGAGTGCTCGCTTATGATGAGCTCGAGCAAGAGCAGCTGCGGCAAGATGACGCGCTGCTCCTTGAGGAGAACCGTCTTCGGGCTGCTGTGCGAGCCGCTCGCTATCAGCAAGCTTTGCGCCGCTACCATAGCCGCAAGGTTCACGCCCGGAGTCTTGAGGAAGGCGACCTTGTTCTTCGGCGCGTTCAGTCGGCCAAGAATTCCAACAAGTTGACGCCGAAGTGGGAAGGCCCTTACCAGGTAGTGCGAGTCACCAGGCCTGGCGCTGTCCGCCTGGAGACCGAAGAGGGCTTGCCAGTGAGCAACTCCTGGAACATCGAGCACCTTCGCAAGTTCTACCCGTAAGGCGTGGTTGTTTGGGTTTCTTGCTGTGATAGCGATACGGCCAGCAGGCTGCTGATGACCCGAATCCAGCGCTCGCGGCAGCGTAACGCTCCGGCAAGATCCCGGCAACGCCATTCTATACAAGTGTTGCCGCTGGCATGTAATCCTTTGTACAGAGCAGGCACATCCTTTGTGCATATTTTATAAGATCTGTGTGCTTTACATTTTTGTCGATTTCACGTCATTTTTTATGCATGCTTATCTGAGATGTGTATTGCACTCGATCCCGATAAGATCTAACGAACCGTTAAGGTTCCATGCCTTTATTTTCTCTTCTTTCTTATTCTCAAGAAATAGAAGATTCCCTCGCGCGCAAGTTTGCCGGGGGGGGGGGAAGGAGAATGGTGGTATGGATGCCAGACGACGTTCAAGGTTGGCGCCTTGCCGGAAGAAAAAGAATAGCGATGAAAAGCAGAGCTAAGTTGCTAAATCCCTTAAGCAGATTTTGATTTTTGTAAGGCTGTATTCCCTTGAACGATTTCGGCTTTGTATGGAAAACCTGCACGCGATGGAATCTTGTCGTGATCGGCTGCGCCCTTACTCTGTTTCGAGTGCGCTCAACAGTCTAGGCGGCCGCGCTGAAAGCGTCAAGATTTCTTGCCGTGAGCAGCACTGCCCGCAAGCTGCTGATGACCCGAATCCAGCGCTCGCGACGGGGTTATGCTCCGGCAAGTTCCCAGCAAGGCGTAGGGTATATGCTATACAGAAAGAAATTGAACAAAGGGAATAGCATGCCATAATTCAAATAGAGCAAGTTATATTACATCCAGTGCTTGCCGCGTTTCTGACATAAGACAAATTGTCTTTTACATGGAATGCTGGCGGCAAGATGAAGAAGAGATAGGAGGCTACAGCTAGTCCCGGCGATCGCCCTCGACCCTCTTCACCTGGCTTACCCGATCGACGATGGGCGCGACGAGCTCTTCGAGAGCCTTGACGTCCGCATCCTTTGGCAAGCTCTTCGAGGCTTTGAAGAGGTCGACACCAGGGTTCTTGTACGCCACCTTCATCAACACCTTATGGAGGACGAGCTGGCAGAGTTTCCGGGATTCGTCGGCCAGCTTGCTTGTCTGGTTCGCCTGGAGTAGCTTGAGGGCGTCGACGAGCTTGTCGAAGAACATGGTTAGCCTGGCGCTTGAGGATACGTTGTCGTCGACAGAGTATCCGAAGCCCGGCAAGCCCATGGCCTCCAGCTCCGTGCCAAGCTTCTCGGCGACGTCCGCAAGCCTGGCAGTCCAGAGCTTCACGCTATTAGTGTACTCGTTGTGGGTGGCGGCGGCGTTCTGGAGCAGCTCCTGTTCGTCGTGGAGGTCTTTGATAAGAGTCCTCTCGCGAACTCGGGCGGCCTCAAGAGACTCCTCCAGCGTGGATAGCTTCAGCTTCAGATGTTCAATGGAGTCCTTGGCGGAGGAAAGCTGCTGGACCTTCTCGGATGCGGCAGCCTGCGTCTCCATCAGGCTGTGGAGAGCCTTGTCTCTCTCGGCCTCGAGTGCTGAGACCTTCTTGCCGTGGTCCTCGAGAGCGGCCTCCAGCTGCTTCGTCTTCTCCTCCAGCAAGTTCTTGGCGGTCTCCGCGGCTCCGGCAGCGTCGAGGGCCTCTTTGAGCTTGCCGGCGTGGTCTTCAGTTAGAGCTCTGAGCGTCTTCAAGTGTTTCTGCTCAAGCTCCTGGACCCGCCGCGCGACAAGACTTTCGAGCTCTTCATCCTTGTTGCGAAGCTTGGCGGCAAGCGCCGCCTCACGCACGGCAAGGTCCTCTTCTTGGGCATCAAGGCTGATGCGGCGCTGCGTCAAGAGGGCTTCTGCCCCGGCGGCTTGCTAGGCGGCCTCCTCCTGCGCCTTCTCGATGTCCTTGCGCGCACGTTTGCCGGGGGGGGGGGGGAAGGGGAATGGTGGTATGGATGCCAGACGACGTTCAAGGTTGGCGCCTTGCCGGAAGAAAAAGAATAGCGACGAAAAGCAGAGCTAAGTTGCTAAACCCCTTAAGCAGATTTTGATTTTTGTAAGGATGTATTCCCTTGAACGATTTCGGCTTTGTATGGAAAACCTGCACACGATGGAATCTTGTCGTGATCGGCTGCGCCCTTACTCTGTTTTGAGTCCGCTCAACAGTCTAGGCGGCCGCGCTGAAAGCGTCAAGATTTCTTGCCGTGAGCAGCACTGCCCGCAAGCTGCTGACGACCCGAATCCAGCGCTCGCGACGGGGTTATGCTCCGGCAAGTTCCCAGCAAGGCGTAGGGTATATGCTATACAGAAAGAAATTGAACAAAGGGAATAGCATGCCATAATTCAAATAGAGCAAGTTATATTACATCCAGTGCTTGCCGCGTTTCTGACATAAGACAAATTGTCTTTTACATGGAATGCTGGCGGCAAGATGAAGAAGAGATAGGAGGCTACAGCTAGTCCTGGCGATCGCCCTCGACCCTCTTCACCTGGCTTACCCGATCGACGATGGGCGCGACGAGCTCTTCGAGAGCCTTGACGTCTGCGTCCTTTGGCAAGCTCTTCGAGGCTTTGGAGAGGTCGACACCAGGGTTCCTGTACGCCACCTTCATCAACACCTTGCGGAGGACGAGCTTGCAGAGTTTCCGGGATTCGTCGGCCAGTTTGCTTGTCTGGTTCGCCTGGAGTAGCTTGAGGGCGTCAACGAGCTTGTCGAAGAACATGGTTAGCCTGGCGCTTCAGGATACGTTGTCGTCGACAAAGTATCCAAAGCCCGGCAAGCCCATGGCCTCCAGCTCCGCGCCAAGCTTCTCGGCGACGTCCGCAAGCCTGGCAGTCCAGAGCTTTATGCTAGAAGTGTACTCGTTGTGGGTGGCGGCGGCGTTCTGGAGCAGCTCCTGTTCGTCGTGGAGGTCTTTGATAAGACTCCTCTCACGAACTCGGGCGGCCTCAAGAGACTCCTCCAGCGTGGATAGCTTCAGCTTCAGATTTTCAATGGTGTCCTTGGCGGAGGAAAGCTGCTGGACCTTCTCGGATGCGGCAGCCTGCGTCTCCATCAAGCTGTGGAGAGCCTTGTCTCTCTCGGCCTCGAGTGCTGAAACCTTCTTGCCGTGGTCCTCGAGAGCGGCCTCCAGCTGCTTCGTCTTCTCCTCCAGCAAGTTCTTGGCGGTCTCCGCGGCTCCGGCAGCGTCGAGGGCCTCTTTGAGCTTGCCGGCGTGGTCTTCAGTTAGAGCTCTGAGCGCCTTCAAGTGTTTCTGCTCAAGCACCTGGACCCGCCGCGCGACAAGACTTTCGAGCTCTTCATCCTTGTTGCGAAGCTTGGCGGCAAGAGCCGCCTCGCGCGCGGCAAAGTCCTCTTCTTGGGCGTCAAGGCTGATGCGGCGCTGCGTCAAGAGGGCTTCTGCCGCGGCGGCTTGCTGGGCGGCCTCCTCCTGCGCCTTCTCGATGTCCGATTGCTTCAGCAGGAGGACGTTCCGCTCTTCCGCAAGCTGCTCCCGGTAAACATTCAGCTCTTGGAGGGCCTCGCCGTACCAAGCCTGTGTCTCCGTGACGCGTCGTTGGAAGTCTTCTTCCGCTGCCTCGACGAGCGCTGCACAGGAGTCCAGTTTCTCCTTCTGGGCACGGTAGAGTGTTTGGAGATTCTGATAATTTTCATTCATGGCTTGGAGTAGCTGCTCCTCCTTGGGCTCGCTGGCAACGGCGATGCTGATTTCCCCGTCAAGATGTTCTCCTTCAACCAGCTCTTCGATGTTTGCCGACCCCGGCATGCTGACAACGTTCTTGCCGGCCCTGATGTATTGGCTTGAGGAAGGGGCCTTCGACGACGAGGGTTGGTCTTCGGCAGTTGAGGGCCCCACGGCAGTAGAAGCGCCTGGCGCTCCTGCGGCGGAAGCGCCGTCAGTATGGCCACGGGTCTCCTCGCCGGCTCCCTCGGCGGGCATCTTGGCGGCCTCCTCTTGCGCGGCCTTGGCGGCCTCAGCGGCAGCGGCCTTGGCGGCAGCAGCCTCTGCGGCAGCAGCCTTGGCGGCCTCGGCGGCAACCTTGTCGGCTTCAGTGGCGGCATCCTTGGCAGTCTCTTCAATGACAGCGCCAGTGTCCATGGGCTCTGTCAGGAGAAGATTGAAAGCCAAGGAGTTGATTAAGATGAAGCTGAAAAGGAAGTTCAAGAAGACAAAAAGAAGGAAAACCAAAGCGACAAGAGTTCTGGGCTGAGCCATTTACCTGCGTCAAGGAAGGGGTTGCCGGAGCTTGCGCTTGCCGGCCCCTCCTCATCATCGTGGTAGAGCTTGCCCGAGGACTCGCCCCTGGGCGGTGTGGTCGACGGAGGTGGCATGGCAGAGGAAGCTCCCGCTGTTGCCTCTCGTTGTTGCTCCGCTCCTGCACGCCCGGAGATGTCAGCAGAGAAGATGCACACCCCGGCACGCGCCAGTGGGTAGTGAGTAGAAGACTCACGTTGGGGGCTGCGCCGGGGGCTGCGTCGAGGGCTGCATCGAGGGTTGCGTTCTGGGCTTGACTCCGAGCTGACGAGAACCGTTTCCGGTGCGCCCGAGGTGCTTGCCGGCGGCTCGACGCTTGTTGAGGTCTTGGCCCTCTTCGCCATCCTCTGTGCCAGAGTCTCCGTATCCCTGAGGAGGCAAAAACAGAGCAAGTTAATCAAGCAAAACTAGAAGGATAAGAATCAAAGCTGTGGCAGGACTCTTACTCTTCTTCTTCTTCCTCGGAGCTGATGGCGGAGAGGTCGAAGCCGACCCCCGCCGCAGTTCCTGACGGAGGAGGAGGAGGGGTGGTCCTGGGCCGCTTGGCAGCGGCAGGTTGCGGTGCGGCCTCGCGGGCTGCCCCTTTGCCGGAAGCCTCGCTGCATGAGGAAGGATGGTGGGCTGGAGCACCAGTGGTGTTCTTCCGGAGGACGCGCCTCTTCCTGTGTTGAAGAGCTGGGGGCTCTTCCTCCTCCTCTTCTTCCTCTTCGGCGGCGCCTCCGGCAGAAGAGCTCCCGGCAGCGGCTCCGCTCGGCTCCCCGGCAGCCTGACCTCGCCCGGCAAGATCTTCCCGCAGGAAGTCCTCGCCTTCGCTGGACTCAGCGCTGCCGGCTTCTTCGGCAAGGTTCGCCTCTTCCGCCCTGCTGGCGATGTAGGCGAGCTCCTCCTCCGTGGTGGCGCGGACAAGGTTCTCCTCGCAGATGGCCTTCTCCGTCAAGTTGTCGAAGAACGCCAGCGCCTGCTCCGCGGACGGCTCGATCTACCTCTCGTCGATGCTATGGGCATTGAACAACGGCATCATGGCGATGATGGAGGTCAGCGATGAGTTGTTGCATAGTGGGACGACGCCTGCCGGCAAGTCTCCCACTGCCCCAGATTTGAACAGCTGTTGGCAGAGGGCTGCGTGCCCTATGGCTGTCAGATTATTATCCAGCCCAGGCCGCACCCTCATGACGTCGGCATCGTTCATGTATTCCCAGGCAGGGCGCCCCTTGTTCTGCAGCGGGGCGATGCGCCGGCGAAGGAAATCGGAAGCGATCATCTCCACCTTCAACCCGGCAGCCCTGAGGCGATGTATCCTGGTGATGGCGATGGTGAGCTTGCTATCGTCAGGGTCCGCGGCGCCCCAATCCTTGCCGCGGACCACCCTCTGCTGCCGCACCTCGCAGAACGGTTTGGGTTCCTTTTCCCAGACCCAGCACCACTTGCCGCGCCACTCATCCCATCTCTCGCGGTAGAGCCCCTCTGGGTACGTCTCGTTGGTCGCCGTCCTCGGAATCCAAGCGATACTGCCGGAGAGGGCGTCGCCCTTTTGGATGCGGGGGTAGAAGTAGTGCCGGAAAATTGCAGTGCTCGGGATGACCCCAACAAAATTCTCGCAAAGGTGCGCGAAGACGGACATGCAAGTCACGGCATTCGGCGTGAAATCTAGCAGCTGGAAGCTGTAGGTGAGCATGATGTCTACGAAGAAGTCCGAGTACGGAGGACAGAGGCCGCACCAGAAGTAATCGGCAAAGAAGGGATAATCTCCTGGCTCTGCCTTACGAGAAGCTACACTCACTTTGGTGGCTGGATGCACCGTGGTCTCCTTCGCCCATGCGAACTGGTACCTCTTCTTCTAGGTCTCCGCATCAAGCATCGAGGGGAAGACAGCGCGTTCCTTCCGCATCTTCGCCAACCTGCTCTCCGTGGCGGCGGCCGCTTCCGCCGCCTTGCCCTTGCTCGGCTTGGGCGGCATGGTGGCTATGGAAGTGGGCGCTGAAGACGTCGAGAGCGCGGTGGAGGCAGATGGAGGGAGAAAAGCTTTGCTTTGGGCGCGAGGAAGAAGACGATGGCGACGGCTCTGAGATTGAGATTGGAAAGGCGGAGGGGATAAATGAGCAGTGCCCTCTGCGATTCCCTTTTTATGGGGAAGGCGCGAGGCAGCCTCTTTACCGCCCGCTTTTGCAGCGGGGTTTCCGCCCACGCCTCCCACTTCGCGCGATTAATGCGCGTAGTGGAGGGGCGTGGTAAAAGAGATAATGATTGCGAGTAGTTATTCCCTGCCACGCGTGCCCGTGCACTGTTTTGGGCCTAGCCCAACAGGCCTGGCACCCGTGTATGGCCTAGGCCCGGGGGCTCCTGTCGGTGTACTAAAGTATGGGTCTTTTTAGTACCCCTTACTTGTGCACGGGCAGTTGTAGCCGTACCGCGGCAAGCCTTGCCGGGGAATAGCTAGGAGTAATCACGAGACTAAGATGCCAAGGAGACGTTCAAGTCAACGATCAGACCAGGAGACAAAAGACCAAAGGGTTGCGGAGGCCCCGCAAGACCCTTGCCGGCAAGGCCTCGCGCCCGGCAAGACCAGGCCCCGGCAAGATGCCAGGCCCGGCAAGGCCTCGCACCCAGCAAGACCTGATCCCGGCAAGCCCCGGGCCCGGCAAGGATTCGGTCCCGGCAAGGCTCTGCACAGTGCAGCGCTATCGCTCCAGTGCAGCGGCCAGCCTTGTCGTTTAGGGCTTGTCCTCATGGTGACGTGGTGCGATGCTGGCCACGAGATGCTTAAGCGGTGCTGATGGGATGGCTGCTTTTGCCCATCCCCTGTAAAGCTTTTCCAAGCCCAAGACGCTAAGGGACACCTCGACGGACACCTCACGGTGCATTTAATGAGCTTGTCCTAAGCCGTCAGGGTTAGGTATGATAACACTGTGATGACACTGTAGCTACTTTCCACCTCATGCCTTATATCATACGCCACTGTGGTAGCCCCTTTGACTCATATAAAAGGAGGCCCGAGGCGTACAGAGAGAGAGGGCACTTCTGAGGAATGGCACTTCTGGAAGATAGCACTTCCGAGGACCCATTCTGCATACGTAGCTACCGAGTACTATAGCTCCCAGAACTTGGCCAAGAACATCCACAGTAATACAATCAAAGCAGGAGTAGGGTTTTACGCATCCGTGCGGCCCGAACCTGGGTAAATCCTCGTGTGCTATTCGTTAGTTCTGCTCTTTGTGCAATCCTCTCCCCTTGCCGAACCGTAAAGGGACCCGCACGATAGCGATCCCATAGGTGTTCGTTTCCCACGACAAAAGGGAGTCCTGAAGTATAGATTTTAAAAAATTCTCGAAACGGAAAACTTGTTGTTTCTTCGGATAGAACTTATTTTTCTGCAAATTTTGATATATTATTTGTATTTTTCTGAATTAGAATGATTTAGTTATGATTTTTTTAGGATTAATGTGGTAAAAGGGAAAAAAAAAGGAGGACCTCCACGTGCCAGACCTTTAGTCCCGGTTGGAGCCTCCCCAACGATCACTAGGGTGGGCTGAGAGCGCGCCACATGGCGCGCTCTCGGCCGCCGCCATGTGTCGCCCTCTGGGCACTCCCTCTGGATTTTATTTTTGTTTTATTTTTGTCGCACGCGTTTTTGGCTTTTTAGACGGTTTTTTCTTGTTTTTTCAGCCTTTTGGTTTTTCACCGGTCTTTCTTATCTTTGAACGAAAAAAAATAAAAATAAAAATTGCGCGAAAAAACACGTTTTTTTGCTTCCGCGAGAGGCATGGTTTTGTTTTCGCGAGAGGCATGGCCATGCCTCTTGGAAACGTTTCATTCCGTGAGAGACATGGTGTTGCTTTCGCGAGAGGCACGGTTTTGCTTTTGCGAGAGGCACGGCCGTGCCACTCGGAAACGAAAAAAAACGTGTTTTTTTCCTTCCGCGAGAGGCACGGTTTTGCTTCCGCGAGAGGCACTGATTTGCTTTCGCGAGAGGCATGACCGTGCCTCTTTCGGAAAGGGAAAAAAAGGTGCTCCCGGTTCGGTTTTTTCGTCCGTTTTTTTGTGAAAAAAGGTTCGTCAAAACCTATCAACATGCTAGGTTTGAAGATCTTGACGCGAGGAATCCAATGGTGAAAACGGTTCGAGATTTGGACGCATGGTTTAAAAGATAAAACATTTTGAATAAACGGATCCACTTGTCTCAACCTGGGGAGGTGGGAATGATCTTTGGAAGGAGTACTCCTCAATTTGTGATTTCAGACTTTTTCTCTTAAAGGTGCGCTAATAGGTCGGCCCGTTACTGTGGACTTTTAAGGCGAGAGATCCTTCCATCTCGCTGAATGCGAAATATAGCTCCCATGGGCGAACAAGGCCCGATGGAACTCTATGGGACGATAAACTGATCTGACGTGTTCGTATGCTGAATCAGACGGTTTAGGACCGCAAATTGCTGTGAGGAGGCATAGGTAGCTGAGTTTTACTGTTTTTAAATGCCAAAAGAACGGGAGAGCAAGCTGCGCAGGATGAGCAAATTGTCAAAGTCAGAAGCGAGAGAATGATCTAGACATTCAGAAGCTTTAGAACAAAAGCAGCACCAGACTTGGCGCGCCGTATCATTTGTGCACCAAAGGGGTGAAAATGCGAGCGAACACTAGGTAGCAATCACTAACTGCTATGAGCCGTGTGCAATGTAGTTATCAAATTAATGTAACCAAAGTTTCATAGTTCTCGGCCAAGAAAAATCTAAGTTGCATAGAAAAACTTATTTTCTCGAAACAATAGCTTGAAACACTATATGTGGTGTAAATGACTTACCTCTGCAAGGAGGTAACCAACGTTCAAAATATTGGATATCAGGTTCATATCGGTTTGGCTTCGGCATATTGGATGTCGGATATCAGGTGATAAAACATGTCTGGAATTTTTCCCCATTATTTCTGTTAAGAACATATCTTTTTAGTAAAAGAAAAGTGTATGATATCAATTCTTCAGCACAAGAAATTTAGATTCCAATTCACTTTAGTGATCTAAACGCTCTTACATTTATTTACGGAGGGAGTATTCAGGAAAGATCCACAAAATCCTTACTCTAAGATTAAAAGCAGTACATTATATAAGCGTTTCTACAAAATATTATGCGTAACTTTGATAATATGATGAAGTTGTGAATACATAATCTTATTTTCACTGTTTCGGAGAAAATGTTGACATCTACATATCGATCTATATCAGTGGACACATAGGGTCCGATATCGGCCATGTCGATCAATATCTCGGTCTATATCGGATGATATGTGTAAAAATGATATTTACAAAATAACATGTTATATCTATGTCGGTCGCCCCAGAACTGGTATATCAGTTGCGTCAGCCTGAATTCCAAAGCATGGAGGTAACCATGTCCATCTTTAACAACGAGCGCCTGTATCTGGATATGCAGGGGTACCTACAAACTAAGTGCAAAAATAGAAACCCTTTTTTCAGCAGCCACCACTTGCAGGTTCAATTGAGCTTCGGAGGCCATTGCCCCTCAGCGCAGTGCAGTGCTCCTCCGCTTCTGGCTGCGAGCAGACAATAAGTACTGCCATCCCATTCACGTGTGCCTCTTGCATGATATTAACAGCATTGTCGACGGTCATCCCAGGGATAACCTTCATCAAGACTTGGACAACGTACTCCCGCCTGTTTTCATTGTCATTGTGCAGAACGACGCAGAATGGAGGTGACATCTTCCGGGATTTCCTGCAAGTGAAAAGGATGCTTGAATATCCTGGTGTTCTAAGATTATAACCAATGCAAATGAATGCGCCAACAAAATCACCCAAACAAAGGGCAGATGACTCAATTAGTTTATCAGATCTCAAAGTTGAACCCCGTAGTACTGCAGATCTGTCAGTTTAAATAAGCTATTATTTTCTTGCCTCATATAATGTTAGCTCAAGCGTGTGGCTTATTTTTAGATCCTATGGATAACTTTTTTCTACCATTTTTCGTGATTTATTATAAATGGTAATATATTTTATAATCCCACTGAATAAAATACCACCGTGTTACAGAAAGAATATAGCCCAATGATATTAATCTAGCCACCCTGAAAAACTATCAGCCCAGAAAAAAAACATATCCGGTCAATAAAGGGAGTCCTAAAGTATAGATTTTAAAAAATTCTCGAAACAGAAAACTTGTTGTTTCTTCGTATAAAACTTATTTTTCTGCAAATTTTGATATATTATTTGTATTTTTCTGAATTAGAATGATTTAGTTATGATTTTTTTAGGATTAATGTGGTAAAAGGGGAAAAAAGGAGGACCTCCACGTGCCAGACCTTTAGTCCCGGTTGGAGCCTCCCCAACGATCACTTGGGGTGGGCTGAGAGCGTGCAACTTGGCGCGCCCTCGGCCGCCGCCACGTGTCGCCCTCTAGGCACTCCCTCTGGATTTTGTTTTTGTTTTATTTTTGTCGCACGCGTTTTCGGCTTTTTAGACGGTTTTTTCTTGTTTTTTCGGCCTTTTGGTTTTTCACCGGTCTTTCTTATCTTTGAACGAAAAAAAAAATTGTGCGAAAAAACACGTTTTTTTGCTTCCGCGAGAGGCATGGTTTTGTTTTCGCGAGAGGCATGGCCATGCCTCTTGGAAATGTTTCATTCCGTGAGAGGCATGGTGTTGCTTTCGCGAGAGGCACGGTTTTGCTTTTGCGAGAGGCACGGCCGTGCCACTCGGAAACGAAAAAAAACGTGTTTTTTTTTCCTTCCGTGAGGGTCACGGTTTTGCTTCCGCGAGAGGCACGGATTTGCTTTCGCGAAAGGCACGGCCGTGCCTCTTTCGGAAAGGGAAAAAAAGGTGCTCCCGGTTCGGTTTTTTTGTCCTTTTTTTTGTGCAAAAAGGTTCGTCAAAACCTATCAACATGCTAGGTTTGAAGATCTTGACGCGAGGAATCCAATGGTGAAAACGGTTCGAGATTTGGACGCATGGTTTAAGAGATAAACGTTTTGAATAAACGGATCCACTTGTCTCAACCTGGGGAGGTGGGAATGATCTTTGGAAGGAGTACTCCTCAATTTGTGATTTCAGACTTTTTCTCTTAAAGGTGCGCTAATAGGTCGGCCCGTTACTGTGGACTTTTAAGGCGAGAGATCCTTCCATCTCGCTGAATGCGAGATATAGCTCCCATGGGCGAACAAGGCCCGATGGAACTCTATGGGACGATAAACTGATCTGACGTGTTCGTATGCTAAATCAGACGGTTTAGGACCGCAAATTGCTGTGAGGAGGCATAGGTAGCTGAGTTTTACTGTTCTTAAAAGCCAAAAGAACGGGAGAGCAAGCTGCGCAGGATGAGCAAATTGTCAAAGTCAGAAGCGAGAGAATGATCTAGACATTCAGAAGCTTTAGAACAAAAGCAGCACCAGACTTGGCGCGCCGTATCATTTGTGCACCAAAGGGGTGAAAATGCGAGCGAACACTAGGTAGCAATCACTAACTGCTATGAGCCGTGTGCAATGTAGTTATCAAATTAATGTAACCAAAGTTTCATAGTTCTCGGCCAAGAAAAATCTAAGTTCCATAGAAAAACTTATTTTCTCGAAACAATAGCTTGAAACACTATATGTGGTGTAAATGACTTACCTCTGCAAGGAGGTAACCAACGTTCAAAATATTGGATATCAGGTTCATATCGGTTTGGCTTCGGCATATTGGATGTCGGATATCAGGTGATAAAACATGTCTGGAATTTTTCCCCATTATTTCTGTTAAGAACATGTCTTTTTAGTAAAAGAAAAGTGTATGATATCAATTCTTCAGCACAAGAAATTTAGATTCCAATTCACTTTAGTGATCTAAACGCTCTTACATTTATTTACGGAGGGAGTATTTAGGAAAGATCCACAAAATCCTTACTCTAAGATTAAAAGCAGTACATTATATAAGCGTTTCTACAAAATATTATGCGTAACTTTGATAATATGATGAAGTTGTGAATACATAATCTTATTTTCACTGTTTCGGAGAAAATGTTGACATCTACATATCGATCTATATCAGTGGACACATAGGGTCCGATATCGGCCATATCGATCAATATCTCGGTCTATATCGGATGATATGTGTAAAAATGATATTTAAAAAATAACATGTTATATCTATGTCGGTCGCCCCAGAACTGGTATATCAGTTGCGTCAGCCTCAATTCCTAAGCATGGAGGTAACCATGTCCATCTTTAACAACGAGCGCCTGTATCTGGATATGCAGGGGTACCTACAAACTAAGTGCAAAAATAGAAACCCTTTTTTCAGCAGCCACCACTTGCAGGTTCAATTGAGCTTCGGAGGCCATTGCCGCTCAGCGCAGTGCAGTGCTCCTCCACTTCTGGCTGCGAGCAGACAATAACTACTGCCATCCCATTCACGTGTGCCTCTTGCATGATATTAACAGCATTGTCGACGGTCATCCCAGGGATAACCTTCATCAAGACTTGGACAACGTACTCCCGCCTGTTTTCATTGTCATTGTGCAGAACAACGCGGAATGGAGGTGACATCTTCCGGCATTTCCTGCAAGTGAAAAGGATGCTTGAATATCCTGGTGTTCTAAGATTATAACCAATGCAAATGAATGCGCCAACAAAATCACCCAAACAAACGGCAGATGACTCAATTAGTTTATCAGATCTCAAAGTTGAACCCCGTAGTACTGCAGATCTATCAGTTTAAATAAGCTATTATTTTCTTGCCTCATATAATGTTAGCTCAAGCGTGTGGCTTATTTTTAGATCCTATGGATAACTTTTTTCTACCATTTTTCGTGATTTATTATAAATAGTAATATATTTTATAATCCCACTGAATAAAATACCACCGTGTTACAGAAAGAATATAGCCCAATGATATTAATCTAGCCACCCTGAAAAACTATCAGCCCAGAAAAAAAACATATCCGGTCAATAAAGGGAGTCCTGAAGTATAGATTTTAAAAAATTCTCGAAACGGAAAACTTGTTGTTTCTTCGGATAAAACTTATTTTCTGCAAATTTTGATATATTATTTGTATTTTATGAATTAGAATGATTTAGTTATGATTTTTTTAGGATTAATGTGGTAAAAGGGAAAAAAAGGAGGACCTCGACGTGCCAGACCTTTAGTCCCGGTTGGAGCCTCCCCAACGATCACTTGGGGTGGGCTGAGAGCGTGCCACTTGGCGCGCTCTCGGCCGCCGCCACGTGTCGCCCTCTGGGCACTCCCTCTGGATTTTGTTTTTGTTTTATTTTTGTCGCACGCGTTTTCGGCTTTTTAGACGGTTTTTTCTTTTTTTTCTGCCTTTTGGTTTTTCACCGGTCTTTCTTGTCTTTGAACGAAAAAAAATAAAAATAAAAATTGCGCGAAAAAACACGTTTTTTTGCTTCCGCGAGAGGCATGGTTTTGTTTTCGCGAGAGGCATGGCCATGCCTCTTGGAAACGTTTCATTCCGTGAGAGGCATGGTGTTGCTTTCGCGAGAGGCACGTTTTTGCTTTTGCGAGAGGCACGGCCGTGCCACTCGGAAACGAAAAAAAAAGTGTTTTTTTTTCTTCCGCGAGAGGCACGATTTTGCTTCCGCGAGAGGCACGGATTTGCTTTCGCGAGAGGCACGGCCGTGCCTCTTTCGGAAAGGGAAAAAAAGGTGCTCCCGGTTCGGTTTTTTCGTCCGTTTTTTTTGTGAAAAAAGGTTCGTCAAAACCTATCAACATGCTAGGTTTGAAGATCTTGACGCGAGGAATCCAATGGTGAAAACGGTTCGAGATTTGGACGCATGGTTTAAGAGATAAAACGTTTTGAATAAACGGATCCACTTCTCTCAACCTGGGGAGGTGGGAATGATCTTTGGAAAGAGTACTCCTCAATTAGTGATTTCAGACTTATTCTCTTAAAGGTGCGCTAATAGGTCGGCCCGTTACTGTGGACTTTTAAGGCGAGAGATCCTTCCATCTCGCTGAATGCGAGATGTAGCTCCCACGGGCGAACAAGGCCCGATGGAACTCTATGGGACGATAAACTGATCTGACGTGTTCGTATGCTGAATCAGACGGTTTAGGACCGTAAATTGCTGTGAGGAGGCATAGGTAGCTGAGTTTTATTGTTTTTAAATGCCAAAAGAACGGGAGAGCAAGCTGCGCAGCATGAGCAAATTGTCAAAGTCAAAAGCGAGAGAATGATCTAGACATTCAGAAGCTTTAGAACAAAAGCAGCACCAGACTTGGCGCGCCGTATCATTTGTGCACCAAAGGGGTGAAAATGCGAGCGAACACTAGGTAGCAATCACTAACTGCTATGAGCCGTGTGCAATGTAGTTATCAAATTAATGTAACCAAAGTTTCATAGTTCTCGGCCAAGAAAAATCTAAGTTCCATAGAAATACTTATTTTCTCGAAACAATAGCTTGAAACACTATATGTGGTGTAAATGACTTACCGATGCAAGGAGGTAACAAACGTTCAAAATATTGGATATCAGGTTCATATCGGTTTGGCTTCGGCATATTGGATGTCGGATATCAGGTGATAAAACTTGTCTGGAATTTTTCCCCATTATTTCTGTTAAGAACATGTCTTTTTAGTAAAAGAAAAGTGTATGATATCAATTCTTCAGCACAAGAAATTTAGATTCCAATTCACTTTAGTGATCTAAACGCCCTTACATTTATTTACGGAGGGAGTATTTAGGAAAGATCCACAAAATCCTTACTCTAAGATTAAAAGCAGTACATTATATAAGCGTTTCTACAAAATATTATGCGTAACTTTGATAATATGATGAAGTTGTGAATACATAATCTTATTTTCACTGTTTCGGAGAAAATGTTGACATCTACATATCGATCTATATCAGTGGACACATAGGGTCCGATATCGGCCATCTCGATCAATATCTCGGTCTATATCGGATGATATGTGTAAAAATGATATTTACAAAATAACATGTTATATCTATGTCGGTCGCCCCAGAACTGGTATATCAGTTGCGTCAGCCTCAATTCCAAAGCATGGAGGTAACCATGTCCATCTTTAACAACGAGCGCCTGTATCTGGATATGCACGGGTACCTACAAACTAAGTGCAAAAATAGCAACCCTTTTTTCAGCAGCCACCACTTGCAGGTTCAATTGAGCTTCGGAGGCCATTGCCCCTCAGCGCAGTGCAGTGCTCCTCCGCTTCTGGCTGCGAGCAGACAATAACTGCTGCCATCCCATTCACGTGTGCCTCTTGCATGATATTAACAGCATTGTCGACGGTCATCCCAGGGATAACCTTCATCAAGACTTGGACAACGTACTCCCGCCTGTTTTCATTGTCATTGTGCAGAACGACGCGGAATGGAGGTGACTTCTTCCGGCATTTCCTGCAAGTGAAAAGGATGCTTGAATATCCTGGTGTTCTAAGATTATAACCAATGCAAATGAATGCGCCAACAAAATCACCCAAACAAAGGGCAGATGACTCAATTAGTTTATCAGATCTCAAAGTTGAACCCCGTAGTACTGCAGATCTGTCAGTTTAAATAAGCTATTATTTTCTTGCCTCATATAATGTTAGCTCAAGCGTGTGGCCTATTTTTAGATCCTATGGATAACTTTTTCTACCATTTTTCGTGATTTATTATAAATAGTAATATATTTTATAATCCCACTGAATAAAATACCACCGTGTTACAGAAAGAATATAGCCCAATTATATTAATCTAGCCACCCTGAAAAACTATCAGCCCAGAAAAAAAACATATCCAGTCAATAAAGGGAGTCCTGAAGTATAGATTTTAAAAAATTCTCGAAACGGAAAACTTGTTGTTTCTTCGGATAGAACTTATTTTTCTGCAAATTTTGATATATTATTTGTATTTTCTGAATTAGAATGATTTAGTTATGATTTTTTTAGGATTAATGTGGTAAAAGGGGAAAAAAAAAGGAGGACCTCCACGTGCCAGACCTTTAGTCCCGGTTGGAGCCTCCCCAACGATCACTTGGGGTGGGCTGAGAGCGCGCCACTTGGCGCGCTCTCGGCCGCCGCCACGTGTCGCCCTCTGGGCACTCCCTCTGGATTTTGTTTTTGTTTTATTTTTGTCGCACGCGTTTTCGGCTTTTTAGACGGTTTTTTCTTATTTTTTCTGCCTTTTGGTTTTTCACCGGTCTTTCTTGTCTTTGAACGAAAAAAAATAAAAATAAAAATTGCGCGAAAAAACACGTTTTTTTTGCTTCCGCGAGAGGCATGGTTTTGTTTTCGCGAGAGGAATGGCCATGCCTCTTGGAAACGTTTCATTCCGTGAGAGGCATGGTGTTGCTTTCGCGAGAGGCATGTTTTTGCTTTTGCGAGAGGCACGGCCGTGCCACTCGGAAACGAAAAAAAACGTGTTTCTTTTTCTTCCGCGAGAGGCACGGTTTTGCTTCCGCGAGAGGCACGGATTTGCTTTCGCGAAAGGCACGGCCGTGCCTCTTTCGGAAAGGGAAAAAAAGGTGCTGCCGGTTCGGTTTTTTCGTCCGTTTTTTTTTGTGAAAAAAGGTTCGTCAAAACCTATCAACATGCTAGGTTTGAAGATCCTGACGCGAGGAATCCAATGGTGAAAACGGTTCGAGATTTGGACGCATGGTTTAAGAGATAAAACGTTTTGAATAAACGGATCCACTTGTCTCAACCTGGGGAGGTGGGAATGATCTTTGGAAAGAGTACTCCTCAATTAGTGATTTCTGACTTATTCTCTTAAAGGTGCGCTAATAGGTCGGCCCGTTACTGTGGACTTTTAAGGCGAGAGATCCTTCCATCTCGCTGAATGCGAGATATAGCTCCCACGGGCGAACAAGGCCCGATGGAACTCTATGGGACGATAAACTGATCTGACGTGTTCGTATGCTGAGTCAGACGGTTTAGGACCGTAAATTGCTGTGAGGAGGCATAGGTAGCTGAGTTTTATTGTTTTTAAATGCCAAAAGAACGGGAGAGCAAGCTGTGCAGGATGAGCAAATTGTCAAAGTCAGTAGCGAGAGAATGATCTAGACATTCAGAAGCTTTAGAACAAAAGCAGCACCAGACTTGGCGCGCCGTATCATTTGTGCACCAAAGGGGTGAAAATGCGATCGAACACTAGGTAGCAATCACTAACTGCTATGAGCCGTGTGCAATGTAGTTATCAAATTAATGTAACCAAAGTTTCATAGTTCTCGGCCAAGAAAAATCTAAGTTCCATAGAAAAACTTATTTTCTCGAAACAATAGCTTGAAACACTATATGTGGTGTAAATGACTTACCGATGCAAGGAGGTAACAAACGTTCAAAATATTGGATATCAGGTTCATATCGGTTTGGCTTCGGCATATTGGATGTCGGATATCAGGTGATAAAACATGTCTGGAATTTTTCCCCATTATTTCTGTTAAGAACATGTCTTTTTAGTAAAAGAAAAGTGTATGATATCAATTCTTTAGCACAAGAAATTTAGATTCCAATTCACTTTAGTGATCTAAACGCTCTTACATTTATTTACGGAGGGAGTATTTAGGAAAGATCCACAAAATCCTTACTCTAAGATTAAAAGCAGTACATTATATAAGCGTTTCTACAAAATATTATGCGTAACTTTGATAATATGATGAAGTTGTGAATACATAATCTTATTTTCACTGTTTCTGAGAAAATGTTGACATCGACATATCGATCTATATCAGTGGACACATAGGGTCCGATATCGGCCATATCGATCAATATCTCGGTCTATATCGGATGATATGTGTAAAAATGATATTTACAAAATAACATGTTATATCTATGTCGGTCGCCCCAGAACTGGTATATCAGTTGCGTCAGCCTCAATTCCAAAGCATGGAGGTAACCATGTCCATCTTTAACAACGAGCGCCTGTATCTGGATATGCAGGGGTACCTACAAACTAAGTGCAAAAATAGAAACCCTTTTTTCAGCAGCCACCACTTGCAGGTTCAATTGAGCTTCGGAGGCCATTGCCCCTCAGCGCAGTGTAGTGCTCCTCCGCTTCTGGCTGCGAGCAGACAATAACTACTGCCATCAAATTCACGTGTGCCTCTTGCATGATATTAATAGCATTGTCGACGGTCATCCCAGGGATAACCTTCATCAAGACTTGGACAACGTACTCCCGCCTGTTTTCATTGTCATTGTGCAGAACGACGCGGAATGGAGGTGACAGCTTCCGGGATTTCCTGCAAGTGAAAAGGATGCTTGAATATCCTGGTGTTCTAAGATTATAACCAATGCAAATGTATGCGCCAACAAAATCACCCAAACAAAGGGCAGATGACTCAATTAGTTTATCAGATCTCAAAGTTGAACCCCGTAGTACTGCAGATCTATCAGTTTAAATAAGCTATTATTTTCTTGCCTCATATAATGTTAGCTCAAGCGTGTGGCTTATTTTTAGATCCTATGGATAACTTTTTTCTACCATTTTTCGTGATTTATTATAAATAGTAATATATTTTATAATCCCACTGAATAAAATACCACCGTGTTACAGAAAGAATATAGCCCAATGATATTAATCTAGCCACCCTGAAAAACTATCAGCCCAGAAAAAAAAATATTCGGTCAATAAAGGGAGTCCTGAAGTATAGATTTTAAAAAATTCTCGAAACGGAAAACTTGTTGTTTCTTCGGATAGAACTTATTTTTCTGCAAATTTTGATATATTATTTGTATTTTTCTAAATTAGAATGATTTAGTTATGATTTTTTTAGGATTAATTTGGTAAAAGGGAAAAAAAAGGAGGACCTCCACGTGCCAGACCTTTAGTCCCGGTTGGAGCCTCCCCAACGATCACTTGGGGCGGGCTGAGAGCGTGCCACTTGGCGCTCTCTCGGCCGCCGCCACGTGTCGCCCTCTGGGCACTCTTTCTGGATTTTGTTTTTGTTTTATTTTTGTCGCACGTGTTTTCGGCTTTTTAGACGGTTTTTTCTTGTTTTTTCGGCCTTTTGGTTTTTCACCGGTCTTTCTTATCTTTGAACGAAAAAAAATAAAAATAAAAATTGCGCGAAAAAACACGTTTTTTTGCTTCCACGAGAGGCATGGTTTTGTTTTCGCGAGCGGCATGGCCATGCCTCTTGGAAACGTTTCATTCCGTGAGAGGCATGGTGTTGCTTTCGCGAGAGGCACGGTTTTGCTTTTGCGAGAGGCACGGCGTGCCACTCGGAAACGAAAAAAAAAGTGTTTTTTTTTCTTCCGCGAGAGGCACGGTTTTGCTTCCGCGAGAGGCACGGATTTGCTTTCGCGAGAGGCACGGCCGTGCCTCTTTCGGAAAGGGAAAAAAAGGTGCTCCCTGTTCGGGTTTTTCTTCCGTTTTTTTGTGAAAAAAGGTTTGTCAAAACCTATCAACATGCTGGGTTTGAAGATCTTGACGCGAGGAATCCAATGGTGAAAACGGTTCGAGATTTGGACGCATGGTTTAAGAGATAAAACGTTTTCAATAAACGGATCCACTTGTCTCAACCAGGGGAGGTGGGAATGATCTTTGGAAGGAGTACTCCTCAATTAGTGATTTCAGACTTTTTCTCTTAAAGTTGCGCTAATAGGTCGGCCCGTTACTGTGGACTTTTAAGGCGAGAGACCCTTCCATCTCGCTGAATGTGAGATATAGCTCCCACGGGCGAACAAGGCCCGATGGAACTCTATGGGACGATAAACTGATCTGACGTGTTCGTATGCTGAATCAGACGGTTTAGGACCGTAAATTGCTGTGAGGAGGCATAGGTAGCTGAGTTTTACTGTTTTTAAATGCCAAAAGAACGGGAGAGCAAGCTGCGCAAGATGAGCAAATTGTCAAAGTCAGAAGTGAGAGAATGATCTAGACATTCAGAAGCTTTAGAACAAAAGCAGCACCAGACTTGGCGCGCCGTATCATTTGTGCACCAAAGGGGTGAAAATGTGAGCGAACACTAGGTAGCAATCACTAACTGCTATGAGCCGTGTGCAATGTAGTTATCAAATTAATGTAACCAAAGTTTCATAGTTCTCGGCCAAGAAAAATCTAAGTTCCATAGAAATACTTATTTTCTCGAAACAATAGCTTGAAACACTATATGTGGTGTAAATGACTTACCGATGCAAGGAGGTAACAAACGTTCAAAATATTGGATATCAGGCTCATATCGGTTTGGCTTCGGCATATTGGATGTCGGATATCAGGTGATAAAACTTGTCTGGAATTTTTTCCCATTATTTCTGTTAAGAACATGTCTTTTTATTAAAAGAAAAGTGTATGATATCAATTCTTCAGCACAAGAAATTTAGATTCCAATTCACTTTAGTGATCTAAACGCTCTTACATTTATTTACGGAGGGAGTATTTTGGAAAGATCCACAAAATCCTTACTCTAAGATTAAAAGCAGTACATTATATAACCGTTTGTACAAAATATTATGTGTAACTTAGATAATATGATGAAGTTGTGAATACATAATCTTATTTTCACTGTTTCCGAGAAAATGTTGACATCTACATATCGATCTATATCAGTGGACACATAGGGTCCGATATCGGCCATATCGATCAATATCTCGGTCTATATCGGATGATATGTGTAAAAATGATATTTACAAAATAACATGTAATATCTATGTCGGTCGCCCCAGAACTGGTATATCAGTTGCGTCAGCCTCAATTCCAAAGAATGGAGGTAACCATGTCCATCTTTAACAACGAGCGCCTGTATCTGGATATGCAGGGGTACCTACAAACTAAGTGCAAAAATAGAAACCCTTTTTTCAGCAGCCACCACTTGCAGGTTCAATTGAGCTTCGGAGGCCATTGCCCCTCAGCGCAGTGCAGTGCTCCTCCGCTTCTGGCTGCGAGCAGACAATAACTACTGCCATCCCATTCACGTGTGCCTCTTGCATGATATTAACAGCATTGTCGACGGTCATCCCAGGGATAACCTTCATCAAGACTTGGACAACGTACTCCCGCCTGTTTTCATTGTCATTGTGCAGAACGACGCGGAATGGAGGTGACTTCTTCCGGGATTTCCTGCAAGTGAAAAGGATGCTTGAATATCCTGGTGTTCTAAGATTATAACCAATGCAAATGAATGCGCCAAGAAAATCACCCAAACAAAGGGCAGATGACTCAATTAGTTTATCAGATCTCAAAGTTGAACCCCGTAGTACTGCAGATCTGTCAGTTTAAATAAGCTATTATTTTCTTGCCTCATATAATGTTAGCTCAAGCGTGTGGCTTATTTTTAGATCCTATGGATAACTTTTTTCCACCATTTTTCGTGATTTATTATAAATAGTAATATATTTTATAATCCCACTGAATAAAATACCACCGTGTTACAGAAAGAATATAGCCCAATGACATTAATCAAGCCACCCTGAAAAACTATCAGCCCAGAAAAAAAAACATATCCGATCAATAAAGGGAGTCCTGAAGTATAGATTTTAAAAAATTCTCGAAACGGAAAACTTGTTGTTTCTTCGGATAGAACTTATTTTTCTGCAAATTTTGATATATTATTTGTATTTTTCTGAATCCGAATGATTTAGTTATGATTTTTTAGGATTAATGTGGTAAAAGGGGAAAAAAGGAGGACCTCCACGTGCCCGACCTTTAGTCCCGGTTGGAGCCTCCCCAACGATCACTTGGGGTGGGCTGAGAGCGCGGCACTTGGCGCGCTCTCGGCCGCCGCCACGTGTCGCCCTCTGGGCACTCCCTCCGGATTTGGTTTTTGTTTTATTTTTGTCGCACGCCTTTTCGGCTTTTTAGACGGTTTTTTCTTGTTTTTTCGGCCTTTTGGTTTTTCACCGGTCTTTCTTATCTTTGAACGAAAAAAAATAAAAATAAAAATTGCGCGAAAAAACACGTTTTTTCCTTCCGCAAGAGGCATGGTTTTGTTTTCGCGAGAGGCATGGCCATGCCTCTTGGAAACGTTTCATTCCGTGAGAGGCATGGTGTTGCTTTCGCGAGAGGCACGGTTTTGCTTTTGCGAGAGGCACGGCCGTACCACTCGGAAACGAAAAAAAACGTGTTTTTTTTCCTTCCGCGAGAGGCACGGTTTTGCTTCTGCGAGAGGCACGGATTTGCTTTCCCGAGAGGCACAGCCGTGCCTCTTTCGGAAAGGGAAAAAAAAGGTGCTCCCGGTTCGGTTTTTTCGTCCGTTTTTTTGTGAAAAAAGGTTCGTCAAAACCTATCAACATGCTAGGTTTGAAGATCTTGACGCGAGGAATCCAATGGTGAAAACTTTTCGAGAATTGGACGCATGGTTTAAGAGATAAAACGTTTTGAATACACGGATCCACTTGTCTCAACCTGGGGAGGTGGGAATGATCTTTGGAAGGAGTACTCCTCAATTAGTGATTTCAGACTTTTTCTCTTAAAGGTGCGCTAATAGGTCGGCCCGTTACTGTGGACTTTTAAGGCGAGAGATCCTTCCATCTCGCTAAATGCGAGATATAGCTCCCACGGGCGAACAAGGCCCGATGGAACTCTATGGGACGATAAACTGATCTGACGTGTTCGTATGCTGAATCAGACGGTTTAGGACCGTAAATTGCTGTGAGGAGGCATAGGTAGCTGATTTTTACTGTTTTTAAATGCCAAAAGAACGGGAGAGCAAGCTGCGCAGGATGAGCAAATTGTCAAAGTCAGAAGCGAGAGAATGATCTAGACATTCAGAAGCTTTAGAACAAAAGCAGCACCAGACTTGGCGCGCCGTATCATTTGTGCACCAAAGGGGTGAAAATGCGAGCGAACACTAGGTTGCAATCACTAACTGCTATGAGCCGTGTGCAATGTAGTTATCAAATTAATGTAACCAAAGTTTCATAGTTCTCGGCCAAGAAAAATCTAAGTTCCATAGAAAAACTTATTTTCTCGAAAGAATAGCTTGAAACACTATATGTGGTGTAAATGACTTACCTCTGCAAGGAGGTAACCAACGTTCAAAATATTGGATATCAGGTTCATATCGGTTTGGCTTCGGCATATTGGATGTCGGATATCAGGTGATAAAACATGTCTGGAATTTTTCCCCATTATTTCTGTTAAGAACATGTCTTTTTAGTAAAAGAAAAGTGTATGATATCAATTCTTCAGCACAAGAAATTTAGATTCCAATTCACTTTAGTGATCTAAACGCTCTTACATTTATTTACGGAGGGAGTATTTAGGAAAGATCCACAAATTCCTTACTCTAAGATTAAAAGCAGTACATTATATAAGCGTTTCTACAAAATATTATGCGTAACTTTGATAATATGATGAAGTTGTGAATACATAATCTTATTTTCACTGTTTCTGAGAAAATGTTGACATCTACATATCGATCTATATCGGTGGACACATAGGGTCCGATATCGGCCATATCGATCAATATCTCGGTCTATATCGGATGATATGTGTAAAAATGATATTTACAAAATAACATGTTATATCTATGTCGGTCGCCCCAGAACTGGTATATCAGTTGCGTCAGCCTCAATTCCAAAGCATGGAGGTAACCATGTCCATCTTTAACAACGAGCGCCTGTATCTGGATATGCAGGGGTACCTACAAACTAAGTGCAAAAATAGAAACCCTTTTTTCAGCAGCCACCACTTGCAGGTTCAATTGAGCTTCGGAGGCCATTGCCCCTCAGCGCAGTGCAGTGCTCCTCCGCTTCTGGCTGCGAGCAGACAATAAGTACTGCCATCCCATTCACGTGTGCCTCTTGCATGATATTAACAGCATTGTCGACGGTCATCCCAGGGATAACCTTCATCAAGACTTGGACAACGTACTCCCGCCTGTTTTCATTGTCATTGTGCAGAACGACGCGGAATGGAGGTGACATCTTCCGGGATTTCCTGCAAGTGAAAAGGATGCTTGAATATCCTGGTGTTCTAAGATTATAACCAATGCAAATGAATGCGCCAACAAAATCACCCAAACAAAGGGCAGATGACTCAATTAGTTTACCAGATCTCAAAGTTGAACCCCGTAGTACTGCAGATCTGTCAGTTTAAATAAGCTATTATTTTCTTGCCTCATATAATGTTAGCTCAAGCGTGTGGCTTATTTTTAGATCCTATGGATAAATTTTTTCTACCATTTTTCGTGATTTATTATAAATAGTAATATATTTTATAATCCCACTGAATAAAATACCACCGTGTTACAGAAAGAATATAGCCCAATGATATTAATCTAGCCACCCTGAAAAACTATCAGCCCAGAAAAAAAAAACATATTCGGTCAATAAAGGGAGTCCTGAAGTATAGATTTTAAAAAATTCTCGAAAAGGAAAACTTGTTGTTTCTTCGGATAGAACTTATTTTTCTTCAAATTTTTATATATTATTTGTATTTTTCTGAATTAGAATGATTTAGTTATGATTTTTTTAGGATTAATGTGGTAAAAGGGGAAAAAAAAGGAGGACCTCGACGTGCCAGACCTTTAGTCCCGGTTGGAGCCTCCCCAACGATCACTTGGGGTGGGCTGAGAGCGCGCCACTTGGCGCGCTCTCGGCCGCCGCCACGTGTCGCCCTCTGGGCACTCCCTCTGGATTTTGTTTTTGTTTTATTTTTGTCGCACGCCTTTTCTGCTTTTTAGACGGTTTTTTCTTGTTTTTTCGGTCTTTTGGTTTTTCACCGGTCTTTCTTATCTTTGAACGAAAAAAAAATAAAAATAAAAATTGCGCGAAAAAACACGTTTTTTTGTTTCCGCGAGAGGCATGATTTTGTTTTCGCGAGAGGCATGGCCATGCCTCTTGGAAACGTTTCATTCCGTGAGAGGCATG